>CM026390.1:52633602-52715560 GCA_014843695.1 Archivesica marissinica
AATGTGAGCTTGGCCCAACTATTGTTATCAATGTGAGCTTGGCCCAACTACTGTTACTAATAAATGTGAGCTTGGCCCAACTACTTTTATCAATGTGAGCTTGGCACAAATACTGTTACTGATCAATGTGAGCTTGGCCCAACTACTGTTACTGATCAATGTGAGCTTGGCCCAACTACTGTTACTGATCAATGTGAGTTTGGCCCAACTACTGTTACTGATCAATGTGAGCTTGGCCCAACTACTGTTATCAATGTGAGCTTGGCACAAATACTGTTACTGATCAATGTGAGCTTGGCCCAACTACTGTTACTGATCAATGTGAGCTTGGCCCAACTACTGTTACTGATCAATGTGAGTTTGGCCCAACTACTGTTACTGATCAATGTGAGCTTGGCCCAACTACTGTTATCAATGTGAGCTTGGCACAAATACTGTTACTGATCAATGTGAGCTTGGCCCAACTACTGTTACTGATCAATGTGAGCTTGGCCCAACTACTGTTACTGATCAATGTGAGCTTGGCCCAACTACTGTTACTGATCAATGTGAGCTTGGCCCAACTACTGTTACTGATCAATGTGAGCTTGGCCCAACTTCTGTTTCCAATCAATGTGAGCTTGGTCCAACTTCTGTTACCGGACAATGTGAGCTTGGCCCAACTACTGTTAGCAATCAATGTGAGCTTGGCCCAACTACTGTTACTGATCAATGTGAGCTTGGCCCAACTACTGTTATCAATGTGAGCTTGGCCCAACTACTGTTACTGATCAATGTGAGCTTGGCCCAACTTCTGTTATCGATCAATGTGAGCTTGGCCCAACTACTGTTACTGATCAATGTGAGCTTGGTCCAACTACTGTTACTGATCAATGTGAGCTTGGTCCAACTACTGTTACTGATCAATGTGAGCTTGGCACAAATACTGTTACTGATCAATGTGAGCTTGGCCCAACTACTGTTACTGATCAATGTGAGCTTGGCCCAACTACTGTTACTGATCAATGTGAGCTTGGCCCAACTACTGTTACCGATCAATGTGAGCTTGGCCCAAATACTGTTATCGAACAATGTGAGCTTGGTCCAACTACTGTTGCTGATCAATGTGAGCTTGGCCCAACTACTGTTACTGATCAATGTGAGCTTGGTCCAAATACTGTTACTGATCAATGTGAGCTTGGTCCAACTACTGTTACTGATCAATGTGAGCTTGGCCCAACTACTGTTACTGATCAATGTGAGCTTGGCCTAACTACTGTTACCGATCAATGTGAGCTTGGCCCAAATACTGTTACTGATCAATGTGAGCTTGGTCCAACTACTGTTACTAATCAATGTGAGCTTGGCACAAATACTGTTACTGATAAATTTGAGCTTGGCCCAACTTCTGTTAGTAATCAATGTGAGATTGGCCCAACTTATGTTACCGATCAATGTGAGCTTGACCCAACTACTGTTACTGATCAATGTGAGCTTGGCCCAACTACTGTTACTGATTACTGATCAATGTGAGCTTGGCCCAACTACTGTTACTGATCAATGTGAGCTTGGCCCAATTACTGTTACTGATCAATGTGAGCTTGACCCAACTACTGTTACTGATCAATGTGAGCTTGGCCCAACTACTGTTATCAAATCAATGTGAGCTTGGCCCAACTACTGTTACTGATCAATGTGAGCTTGGTCCAACTACTGTTACTGATCAATGTGAGCTTGGCCCAACTACTGTTACTGATCAATATGAGCTTGGTCCAACTACTGTTACTGACCAATGTGAGCTTGGCCCAACTACTGTTACTGATCAATGTGAGCTTGGCCCAACTACTGTTACTGATCAATGTGAGCTTAGACCAACTACTGTTATCAATGTGAGCTTGGCACAAATACTGTTACTGATCAATGTGAGCTTGGCCCAACTACTGTTACTGATCAATGTGAGCTTGGCCCAACTACTGTTACTGATCAATATGAGCTTAGCCCAACTACTGTTAGTAATTAATGTGAGCTTGGCCCAACTACTGTTACTGATTAATGTGAGCGTTGCCCAACTACTGTTAGCAATCAATGTGAGCTTGGCCCAACTACTGTTACTGATCAATGTGAGCTTGGTCCAACTTCTGTTACCAATCAATGTGAGCTTAGCCCAACTACTGTTATCAAATCAATGTGAGCTTGTCCCAACTACTGTTACTGATCAATGTGAGCTTGGCCCAACTACTGTTACTGATCAATATGAGCTTGGTCCAACTACTGTTACTGATCAATGTGAGCTTGGCCCAACTACTGTTACTGATAAATGTGAGCTTGGCCCAACTATTGTTATCAATGTGAGCTTGGCCCAACTACTGTTACTAATAAATGTGAGCTTGGCCCAACTACTTTTATCAATGTGAGCTTGGCACAAATACTGTTACTGATCAATGTGAGCTTGGCCCAACTACTGTTACTGATCAATGTGAGCTTGGCCCAACTACTGTTACTGATCAATGTGAGTTTGGCCCAACTACTGTTATCAATGTGAGCTTGGCACAAATACTGTTACTGATCAATGTGAGCTTGGCCCAACTACTGTTACTGATCAATGTGAGCTTGGCCCAACTACTGTTACTGACCAATGTGAGCTTGGCCCAACTACTGTTATCAAATCAATGTGAGCTTAGCCCAACTACTGTTAGTAATCAATGTGAGCTTGGCCCAACTACTGTTACTGATTAATGTGAGCTTGGCCCAACTACTGTTAGCAATCAATGTGAGCTTGGCCCAACTACTGTTACTGATCAGTGTGAGCTTGGTCCAACTTATGTTACCAATCAATGTGAGCTTAGCCCAACTACTGTTATCAAATCAATGTGAGCTTGTCCCAACTACTGTTACTGATCAATGTGAGCTTGGCCCAACTACTTTTACTGATCAATATGAGCTTGGTCCAACTACTGTTACTGATCAATGTGAGCTTGGCCCAACTACTGTTACTGATCAATGTGAGCTTGGCCCAACTACTGTTATCAATGTGAGCTTGGCCCAACTACTGTTACTGATCAATGTGAGCTTGGCCCAACTTCTGTTATCGATCAATGTGAGCTTGGCCCAACTACTGTTACTGATCAATATGAGCTTGGTCCAACTACTGTTACTGATCAATGTGAGCTTGGCCCAACTACTGTTTCTAATCAATGTGAGCTTGGCCCAACTGCTGTTATCCATGTGAGCTTGGCACACATATATTGTTACTGATCAATGTGAGCTTGTCCAACTACTGTTACTAATCAATGTGAGCTTGGCCCAACTACTGTTATCAATGTGAGCTTGGCACAAATACTGTTACTGATCAATGTGAGCTTGGCCCAACTACTGTTACTGATCAATGTGAGCTTGGCCCAACTACTGTTACTGACCAATGTGAGCTTGGCCCAACTACTGTTATCAAATCAATGTGAGCTTAGCCCAACTACTGTTAGTAATCAATGTGAGCTTGGCCCAACTA
Source organism: Archivesica marissinica (assembly GCA_014843695.1). Taxonomy (NCBI): domain Eukaryota; kingdom Metazoa; phylum Mollusca; class Bivalvia; order Venerida; family Vesicomyidae; genus Archivesica; species Archivesica marissinica. The sequence continues at coordinate 52,637,087 of CM026390.1, forward strand.
CTGTTACTGATTAATGTGAGCTTGGCCCAACTACTGTTACTAATCAATGTGAGCTTGGCCCAACTACTGTTACTGATCAATGTGAGTTTGGTCCAACTACTGTTACTGATCAATGTGAGCTTGGCACAAATACTGTTACTGATCAATGTGAGCTTGGCCCAACTACTTTTACTGATCAATGTGAGCTTGGCCCAACTACTGTTACTGATCAATGTGAGCTTGGCCCAACTACTGTTACTGATCAATGTGAGCTTGGCCCAACTACTGTTACTGACCAATGTGAGCTTGGCCCAACTACTGTTATCAAATCAATGTGAGCTTAGCCCAACTACTGTTAGTAATCAATGTGAGCTTGGCCCAACTACTGTTACTGATTAATGTGAGCTTGGCCCAACTACTGTTACTAATCAATGTGAGCTTGGCCCAACTACTGTTACTGATCAATGTGAGTTTGGTCCAACTACTGTTACTGATCAATGTGAGCTTGGCACAAATACTGTTACTGATCAATGTGAGCTTGGCCCAACTACTTTTACTGATCAATGTGAGCTTGGCCCAACTACTGTTACTGATCAATGTGAGCTTGGCCCAACTACTGTTACCGATCAATGTGAGCTTGGCCCAAATACTGTTATCGAACAATGTGAGCTTGGTCCAACTACTGTTGCTGATCAATGTGAGCTTGGCCCAACTACTGTTACTGATCAATGTGAGCTTGGTCCAAATACTGTTACTGATCAATGTGAGCTTGGTCCAACTACTGTTACTGATCAATGTGAGCTTGGCCTAACTACTGTTACCGATCAATGTGAGCTTGGCCCAAATACTGTTACTGATCAATGTGAGCTTGGTCCAACTACTGTTACTAATCAATGTGAGCTTGGCACAAATACTGTTACTGATAAATTTGAGCTTGGCCCAACTTCTGTTAGTAATCAATGTGAGATTGGCCCAACTTATGTTACCGATCAATGTGAGCTTGACCCAACTACTGTTACTGATCAATGTGAGCTTGGCCCAACTACTGTTACTGATTACTGATCAATGTGAGCTTGGCCCAACTACTGTTACTGATCAATGTGAGCTTGGCCCAATTACTGTTTACTGATCAATGTGAGCTTGACCCAACTACTGTTACTGATCAATGTGAGCTTGGCCCAACTACTGTTATCAAATCAATGTGAGCTTGGCCCAACTACTGTTACTGATCAATGTGAGCTTGGCCCAACTACTGTTATCAATGTGAGCTTGGCCCAACTACTGTTACTGATCAATGTGAGCTTGGTCCAACTACTGTTATCAATGTGAGCTTGGCACAACTACTGTTACTGATCAATGTGAGCTTGGCCCAACTACTGTTAGTAATCAATGTGAGCTTGGTCCAACTACTGTTACTGATCAATGTGAGCTTGGCCCAACTACTGTTACTGATCAATATGAGCTTGGTCCAACTACTGTTACTGATCAATGTGAGCTTGGCCCAACTACTGTTACTGATCAATGTGAGCTTAGCCCAACTACTGTTATCAATGTGAGCTTGGCACAAATACTGTTACTGATCAATGTGAGCTTGGCCCAACTACTGTTACTGATCAATGTGAGCTTGGCCCAACTACTGTTACTGATCAATATGAGCTTAGCCCAACTACTGTTAGTAATTAATGTGAGCTTGGCCCAACTACTGTTACTGATTAATGTGAGCGTTGCCCAACTACTGTTAGCAATCAATGTGAGCTTGGCCCAACTACTGTTACTGATCAATGTGAGCTTGGTCCAACTTCTGTTACCAATCAATGTGAGCTTAGCCCAACTACTGTTATCAAATCAATGTGAGCTTGTCCCAACTACTGTTACTGATCAATGTGAGCTTGGCCCAACTACTGTTACTGATCAATATGAGCTTGGTCCAACTACTGTTACTGATCAATGTGAGCTTGGCCCAACTATTGTTATCAATGTGAGCTTGGCCCAACTACTGTTACTAATAAATGTGAGCTTGGCCCAACTACTTTTATCAATGTGAGCTTGGCACAAATACTGTTACTGATCAATGTGAGCTTGGCCCAACTACTGTTACTGATCAATGTGAGCTTGGCCCAACTACTGTTACTGATCAATGTGAGTTTGGCCCAACTACTGTTACTGATCAATGTGAGCTTGGCCCAACTACTGTTATCAATGTGAGCTTGGCACAAATACTGTTACTGATCAATGTGAGCTTGGCCCAACTACTGTTACTGATCAATGTGAGCTTGGCCCAACTACTGTTACTGACCAATGTGAGCTTGGCCCAACTACTGTTATCAAATCAATGTGAGCTTAGCCCAACTACTGTTAGTAATCAATGTGAGCTTGGCCCAACTACTGTTACTGATTAATGTGAGCTTGGCCCAACTACTGTTAGCAATCAATGTGAGCTTGGCCCAACTACTGTTACTGATCAGTGTGAGCTTGGTCCAACTTATGTTACCAATCAATGTGAGCTTAGCCCAACTACTGTTATCAAATCAATGTGAGCTTGTCCCAACTACTGTTACTGATCAATGTGAGCTTGGCCCAACTACTTTTACTGATCAATATGAGCTTGGTCCAACTACTGTTACTGATCAATGTGAGCTTGGCCCAACTACTGTTACTGATCAATGTGAGCTTGGCCCAACTACTGTTATCAATGTGAGCTTGGCCCAACTACTGTTACTGATCAATGTGAGCTTGGCCCAACTTCTGTTATCGATCAATGTGAGCTTGGCCCAACTACTGTTACTGATCAATATGAGCTTGGTCCAACTACTGTTACTGATCAATGTGAGCTTGGCCCAACTACTGTTTCTAATCAATGTGAGCTTGTCCCAACTGCTGTTATCCATGTGAGCTTGGCACACATATATTGTTACTGATCAATGTGAGCTTGTCCAACTACTGTTACTAATCAATGTGAGCTTGGCCCAACTACTGTTATCAATGTGAGCTTGGCACAAATACTGCTACTGATCAATGTGAGTTTGGTCCAACTACTGTTACTGATCAATGTGAGCTTGGCCCAACTTCTGTTATCAATGTGAGCTTGGCCCAACTACTGTTACTGATCAATGTGAGCTTGGCACAAATACTGTTACTGATCAATGTGAGCTTGGCCCAACTACTGTTACTAATCAATGTGAGCTTGGCCCAACTACTGTTACTGATCAATGTGAGCTTGGCCCAACTACTGTTACCAATCAATGTGAGCTTGGCACAAATACTGTTACTGATCAATGTGAGCTTGGTCCAACTACTGTTACTAATCAATGTGAGCTTGGCCCAACTGCTGTTATCCATGTGAGCTTGGCACACATATATTGTTACTGATCAATGTGAGCTTGTCCAACTACTGTTACTAATCAATGTGAGCTTGGCCCAACTACTGTTACTGATCAATGTGAGATTGGTCCAACTACTGTTACTGATCAATGAGCTTGGCCCAACTTCTGTTAGTAATCAATGTGAGATTGGCCCAACTTATGTTACCGATCAATGTGAGCTTGACCCAACTACTGTTACTGATCAATGTGAGCTTGGTCCAACTACTATTACTGATCAATGAGCTTGGCCCAACTACTGTTATCAAATTAATATGAGCTTAGCCCAACTACTGTTACTGATCAATGTGAGCTTGGCCCAACTACTGTTATCAAATCAATATGAGCTTAGCCCAACTACTGTTATCAATGTGAGCTTGGCACAAATACTGTTACTGATCAATGTGAGCTTGGTCCAACTACTGTTACTGATCAATGTGAGCTTGGTCCAACTACTGTTATCAATGTGAGCTTGACCCAACTACTGTTACTGATCGATGTGAGCTTGGCCCAACTACTGTTACTAATCAATGTGAGCTTTGCCCAACTTCTGTTATCGATCAATGTGAGCTTGGCCCAACTACTGTTACTGATCAATATGAGCTTGGTCCAACTACTGTTACTGATCAATGTGAGCTTGGCCCAACTACTGTTACTAATCAATGTGAGCTTGGCCCAACTGCTGTTATCCATGTGAGCTTGGCACACATATATTGTTACTGATCAATGTGAGCTTGTCCAACTACTGTTACTAATCAATGTGAGCTTGGCCCAACTACTGTTATCAATGTGAGCTTGGCACAAATACTGTTACTGATCAATGTGAGCTTGGCCCAACTACTGTTACTGATCAATGTGAGTTTGGTCCAACTACTGTTACTGATCAATGTGAGCTTGGCCCAACTTCTGTTATCAATGTGAGCTTGGCCCAACTACTGTTCCTGATCAATGTGAGCTTGGCACAAATACTGTTACTGATCAATGTGAGCTTGGCCCAACTACTGTTACTGATCAATGTGAGCTTGGCCCAACTACTGTTACCAATCAATGTGAGCTTGGCACAAATACTGTTACTGATCAATGTGAGCTTGGTCCAACTACTGTTACTAATCAATGTGAGCTTGGCCCAACTACTGTTACTGATCAATGTGAGCTTGGTCCAACTACTATTACTGATCAATGAGCTTGGCCCAACTACTGTTATCAAATTAATATGAGCTTAGCCCAACTACTGTTACTGATCAATGTGAGCTTGGCCCAACTACTGTTATCAAATCAATATGAGCTTAGCCCAACTACTGTTATCAATGTGAGCTTGGCACAAATACTGTTACTGATCAATGTGAGCTTGGTCCAACTACTGTTACTGATCAATGTGAGCTTGGTCCAACTACTGTTATCAATGTGAGCTTGACCCAACTACTGTTACTGATCGATGTGAGCTTGGCCCAACTACTGTTACTGATCAATATGAGCTTGGTCCAACTACTGTTACTGATCAATGTGAGCTTGGCCCAACTACTGTTACTAATCAATGTGAGCTTGGCCCAACTGCTGTTATCCATGTGAGCTTGGCACACATATATTGTTACTGATCAATGTGAGCTTGTCCAACTACTGTTACTAATCAATGTGAGCTTAGCCCAACTACTGTTATCAATGTGAGCTTGGCACAAATACTGTTACTGATCAATGTGAGCTTGGCCCAACTACTGTTACTGATCAATGTGAGCTTGGCCCAACTACTGTTACTGATCAATATGAGCTTAGCCCAACTACTGTTAGTAATTAATGTGAGCTTGGCCCAACTACTGTTACTGATTAATGTGAGCGTTGCCCAACTACTGTTAGCAATCAATGTGAGCTTGGCCCAACTACTGTTACTGATCAATGTGAGCTTGGTCCAACTTCTGTTACCAATCAATGTGAGCTTAGCCCAACTACTGTTATCAAATCAATGTGAGCTTGTCCCAACTACTGTTACTGATCAATGTGAGCTTGGCCCAACTACTGTTACTGATCAATATGAGCTTGGTCCAACTACTGTTACTGATCAATGTGAGCTTGGCCCAACTATTGTTATCAATGTGAGCTTGGCCCAACTACTGTTACTAATAAATGTGAGCTTGGCCCAACTACTTTTATCAATGTGAGCTTGGCACAAATACTGTTACTGATCAATGTGAGCTTGGCCCAACTACTGTTACTGATCAATGTGAGCTTGGCCCAACTACTGTTACTGATCAATGTGAGTTTGGCCCAACTACTGTTACTGATCAATGTGAGCTTGGCCCAACTACTGTTATCAATGTGAGCTTGGCACAAATACTGTTACTGATCAATGTGAGCTTGGCCCAACTACTGTTACTGATCAATGTGAGCTTGGCCCAACTACTGTTACTGACCAATGTGAGCTTGGCCCAACTACTGTTATCAAATCAATGTGAGCTTAGCCCAACTACTGTTAGTAATCAATGTGAGCTTGGCCCAACTACTGTTACTGATTAATGTGAGCTTGGCCCAACTACTGTTAGCAATCAATGTGAGCTTGGCCCAACTACTGTTACTGATCAGTGTGAGCTTGGTCCAACTTATGTTACCAATCAATGTGAGCTTAGCCCAACTACTGTTATCAAATCAATGTGAGCTTGTCCCAACTACTGTTACTGATCAATGTGAGCTTGGCCCAACTACTTTTACTGATCAATATGAGCTTGGTCCAACTACTGTTACTGATCAATGTGAGCTTGGCCCAACTACTGTTACTGATCAATGTGAGCTTGGCCCAACTACTGTTATCAATGTGAGCTTGGCCCAACTACTGTTACTGATCAATGTGAGCTTGGCCCAACTTCTGTTATCGATCAATGTGAGCTTGGCCCAACTACTGTTACTGATCAATATGAGCTTGGTCCAACTACTGTTACTGATCAATGTGAGCTTGGCCCAACTACTGTTTCTAATCAATGTGAGCTTGGCCCAACTGCTGTTATCCATGTGAGCTTGGCACACATATATTGTTACTGATCAATGTGAGCTTGTCCAACTACTGTTACTAATCAATGTGAGCTTGGCCCAACTACTGTTATCAATGTGAGCTTGGCACAAATACTGCTACTGATCAATGTGAGTTTGGTCCAACTACTGTTACTGATCAATGTGAGCTTGGCCCAACTTCTGTTATCAATGTGAGCTTGGCCCAACTACTGTTACTGATCAATGTGAGCTTGGCACAAATACTGTTACTGATCAATGTGAGCTTGGCCCAACTACTGTTACTAATCAATGTGAGCTTGGCCCAACTACTGTTACTGATCAATGTGAGCTTGGCCCAACTACTGTTACCAATCAATGTGAGCTTGGCACAAATACTGTTACTGATCAATGTGAGCTTGGTCCAACTACTGTTACTAATCAATGTGAGCTTGGCCCAACTGCTGTTATCCATGTGAGCTTGGCACACATATATTGTTACTGATCAATGTGAGCTTGTCCAACTACTGTTACTAATCAATGTGAGCTTGGCCCACCTACTGTTACTGATCAATGTGAGATTGGTCCAACTACTGTTACTGATCAATGAGCTTGGCCCAACTTCTGTTAGTAATCAATGTGAGATTGGCCCAACTTATGTTACCGATCAATGTGAGCTTGACCCAACTACTGTTACTGATCAATGTGAGCTTGGTCCAACTACTATTACTGATCAATGAGCTTGGCCCAACTACTGTTATCAAATTAATATGAGCTTAGCCCAACTACTGTTACTGATCAATGTGAGCTTGGCCCAACTACTGTTATCAAATCAATATGAGCTTAGCCCAACTACTGTTATCAATGTGAGCTTGGCACAAATACTGTTACTGATCAATGTGAGCTTGGTCCAACTACTGTTACTGATCAATGTGAGCTTGGTCCAACTACTGTTATCAATGTGAGCTTGACCCAACTACTGTTACTGATCGATGTGAGCTTGGCCCAACTACTGTTACTAATCAATGTGAGCTTTGCCCAACTTCTGTTATCGATCAATGTGAGCTTGGCCCAACTACTGTTACTGATCAATATGAGCTTGGTCCAACTACTGTTACTGATCAATGTGAGCTTGGCCCAACTACTGTTACTAATCAATGTGAGCTTGGCCCAACTGCTGTTATCCATGTGAGCTTGGCACACATATATTGTTACTGATCAATGTGAGCTTGTCCAACTACTGTTACTAATCAATGTGAGCTTGGCCCAACTACTGTTATCAATGTGAGCTTGGCACAAATACTGTTACTGATCAATGTGAGCTTGGCCCAACTACTGTTACTGATCAATGTGAGTTTGGTCCAACTACTGTTACTGATCAATGTGAGCTTGGCCCAACTTCTGTTATCAATGTGAGCTTGGCCCAACTACTGTTCCTGATCAATGTGAGCTTGGCACAAATACTGTTACTGATCAATGTGAGCTTGGCCCAACTACTGTTATCAATGTGAGCTTGGCACAAATACTGTTACTGATCAATGTGAGCTTGGTCCAACTACTGTTACTAATCAATGTGAGCTTGGCCCAACTACTGTTACTGATCAATGTGAGCTTGGTCCAACTACTATTACTGATCAATGAGCTTGGCCCAACTACTGTTATCAAATTAATATGAGCTTAGCCCAACTACTGTTACTGATCAATGTGAGCTTGGCCCAACTACTGTTATCAAATCAATATGAGCTTAGCCCAACTACTGTTATCAATGTGAGCTTGGCACAAATACTGTTACTGATCAATGTGAGCTTGGTCCAACTACTGTTACTGATCAATGTGAGCTTGGTCCAACTACTGTTATCAATGTGAGCTTGACCCAACTACTGTTACTGATCGATGTGAGCTTGGCCCAACTACTGTTACTGATCAATATGAGCTTGGTCCAACTACTGTTACTGATCAATGTGAGCTTGGCCCAACTACTGTTACTAATCAATGTGAGCTTGGCCCAACTGCTGTTATCCATGTGAGCTTGGCACACATATATTGTTACTGATCAATGTGAGCTTGTCCAACTACTGTTACTAATCAATGTGAGCTTAGCCCAACTACTGTTATCAATGTGAGCTTGGCACAAATACTGTTACTGATCAATGTGAGCTTGGCCCAACTACTGTTACTGATCAATGTGAGTTTGGTCCAACTACTGTTACTGATCAATGTGAGCTTGGCCCAACTACTGTTACTGATCAATGTGAGATTGGTCCAACTACTATTACTGTTCAATGAGCTTGGCCCAACTTCTGTTAGTAATCAATGTGAGATTGGCCCAACTTATGTTACCGATCAATGTGAGCTTGACCCAACTACTGTTACTGATCAATGTGAGCTTGGTCCAACTACTTTTACTGATCAATGAGCTTGGCCCAACTACTGTTATCAAATTAATATGAGCTTAGCCCAACTACTGTTACTGATCAATGTGAGCTTGGCCCAACTACTGTTATCAAATCAATATGAGCTTAGCCCAACTACTGTTATCAATGTGAGCTTGGCACAAATACTGTTACTGATCAATGTGAGCTTGGTCCAACTACTGTTACTGATCAATGTGAGCTTGGTCCAACTACTGTTATCAATGTGAGCTTGACCCAACTACTGTTACTGATCGATGTGAGCTTGGCACAACTACTGTTACTAATCAATGTGAGCTTTGCCCAACTTCTGTTATCGATCAATGTGAGCTTGGCCCAACTACTGTTACTGATCAATATGAGCTTGGTCCAACTACTGTTACTGATCAATGTGAGCTTGGCCCAACTACTGTTACTAATCAATGTGAGCTTGGCCCAACTGCTGTTATCCATGTGAGCTTGGCACACATATATTGTTACTGATCAATGTGAGCTTGTCCAACTACTGTTACTAATCAATGTGAGCTTGGCCCAACTACTGTTATCAATGTGAGCTTGGCACAAATACTGTTACTGATCAATGTGAGCTTGGCCCAACTACTGTTACTGATCAATGTGAGTTTGGTCCAACTACTGTTACTGATCAATGTGAGCTTGGCCCAACTTCTGTTATCAATGTGAGCTTGGCCCAACTACTGTTCCTGATCAATGTGAGCTTGGCACAAATACTGTTACTGATCAATGTGAGCTTGGCCCAACTACTGTTACTGATCAATGTGAGCTTGGCCCAACTACTGTTACCAATCAATGTGAGCTTGGCACAAATACTGTTACTGATCAATGTGAGCTTGGTCCAACTACTGTTACTAATCAATGTGAGCTTGGCCCAACTACTGTTACTGATCAATGTGAGTTTGGCCTAACTTCCTTGTACTGATCAATATTTGCAGGATTTAACGGAACCAAGTGTGAGCATGATATGATGAATGACTGTATAGGGGCAGGATGTCACGTGAACTCTCGGTGTATGGACATGATCGATGACTTTAAGTGCATATGTCCTTCAGCTGGAGGATATACAGGAGACTTGTGAGTCTTTATTGTGTTGCTTGGAACAGTCCAACTTGTCTCATATATTATCCATTGGAATCCTGAAATATTAAAGAGTGCTAAAGTTAAACCTCTGTTTAAGAAAAACAACAGATCGGATGTTTCCAACTACCTGTATAGGTCAGTTAGCATTTTGTCAATTGTATCCAAGATCTTTGAGCGAGCTGGGTACAATCAGCTGGAATCCTTCTTGTGCGTGTTTTACGTTTATTTATCGTCACTACAGGTTGCCCATATCAGCCCCTGCCTCCTGAAGAATTAGTCATTATAGATTTTTTGGAGGATAGTGCAATGATACAGACAGAGACCCATTTCAGAGTCTCATCTGGTTCTTTTACGTGCACGGTGTTAAGCACCGACACATGACCTTGGTTTAAATTCCCATCTGAAAGTCTTCATGCTAACCTGTATTGTAACTATTGAACATTTACTTCCTTGGCAACAGTGAGATATCAATGTCTATGGTAGTTCTCTGTATTACATATAGTCCATGCATGCTAACCTGTATTGTAACTATGGAACATTTACCTCCTTGGCAACAATGCGATATCAATGTCTATGCTAGTTCTCTGTATTACATACAGTCCATGCATGCTAACCTGTATTGTAACTATGGAACAGTTACCTCCTTGTCAACAATGCGATATCAATGTCTATGGTAGTTCTCTGTATTACATACAGTCAGTGTACGACAAATCCTATGCCCGGAGCCCGCGGGCAACTGAAATATCTCGACGGGCAACTAAGTTTGAAAAGCAGTTGCCCACCAGGCAACCCCAAAAATGCCAAAATAGTTGCCCGGAAAATCCCGTTAAATATTATAAAACAAATATTTCGCTAAGCCAAAAATGTTGACTCCGCGGTCAAGATTTCTATGCTCCGCGTATTTTAATTGATGACGTATTATGCCGGTTCCCGATTACAGAGGTATATCATATAGTGGCCGGGAAACAGTTTGTCCAGCTTTTAATTGCAGTGTTTGCCGAATGCCGAGAACCAACGGTAAAACAAAAAATGGCGAGCACAACAAACTGCGAAATCCAGACCATTTCAATTACTTTTATTATTTCCGATGCTGATTTTGCGCGTTGATGGAGCATTGTGTTGTGAACTTGATGTTTATAAATTTAGTTATTTAAATTTAGGTTTAGCGCAGTTCTTTAGAGAATTTTGAATTAAATAAATGTTACTTTCGATTAGTTACGATGGATCGTTTCATTATCCGGTCAGTGGATTCACCAACACCAACGCAGTCTCCTTCGTCTTCAGAAAAACGTTCTGCATCATCATCATCTAATTCTAAAGTGACGAAACGCCCCAAGTTTACGGACAAGGAGTATGACAAAAATACCCGTGTTCGGAGATTCCAGGCATCATGGAAAGTAACATTTCCGTGGCTGCGATATACAGACGAAGATAATGGCAAGCCTGATAGTGCGTGTGGTGTTATGCACTGTTTCTCGTGCACAGATAACCCAAGTTTGGCCGACAAGCAGTCACCTCTTTACTGGCAGCAGGAACATGAGGGTGGACCCGCTTAAGAAGCACGAAACATCAGCTAGTCACATTAAGGCCACAGAGAAAAATACTGGACAAACACGTCAAAATCCTGGGCAACCAGATCAAAATTCTGGTTGCCCAGTGGGCAACCAAGTCCTTAAAAAATTTGTCGTACACTGTATACAGTCCATGCATGCTAACCTGTATTGTAACTATGGAACATTTACCTCCTTGGCAACAATGCGATATCAATGTCTATGGTAGTTTTCTGTATTACATACAGTCCATGCATGCTAACCTGTATTGTAACTATGGAACATTTACCTCCTTGGCAACAATGCGATATCAATGTCTATGGTAGTTCTCTTTATTGCATACGTTACTATAAATAGTAACAAATTTAATGGTAGAAAAGCAAAATATCTGGTCGACGCGGGCAATATATTTTCGGCTCTGCCGGGCCAATATCGGATATTGGCCCGGCACGCGCCGAGAACGAATCACGAACACGTGTCACAGGTAGCAACAACATAGTAACTACATTGTGTAAACATGGCTGCCGAAGCAACACTAAAGTCGTTGTCTGGCAGATTGTTGTCTCTTGACGGTAAAATGGCTGAGCGAAATAAGCAAATAACAGCAGAAGAAACATACGGCTATGTAGAGAAAATGAAAAACGGACACACAAAGGCTACAGCTCAAACCGTTAAGGTATGCAATAAAGAAGTTATTAAACGGCTGCGGTGGGCCATTTGTGGATATTGGCGCACCTATCCGATATCTCCATAGGGTGCGCCAATATCCACAAATGGCCCACCTCCGCGGTTTAATAACCTCTAAGTATTACATACAGTCCATGCATGCTAACCTGTATTGTAACTATGGAACAGTTACCTCCTTGGCAACAGTGCAATATCAATGTCTATCGTAGTTCTCTGTAGTACATACAGTCCATGCATGCTAACCTGTATTGTAACTATGGAACATTTACCTCCTTGGCAACAATGAGATATCGATGTCTATGGTAGTTCTCTGTATTACATATAGTCCATGCATGCTAACCTGTATTGTAACTATGGAACATTTACCTCCTTGGCAACAATGAGATATCGATGTCTATGGTAGTTCTCTGTATTACATATAGTCCATGCATGCTAACCTGTATTGTAACTATGGAACATTTACCTCCTTGGCGACAATGAGATATCGATGTCTATGGTAGTTCTCTGTATTACATATAGTCCATGCATGCTAACCTGTATTGTAACTATGGAACATTTACCTCCTTGGCAACAATGAGATATCGATGTCTATGGTAGTTCTCTGTATTACATATAGTCCATGTAGTGGTAATCCTTGTTGTAACTATGGAACATTTACCTCCTTGGCAACACTGAGATATCGATGTCTATGATAGTTCTCTGTATCACATATAGTCCATGTAGTGGTAATCCTTGTTGTAGCCATGGAACATGTACTCCCCCTGGCAACATTGAGATATCAATGTCTATGATAGTTCTCTGTATTACAGGTGTGATATCACATACAGTCCATGCAGTAGTAACCCATGTCGTAACCACGGAACATGTACTCCCCCTGGCAACAGTGAGATATCAATGTCTATGATAGTTCTCTGTATTACATATAGTCCATGTAGTGGTAATCCTTGTTGTAACCATTGAACATGTACTCCCCCTGGCAACAATGAGATATCAATGTCTATGATAGTTTTCTGTATTACAGGTGTGATATCACATACAGTCCATGCAGTAGTAACCCATGTGGTAACCACGGAACATGTACTCTCCCTGGCAACAATGATATATCAATGTCTATGATAGTTCTTTGTATTACAGGTGTGATATCACATACAGTCCATGCAGTAGTAACCCGTGTGGTAACCACGGAACATGTACTCTCCCTGGCAACAATGATATATCAATGTCTATGATAGTTCTTTGTATTACAGGTGTGATATCACATACAGTCCATGCAGTAGTAACCCGTGTGGTAACCATGGAAGATGTACCGAACATGGAACAGTAAGATATGAATGCACATGTGAGGATGGATATGATGGTGCACAATGTGATAACAACATTAGTAAGATTTCCTTATGCTCATTGCAACTACAATATAACTACCAGTAACCGTAGAAAACATTTATCGAGGTTAATTTATTCAAATTTCATTTAGCTAGATTGCGTAACAAGTTCTTGCGCAGTTCAAACTCTAAAGCTCTAGATTACTAGACTTACACCATCTACATTACACCACAGATGCTCCACATAACACAATCTAATTGGCCTAAAGATCCAATCATGTCTTCAGTGTAGTTCTTGACTTGTTGCAGCATGCAACCAATATTTTGTATAACTATGATTTATATTGAGGTGTGATTTGACTTTATAAACAGTTTCTTTGATATCCAATCAAGCTTTGATGGAATTAGAAGAATTCTGTGAATTGTTGGGGCATATAACTTTACGACTCATTCTTTTGAGGTTGTCCTAAAAGTTCAAAGTTTGTACTGCAATACCATACCATATTTCTGAACCACCAATGTGTAGTGGTGTACTGGTATATCGCAATATTAAGATCCGCGATAAAATATCGCGATATTAAAATTGAATACCGGTATTGAGCGATATTTATCTACTAGGGTTGCAATGATTCGATCCCACGCCGCCGATTCGATACTCAATCCAAGTCCTGTCATTTTCGATTTAATTCCGAATGCCGACTTTTGAACGTGTATACAAACAGTAAAATAAAACAAATAATCTGATTGGCTGAATATATTCCAATCAATGAGCCCGTTAAAACTTCTGAAAGGTCTGTTTATCAAAATGGCATCTGCCGTAGTCGTATTAAATGATCATCCTAAAAAGTTAGTGTGGGCCTATTTTGGTTTTCGAGATGTTGACACGAAGGAAAACACGACCACCTGCAGTCTTATGTTTCACCGATGTAAGCTATCCACCATCTCGTTTCACAACAAGCTTAATGAAGCATCTAAGACGACACCATAACGTAGACGTAAACAACGACAAAACTATGAGTCAATCGTCAAAACTCCCCCCCCCAAACCAACAGCATCAGGGCAATTCCTGATGATTTATATAAGGCACAATTCCTGACTATAAGTCACTCTTGTTTGTCCACATCTGGACACTGGATTATCTACAGCAGTTGAATTTCTAGTCATTTCATTAGATCTCATTTCGTGTATTATTAATTTATTATTATTGTCTTTTGTTTTACTTTTATTAAAACATTAAGTGATGTGACTTGCACGTTTTGTTCATATGTAGTAGAAACTAGGATTATACACAAGTAACACCAGTAAATTAATTTCTCTGAAGCCAGACAGACTGACCTAAAGTCTCTAGACTAAGCAACACAGGTTATGCTTCTTGGAAAGTACCGGTAATCTATGAATAATGGATCGGATAAAAAAAAAAATCGGCACATACCGTAAAGATTCCAATCAGATCGGATTGAGCTTTTGGTGGATTGTTGCAGCCCTGTTATCTATGAGGGATGGCATCGGTTTTTCATGACTTCACTATAAAAACAAGATTTTTATTCAGTGTGTTGTTGTTGTTTTCCAAGTTAATAAATACTGTTGAATGAGATTTTGCCCTGACAATTTTACAACATAGCTATCGTGAAGTAAAAGGTTATATGCAGGGGATCTGGCTTTTATACACGACTCAATCGCTTCAACCGGTGCTTATGTATACATGTATATATTCACGTGTGTTTTTACGTTTATTTATCGTCGCTACCGGTTGCCCACATGAGCGACACCTCCTGAAAAGATTAGTTATTTTAGATTTTGGAGGATAGTGCATGATACAGACAGAGACCCATTCCAGAATCTCCTCTGGTTCTTTTACGTGCACGGTGTAAAGCACCGATACGAGACCTCGGTTTAACGTCCCATCTGAAAGACTGTTAATTTTATTATGGTCAGACGGGGGATCGAACCTGCGATCCCTGGATTACCAGTCCAGCGTGTTACAACTGGACTACATATCCGTCTGTATATATATTCACCTATTCTCTGAAACATTTTCTAGTTGATTTAAGTTGTTTTCCAAGTTAATAAATACTGTTGAATGAGATAGTGTCTTAAAATGTGTGTAAAATAATACAAGTCATCTTTTATTAAATACTCTTAATAGAAAATAATATAATCACAATGCAAGACAAATGCATGAAGATATGTACGGCAATATATTGTGATTATTTTATAAAATATCACAATATATCGCGATATGGGTTGCTGATAATGAGTTGCTGATAGCGTAACACCCCTACCAATATGTGAGAATGTTTCAATCTATCTGTTCCAATTTTAAATGAGAACTAAGATTAAGGGCAACATTTTGCCAATCAAGTACTGTTTAACCGCTGGAGCCTGCCCAGGAAACGTGTTGTTAAGTAAACTGCCCGCCAGCGATATAGCCCAAAATGGTGCTGATGCAGGCGTAAAACCCGAAATATAACTATAACACCATTACAACAAAATTATTGTGAATGTATAAAAAACATCAACAGTTTTATGGAAAGTCCTTGTATGCACGATAATCATGGATGTTTTAATGTTATTCAAGTGATTCAATGACCTCAGAGGTCACTATGTCTTAAACTGTGTCATTAATCTGTGTTTCAGATGAATGTAGCCTACATCCCGATGCTTGTTTATATGGTGGTAGCTGTAATGATGGAGTGAATAACTACAGCTGTAACTGTAAAACTGGATTCGGCGGAGAGCATTGTGAGATTACCCCAGACCTCTGTGTCGGACACAATTGCAATGGGGCAAACCTTTGCTATAGTAGTTTAGATAGAATGGAAGGCGTTTGTGTTTGTGATCATGAACTGTTTACCTCACTACACAGATTTGATATGTATATAGTTGCTGATTTGAAATCTGAAGAACTTCTTCACAATTATGTCGATGTGGGTGAAGACTCGTCGGTGGAGAGTTGTAGTAAATCATGCCAAGAGACTAGTGAATGTGCTGTAGCAGTATTCACACAAAGCTATCCAACTGGGTGTCTTATGTACAACAGTAGTAGCTTTATATCTGCAGCAGACAACAATTCAGTTGCCATCTACAAGAACTTCACAAACCAGCCAGGTGAGAAACTACTTTCACTGTCTAATAACTAAGTTCCCATCTACTATGGGGCTTCTTTTCATGATGCTGGGAGTGAAATGCACAACACTGCCACAACTAGAACAAACTGATCTAGAATAATTCTGATTCAAAATGGCTACCATGACAGCCAACCTTGAACAACTAATGTCATATTGCCATATGTCCCATTCCAAGTGGAAGCCATTTTTGATCTGAATTGCATAGATAGGAGCATTTACTGACAATTATATGTTTGATAATCGACCATCAGGAAATCCAAGGATTTTTCCTCTCTCTGTCTGCTGTTGTATGTCTGAATGCCATTGTTGTATATGGGGTATTCCATGTCAAAATCCTCGCGATTTCTTTAGAAACAACTGCATTTTTCGGACTCAATATCAACATTATTTTTTAATCTAAGAATGTGATTATCATACAGCAGGTGACCTGGTAAGAAGAAACATATATCAACCACATTTGATGTTAAAGGCTGAAAATGAGAAAGTATCTGGCTTCGAGAAAGGCCCATAGCCGTGCCAAAATATAACTTGGTTGTATCGTCAATCGCTCTATTTCCAGACACCACCTAGTTTATACAAATTTATTTTGCTCTATTGCGAAAGACATTGTTGTAACTTATATTAATCACTCGACCTCATTCCTAATGGAATTCATCGCCACGAGAGAGAGAGAGAGGGGGGGAGAGGACGTGGAATTTAAGTGCCTTGCCTAAGGGAACAGTTGTAACTGCTCCAGCGTGGCTCGATCACCAGGCATTTCGCATCTGAAGCAAATGCTTAAGAACTTGTTTTGCAATTGAGCTTAAATAAATGTGTATAAACACCAGTAAGTAGCACACAAACACTTAATGATGTCCAAATTGACATGCTCTTGTACTGAAACATGCTCTTGTACTTTCAGTAAGAAACAATGACATACTTTCCTTGTTATTTTATGTACGCGGTATTTAGAACGTTGCACCAGTAGGATGTGATTCAAAAAGGGGATAACCTTAAAGGATTAATAAATTGTTTCCGAAAATTGTCATTTTTATTTCATGTAAACATATTTTTCCTGCATTTTTTTTTGGAAAAGACTGAATTGTCATATTTATGCACCATTACAATATTACATTTATCATAGTCTACAACATGTATACACAATATCGTCATATTACTAACAACTTCAATGTCCAACAAATGTTTTAATGTTATTTCTACATGACCTTGTGAAGTCGTGACATGGGCATGTGAATGGGTACACCCTGTATGTAGCCTTGTTCTGAAAAACAAAGGAAACATGTTAACTTTAATGCCTGAGTGCACACGTGAACATAGCTTTTCAGATTTAGGCATAGGTTTTTATTTTCGGAAATAGCAACACTACTCCATTCACCATTTTTCTACACTTTGACATGTGCATGGGACATATTAGTCACTTCACCTGTTGTTGACAAGGATGCCAGAAGTTTCTGTTTAGATTTGTTAGATTTAAACTGTTTATTACAATATGTTGGTGTCATATTGGAAGAAGGCCATAATAAGAAAATGTGTAAATTTATACCTTTCCACTTTTGAACGCTTTTAGATTTACCTTTAACATTGTTTGTTTTCATTCAACAAGAAACCTGCAACTGTCCGAAAGTAGCCTGCCGCAATCGTCGTATTAATATTCTTCTCACAAACCACAATGTCCTGATATTAAACCGAGGTCTTGTGTCGGTGCTTTACACCGTGCACGTAAAAGAACCAGAGGAGACTCTGGAATGGGTCTCTGTCTGTATCATTGCACTATCCTCCAAACATCTAAAATGACTAATCTCTTCAGGCGGCGTCGCTCATATGGGCAACCGGTAGCAACGATAAATAAACACAAAAACACACGCAATCAAATTGAACACAGGAGAATACCATAAGCATCAATACTAACGATGACACTAGCTGGTAGCCATTATTAATGTAATATATTTTAGTTTATGAATCTGAACTAGAACGAACGATTTGAATAATTTTCCTTCTTCCGGAATCAGGTTGATATCTCAAAGTCAACCAGCAAGACAATTAAAGAACAAAAAGGACAAAGGGTAAAATGTAAAAATGCATCTAAATATAGTCTAACTTACGACCATGTGTATTAAGCGACCTTTGTCTTATGCGACCACTTTCAAATCCATCCAATCAATTTTACCATATAATTCAAGTGGATTAAACGACCAACGATCGCTATTTTTTTGGCCAAAATCTATTGATGTGTTTTGATATAAAATCATAAAGTGCAATCAATATTCAATCAATTTCGATTAAAAAATGCCAAACAAAGATTCTCAATCATGATTATAGGTGCCATTATTGACTCTTTTTATCCAAAAAACATAATTATCCTCCGGTCATTATCGAGACTTATCGAGAAAAATGTGCGAAAAAGAGCCGGAAAGTCAATTGATCTGATTTCATTATTCATCGGCAAGGTCCGTGGATCTACGAGTTAAAACGTTTCAATAAGAAACTAGTCTGACGGAAAAAAACACGATGTCACGTAAACATCATGAATATTTAGACAGCCATTAAATTTTAAGCATTCCCCGTACAAAATACCCATAATATTAAAAAGAGAATTTATAATCCAATTGATGTTTCCAAGATTATTTACCTTGAATTTATAAAACGGAAGTAAACAGCCAGTTTTCTAAAAATCTAAAATTTACGGTGATACACGTTCATATGGAAATAAAAATTATGAGGAAAAAGTACCTTAGAACTATAGGACTATAGAATCTGTGTGATTGAACTGTCTAGGTTTGAAAAAGTACTTCAAGATGTGCAAAACAATGTGTCATTTTAAGTAACGTTTAAACATACAGGGACTGTTTGTCAGCTTCAGAGCTGAGGGTCAAAGCAAGAAACCAAAGATATGTAGTAAAGTTCTTCTTTAGACAATGATGGACATGATAATCAATGCATTAAGAGACCATTTTATTAGGAGACCGTGTTTGCACTGTCCCTTGGGTGGTCTCTTAATACAAGTTTGACTGTAATAGATTATTACCTATTCAATGATACAAAATTGAATTTAATTAATTATGGAAACAAACTGTTAAAATACTATTTTACATTGAACAATAATGCATGAAAATGGCTGCCTGCATTTCAAAGAATCTGTGTACAGAACACCGCGGTGATACCTTTTGTTCACTATCATAGTGGCATATATCAAACAGCTTTAGGGACTACAGTTGCAACAAACATTCTATTAATGTTTTATTGATATGTTCGCAAGTTTGTGTGACATTTCTAACTGAATGTATCAGATTGTCGTTATTACGCTATGCAGTTATAGTCATTACTCTATAAAGCAATTTAAGAATGCTGGAATGGCGTGTGTATAGTAATTTATGGGATTTCTTCTTCTCAGTGTTAGTATTTACACTGTTCAAGAAAATGTACTATTCAAACAGGTATAATCTGTGAAACCGCTGTTCGAACTGCCCTTTGCTGTTGTCTGATGCATGACAATCGGTCGATTCCGATTGCCGATTCAGTTATTTGATTCGTCACTGCAAGTGTGTCTTGTAGCTTCCTAGACTGCATAGCTGGACATGTATGTGTAGAATAATGATCATATTCTTTAGTATTCAATTCTCGTGATCGTGTATTTCCAGTTGAAGCCTATGCCTGTGAGAGGAAAAGTATGCCGTGCGATTCCCCGACTTGTATCAACGGTACATGTAAGAATACCAATAATGATCTATCAGCTTCCTGTGAGTGTCAAGATGGATTTACTGGTTCCCTTTGTCAGCACAGCAGAGACGATTGTAATGCGAAGCAGTGTGAAAACGGAGCTACATGTGTGGATGGATATTTGGATTATACGTGCGACTGCCTACTAGGATTTGACGGTATATTTCATTCACATTTCATTGCGATTGCAACGAATAACTATTTTTGCTATATGTATATTTGATTGGGAAGGTATTTGGATATTGACTTGTTTTGTCTAGGTATTCATCTGCATATTACATTAGATTAAGAAATAAACATTACTACTACCGTATTTATCATGTATAGTGCACACAGACATTATGGTGTGAAAAAGGAGTCTGATGTATAACGTGCACATGGAAATAGCAATTCCACGAGTGAATTTGTTCAAGATCAGCTGAAATGTGCACCAAAGATCGAAATACAATCGAAAGATGACAATGGACTTACAAAAATTCGTAATATTTCCAAATACGTCCATAAATTTGCACACGGGCCTACATACTATTTCTTATTAGTATTATCAAAATCTGAAATACCATGTCATGTGTCACAGTGCCCACTTGGGATATAAAGCCATGTGTCATGGTGCTCACTTGGAATATAGAGCCATGTGTCACAGTGCTCACTTGGAATATAGAGCCATGTGTAGTAGTGCCCACTTGGAATATAGAGCCATGTGTAGTAGTGCCCACTTGGAATATAAAGCCATGTCTCACAGTGCCCACTTGGAATATAGAGCCATGTGTAGTAGTGCCCACTTGGAATATAGAGCCATGTGTAGTAGTGCCCACTTGGAATGTAAAGCCATGTCTCACAGTGCCCACTTGGAATATAAAGCCATGTGTCATGGTGCTCACTTGGAATATAGAGCCATGTGTCACAGTGCTCACTTGGAATATAGAGCCATGTGTCACAGTACCCACTTGGAATATAGAGCCATGTGTTGTAGGGCTCACTTGGAATATAAAGCCATGTGTCACGGTGCCACTTGGAATATAGAGCCATGTGTCACAGTGCCCACTTGGAATGTAAAGCCATGTCTCACAGTGCCCACTTGGAATATAAAGCCATGTGTCATGGTGCTCACTTGGAATATAGAGCCATGTGTCACAGTGCTCACTTGGAATATAGAGCCATGTGTCACAGTGCCCACTTGGAATATAGAGCCATGTGTTGTAGGGCTCACTTGGAATATAAAGCCATGTGTCACGGTGCCACTTGGAATATAAAGACATGTGTCACAGTGCCCACTTGGAATATAGAGCCATGTGTCACCGTGCCCACTTGGAATATAAAGCCATGTGTCACGGTGCCACTTGGAATATAAAGATATGTGTCACAGTGCCCACTTGGAATATAGAATCATGTGTCATAGTGCTCACTTGGGATATAAAGCCATGTGTCACAGTGCCCACTTGGAATATAAAGCCATGTGTCACAGTGCCCACTTGGAATATAGAGCCATGTGTCACAGTGTTCACTTGGAATATAGAGCCATGTGTCACAGTGCCCACTTGGAATATAGAGCCATGTGCCATAGTGCTCACTTGGAATATAGAGCCATGTGTCATAGGGCTCACTTGGAATATAAAGCCATGTGTCACAGTGCCCACTTGGAATATAAAGCCATGTGTCACAGTGCCCACTTGGAATATAGAGCCATGTGTCACAGGGCCCACTTGGAATATAGAGCCATGTGTCACAGTGCCCACTTGGAATATAGAGCCATGTGTCATAGGGCCCACTTGGAATATAGAGCCATGTGTCACAGTGCTCACTTGGAATATAAAGCCATGTGCCACAGTGCTCACTTGGAATATAAAGCCATGTGTAGTAGTGCCCACTTGAAATATAGAGCCATGTGTCATAGGGCCCACTTGGAATATAGAGCCATGTGTCACAGTGCTCACTTGGAATATAAAGCCATGTGCCACAGTGCTCACTTGGAATATAAAGCCATGTGTAGTAGTGCCCACTTGGAATATAGAGCCATGTGCCACAGTGCCCACTTGGAATATAGAGCCATGTATCATAGGGCCCATTTGGAATATAGAGCCATGTGTCACAGTGCTCACTTGGAATATAAAGCCATATGCCATAGGACTCACTTGAAATATAAAGCCATATGCCATAGGGCTCACTTGGAATATAAAGCCATATGCCGTAGGGCTCACTTGAAATATAAAGCCATATGCCGTAGAGCTCACTTGTAATATAAAGCCATATGCTGTAGGGCTCACTTGAAATATAAAGCCATATGCCGTAGGGCTCACTTGGAATATCTAGACATATGTCGTAGGGCTCACTTGGAATATAAAGCCATATGCCGTAGGGCTCACTTGGAATATCTAGACATATGCTGTAGGGCTCACTTGAAATATAAAGCCATATGCCGTAGGGCTCACTTGGAATATCTAGACATATGCTGTAGGGCTCACTTGAAATATAAAGCCATATGCCGTAGGGCTCACTTGAAATATAAAGCCATGTGCCGTAGGGCTCACTTGGAATATAGAGCCATATGCCGTAGGGCTCACTTGAAATATAAAGCCATATGCTGTAAGGCTTACTTGAAATATAAAGCCATATGCCGTAGGGCTCACTTGGAATATAAAGCCATATGCCGTAGGGCTCACTTGAAATATAAAGCCATATGCCGTAGGGCTCACTTGAAATATAAAGCCATATGCTGTAAGGCTTACTTGAAATATAAAGCCATATGCCGTAGGGCTCACTTGGAATATCTAGACATATGCCGTAGGGCTCACTTGGAATATCTAGACATATGCCGTAGGGCTCACTTGAAATATAAAGCCATATGCCGTAGGGCTCACTTGAAATATAAAGCCATATGCCGTAGGGCTCACTTGGAATATAGAGCCATGTGCCGTAGGGCTCACTTGGAATATCTAGCCATATGTCGTAGGGCTCACTTGGAATATCTAGCCATATGTCGTAGGGCTCACTTGGAATATCTAGCCATATGTCGTAGGGCTCACTTGGAATATCTAGCCATATGTCGTAGGGCTCACTTGGAATATCTAGACATATGCCGTAGGGCTCACTTGGAATATCTAGACATATGCTGTAGGGCTCACTTGGAATATAGAGCCATATGTCGTAGGGCTCACTTGGAATATCTAGACATATGCCGTAGGGCTCACTTGGAATATCTAGACATATGCTGTAGGGCTCACTTGAAATATAAAGCCATATGCCGTAGGGCTCACTTGAAATATAAAGCCATATGCCGTAGGGCTCATTTGGAATATAGAGCCATATGCCATAGGGCTCACTTGGAATATAGAGCCATGTGTCATAGGGCTCACTTGGAATATAAAGCCATATGCCGTAGGGCTCACTTGAAATATAGAGCTATGTGTTTGTAGGGCTCACTTGGAATATAGAGCCATGTGACATAGTGCTCACTTGGAATATAAAGTCATGTGCAATAGGGCTCACTTGGAATATCAAGGCTGGCATATGTTCCAATACTCTATATTTATGGTTTAGGTAGAGGACCTAAAACATACAATATATACAATCATAAGTCTATGGTAAAAATAATACAATATTGCACATAATTCATTCCATGCATTTATACAACATATAATTTTATACATACATAAACTATTTCCTCTACAATCCATATATACTTATATTAGTTTTACCAATTAAGTCATTGATTTACTAGGTTAATATTCTTTATGGCTAACAAGCACATATGTCTTACCTACATAACTTAGTTATGTTTTAACATTTTTCAGCATTTATCTTAGAAACAAATTAATAATAAATATGCATACTATTATCAGGGATTCTAATTTTATAGCTGTTACCATTATTGTATGTTATATATAGTCGGTGTTGTACTGTTGCTATCTTGCCGACTCAAAATAAAATTGATCTTATCTTAAATTTATCCTTATCTTATCTTAATCTAGGGGGAAACAATACTGTAGTGCATCAGTTTAGCTATGGCTCCCTCAAACCGTGGCATAGCAGGGATTAGGTGCCAGGCTTTTATTGCTGAACTGTCCTTGCAATGCTTAAGATATCTTGGTGTTTTTACTTCGTTTAAGCAAATTTATTTTAGCTCAATTGCGAAACAAGTTCTTACAACTTCTATTAGTCATTCTAGAGACATCAATCCCTATGTAATCCATCACCATGAGGGAGAGAGAAGAGGCAACGTGGAATTTAAATGCCTTGCCTAAGGGCACAAGCGTAACAGCTACAGCTGGGAGTGAACTCCAAGCCTTTCACACCTGTTTTTACTGGGTGTCAATATAGCAACTATACGATGTGTAATTAACTGGAGCTATTTCCTGCTAAATATCCCAGCATGGCAGCCATTCTACCCACTTCAACATGTATATGTTACTGTTGTATTTACAGGTGATAGATGTCAAAACAATATAGATGACTGTCCCAGTAACTGTAACACAACACATGGTGAATGTGCAGACAAAGTGAACACATATGAGTGTGTATGTTTAGATGGATATGTTGGTGACAATTGTGAAGTAAGTTCCTGAATATTTTTTATATAGATTGAATGAATAGTTCATACAGATTGCTTTAATATGACATGTAAATGTGTAATCCAGTAATGGTATGGTTGGGCATCGGATTTACCCAGCATCCATCTAGATCAAGGATACAGCAGAGTTAACCTAAACCATGAATATCATTCAGACTCACTTATGTATGATACTGGATGCAAATTGAACCAATGATGCAAAAAGCTAATATCCATAAAGGGATCTCCATGGCCTAACGGTTACAGACGGTGACTTTAAATCACTTGCCCCTCACCGCTGTAGGTTCGAATCTCACCTTGGGTGTCAAATTCTTTCATGCGAGGAAGCTATCCTGCTGGCTTGTGGAAGGTCGGTGGTTCTACCCAGCTACCCTTCCGTGCCTAAAATACTGCTTAGAATGGCATCTGGGGTCTTCAATCACCGTCAGCTTAAGAGTGACTTATATGACCTAAGCTATTGTTGCGATTATAGATGCAAAAATAAACAAATATCACTAAATATTGTAGTTACTCAGATTCGATCCCGTCTGACCCTAATAATATTAACAGTCTTTCAATTGGACTTTAGGCCGAGGTCTTGTGTTGGTGCATGTAAAAGAACTACCGGAGACTCTGAAATGGGTCTCTATCTATATCATTGCACTAACCTCTGAAAATCCAAAATGACTAATCTCTTCAGGAGACGTTGCACTTATGGGCAACCGGTAGTGGTGCTATAAATTCTTTTACGTTGCTAATAGAACAATGGGGTACCATCCATACTCGCCTATAAGACGACCCCCTACTTTGGTCATGAAATCTGTGGGTTTTGGCATGCACTCGCATACAACACTGGTTGATAAAATGGACACCAGACCATGCATAAATTTCCTATCTGGCCAGTGCAAGAGAAATTTTCAGTGCTTTCTTTCCTAAAACGTACTAAATAATTTTTGATTAAATTTTTTTTTTAGCACTCACTTATAATACGGGAATCCACGCACTTTGAGGCTATAATCTGGTGGTAAAAAATTCATTTTATAGGTCTTAATATCCTGTTCTTGAGGCTGTCTGTCTGCCTAAATTTACCTTGTTCCTCCTTGTTATATCTCCAAAACCCCTTGTTTGCAAAGAGCATAAGTATTATGTCTAATTGTGCGTAATGCAATCCAATCCAATTGGATGTTTTTTTGGGCAGATTTACGGCCATTTGAACAGATTTATAACACAAAGTTCTAGTTGTGCATATTATAATCCCATTGTGCTTGGGTCATTTTTTGCTGATTTATGGCCCTTTGAACATTATGTGGATATTATAATTCCATTTGGATGGTATTTATGACCCTTTGAACGTTTATGCCTGTCCTGTTTTACCTTGTCCATGCTTCATCTCCAAAACTCCATGTTGGATTTCACTATGCTTTGCTTCCTGCATCAGTATTATGTCTAATTATGCATAATGTGATCATGTTCCGCTTGGATTCTTTTATTTTGCAGATTTATGGCCCTTTTGAAGACAATGGCTTCATCTTCAAAACAGTATTATTCCCTTATGGCCAACACCTCCGATAGCTCAAGAACATGTGTTGCGTTGCGAGTGAATGTTACAATAGCATCAAACTACAACACGATGATATTACAACATTCACCACCAACACACACATGTTCCCAACTTCGGAAAGAAGAACACAAACTCCAAACTATTTTTTGGTATAAGCCTTTTGGGTACCAACAGACCGTCTGTTTATTCATTTTCCAACTTTCATATCGATCAATACATTTATGCAATGCAAAACATCATAAATATAGACAACCCTCATATTTACAAAATTCAATAACTCAATGTACTTAACATTGACTTTCATAACACTAATGTATTAAACCTTATAATAATGACCACTATGCCATTATGGAATATGGACAATTAAATGTCCATATTTACTATAAATGAAACAAACTTTAGAGCCAGAAACTTAAAAATTCTATACGTCGTTACCGGTCTGTAACCCTAGGCTGAATGTACTTTACACGCTAAAATACACGCACGAAATTTTCTAAATTTCAAATACTAGCGACACCTATCGGAGCTTATGAACCAAGGGAAATCAATTTTTGTCTAATTCGTAAACTTAAACGACAAAAATTACATATATTACATGTATATTTGTTAGGGATGGGACTGAATATTCGAATATCAGAATATCCAAATACCTGGCTGAATATTCGAATCCTATTTCGGTATTCGAATACAAAACAAAATAATTTAATTTCAATTTTTGTTTTATTATTGGTTATTTTAGTTATTTCAATCCATAATGGTCACTGATTCGCACATTTTTACAAGGTGTTGTTTTAGAAGCATGGCTTCAAACAACTTTTAATGGTGCCAATTACACATGCAAATCAATCGGTACCTTAGTTAGATAAAAAGATCAATATTGTCACTAAAACGAAAAACAATGCTAATTGCCTGTTTTAAAGATTTCATCGATTAATTCGTATAAATATGTCTATGGTTGTTGTTCGTTTTCATGCTTGTGTTCATTAAACAATAGAAACAGGCCTTTCTTAGTCCATGTCAATAGAAGCCAATTTCACGAGTTGTAAAATAGACACGTGTACCGGTGGATAGATGTCCGGTTGGAAAACGTTAGAATTTGATGTGAAATATTTATCGAATATTCGAATACTATTCGAATACCACTTTATCTATTTAATGCCATTTACCTATTCGGTCCCATCCCTACTATTTGTGCATGATCATTGGGCATGATCGACTATGTCCCAACATTCGCTCTGTTTAATAAGACTAGGTTGTCACAGGTGAACCTGGGGCAGTGGTGATTCCAGGCGCCTAAAAGGGATCAAAATAGTGTGATTGTGATTTGTGATGCTCATCAGACTTAAACCCAATGTTTGTAGGACATAAATTCAGTGGATTTGCTTGTTTTCATACAATTTTACTATCACAGGTGGAGATCAATGAATGTGGAAGTTACCCATGTCAACATGGTGGAACATGTACAGATAGAGTGAATGACTTTACCTGCGACTGCATTTCTGGTTGGGAAGGGGTCCATTGTGATGAAGTGGTTGATCACTGTAAAGAACGTACCGTGGATTGTGAGAATGATGGCACATGCTATAGTCTCGAGAATACCTCTTTCTGCAGGTAGCACACACACTTAATCATTTGTATTTATTACAGTTCCAAACTACTTTTGAGGGTTGATAGAGATTAGGGGTAAATCTTAACTTACCACTTTATGCTATTCTTTTAGAAGTTTACAATGAAAGTATAGACAGGAGTATATTAATGTACTATTTAATTGTTTTATTGGCAGAAGTTGTATTTTACTTAATGTTCTATTTGCAGTTGTCAGAACCATCAATTTTTTATAATTACAGAAATGGCTATCATCAAATAAATTTAAGGATGTAAAAAATATTATATTATCAAGATACATTGTATATAAAGTCTATTATATTATCAAGATACATTGTAT
This sequence comes from Archivesica marissinica, assembly GCA_014843695.1. Classification (NCBI taxonomy): domain Eukaryota; kingdom Metazoa; phylum Mollusca; class Bivalvia; order Venerida; family Vesicomyidae; genus Archivesica; species Archivesica marissinica. Next base: position 52,665,360 of record CM026390.1, read on the forward strand.
ATAAAGTCTATCCCATCCCACTCGTGAACCTCAACTTTGACCTAAACAGAATATTTGTAAAGCAATATTGTAAAATAAATGTTGATCTTTAGAAAAGGTCACCCACCCAATTTTCAAGGAAGTTAATCTCCCCCAACGTTCGGATAATAAACGTAATATAATCAACATGTAATGCCAATCAGCAAACATCGATTCACAGCCTAATTAACATAAATAGCCAGATTATATTATAGTGGTGGAACCTATGCTTGGCGTATTCCTATGCTCAACGTAGTTTTTCCATTTACATCCGTATTTAAATAGTTTTAACCTATTTTCGCTGACAGAGGTGAAGCATGGTTCAATAACATTCCGTTGTGCATACCGGTAGCCTAATGCAACTGTCACCTGACTGGTTCAGTAGCCGAATATAAATAGACAACTTGTTGGGAAATTTTTCCCACCGAAATGTGCGGTTTATGAGCATTTCAGGTGGCTATACAGATTGGGGAAAAAATGTACAAATAATCAGAAAAAAGTTTCTTATGAGTTGTAATATTGTTAGTTATTGATGTTACTAAGTCAAAATAATATATTCAACATTTACCCATGCATAAATAAAAAAATTCATGTACACCGTGCATAGGTGCCCTAAAGTATCTAGTTCCCCATGGAAACAGGTGCCGTTGTGATAGCTGTATTTAGGCGCATGGTCACGTAATGAAACTAAAATTTTCAACAACAATTTTATGAAAGTTGTGTTCACGACTTAAGAAAATAATAATATATATGGCAAGTGCATTTAACTTTTTTTATAGGCCATGATATGTAGGATTTACGCCGAGCATAGGTTTCACCACTCTATGCAAATTATCGATGTTGTATGACACAATTTATAACAATCAGTGTTCAAATACAGGTAACTTAGATAATTGCCAATTTAGCTATTGTCGAAAATATGTGCGAAAATTTACTAATAAAATAATTCACTGGAAATTGGATAGTTCCAAAGCTATTTATGGCAAATTACTTGGGTCAAGGTAACATTCTGTCATGTCTAAATATATCAGATTGGTTTACCAATTATTTCAGTGCCTACATGTATGCCGTGTATATAAAATTGATAGCCAGTCGTAGAATCATGCTAGCTTGTTTACCGGAAGTAATGACAGCATTGTAAATAATATTTATTGTTCTGCAAATACTGACAATTATTAAGAAAAGATGCTATAAATTAAGTGTAGAGCATGGGTGTTTGCATTTCTCCAAGTGATAATTGTTGTCTTGGGATTTAATGATTCATGTAAGAAATTCAATACTAAAATTTCAATAAACTTGTATTTACACTGGAACAATAGTATATATATATATATATATATATATATATATATATATATATATATATATATATATATACAACATACTTCCTTCAAAATGCATTCATACACGTAAAATTAATTTTGGCTATTGTAATTTTATAATTCTAAAAATGAAAGATGAAACAAATAATGTATTATTGCAAATGTTGCGTTGATGTACGCCGGTTCTGTTTAGGATCAACATTACACAAACCCAATGCTACATACAATAATTCTTATATCCTGCAAACCTCGACTAATACTGTTTCACTATTTGCAGTCGGTGAAAAGTCTCCATATTTCTCCCTAAATGTTCTCACTTCTCCCTAACCCATCTGGAGGGAGAAGTGACTTCTCCCAATTAATTGGAATGACGTCGCCAGTAAAATAAATTGCTGATTTCTTTAAAAAATATTATTTATATGGGGGCATAAATTGGAATAGTGAAATTAATGAAAACTGCGGTAGGTTTGAAGTTAAAATCGTTTATTTACCTGTCTTTTATTTTAACAAATAACCAATTCAGCAAACGAGAGACATTGGAATTTAATGCCGACATCATAGTTTTTGAGGTATGATAACAAGGACTACTTAGCTTTGGCAAGGACCACCTTATATTCAAATCTGGTAGTCCTGCTGGCTACCTTTAGTTGGTGTTGAGGCCTGACATCCTTGCAAGGTACTATTGAAACATCAAAATATATACAGCCTTCCAATAGTTATTACACAGAAAAAATACCCTGTACTCTCTATTCAGTCTCTGTATCTTGATGTTCCATAAATCCATCCTTATCCCATAAATGAAGATATATCTCGGATAAAATTCCATAATCATTTTTCACACACAGCCTAAATGAGTACACATCTCCTCAAATATAAATTTGTTATGGAACTGAATATTATAGCTGATGAAAATTTGGCCCAGAATATGTACACAATATTACATCATTTATATGTATCACTTTTCAACACATGAATACTCTAACGAGAGGCTCTCGCTGGGTAATTTCCATGTCACTTTGTTTTTTATTTGCCAAGGGAGGTACATGTTGAACGTGCATGCAGTGTGTTGTGGGAGGTACATGTTGAACATGGGTGCAGTGTGTGGTGGGAGGGACATGTTGAACGTGCATGCAGTGTGTTGTGGGAGGTACATGTTGAACATGGTTGCAGTGTGTTGTGGAAGGTATATGTTGAACATGGGTGCAGTGTGTTGTGGGAGGTACATGTTGAACATGGTTGCAGTGTGTTGTGGGAGGTACATGTTGAACATGGTTGCAGTGTTTTGTGGGAGGTACATGTTGAACATGGTTGCAGTGTGTTATGGGAGGTACATGTTTAACATGGGTGCAGTTTGTGGTGGGAGGGACATGTTGAACGTGGGTGCAATGTGTGGTAGGAGGAACATGTTGAACATGGGTGCAATGTGTGGTGGGAGGGACATGTTGAACATGGGTGCAGTTTGTGGTGGGAGGGACATGTTGAACATGGGTGCAGTTTGTGGTGGGAGGGACATGTTGAACATGGGTGCAATGTGTGGTGGGATGGACATGTTGAACATGGGTGCAGTTTGTGGTGGGAGGGACATGTTGAACGTGGGTGCAATGTGTGGTAGGAGGAACATGTTGAACATGGGTGCAGTGTGTGGTGGGAGGGACATGTTTAACATGGGTGCAATGTGTGGTAGGAGAAACATGTTGAACATGGGTGCAGTGTGTGGTGGGAGGGACATGTTGAATGTGGTTGCAGTGTGTGGTGGGAGGGACATGTTGAATGTGGGTGCAGTGTGTGGTGGGAGGGACATGTTGAATGTGGGTGCAGTGTGTGTTGTGAGAGGGACATGTTGAACATGGGTGGAATGTGTGGTGGGAGGGACATGCTGAACATGGGTGGAATGTGTGGTGGGAGGGACATGTTGAACATGGGTGCAGTGTGTGGTGGGAGGTACATGTTGAACGTGGGTGCAGTGTGTGGTGGGAGGTACATGTTGAACATGGGTGCAATGTGTGGTGGGAGGGACATGTTGAACATGGGTGCAGTGTGTGGTGGGAGGGACATGTTGAACGTGGGTGCAATGTGTGGTAGGAGGAACATGTTGAACATGGGTGTAGTATGTGGTAGGAGGGACATGTTGAATGTGGGTGCAGTGTGTGGTGGGAGGGACATGTTGAATGTGGGTGCAGTGTGTGGTGGGAGGGACATGGGTGCAGTGTTTGGTGGGAGGGACATGTTGAACGTGGGTGCAGTGGGTGGTGGGAGGGACATGTTGAACGTGGGTGCAGTGTGTGGTGGGAGGGACATGTTGAACGTGGGTGCAGTGTGTGGTGGGAGGGACATGGGTGCAGTGTTTGGTGGGAGGGACATGTTTAACATGGGTGCAATGTGTGGTAGGAGAAACATGTTGAACATGGGTGCAGTGTGTGGTGGGAGGGACATGTTGAATGTGGGTGCAGTGTGTGGTGGGAGGGACATGTTGAATGTGGGTGCAGTGTGTGGTGGGAGGGACATGTTGAATGTGGGTGCAGTGTGTGTTGTGAGAGGGACATGTTGAACATGGGTGGAATGTGTGGTGGGAGGGACATGCTGAACATGGGTGGAATGTGTGGTGGGAGGGACATGTTGAACATGGGTGCAGTGTGTGGTGGGAGGTACATGTTGAACGTGGGTGCAGTGTGTGGTGGGAGGTACATGTTGAACATGGGTGCAATGTGTGGTGGGAGGGACATGTTGAACATGGGTGCAGTGTGTGGTGGGAGGGACATGTTGAACGTGGGTGCAATGTGTGGTAGGAGGAACATGTTGAACATGGGTGTAGTATGTGGTAGGAGGGACATGTTGAATGTGGGTGCAGTGTGTGGTGGGAGGGACATGTTGAATGTGGGTGCAGTGTGTGGTGGGAGGGACATGGGTGCAGTGTTTGGTGGGAGGGACATGTTGAACGTGGGTGCAGTGTGTGGTGGGAGGGACATGTTGAACGTGGGTGCAGTGTGTGGTGGGAGGGACATGTTGAACGTGGGTGCAGTGTGTGGTGGGAGGGACATGGGTGCAGTGTTTGGTGGGAGGGACATGTTGAACGTGGGTGCAGTGTGTGGTGGGAGGGACATGGGTGCAGTGTTTGGTGGGAGGGACATGTTGAACGTGGGTGCAGTGTGTGGTGGGAGGGACATGTTGAACGTGGGTGCAGGTGTGGTGGGAGGGACATGTTGAACGTGGGTGCAGTGTGTGGTGGGATGGACATGTTGAACGTGGGTGCAGTGTGTGGTGGGAGGGACATGTTGAACGTGGGTGCAGTGTGTGGTGGGAGGGACATGGGTGCAGTGTTTGGTGGGAGGGACATGTTGAACGTGGGTGCAGTGTGTGGGGAGGGACATGGGTGCAGTGTTTGGTGGGAGGGACATGTTGAACGTGGGTGCAGTGTGTGGTGGGAGGGACATGTTGAACGTGGGTGCAGTGTGTGGTGGGAGGGACATGTTGAACGTGGGTGCAGTGTGTGGGGGAGGGACATGTTGAACGTGGGTGCAGTGTGTGGTGGGAGGGACATGTTGAATGTGGGTGCAGTGTGTGGTGGGAGGGACATGTTTAACATGGGTGCAGTGTGTGGTGGGAGGGACATGTTGAACGTGGGTGCAGTGTGTGGTGGGAGGGACATGTTGAACGTGGGTGCAGTGTGAAATCAACACATTGCTTCGGACCCATTACTGATCAATTAAACATTGATCACCAGTGAAGATATGCCTTTCTACTAAAACTGGGTTAATATTAATGATTCGTACATCTCCAACAACACTACAAAAACTCCCTACTTGAAGCCAAATCTCCCATTTTCAGAAGGTCAAACTTTCAATTTGCGTTTAAGAAAGGTGTGGCAAAGGTATAGTTGACACAATATTTCTTGATCAGTGATTTATTGACTTTTTGATATTTATATTACTATTGCATTTCCTTCGATGCATTTCCTTGATTGCATACAATTTCATATAAGGGTTTCCAACTAATGATATGCAGCTGACATGTGCACTCAAAGTTACGGGCTTGCGCAATCGCAGTGGTATGCAGCATTCGTCATGAGAATAGGCGTGTCTTACAGTTTACGCTGTTCCAAGGATGATCTAATTATCAGATCTCCGCCACACTGTAAGTCACAAATTGGAATACATGTAAATACCTTTGGAAAGTGTGATAATGATTTTCTTTGTCTCATTGAAAAGAATAAGTAATGTAAATATAAGTAATGAATCGCGAGTTAATAGTTTCCATTGGGGTATGAACTACATTGTTTAAAATTACAGTGGATGCCGAAATTAACTCACAATTCATTCCTTAAGAAGATATCAAAGATGACAGAAATCAATGAGACATGTCACCTCCCCAACATTGGAGCAGACCTTGGTTATAATAAATGTCTCAGTAAGAATAAATAAGATGTATCTAATTTCTACCTAGATGTGAGGGTGGGACAGTAGGTGAGAACTGTCAAAATGCTACAAAAACCTGTGATACCCTCTCCGAGATAAATCTGTGCATCAATAATGGAACGTGCGTAAATGAAGCAGGAACAGCTAAATGCTCTTGTCCTGAAGGTAAGTACCATAAAACTTAATATCTCTTTATACAAAAAAATACATGTACATGACCTAATTCAACATTTTCATGGTGATAGGCATTGAATTTCATAAAATGATTTTTGATAATTTCTTAAGAACAAAGTGTTTTTCTGTAATGCAAGCTATGTCACTAGGTGAAATAACAATAAAATGTGATACACACAGCAACAACTCAATTTGTGACTCAATTTATGACCCAATTTTAGTCAAACTTGGTCACAAGTTACATTTTGATGAAAGTTTGCGATTCTGTCATTTTCATCAACCGCAAAGTCACTTGGTGACAGAAAAATCAACACTGGAGTGACTCATTAGCTTTTAAACTTAGTCACATGTTGCATTTTGATGACAGGTAGGTTCCTTTTGATAATAAATTGGCCATGTCCATAACAAAACCAGGTTAACCCATTCAACACCAAGTAACTCACATGGACTGGTCCATGATATTCACTAACCAATAAATGAATCAGAAAATCACTTTGGACAAGTTCATTTATCAAAATGGGTAATTATGTCTAAAAATAGTCATATCACTGGCAATAAGTGCAGATCCTGATGAGACGGCTCGTCACGAGCCGGCTCATCTGGATCTACACTTTTTGTAAGCCTATTTAGAGGTCTGTGGTGTTGAAAGGGTTAAATTAAAGAATGCCTTGTAGAATACTATGTGCATTTTGTTCTGTTTTGGTCACAATTATAGTTTGTTGAAAGGTGTTTCCATTGGATAATTGGAAATATTTGTGGGATAAACTGGGCCATTAGCTACAAATAAAGAGACTTTGTTAACACTGTAGTATAGACCGCCTCCGTGGTCGAGTGGTTACTGTCGCTGACTGTAAACCACTGTAACCTATCAACACTGATGGTCACGGGTTCGAGCCCTGCTCAGACCATGTCTCTTTATATGAAAAAGTTGGCTGTTTCTGACGGAGGTTGGTTCACCAAGTACTGGTTATCCTGTGGAGCCTGCCCAGGAATGGTGTTGTTAGGTAAACTGCTGCCCTTCGCTCAAATGGGCAACCGGTAGCGATGATAAATAAACTTAAATAATAAACAACAACACTGTAGTAGCTCTTGTTTTGATAAAATTTGTTGCAAGATACAATCTGATAAAAGCCTCGATAATCAACTAATAATTATGTCAGAAAACCAGGTTACTAGTAGATAAAATTTAAGAAATGCCTTGTAAATATTGTAGCCACTTTAAGTGTTTCCTGATTTTGTTTTAGAAAAATTGTACAGTCATCAATTCATGTGAAATTTTAACATTGTTGCTGTTCGCATACCTGAATTCTATCAGCAACCAAGATTTTGTGGTTCAATGACCACTCTTTCGAATAGCTGTTACTGTTGTTACATTATTAAGGAATGAATTGCGGGTTAATAATTTCCATCGGGGTATGAACTACATTCAGAACGTTTAAAAGTGTGTGAATGTATGAGTAATACAAATGTTGAAATGTTCATACACAAAATATTTGCGGTCAAAAGAATCCTTTAAAATTGCTCATTTCTATTAGTGACATTTTTGTAGCATAATGCCTATTGCCATATTGATTTACATAAATTGTTTTCCTTCATGCATTTGTTGTTATTTTGGTGTGCCATTTGACAGTACCCGGTGTAACAGAAAATCTGCCCCCAGCTGAAACCCGTGTTCCTCCACCTGGTATTCCCCCCATACATGTATACATGAAATTCTACCCCCACATACCCCTGTACAAATATATATGTATGTATATAGATTGGGGGGTATATCTAAGTAGGCTGACCCGGGAAATCCCCCCACACACACTCCTGGACATTTATATAAGGGGTGGACTTCAATGGAGAAGTTTCAGGGTTGGCCTGGAAATCTCCCTCCTGAGAATTTTCAGGGGTAGGAAATTTCCTATGACACCGACTATATGCACAAAATGAATATATTTCTTAGGAGATTTATGACCCCTAGTTGTTTGGGATCTTTATGGCAGTTAAAAGGCTTCTCTTAGAGATATGATAAGTAGATTATATTGTATTAATTTAAAATGTGGCAGGCTATGGGTGACAACTCTGCCAAATTAGTTGAATTCATATAGTGTAAAGGATTCATACCTATACACCTCACACATGTATCAAACAGTGTACTCAGCCATAATGTGGAAACTATTGAAGGTTAACATAAAATGTTGCATATGTGGTAAATACACTAGTTTCAACTCTTGTAGTTGTATCAACGGGCCTTCTCAACTGTCCAGAGCACATGTTGGAATATACCCAGTGTATGTTTTATGCATTATCGTGTACATTTGTACTTTGTGTTAATAATATAGTTTATACAAATTTATATTAATCACTCTTAAGACCTCACTCGTGATGGAATCCATCACCATGAGGGGGCGAAAAGAGGCATGTGGAATTTAAATGCCTTGCCTCAGAGCACAATTGTAACAGCTCCAGCGGGGCACATACTCCGGCCCTTTCACATCTGAAGCGAACAAGCTACCACTGCGCTATCACGACTTTCATGTATACATGTTAATAATATATTCTCCAATCAAATATTTAAGAAATACATAGAACATTAACAATATGACAGTTACTGTATGAGAGAGGATTGTGTTTGTTGTGACATAATTTAATGGATAACTTATAAACTACTTTAGCATTAGTAGCAAGTGTACTGACCATATTTTAATTTTTGCACATTTTAGTTCATGATGTGGACAGGTGCTACTTCAAGGATGTTCTGGAAAACACTAATGGTGGCTTGGATATAGATTACAAGACAATTTCGTATGGACTAACAATCGAAGAATGCAAATCTATATGTCTGAAAGCCGAATTCTGTGTTGGTGTGTCATACACAATAATTTCACAGAAAAGTAATTGCTTGTATTACACAGCTGGAAGAGTTTCACTGAAAGAACAGAATGGCGACACACATTATGAAAGGATATGCCCTACAGGTATGGATTTCCATTACAGCATTTCAAAGATGAGCAACATTTGTACTTTATGGAAATAACACAGCTTTATAAATTCTTGTTTGTACTAAAATAAATGCCACATATTTATAAATAATTACATTGAGATAATTTAAAACAAATGGTGCATATTATTAAAAAGTTGTGGCCCAAACCACCTGCATTTTCCTGCTGTGTATTGTATCTTTTTGTGTATACAACTTTAACACAATCATACATATACGTCTATACTCACATATAAGACGATCTCACCTACAAGATGACCCCCCCTTACTTGGGTCCTGAACTCTGTGGTTTTGTCATGCACTCACATATAAGACGATCTCACCTACAAGATGACCCCCCTTACTTGGGTCCTGAACTCTGTGGTTTTGTCATGCACTCACATATAAGACGATCTCACCTACAAGATGACCCCCCTTACTTGGGTCCTGAACTCTGTGGTTTTGTCATGCACTCACATATAAGACGATCTCACCTACAAGATGACCCCCCTTACTTGGGTCCTGAACTCTGTGGTTTTGTCATGCACTCACATATAAGACGATCTCACCTACAAGATGACCCCCCTTACTTGGGTCCTGAACTCTGTGGTTTTGTCATGCACTCACATATAAGACGATCTCACCTACAAGATGACCCCCCTTACTTGGGTCCTGAACTCTGTGGTTTTGTCATGCACTCACATATAAGACGATCTCACCTACAAGATGACCCCCCTTACTTGGGTCCTGAACTCTGTGGTTTTGTCATGCACTCACATATAAGACGATCTCACCTACAAGATGACCCCCCTTACTTGGGTCCTGAACTCTGTGGTTTTGTCATGCACTCACATATAAGACGATCTCACCTACAAGATGACCCCCCTTACTTGGGTCCTGAACTCTGTGGTTTTGTCATGCACTCACATATAAGACGATCTCACCTACAAGATGACCCCCCTTACTTGGGTCCTGAACTCTGTGGTTTTGTCATGCACTCACATATAAGACGATCTCACCTACAAGATGACCCCCCTTACTTGGGTCCTGACCTCTGTGGTTTTGTCATGCACTCACATATAAGACGATCTCACCTACAAGATGACCCCCCTTACTTGGGTCCTGACCTCTGTGGTTTTGTCATGCACTCACATATAAGACGGGTTGATCAAATGGACACCATGTATAAATTGCATGTTTGGTCAGTGCAGGTTGAAGAAATGTTCAGTGTCGGAGTGCTGTCTTTTCTAAAACATAATAATGGATACTATTTAACACATTTAAAAAAAAACAATTTTGATACTCACTTATAAGACACTTTGTGGTAAAAAACCTTATCAACGAGTATGGACGGTAGAGCATACACAAATAGGTTATTTCACACGTTATATTTGATCTTTCCCATTACAGGTAAATAAGTAATGGTCTATTTTTTGTGAAGAATGTAATGGAGGTGTATTGAATGATAATTGGAATTTGGACTGCGAATCCAGGGATCTCGTGTTCGATCCCCTCCCCCCCCCCCCCATTTGACCATAATAATATTAACAGTCTTTTAGATGGGACTTTAAGCCGAGGTCTCGTATCGGTACTTTACACTGCATGTAAAAATCCCAGATGAGACTGTGGATGGGTCTCTGTCTGTATCGTAGCACTATCCTCCAAAATCTAAAATGACTAATCTCTTCAGGAGGTGTCACTTATTGGGCAACCTTTAGTGGCGATAATTAACGTAAAACACACAGATAATTGGAATGCAACTAAGTAACAGCAATCTGACTACAGTACAAGTAAACCACAACAAAACAGAAGAATAAACAAACATTTATAAGTTTTATTTGAATGCAGGAAGTAATACAGATAATGTCTAATGTCTTGACCAATCCCATTTCATGGTTGCAATAATGATGGATTGAATCTCCTACCTAATACTATAAAATCAGTATTATTTCTAAATTTACAAGGATTTGCAACTGAAACTACCATATAACGATTTCACTGCAAAATGGGTTTTCGCCATTCCAATTTTCACTAATTTTTGGTTAGGATGAATTATCATTGTCAACTTGTCCATGCCTGAAATATTGTTCCGGGGTCTTCCTCCACCAATAATAGCTGGAGAGACGCCATATGATCTAAGCTGTTTGTGCAACGTTAAAGCCCCATAAGAAACACACATGTAGGTGTTAAAATAGCAGGTATGCAAATTTTGCCATCAAGATATCCGGAGTATGGTAGCTTTAGTTAAATTCTGACATGTTGCACAATTCTGGTCTGAGGTCAAATGAATTATGAAATGACTCGGAAACTAGCAATCTACCCACTGCTGAGACACACATTTGTCACAATACCACAAATTATGACTGCTCCGGCATTTGCCTTTCCAACAATTCTACCGGCTATAGTACGAGAATGAGATTTAGATTCTTTGTTTTGCGTACAACAGAGGCAGGAGTCTACACTTTTGGGTCAACTTTGTTACACTTAGTGTTGTTAGTTTGGTTATACACATAGTTGAACCCAAAGTGTAGACCACTATTTTACAGTTGTTATCATACCATCTATCATATCTTGGGTTGTCTCTTCCTTGGTTCCTCATTGAAACTTGCAATTCCTCTTGGTCTCTCACTGCTCTGCTTTTCTGCTGATTGCATCCTACTCATAAGTTGGCACATCTTACTAGAAGGATCATTAATAACTTCATTGTCAGATAATGAGGAATGCTGTGCTGCAGTCATGACCTTTTATACTTTTGTTCATTACAACATTTTATTATTCATTGTAATCATATTGGAAGTGCCCTGTCATTTTGAAATTTCTTTCAATGTTTTAAGGAGGACTTGGCATAATGATCACTTGAGTAACTATGTTCCTTTTTATCTTTTCTTGTTTCATGTATTTGTTTTCAGACTATAATGGTGTGTCATGTGAACTTGTAAAGGACTGGTGTTCTCAAACCCCGTGCAACCATGGTGGAATGTGCATACCAACAGATCCTACTGGATTTGAGTGCAAATGCAAACTTGGTAAGTAATCAGTCATATATTCAATTAATTCTGCCTTTTCCTGTAAGGGAAGCAAATGTTTTCAACTCGCCTCAGCCACACAGATTCAAGGTACAGTATTAAGATCAGTTTGTCTGAGACTGGTTTTATGTGGTTTTATGTGAGGCTTATGACAACTGTTGTTTTAGGAAAAGTGGAAAGACAAGCTAAAATACTGTTTGTGGAGGTGTCTGTCAATACTGGAACAAGTCCATTTTTCATTAGCATTTGTTCAAATTTGTTAACATTAATCTTTTTTGATGAAAGCTTCTTTCCATTTTAGCCTGTGAACAGTCCTCAACATAATGTTTTTATTGCTATGTGTGTCAAATATAAATCTTCCAACACCCCATATATTAAAGTCAGATAATGTTGTAAATGTCTGCTACTATTTGTATACATATTGTAACTGTGCTTGTTACAAGGGACCAGCATTACCCTGGTGTAACTGTGCTTGTTACAAGGGACCAGCATTACCCTGGTGTAACTGAGTTTGTTACAAGGGACCAGCATTACTCTGGTGTAACTGTGCTTGTTACAAGGGACCAGCATTACCCTGGTGTAACTGTGCTTGTTACAAGGGACCAGCATTACTCTGGTGTAACTGAGCTTGTTACAAGGGACCAGCATTACTCTGGTGTAACTGTGCTTGTTACAAGGGACCAGCATTACTCTGGTGTAACTGTGCTTGTTGCAAGGGACCAGCATTACCCTGGTGTAACTGTGCTTGTTACAAGGGACCAGCATTACCCTGGTGTAACTGTGCTTGTTACAAGGGACCAGCATTACTCTGGTGTAACTGAGCTTGTTACAAGGGACCAGCATTACTCTGGTGTAACTGTGCTTGTTACAAGGGACCAGCATTACTCTGGTGTAACTGTGCTTGTTGCAAGGGACCAGCATTACCCTCATGTAACTGTGCTTGTTACAAGGGACCAGCATTACCCTCATGTAACTGTGCTTGTTACAAGGGACCAGCATTACTCTGGTGTAACTGTGCTTGTTACAAGGGACCAGCATTACCCTCATGTAACTGTGCTTGTTACAAGGGACCAGCATTACCCTCATGTAACTGTGCTTGTTACAAGGGACCAGCATTACTCTGGTGTAACTGTGCTTGTTACAAGGGACCAGCATTACCCTGGTGTAACTGTGCTTGTTGCAAGGGACCAGCATTACCCTCGTGTAACTGCTTGTTACAAGGGACCAGCATTACCCTCATGTAACTGTGCTTGTTACAAGGGGACCAGCATTACCCTGGTGTAACTGTGCTTGTTACAAGGGACCAGCATTACCCTGGTGTAACTGTGCTTGTTACAAGGGGACCAGCATTACCCTGGTGTAACTGTGCTTGTTACAAGGGACCAGCATTACCCTGGTGTAACTGTGCTTGTTACAAGGGACCAGCATTACCCTGGTGTAACTGTGCTTGTTACAAGGGACCAGCATTACCCTCATGTAACTGTGCTTGTTACAAGGGGACCAGCATTACCCTGGTGTAACTGTGCTTGTTACAAGGGACCAGCATTACCCTGGTGTAACTGTGCTTGTTACAAGGGACCAGCATTACCCTGGTGTAACTGTGCTTGTTTGAAATACCTTCTAACACATACATTCAGGTTGAGTATGCATCATAATCGATTGATCAATCAGTGTTTTAATAGTCCTGTGAATGCATATACATGTAAATTGGGCCAAGTCGACAATGATTGCCCTCAAATGGTTTTATTCTGACATCTGTATAGGTCATTTTGTAATAACATTTTAAACTTTGGCATAGGATTTTTGTAAAGTGGCTTTGGGAAAATAGTCTCAAGGAATATTCTTCCAAATTTATCTATTTATTAAATTTTATATAACATTTATACCTACAATTAAGATCCATGAAATCACTTGTTTATATTTTGTCATGTGTTTTTCGCGACAAAGACTTTCTCGATCATTACGGGGCTTACTTCTCTTCTTCAAAGACTTTATGTGCTTGGAGTAGTAGAATTGTACCATCTATGACGTTTCTACTACCTTTAGAACATATTTACATTTACAGAGGAGGCAGTCTCCTTTTGAAATTACTTTCCTATGCAACACCCTAATAAATACTTAAAGACGACACACCCTTTATAATTATGTTGTTTAAGGTGCCGTCAGGCTGGTAAGTATAACTGGCAGTAAAACTGGAACATAAACATCTAAAAGTGTGACCATTTTAATGTTTTATTCAATTGGTCTTATTTTCAAGTAAGTAATTTTTGTTTTTGTAATTTTTCCATAAAGCCGCTGCAAATGTAACAAAATCAAGACATTTTACTTCCTAACAAAATTATCAAAATAATACAAAAACAGTTGATCCATGGCAATATAAAGTATCTTAAGTGGAAGTCATGATAGCGCAGTGGTAGCATGTTCGCTTCAGGTGCAAAAGGCCCCGAGTTCGAGTCCCACTGGAGCCATTATGAGTGTGCCCTTAGGCAATGCATTTAAATTCCACGTTGCCTCTTCTCTCTTCCTTGTCGCGATGGATTCCATCAGAAATGAGGTCTCGAGACTGATTAATATAAGTTGTAAGAACTTGTTTCGCAATCGAGCTAAGCTAAATTTGTATGACTAAAGTATCTTAATTATATGTGCACTTCAAAAATGTCATGACTTAATAGATGGCACAGACTACATTAGGTATAAATACATGTGAACTTATCTTTGGACACAATAGGGAATTTGGATATTTCAGCTACACACCATGATACAATCACTGATTAATATAAGTTGTAAGAACTTGTTTCAGCTACACACCATGATACAATCACTGATTAATATAAGTTGTAAGAACTTGTTTCAGTTACACACCGTGATACAATCACTGATTAATATAAGTTGTAAGAACTTGTTTCAGCTACACACCATGATACAATCACTGATTAATATAAGTTGTAAGAACTTGTTTCAGCTACACACCATGATACAATCACTGATTAATATAAGTTGTAAGAACTTGTTTCAGCTACACACCATGATACAATCACTGATTAATATAAGTTGTAAGAACTAGTTTCAGCTACACACCATGATACAATCACTGATTAATATAAGTTGTAAGAACTAGTTTCAGCTACACACCGTGATACAATCACTGATTAATATAAGTTGTAAGAACTAGTTTCAGCTACACACCATGATACAATCACAGATTAATATAAGTTGTAAGAACTTGTTTCAGCTACACACCATGATACAATCACAGATTAATATAAGTTGTAAGAACTTGTTTCAGCTACACACCATGATACAATCACTGATTAATATAAGTTGTAAGAACTTGTTTCAGCTACACACCATGATACAATCACTGATTAATATAAGTTGTAAGAACTAGTTTCAGCTACACACCATGATACAATCACTGATTAATATAAGTTGTAAGAACTAGTTTCAGCTACACACCATGATACAATCACTGATTAATATAAGTTGTAAGAACTAGTTTCAGCTACACACCGTGATACAATCACTGATTAATATAAGTTGTAAGAACTAGTTTCAGCTACACACCATGATACAATCACTGATTAATATAAGTTGTAAGAACTAGTTTCAGCTACACACCATGATACAATCACTGATTAATATAAGTTGTAAGAACTAGTTTCAGCTACACACCATGATACAATCACTGATTAATATAAGTTGTAAGAACTAGTTTCAGCTACACACCATGATACAATCACTGATTAATATAAGTTGTAAGAACTTGTTTCAGCTACACACCATGATACAATCACTGATTAATATAAGTTGTAAGAACTTGTTTCAGCTACACACCATGATACAATCACTGATTAATATAAGTTGTAAGAACTTGTTTCAGCTACACACCATGATACAATCACTGATTAATATAAGTTGTAAGAACTTGTTTCAGCTACACACCATGATACAATCACAGATTGTTTCATCATTTAGTGGTATACTAATGCAGCCCCGAACCCAATACCATATAAACTGTTTTTCCCCGCTATGATACATCTCCGGAATGGCCTCCGCCAATCCCAGCTTACTCATTTTTGTTGGGCGACTGGTCACTGTACCACTCATGTAATCTAATATCTGGGTTTTAGCCTAAAGTATGTACCGTTAGTTATTTTTAACATTCTCTTATGAGATTTTTCACCCAGTGTGTTTAAGCAATATTTATTGCAAAACAAATATCATATATAAAAACAACAACATACATATAATACATAAGGCAAAGGATCAAGTAGGAAGCTAAAGAGTGTTGGGACATAATACGAGGAAAGCCCGAGCAAGCTGAAGGTATACACTAGGGGTTGTGTGTACATTGAGCAGGAATGTAGCACTAGATAACAGGTTTCTTTTGTAACAATGTAATAAAATGAATTACACTTGCGGTTGCCAAACTTCACATTTATGATGACCACCAAACGGTCTGAAGGTTGTCCATTTATTTGATATCTCCCCTAGTGTTCATGGAGTCAAGTGAGCGATATAGGCAGGCCATGATCCTCTTGTGATATCTCCCCTAGTGTTCATGGAGTCAGGTGAGCGATATAGGCAGACCATCATGGCCCTCTTGTGATATCTCCCCTAGTGTTCATGGAGTCTGGTGAGCGATATAGGCAGACCATCATGGCCCTCTTGTGATATCTCCGCTAGTGTTCATGGAGTCAAGTGAGCGATATAGGCAGGCCATGATCCTCTTGTGATATCTCCCCTAGTGTTCATGGAGTCAGGTGAGCGATATAGGCAGACCATCATGGCCCTCTTGTGATATCTCCCCTAGTGTTCATGGAGTCTGGTGAGCGATATAGGCAGACCATCATGGCCCTCTTGTGATATCTCCGCTAGTGTTCATGGAGTCAGGTGAGCGATATAGGCAGACCATCATGGCCCTCTTGTGATATCTCCCCTAGTGTTCATGGAGTCAGGTGAGCGATATAGGCAGGCCATGATCCTCTTGTGATATCTCCCCTAGTGTTCATGGAGTCAGGTGAGCGATATAGGCAGGCCATCATGGCCCTCTTGTGATATCTACCCTGGTGTTCATGGAGTCAGGTGAGCGATATAGGCAGGCCATCATGGCCCTGTTGTGATATCTCCCCTAGTGTTCATGGAGTCAGGTGAGCGATATAGGCAGGCCATCATGGCCCTCTTGTGATATCTCCCCTGGTGTTCATGGAGCAGGTGAACGATATAGGCAGGCCATCATGGCCCTCTTGTGATATCTCCCCTGGTGATCATGGAGTCACGTGAGCGATATGGGCAGGCCATCATGACCCTCTTGTGATATCTCCCCTGGTGTTCATGGAGTGAGCGATATAGGCAGGCCATCATGGCCCTCTTGTGATATCTCCCCTAGTGTTCATGGAGTCAGGTGAGCGATATAGGCAGGCCATCATGACCCTCTTGTGATATCTCCCCTGGTGTTCATGGAGTCACGTGAGCGATATGGGCAGGCCATCATGACCCTCTTGTTATGAAAGCCTGTTTCATTTCGAATTATCCATAAGAATTAAGGCACAATGTAAAATTGAACAATTCTTTATATGCATTCAAATCTCTATTCTGTTCAATATTGTTCACAGGTTACATTTACCCCTATTTACAGGTTATAGTGGACCCACTTGTGAAGAGGCTGCAGAACCCTGTGATAGTAACCCGAAGTAGCTGCAGACCCCTGTGATAGTAACCCATGTAGAGAACAGACCGTGTGTAAATCCACCTTGAAAGGCTATAGTATAACTACTCTTTCTATTTACAGGTTATAGTGGACCCACTTGTGAAGAGGCTGCAGAACCCTGTGATAGTAACCCCTGTAGGGGACTGGCCATGTGTAAATCCACCGTGACAGACTATATCTGTCAATGTGCTGAGGGCAGATTATGGACAGGAACCAGCTGTAAAGGTATGCTTTTTACTTGTATACAGTCAAACCTGTTGTAGTGATCACCTCTATTAATCAGCCAACCTGTATTAAATAGCCAGTTTCCTGATTCCAAATACATGTATGTTGTTTTATTATACATTTGCCCTCTATTAGGCATCCACAATTCCCTTGGGTGACTGTTTACGACAGGTTTGACTATATGCAATTTTGTGTGTGTGTTTGCCAAGAACATAAACTTCTTCACAGTTGAAACAAGATGAAAATGTTTGGAATCTATTCGTATTGGACTAGTTTCAAAGCTAAAAGTTTGTCCTTTCCTTAATATGAACTGACAAGTAAATATGTGTAGATAATTACCTGGAATCTATTGATGTTGGACTAGTTTCTAAGATAAAAGTTTGTCTTTGTTCTTTCCTAATATGAACTGGCAAGTAAATATGTGTAGATAATTACCTGGAATCTAATGATGTTGAACTCGTTTGTAAGATAAAAGATGTCTTTGTTCTTTCCTTAAAGCAGCATTACATCATAATAAAGGATGTTTTGGGTAAAATATAAATACTAATGTGTGTGTGTTTACAAAAATCGAAATAGTCGCTCAGAAACGATAAAAATTCCAATAAATTTAAACCGTCGTATACGCGAATTTGTTTATCAACACACGAAATGTAAACACGCACAGCGCGCATGCGTGAAACAGCAGAGGATGTAGAAAACAACGTATATATTTTGAACATGAAAGACTATCTATCTATCTTCCTCTAATGTCGAACTCCTCGCGGGGATATAGAAATGTCCCTAAAAGACTTAGCTAACAGAGGTATGAATCAACATATCAAGTAATTTAATTAAAAAAGACAACGTGGGGCAAATGGGGACGATGCATTCCGAATGTAAACAAGTACGGACGATGCGTTCCGGTTGTAAACAAGTGCGTGACCGATCGACTCGGAAAGTCCTACTTTCGGTTTCGAGTTTGTTTTATTGCAAAAAAAACACTGTTTACCAAATGAACATAAGCATACAAAGTATAATGTTAGAATGTGTAGCAGCATTGCTACCCATACGTAAAAATTGATTTTTTCAAATATCTTTTATTTCGTACGATGTAATGCTGCTTTAATATGAACTGACAAGTAAATATGTGTAGATAATTACCTGGAATCTATTGATGTTGGACTAGTTTCTAAGATAAAAGTTTGTCTTTGTCCTTTCCTTAATATGAACTGACAAGTAAATATGTGTAGATAATTACCTGGAATCTATTGATGTTGGACTAGTTTGTAAGCCTCGCCTTGTATATTTTCTCCAACTCGTATAATAAATTAAAATTTGCTAGACAGTAACCTAATATTCTCTATATATGCATGATATGGTCATTCTGTCTTCAGAAACGGACAAGAACTTTGTGATGTTAGTTAACTCTGCCACTGGTCAAGAGCCTCCACATCTAAGGACAGCCTTCCCATTATATACTGATCAACTCTCCATCATGATGTTTACCAGAGTGCACTATACAAATCATCCATCTGCATACCTGTTTGGATTGTTTGCGTATGTATACACTTTTTCTGATTACGGTTAGTCGAAACCCGAATTAGTTTGTGAAACAATTGTGATGCGGTTAACTGGTGTGTGTGTGTGTGTGTGTGTGTGTGTGTGGTGTGGTGTGGTGTGGTGTGGTGTGGTGTGGTGTGGTGTGTGGTGTGGTGTGGTGTGGTGTGGTGTGGTGTGGTGTGGTGTGGTGTGGTGTGGTGTGGTGTGGTGTGGTGTGGTGTGGTGTGGTGTGGTGTGGTGTGGTGTGGTGTGGTGTGGTGTGGTGTGGTGTGGTGTGGTGTGGTGTGGTGTGGTGTGGTGTGGTGTGGTGTGGTGTGGTGTGGTGCATGCGTGCGTGCGCAGGGGATGTTAACCCAACACCAATTGACAACCTATCACCATTCTTCATATGTGGGCTCATGACAGACACCAATTGCAATGATAACAATATAAACTGTGTATGTCAAAGGTGATGGTCAGACGGATCTGTAGTCCAGTGGTAACACGCTGGACTGGTAATGCAGGGATGGCAGTATCGATCCCCCGCCTGACCCTAATAACATTAACAGTCTTTCAGATGGGACGTTAAACCGAGGTCTCGTGTCGGTGCTTTACACCATGCACGTAAAAGAACCAGAGGAGACTCTGGAATGCGTCTCTGTCTGTATCATTGCACTATCCTCCAAAAATCTAACATGACTAATCTCTTCAGGAGGCGTTGCTCATATGGGCAACCGGTAGCGACGATAGCACTAGACTGGTGCAATGGAAACAACAATAAAAACAGAGGAAACCATTTAGGAGGACCAATCTACTTTTAGGAGAATTTAGGGGCAGTAACTCATTTGATGTTCTGATGTAATATAGTATAGTACAACAGTGTGAATTATTTTATTATGGTCAGACGGGGAACGAACCTCGATCCCTGGATTACCATACTGAGTTTTGTGTTATGAGACCACTTAATAAGCATGTTAGTAGGTTGAGTAAATCTTGAGTTAAATCTCATCATGTCAACATCTACTCAAACTTCTCATTCTCAACCCTCAGAATTTGCGGTGTGTGAGGCAAACATCATAGTCGGTATTCGGTTGTTTGCATAACTTGCTAAAGGTGTTTGTTGTGAAACAGTCATTAATTGCCTTTCGATAAAAAATAGTTTTTTTTAGACTTTTATTTTTAAATTATTCATTATTTTGTTGTTTTTTTATCAAAGATTAACTTTGACTGATTTCCAAACTTGTGTATGTATCTCGAGGTTTTGCTTTGCCTTATGACCTATATAGTGAATGGCGTACAGTGTACATGTACTGAATTGCATCGTTTCACACAGCATCATGTTGGCCTATTTGGTTTTTATTTCAAAGCGAGATCAATATAAAAAAAACGGTTATAACAATAATTTACGTATATACATGCATGTACTTCGAAAATAATGTTCCAGAATTGAAGAAAACTGAGAGAATTAGACTCTCCAATTAAAAAGTTTAAACTTTATTTATTTTACAACGATTGCGAAACAAGCTTTAACAACTTATATTAATCACTCTCGTTGGCTCAGATGAAAGCGTAATTGTGGTCATTCTTGTGGGTGGAAACCAGAGTACCCAGAGAAAACCCACCTGTCCGATCTGGCGACCATCGTACCATCTCGCATACTTCTCAGTCCGAGGAACGAACCCAGGTTGCATTTGTGAGAAGCGAGCGCGCTAACCCCTGCACTAATCGGACAGACACTCCAATTGTGTCATGAGACGTTTTCATTCATAAATAAGAGATATATAAATAATGAGGGGCACTGCGGAACACATAAAGGGTAATAAATGGGAGTGTGGAGATCCCATATATCCAAATATATGATATCCATGACTGTATACGACTGGTATAGGGTGGTAGCACACTCAAATACTTGTATATATGCGCTCAGTAAGTAAATATGTATTTATCACCCAATATTAGTAAAATGAGGGTTCTATCAAAAGATGTAACAATAACTTTCCAATATTGTCGATCAGGTTGTACACGGATTCTCACATATACTTACCCCGGTACAACTTTCCAATATTGTCGATCAGGTTATACACGGATTCTCACATATACTTACCCCGGTACAACTTTCCAATATTGTCGATCAGGTTGTACACGGATTCTCACATATACTTACCCCGGTACAACTTTCCAATATTGTCGGATCAGGTTGTACACGGATTCTCACATATACTTACAACTTTCCAATATTGTCGGATCAGGTTGTACACGGATTCTCACATATACTTACAACTTTCCAATATTGTCGGATCAGGTTGTACACAGATTCTCACATATACTTACCCCGGTACAACTTTCCAATATTGTCGATCAGGTTGTACACGGATTCTCACATATACTTACCCCGGTACAACTTTCCAATATTGTCGATCAGGTTGTACACGGATTCTCACATATACTTTCCAATAATGTTAATCGGGCTGTACCCTTTTCCATATGAACCATTATGTTTCAAAGGCAATTGTATTAATTAACTTGCATTTTGAGGCGAGAAGTATATACCAACAGACAAACTGCTTCAGGTTCTGTGATTTCTTACTGCAGTTCATTCATTGATATGTTTTCGAGTATTGGTAATATGTGATTCTATATTAAATGTGCGTGTTCACAACCCCAGAACAAATGACAGAGTGTTTCGCGTTCAGTCTTGCAAACTTTACAAACACCATTTGAAAATCCCGCTAAATTCAGTTTGTGCTCGGTAAATATAGCCTGGTGTAGGATCTTAAACTGAAATTGTTTGGCTTTAAGAGATGCTTTGGATTTATTTAAGGAACGCCATATATTACCCCAGTTGAAGTGTCCATCGAAAGACTGATCCCATTTCATCTCGCAATTAAATTTAATATCTTTAGAAATATATATTTGCTGAATATCTTTTAGTTTGATGTTTCGATGATCAATCACTTTACCGGTGTTTGTTAATAAGATATTGTACGACAACGCAACTGGCTGTGCGGATTTCGCGCTTAAATCATATTTTAAATACTCCCGAACTGCGGGTTTCATCCCCGAACATTCCGAGATCCAATTTCGTTTGTGGCCGGTTGTTGAGCTGCCAGCTAGTTAATATATAATGGTTACCTATCAGCCAGGTGCCTGACCCTCAAGGATAATATTTAGGAAGTATTGATGTCCATAAGAGTTGTCTCATAAGTCAAAAATGACTTGCCCTTTCAATAGGGGTGACACTATAATAAACAATATCAAAAAACCACCTATAATAACCAAACACTTTACTTTTATACATGATGATGATGAATTCATGATGATGAATAAATGATGATGATACTTAATTCAGACATAAATTACATACATTAGACAAACACAATAGATCCTTCATTACCAATCAAACAAACACTTTTCTGTAATTATTTCCAATTACTGTACAAATGTCCCAATTAATTTGTAATACTATGGGATAGAGTGTGTGTTTTACGTTTATTTATCGTAGCTACCGGTTGCCCATATGAGCGACGCCTCCTGAAGAGATTAGTCATTTTGGAGGATAGTGCAATGATACAGACAGAGACCCATTCCAGAGTCTCCTCTGGTTCTTTTATGGGCACAGTGTACAGCACCGACACAAAACCTCAGTTTAAAGTCCCATCTGAAAGACTGTTAATTTTATTAGGGTCAGACGGGGGATCGAACCTGCGATCCCTGGATTATCATTCCAGCTTGTTACCCCTGGACTACAGATCCGTCTGTCTATGGGATAGAAATCCAATCAGTCTCATGAGTACTACATACTATACACATAATTAATTTTGCCATTATTGGATATATTTCTCTAAAATGGAAATGATACCAATTGGGAGTAATTAATTACTAGTAAGCAGTACACCACTTTTATGATGTACCCTGAGTTGTCTCTTAAACCATTCTCCCCGTTCTGAGCATAAGTGCTAACTTTTTAAACAAATCTGGCAACGAGTATCATTTACTTATTGAATGTATTCGCTATAACAACTTGAGACAAACATATTTAAAGAAGTGGTAGCATGTTTAACTCTTTCCCTCATAGAAGCACCTCTTGAAGCCATTACCAATACGACATACATTGACAATGTAGTAGCCAAACCAATGTTCATAAAGCAGGCCAGAATCACATGTAGTTCCAGTAATATCTATGGAGGTGGAATAGATATGGCGACTACGTATCCACTGCATGATAGCTAAATGGCTGTCATTTGTATGGAGATATAATAGTATATTAACCTAAATCTCTATGAAGGAAAGGTTAAGACAACTTTGACCGGCTAGTGTAGGGTGGTATTGTCCAGTCTGTTTTATAAATGCATGGAGGGATGTTTGAAATTAACTTTACACAACTTGGCAAATGATATGTTTAGCATGGAGAGGTGCCAAGTGAAGATGTATGACATCATCACCCTGACCTGCACTTCCAAGGTCAAGGTTAATATTTCCAACATAAATGTATTATTCCTAAGTGCGTATTTTCATGTTTGGAATCAGTTAATCCCTATTGTTGTCTACATATTTGAGGAAGTTAGTATTTGACAGACACTTTGGTGGTTTTGACTAATTTCAAAAATATGCCAACTATGATGGGTTTTTTTGTGTGTGGATATCTGGAATTGGCTCATATTTGATAAATAATACATCATGAATGGTACCACATTTGGCCTGCGACATTAATTGCTTGGCAATACTCTTTCACATTTTGGCACCTGATTCATTCTAGTGAGCTATGTTAATTTATTGTTTGATTATGTTTGATTTCAGTTCATCTGACCTGGATGTAAAGTCAACTGCCGACACCGAGTTTTCTTTGATTGTCAATAAATCTGGAATTCACGCTAGAGTTGGTATGAGTGGTATCATTACTAGTATTGACTTTAGCGATGACTTTGGAGATCACCTACATGATGGGCAATGGCATCATCTTGGCATAGGAATAAACAGTGAAGGAATGATGTTTGCTGTCATCGACGCCTGGTTTTCTGATCCTGTTCAAATCAGTAACAACTTGTCTCTTATCGCAAAGTAAGATGTTTTTGCTGAGTTGTGTTTTTAATAAATGACGAGTTATTGTGATGAGGTGGTTGATGTCTGTCCGTCCTTCACAATCTTCAAATTTTAATGTTGATATTGTAAGGGAACTTTCTTTTTTTTATACTTTATTTATTTTACAACGATTGCGAAGCAAGTTCTAACAACTTATATAAATCACTCTCGTTGGCTCGGATGAAAGCGTAAATGTGGTCATTCGTGTGGGAGGATACCGGAGTACCCGGAGAAAATCCACCTGTCCGATCTGGCGACCATAGTACCATCTCACATACTTCCCTGTCCGAGGATCGAACCCGGGTCGCATTGGTGAGAAGCGAGCGCGCTAACCACTGCGCTAATCAGACAGGGAACTTTCAATAAAATTTATATACGTTTTGGGCAAATTTTGAACAATTTAAGAAGGTTATTAGCTCACCTTAGCAAAGCATTGTAGGAATGATCGATGCACAATTCTCTTTCAAAGTTGTTAAGATGGTGACCCTGTGTCAGGTGAGCGATACAGGGCCATCATGGTTCTCTTTACATATTCCAACTCATAACCCTATATATATTTATCAGTAATATAATGAATAATTGGTTGTTTCTGGTTGAAAGAACAAAACTAAAAAATGGGTTAGAAATACCTTTTTTTTAACAAATATTTACTGAACAAGAGTGAGTTTTACGTTTATTTATCGTCGCTACCGGTTGCCCATATGAGCGACGCTTCCTGAAGAAATTAGTCATTTTAGATTTTTGGAGGATAGTGCAATGATACAGACAGAGACCCATTCCAGAATCTTCTCTGGTTCTTTTACGTGCACAGTGTAAAGCAACGACACGAGACCTCGATTTAAAGTCACATCTGAAAGACTGTTAATTTTATTAAGGTCAGATGGGGGATCGAACCTGTGATCCCTGGATTACCAGTCCAGCGTGTTACCACTGGACTACAGATCTATAAATTCTTTCCTTTATATAGTGCGCATTGTCTGAAAGTAGTACCAGGACTATTTTATGAGGTAGGAGTGTTTTTGCGATAGGTAATAAGTTTATTCTTTCACGTGATTAAACTAAACATCATAATTATTGTATTAAATTTTATTATATTGTAGTGCTCAAGTGTATTTGGGTTATGGATATGTTGCTGAATATGGAAATGTGACTGTGTGGGATAGACTTTTAGGAAACGCAGAGTTTTCTCAAGCTGTTGTCCATCAATTTAAGCCTACGTTTAAGCCAATACAGAACTGGTGGAACTACAAGCGGACATATTCTGCCACCTATAGCAACGAGAAACTTAGTCAGTTAATCGGTAAGTTATTGTTGTTCATATTGTACAAAATGGACATGATATTGGTACAGTCTGTTCCCACATATCTATGGAACCTATTTCAAGTACACATATAGCTAAATGTCTTTTGAATTATATCATGATAACTCGAAAATAAATAACCGTGATAGAAATCATTTTAATTGTTAAATTTTTTATTTACACATATTATTCTATTTGAGCTGAAAAGAACTAAATTTAATTATTGTCAATGTCATAATTCAAAATGTCACGCCCGATTGCAGTTTTGTGTACTTTTCTCCAATGTTGCAAAATAAAAACGGGTGTCTATCTCAAGCCATTTACTAATTATAATTCAGGCGCATTGCTGACTGTATGAAAATACACCTGTATCTGATCTGGCTTTTCCATCCCTATATGTGGACATTCGTTATATTTATATTGTCAGAAACTCTTGTCACATTGTACCATTTACCTAGAAATGAACAGTTTCAGGGGTAGATCCCCAAACCTCCTAGATGGAGGGGCACACCCCTTTCAGATATTTAAAAATAAAGAACGATCATAACTTCTAGTAACATGTAACAAGGTGTTCATGTATGTGTACTGTATGCATACCATATTAATACGACATTCCAGTATGCTATAATTCACTGGCTGTTCTCATGCATTGCTATAAAAATGCTAATAATGGTTAATGTCATACATGTTTACTCTCCCGATTTCCCAAACATCCAACGATCGGGAGAACAAATATACTGATTTTTTAAAATCCCGAAAATAGTTCTTTTTTAAAGCAAATTTTATACACCAAATCGTAACATCTTTCTTTATTGTACAGGATCCACCCTGGGACATTTCTACAAGTAAATAGGTGTTATCTCAAACTCACAGGGTGTACACACATGAATGTGTGTGTTTTACGTTTATTTATCGTCGCTACCGGTTGCCCATATGAGCGACGCCTCCTGAAGATATTAGGCGTTTTAGATTTTGGAGGATAGTGAGTGCATGATACAGAAAGAGACCCATTACAGAATCTCCTCTGGTTCTTTTATGTGCATGGTGTAAAGCACCGACACGAGACCTCGGTTTAACGTCCCATCTGAAAGACTGTTAATACACACATGAATGCCAATTATAGCAGCAGATAAAATATTAGTCATTGCCTATATATTGCATAAATAACTGACTGTTTGCCTATATGTAGCAAATAATTGACCAGTAGCTGCCTGTCAATCAAAATAATCAATGATCCAATCGGGTATCGTTATTTCACAACACTTGTCTCGAATTAATATCCTCCGACAAGCTACCATGAAAACTACATTGTAATAACGTGAAAACTGCCGTTTTAAATTAGAAAATAATGGTTAACCCTTTATTATATTTAGATATGGACATTAATTTAACAAATATTATTATAGACTACAGATAAAAATGCTAGCTACATACATTTAAAGATAAATCGTCACAATGATAAATGACATTCATGCTTGTTGAGCAAACATAGAAATATTTATTTCACTGTTATTGGCAATGTTTGTACATGTATAAATACCATCATTCTTTTGTTGAATTTTAACTGGTGATGATATTTTACTAATCTGAGTGCTCCAGGCTATGTGATGCACCATATTTGAAGTGCTTAATCACCTTGTGTATTATACAATATACTGATTGGGGACACTCAGACTGATTGGATGTTTAGACAGCTGTCGTCGACCATCTTATAAATATCAAGCCTGATAGTTATGTCGATACATAGTTTATATTTTACATTTGTTTTAATTAGGGATGGCAACGAATAGTGATTCCACTATTCGAATATTCGGTTAGTAAGGTAATCGAATATTCGAATATTTGATATGATTCTATTAAAATCTCAAAATCCCTCAAACTCTTATAAGAAATGCCAAATTAAGTTACTTTTAAATTACTAAACGTCATCTTCCTGTAAGGCCATGCAAATATGACGACGATTCATTCAGTTATTGTTATCGGCCACTGTACATTTATGGGCGTTTTCACAAATGAAGCTGATGTCACTTGAACTACTTTCCGTTGAAGGGTGTTTGTTTTTCAAATGATTATTCAGATTGATGTTGTACCCGAATCTGTTAAATCCAATTTGCACATAGCAGTTTTCTTATTCTCTGCGCGATTGTAGTCTTTCCAAACATATGACTGAATGAGCGGAATTTTTTTGAGGACAACATAAAGATTATTTTATATAGTACTTTTGGGTAATATTGAGCAGTTAATTATAAATTTAAGAAACACGGGGTGGATGTTGCAGCTTGTCTGTAATATTTCAAAGGAATTTTCTCGTCTAAACAGTTTTGACATCATAATTAAACACCTTAGCACCTACTGTAATTATCCAATTACATGGCAGAGTGTCAATTAACACTTGCCATGGATGCGACCACAACATTGTTTATTCAAACATCCTGGGGCAATTTCTTTTGTATTGGAAGGCTTTATGATGGCTTCAAATTTTAAAAAGAAAGCAACGTATCAGATTTATGACAATTTATATCATTTTTGCAAATATTATATTTTTTCCCCGAATACTGGAATAGTATTCGGATATTCGGACGTCCGAGCGAATATTCGAATAGTTGAATATTCGTTGCCATTCCTAGTTTTAATTATTAGGAAATTATAAGCAGAATTATTACATCATTACAATGTTGTAAGGATCATTCTCAGTAAATGTCTTAGTAGTTATATAAGTTCGTTCATATGTAAATTTATGTTTATTTACTTGTAATCCGTGTATGTCGAGGGAAGTAAAGTGTACATATACAACAGGAAATTGATAGATACATTGATGTTTTATACAAATAAAGACAACCTTTGGGAATCTCTTGATAGGAGAAGACTCAATCACAAACTTACTCTTTTTTTCAAGATGAAAAATGGTCTCACTCCAAACTATCTCTCTGCTCTGTGTCCACCTGACGTCGATACTAGTAGATATAATTTGAGAAATGGAGATCAACTTCAAGTTCCACGCTCTAGAACCAATTTATATGAAAACTCCTTTTTACCTTCAGTAGTTAGAGCGTTTAATGATTTACCACCATTAATCAAGCATGCACCATCTCTTTCATCGTTCAAGATGCAACTTAAAATCGACTCTTGTCCTATTCCCGAATTCTATTTTTCTGGTATACGTAAGAACCAGATACTACTTGCTCGATTGAGAACAAATTGTAGTTATTTAAAACATGATCTCTTCTCCAAAAACATAATTGATTCACCACTATGCACATGCGGCCAAATCGAGTCAACTTACCATTATTTCTTTGAATGTCACAAGTACTACAATATACGCCCTGAACTAGTTAACACTATTTCTCATCTCTGTCATATAACCCTAAATGTGATCCTATTCGGTGTTATTTCTTTGCCATCTGAACATAATGAAATAATAGTCTTAGCTGTCCACAAATTCATAGAAAAGTCTAAACGTTTTTAGTATTCTGTGAACAGAGACTGACGCACTAGCAGAGTGATTCACTTCAAACAGTGTGCTTACTTATGGTTTCATCGCTTTCTACCCACCCTCCCCAACCTCCCTTTTACTGTTAGCTTTTCACCTGCTAACAAGCTATATTTTCAAATACTTATTATATATTTTGGTATTACTACATTATATGTTTATCTCTTAACCCATTCAACACCAAGTAACTCACATGGACTGGTCCATGATATTCATAAACCAATAGATGAATCAGAAAATCACATTTGGACAAGTTCATTTATCAAAATGGGTAATTATGTCTAAAAATAGTCATATCACTGGCAAAAAGTGCAGATCCTGATGAGACGGCTCGTCACGAGCCGGCTCATCTGGATCTACACTTTTTGTAAGCCTATTTAGAGGTCTGTGGTGTTGAAAGGGTTAATCGCCATTTGTGCACAACATTATATATGCAATGGAGAAAATCTCAATAAGCTTTAAGCTTCCGATTTAATCCATTTTCGTTTTGTATACAATGTATATGTAATGTACATTATTATCGAATAAATATGTTTAAACCAAATAAAGACAAGTATTTCCTCGTTCCCACTCTTTGTGCCACACAATCTACCTACCATAATCATGACCATCCATCAGCAATAGTTACTGCTTTATATGCCACTGACACCCATCTTATTATTTTAGTGTAGTACTAGTATAACATAAATAGTTACAGTGTATTTATCGACACCACTCCCTTCAGACAAATATTTCCGGCAAATTGTAAATTTAATATGTTCAATCAGGGCCTGTTTTATCTATCTATAGTTCTGGTTCAATCCATATAGTTCTATATATCATATAGCCATATTGTATTTGTTTGTCAGGGTTTCGCGTTACTGTTTTATATACCGGTATCTATGGTTCTTGTTCAATCCATATAGTTCTATATATCATATAGCCATATTGTATTTGTTTGTTGGAGGTTTCGCTTTACTGTTTTATCTATCTATAGTCCTGGTTCAATCCATATAGTTCTATATATCATATAGCCATATTGTATTTGTTTGTTGGAGGTTTCGCTTTACTGTTTTATCTATCTATAGTCCTGGTTCAATCCATATAGTTCTATATATCAAATAGCCATATTGTATTTGTTTGTCAGAGGTTTCACGTTACTGTTTTATATATCTATGGTTCTTGTTCAATCCATATAGTTCTATATATCATATAGCCATATTGTATTTGTTTGTCAGGGTTTCGCGTTACTGTTTTATATACCGGTATCTATGGTTCTTGTTCAATCCATATAGTTCTATATATCATATAGCCATATTGTATTTGTTTGTTGGAGGTTTCGCTTTACTGTTTTATCTATCTATAGTTCTGGTTCAATCCATATACTTCTATATATCATATAGCCATATTGTATTTGTTTGTTGGAGGTTTCGCGTTACTGTTTTATATACCGGTATCTATGGTTCTTGTTCAATCCATATAGTTCTATATATCATATAGCCATATTGTATTTGTTTGTTGGCGGTTTCACTTTACTGTTTTATCTATCTATAGTTCTGGTTCAATCCATATAGTTCTATATATCATATAGCCATATTGTATTTGTTTGTCAGGGTTTCGCGTTACTGTTTTATATATCTATGGTTCTTGTTCAATCCATATAGTTCTATATATCATATAGCCATATTGTATTTGTTTGTCGGAGGTTTCGCGTTACTTGGTCACGTTATCTTAGGGGCGGAGCGATAGGGCATTTCGTGACTGGTTAATTGCATACCAGTCTTGTGATTTATCTTGTCATCCGGTCAAGGTCAGTGGAGACTTGTTTGTAGCATCAAAGGAAGGTCTGTTTGACAGTCATAGTTTGTTTGACAGATTATGTTTGCCAAGAGATGTGATGATTGTACTTTGCTTTGATGATGTGCTTTTTATGTGTATAAGTATTGAGCAATCTTTACATTTGTTAGTTAATTTATCTACTTGGTTGTTTATTCTATACAGCATTTAGCCTTTTACTTTTGTACAATTACAATAGATTTTAAAAAATATAACACTTCCATTATATAAACATGCCTTTCTACTAAAACACCCTATTAAGGATTCCCCACAGAAAAAAACAAATCTTCCACTTTCAAAAGGTCATATTCCCACTTTGCGTTTATGAAAAGGTTCACATGTATGGTTAACGTGTAGGAACACAATTTGATTGGTTGAGCTCATTCATATTAGGTGAAAATAGCATATGTATACTTAATGATCATATGTCATGGCGATCATAATTATGTCAGTCTGCACAATGTACAACAACTTGTAGTATTGATGCATATACGGGTAGTAACTACAGTGCTGTTATCAGCGCAGAAAGCACAATATGGTTAGAGAATGTGTCAGCAGACACTTTCTTGTGCAAAATGCAAGTTGTATACCACTTGAAATATTTTCATGAAACTTCACTTTGGTGTACTATATTGTAAAACTTATATATTGGTGTACTATATTGTAAAACTTATATATTGGTGTACTATATTGTAAAACTTATATATTGGTGTACTATATTGTAAAACTTATATATTGGTGTACTATATTGTAAAACTTATATATTGGTGTACTATATTGTAAAGCTTATATATTGGTGTACTCTATTGTAAAGCTTATATATTGGTGTACTATATTGTAAAGCTTATATATTGGTGTACTATATTGTAAAACTTATATATTGGTGTACTATATTGTAAAACTTATATATTGGTGTACTATATTGTAAAACTTATATATTGATGTACTATATTGTAAAACTTATATATTGGTGCACTATATTGTAAAACTTATATATTGGTGTACTATATTGTAAAGCTTATATATTGGTGTACTATATTGTAAAACTTATATATTGGTGTACTATATTGTAAAACTTATATATCGGTGTACTATATTGTAAAGCTTATATATTGGTGTACTATATTGTAAAACTTATATATTGATGTACTATATTGTAAAACTTATATATTGGTGCACTATATTGTAAAACTTATATATTGGTGTACTATATTGTAAAGCTTATATATTGGTGTACTATATTGTAAAACTTATATATTGGTGTACTATATTGTAAAACTTATATATCGGTGTACTATATTGTAAAGCTTATATATTGGTGTACTATATTGTAAAACTTATATATTGATGTACTATATTGTAAAACTTATATATTGGTGCACTATATTGTAAAACTTATATATTGGTGTACTATATTGTAAAGCTTATATATTGGTGTACTATATTGTAAAACTTATATATTGGTGTACTATATTGTAAAACTTATAAAAACTTGGGATTCAGTGTATGACTAAAAAAAAAGAACCATTTCTGATTGTGTTCTAATTTGTTTCTGTCCAGTGCTATGGCTTTTTCTAGATTGATTCTTACATCAATGTATTTTTTTAAAATGCTTGAAACGGTGAATTGTTTTGCTATTCTTGATTCTGAATATACAAAATTTACACAAAATGATAATATAATTTTTACATCTGTATGGTGTAGAATTGTGTACTCTACCATAACAGATGTCTGCTAGCTTGAACATAACATCAATATTCTTAGATTTTAAATATTGAGAAAGGTTATTCCATAATTCTTGGATGTATGAATATAAATTGGTTCTAAAGTGTCGAACTTTGAAGAGAACCATTTGTGAACTGAACCAAATATATCAAAATCTTTGTGTTTATATAAAAGACCCCAACATGCTGTTGTTATTATTGTTTGGTACATTGTACATACCCTGTTGTTATTATTGTTTGGTACATTGTACATACCCTGTTGTTATTATTGTTTGGTACATTGAATTTGTACATACTCTGCGGTTGTTGTTGTTGTTATTATTGTCATGTTCAACTATTTCAGAAAATCCAGACCTTGTTCCAAAGTTGGATTGTGGAGGTGTAGACGATGTTGGAATTGCTTCTACCGAAAGATTGATAACGATAGATGATATTTCCAAATTTGATGATATATATGCATATGTTAAACACAGGAGCGGATTCAATAAGTACAAACATTCAATAAATACAGGTATGTACATTGACAGATTAGAGTTTATATTGCGAGTCTTTGTTCTATTGTGTGTATATAAGAGTCTCCGTGGCTTGCATGGCAGTCCAGTTGGTGATCAAGTCTTACCGTTGATTTTCCTTATGAGACTATTTCTATTTCTTTTAGATGGAATTTAGTGAAACATGGTATATGCTTCATCTGACATAATGATATATGGTTACATGGCTTCTTGTTCTTTAACGTTTACCATAATGTTGGATTATTATTTGCTCAATCTATCATCACTAATGGTCATGTGTTTGAGCCCCTCTCAAGCCGTGTCTCATTTATATGAAAAAGTTGGCAGTTTCTTACGGAGATTAGTGCACCAAGTACTTGTTGACTGCTGGAGCCTGCCCAGGAAAGGTGTTGATAAGTAAACTGCCCGTCGGCAATATAGCTCAAAATGGTGCTGATGCAGGTGTTAAACCCGAACAAACAAACAGAACTGTGTCATACACTGAAAACAATCAGAGAGGTCTTCACACAAGATTTTTATCCATAGGGTCATCGGTTTTTACAAGATTGCAGTCTTTAACAATTCATGTAAAACTATTAAGGAATTATTTCGAAATAACCTTGTAAGAATAACAAGACCTAGGTCAATGTTCAAGGTCATGGTTGGTCAACAATAGAAATAGAGAATATTAGGTTACTGTCTTATACATTTTAATTTATTATGCGAGTCGGAGAAAAAATATAAGGCCGAGCCTTGTATTTTTTCGGAGATGAGCCTAATAAATTAAAATTTATAAGACAATAACCTAATATTCTATTTATCCTACATTTTGAGTGTGCACCCGACACAAAAACAAACAAACTAGCCATGACAGCCTACAAACTCGCTACGCACTTGGTAATATGTTGCGCATTGGTATTTCTATTTAGCCCTAAGTAATGGTGCGGCGGTCCAATATTCAGGTCACAAAGTAATTCCTGTAATTAAATGGCATACACATGAAAACACGTAATATTTTTCAATTGTTATTAATCATGTAATGTCATATACATGTATTAATGTTTCAAAGTGTAAAAATGGAACAGTACAATAAAGTTATCAGCTGAATGTCACACAACTGTGTAGAGCTAGCGAAGGCGAAGGTCACAACTTCAACTTGTAGATTTTGAAAATGAACGATTTAAATGTAACAGTATTTCTGCAAAGTAACAGAGAAATGAGAGGATTAATAGTAGTTAATCTTGATAAACATTGAAATTCTGAACATGGAAAACAGCACCATGGAAATGCGAATTAATGCCACTGGTCGTTATTTACAAACCATAATCTGGGTCATAAAAGTAGTCCGTCACGAAAGCTTTATTAGGCACTGACTAATGAAGCCAAATTTATTAGGCAGGCCGTTTTTGTACGTTATTTCGCATGAAGGTAGGATAAATCATCATAATATGATGTGTTGTGCACCCAACCCATGTAATGCCAAGGTCACCATTGCTATAAATAGAATAGTGGTTTTTCACTCGTCATGTTGTCTTGTAATGGAGTTATTTGGAATAACTTAGCATGAATGATCATGTTAATAATGGTGGAAACCTTGTATACCAAAACAATTTTTAGTCATTTTTAGAGCATTTTTGAAATAACTGGACAGAAATGATGCTCTCAAATATAGGCCAGTACCTAATATGATCCAAAATGACAGTCACAGTGGACATCTTGAACTTCTCCTCCCAAAACACTTTATAAATTTTTATGAAACATGATAAGGAGCATATGGGTAACTTGTATTCAAAAACAGCTAAAATCTTTCGGATCTGGAATCCAAAAAAAAGGCTGCTATCTTATGAAATCATTTTGGACTTCTCATCCCAAATTACCTAATCAATATACTGTATTGAAAACCACTCTAATCTGGACAGCCTCTAATCCGGAATCCCCTCTAATCCAGACTTTTTCTCCATTCCCAAATTAATCCCTTCCATTTTCATTGTAAGATAAACACCTCTAATCCAGAACCCCTCTATTTTTGGAAACCAGACTAAATTTCATAACTTTTTGTGTATTTTCGACACAAAATGACCGTCTAAATCGTCGGGTATTGTCATAAAAGTGAAAACATTCTATTAATTACCAATTGTCCTCGCCTGTGTTTTTGGCAAGTTGTGAAAATCACACTTTATACTTTTTGGCAAGTTGTGAAAATCACACTTTATACTGCCTATAATTGGTGGGTAGATGACATTAGCAGATGTGTGAATGATTTTATCCTTTTGATCTAATGTTTGTAAACAGTAAATTTGTGATAATGTTCATTGGTCTTGATTGGAATTTGTGTTCCACTAAACACTATTGCATATTAGCATTAACCAATTGAATAATAGCGTAAGCATTTTAAATTTTGATTCAGTTTCTCCACTAAACAAAATCATTCATTCGTTTGGATTAACATTGTATATTCAGTCTAACCGGAGAAACAGTGTATTCAGAGTTAATTCAACTGTATTCAGTGTACCCATGTTGTCTTATGTGGCCACTTTCAAATCCCCCCCAATCAAATTTGCTATATAATTTAAGTGGATTAAGCAATCCATCCCTTAACGTGACCAACAACTGCTATTTTTTAAAGGTTGAGGTTCAAAGCAAGACTCCAAAGATAAGTAAGCTCTTTTTTAGACAATGATGGACACAATAAATAATCAATGAACAACTTATGCTTTAATATTTTATTTATTTAGGGGTTACTGACATACACGGCGTATGACAGAGTTACATGAAGCACACTGTCAAATCTGTTGTGTGTCTTTTAAGTTTATTTATCGTCGCTACCGGTTGCCCATATGAGCGACGCCTCCTGAAGAGATTAGTCATTTTAGATTTTTGGAGGATAGTGCAATGATACACATTCCAGAGTCTCCTCTGGTTCTTTTACGTGCACGGTGTACAGCACCGACACGAGACCTCGGTTTAAAGTCCTATCTGAAAAACTGTTAATTTTATTAGGGTCAGACGGAGGATCAAACCCGCGAATCAAATCTGTTGGGATGCTATGCTTGTATTATTGTTAAAGTTTGTATTGCAGCAATGGCATGGGGACACTAAGCCTGTGTTAAAGTCTGTATTCTGTAGTGCAGCAATGACGGTAATGGGACAGGTGTGACCCGTCAGGTTCGACCCCGTTTTGGGACAGGTGTGACCCCGGTTTGGGACAGGTGTGACCCCGTTTAGCGACCAGGTATAGGTATGACCAGGTTATATGATAGGTAGGACCACATTATTTTAGACTAAGGTGTACTTTAACATGTATATTTACTTTGAATTTTGAATTTAATTGTATATTTGGTGAGATTTGTAGTGCCAATTTGAAAACATATCACCTAATTAATTATATTTATTATTAATTAATATGTTAAATTCAGTTCAGTAATTTTGGGAAACATCAAAGCCGGTGGGGTGCTGCAGTTAATTAACTCGCTGAGCATTATGCTTTAATTACCTTGATTACTTAATTAACTAGGCATTCAGGCATTAGCTCATTTACAGGCTTGCTTTAATTGGTCCAACATAATCTAATTGATATCTGACATACTGAGTAAATACAATCATCAACCAACCAGTAACAACCAATTGACTTAAATTGGATAATGCCAGAGCTATTAACTGTCATTAACTGGCCAATTTCTTGTCCAATACACATAAATATACATGTTAAACTACACCTTAATCTAAAATAATGTGGTCATACCTATCATATAACCTGGTCATACCTATACCTGGTCGCTAAACGGGGTCACACCTATCCCAAACCGGGGTCACACCTGTCGGGTCACACCTGTCCAGGGTCACACCTGTCCCATATTCGCAATGACATGGGGATACTAAGCTTGTGTTAAAGTCTGTATTGTTCTATATTGCAGCAATGACATGGGTATACTATGCTGGTATTAAAGTCTGTATTCTGTATTGCAGCAATGACATGGGGATACTATGCTGGTGTTAAAGTCTGCATTCTGTAGTGCAGCAATGACATGGGGATACTAAGCGTGTGTTAAAGTCTGTATTGTTCTGTAATGCATCAATGACATGGGGATACTATACTGGTGTTAAAGTCTGCATTCTGTAGTGCAGCAATGACATGGGGATACTATACTGGTGTTAAAGTCTGTATTGTTCTGTATTGCACCAATGACATGGGGATACTAAGCTTGTGTTAAAGTCTGTATTGTTCTGTATTGCAGCAATGACATGGGGATACTAAGCTTGTGTTAACGTCTGTATTGTTCTGTATTGCAGCAATGACATGGGGATACTAAGCTTGTGTTAAAGTCTGTATTATTCTGTAGTGCCGCAATGACATGGATATACTATACTGGTATTAAAGTCTGTATTGTTCTGTAATGCATCAATGACATGGGGATACTATGCTAGTGTTAAAGTCTGTATTCTGTATTGCAGCATTGACATGGGGATACTATGCTGGTGTTAAAGTCTGTATTGTTCTGTATTGCAGCAATGACATGGGGATACTAAGCTTGTGTTAAAGTCTGTATTGTTCTGTATTGCAGCATTGACATGGGGACACTATGCTGGTGTTAACGTCTGTATTGTTCTGTATTGCAGCATTGATATGGGGACACTATGCTGGTGTTAATGTCTGTATTATGTATTGCAGCATTGACATGGGGACACTATGCTGGTGTTAAAGTCTGTATTGTTCTGAATGGCAGCATTGACATGGGGACACTATGCTGGTGTTAATGTCTGTATTCTGTATTGCAGCAATGACATGGGGACACTATGCTGGTGTTAAAGTATGCATTGTTCTGTATTGCAGCATTGGCATGGGGATACTATGCTGGTGTTAATGTCTGTATTCTGTATTGCAGCAATGACATGGGGACACTATGCTGGTGTTAAAGTCTGTATTGTTCTGTATTGCAGCATTGACATGGAGACACTATGCTGGTGTTAAAGTCTGTATTGTTCTGTAGTGCAGCAATGACATGGGGATACTATACCGGTGTTAAAGTCTGTATAGTTCTGTATTGCAGCATTGACATGGGGACACTATACTGGTGTTAACGTCTGTATTGTTCTGTATTGCAGCATTGACACGGGGACACTATGCTGGTGTTAATGTCTGTATTCTGTATTGCAGCATTGACATGGGGATACTATGCTGGTGTTAAAGTCTGTATTGTTCTGTATTGCAGCAATGACATGGGGATACTAAGCTTGTGTTAAAGTCTGTATTGTTCTGTATTGCAGCATTGACATGGGGACACTATGCTGGTGTTAATGTCTGTATTATGTATTGCAGCATTGACATGGGGACACTATGCTGGTGTTAAAGTCTGTATTGTTCTGAATGGCAGCATTGACATGGGGACACTATGCTGGTGTTAATGTCTGTATTCTGTATTGCAGCAATGACATGGGGACACTATGCTGGTGTTAAAGTATGCATTGTTCTGTATTGCAGCATTGGCATGGGGATACTATGCTGGTGTTAATGTCTGTATTCTGTATTGCAGCAATGACATGGGGACACTATGCTGGTGTTAAAGTCTGTATTGTTCTATATTGCAGCATTGACATGGGGACACTATGCTGGTGTTAAAGTCTGTATTGTTCTGTAGTGCAGCAATGACATGGGGATACTATACCGGTGTTAAAGTCTGTATAGTTCTGTATTGCAGCATTGACATGGGGACACTATACTGGTGTTAACGTCTGTATTGTTCTGTATTGCAGCATTGACATGGGGACACTATGCTGGTGTTAAAGTCTGCATTGTTCTGAATGGCAGCATTGACATGGGGACACTATGCTGGTGTTAATGTCTATATACTGTATTGCAGCATTGACATGGGAACACTATACTGGTGTTAAAGTCTGTATTGGTCTGTATTGCAGCAATGACATGGGGACACTATGCTGGTGTTAATGTCTGTATTCTGTATTGCAGCATTGACATGGGGATACTATACTGGTGTTAATGTCTGTGTTGTTCTGTATTGCAGCAATGACATGGGGACACTATGCTGGTGTTAAAGTCTGTATTGTTCTGTATTGCAGCAATGACATGGGGGATACTATGCTGGTGTTAAAGTCTGTATTGTTCTGTATTGCAGCATTGACATGGGGACACTATGCTGGTGTTAAAGTCTGTATTGTTCTGTATTGCAGCATTGACATGGGGACACTATGCTGGTGTTAACGTCTGTGTTGTTCTGTATTGCAGCAATGACATGGGGACACTATGCTTGTGTTAAAGCCTGTATTATTCTGTATTGCAGCATTGACATGGGGATACTATACTGGTGTTAAAGTCTGTATTGTTCTGTATTGCAGCAATGACATGGGGACACTATGCTGGTGTTAAAGTCTGTATTATTCTGTATTGCAGCATTGACATGGGGACACTATACTTGTGTTAAAGTCTGTATTGTTCTGTATTGCAGCAATGACATGGGGACACTATGCTGGTGTTAAAGTCTGTATTATTCTGTATTGCAGCATTGACATGGGGACACTATACTGGTGTTAAAGTCTGTATTGTTCTGTATTGCAGCAATGACATGGGGATACTACGCTGGTGTTAATGTCTGTATTGTTCTGTATTGCAGCAATGACATGGGGATACTAAGCTTGTGTTAAAGTCTGTATTGTTCTGTATTGCAGCATTGACATGGGGACACTATGCTGGTGTTAACGTCTGTATTGTTCTGTATTGCAGCATTGACATGGGGACACTATGCTGGTGTTAATGTCTGTATTATGTATTGCAGCATTGACATGGGGACACTATGCTGGTGTTAATGTCTGTATTGTTCTGAATGGCAGCATTGACATGGGGACACTATGCTGGTGTTAATGTCTGTATTCTGTATTGCAGCAATGACATGGGGACACTATGCTGGTGTTAAAGTATGCATTGTTCTGTATTGCAGCATTGACATGGGGACACTATACTGGTGTTAAAGTCTGTATTGTTCTGTATTGCAGCATTGACATGGGGATACTATGCTGGTGTTAAAGTCTGTATTGTTCTGTATTGCACCAATGACATGGGGATACTATGCTGGTGTTAAAGTCTGTATTCTGTATTGCAGCATTGACATGGGGGATACTATGCTGGTGTTAAAGTCTGTATTGTTCTGTATTGCAGCATTGACATGGGGACACTATGCTGGTGTTAATGTCTGTATTCTGTATTGCAGCAATGACATGGGGACACTATGCTTGTGTTAAAGTATGCATTGTTCTGTATTGCAGCATTGACATGGGGACACTATACTGGTGTTAAAGTCTGTATTGTTCTGTATTGCAGCATTGACATGGGGACACTATACTGGTGTTAAAGTCTGTATTGTTCTGTAATGCATCAATGACATGGGGATACTATGCTAGTGTTAAAGTCTGTATTCTGTATTGCAGCATTGACATGGGGGATACTATGCTGGTGTTAAAGTCTGTATTGTTCTGTATTGCAGCAATGACATGGGGATACTAAGCTTGTGTTAAAGTCTGTATTGTTCTGTATTGCAGCATTGACATGGGGACACTATACTGGTGTTAAAGTCTGTATTGTTCTGTATTGCAGCAATGACATGGGGACACTGTGCTTGTGTTAAAGTCTGTATTATTCTGTATTGCAGCATTGACATAGGGACACTATACTGGTGTTAAAGTCTGTATTGTTCTGTATTGCAGCAATGACATGGGGATACTACGCTGGTGTTAAAGTCTGTATTGTTCTGTATTGCAGCAATGACATGGGGATACTATGCTGGTGTTAAAGTCTGTATTGTTCTGTATTGCAGCATTGACATGGGGACACTATACTGGTGTTAAAGTCTGTATTGTTCTGTATTGCAGCATTGACATGGGGACACTATGCTGGTGTTAAAGTCTGTATTGTTCTGTATTGCAGCATTGACATGGGGACACTATGCTGGTGTTAAAGTCTGTATTGTTCTGTATTGCAGCAATGACATGGGGATCCTATGCTGGTGTTATCGTCGGAATTAATGAAACCACAAAGAACTATGGAGAATGCAGGTTTAATATGTACATTAAATGTAAGTACACTATATTTTTATTTTCAAGGTAAATCCTTGAAATATTAGCCTATTAGCTCTCCTAAAAGCTGGGTAATGTCTATGTAGGTTAAGGTAATGTCTATGTACAACTGTAGGTCAAGGTAATATCTATGTACAACTGTAGATCAAGGTAATGTCTATGTACAACTGTAGGTCAAGGTAATGTCTATGTACAACTGTAGATCAAGGTAATGTCTATGTACAACTGTAGATCAAGGTAATGTCTATGTACAACTGTAGATCAATGTAATGTCTATGTACAACAGTAGGTCAAGGTAATGTCTATGTACAACTGTAGGTCAAGGTAATATCTATGTACAACTGTAGGTCAAGATAATATCTATGTACAACTGTAGGTCAAGGTAATGTCTATGTACAACTGTAGATCAAGGTAATGTCTATGTACAACTGTAGATCAATATAATGTCTATGTACAACTGTAGGTCAAGGTAATATATATGTACAACTGTAGGTCAAGGTAATGTCTATGTACAGCTGTAGGTTAAGGTAATATATATGTACAACTGTAGGTCAAGGTAATATCTATGTACAACTGTAGGTTAAGGTAATATCTATGAACAACTGTAGGTCATGTCTATGTACGACTGTAAGTCAATGAAATGTCTATGCAAAACTGTAAGTCAATGTAATGTCTATACACAACTGTAAGTTGATGTAATGTCTATGCAAAACTGTAAGTCAATGTAATGTCTATACACAACTGTAAGTTGATGTAATGTCTATGCACAACTGTAAGTCAATGTAATATCTATGTACAACTGTAAGTCAATGAAATGTCTATGCACAACTGTAAGTCAATGTAATGTCTATGCACAACTGTAAGTCGATGTAATGTATATGCACAACTGTACTGCTAAACATATTTTATTGATACAATTTTGCGATTTTATTTTCATTTTACATGTATGTACAAATTATGTTGATGTTGAATATTTTATAGGACAAATCATAGTAACGA
This sequence comes from Archivesica marissinica, assembly GCA_014843695.1. Lineage (NCBI taxonomy): Eukaryota > Metazoa > Mollusca > Bivalvia > Venerida > Vesicomyidae > Archivesica > Archivesica marissinica. The sequence goes on from CM026390.1 coordinate 52,707,710, forward strand.
CACTACGAAACTTATCGTCCTCCGGGTTTATAGTAGACGATTGTATACATGGCATAGTGCTTTTGATACTCTGAATAATCAAAACGTGTTAGTTACATTTTTACTAGCTTAACCCATTCAGCCTCCAGTAACTGACATGGACTGGTGTATGATAATTGTTCATGATTATCAATAACACCCTTATCAACCACATTGGACACTTTGCCGATACTGGAAAGCCTAACTAAATTGCAATATATGGTCATTATGACTAAACACCCGTGTCTTAGCCGATATCCAATCCTATGCAATGTAAAGTCAGCGACGATAAAGAAATTGAAACAGCATCGTCATTCCAAGTTCATAGTCACCATTTTTAAATTTATTATTCCTTCATATTTGAAACCAATATATAGTATACATGTAGTATTCATTGAGTCCTCTCAGTTCACATTCATCTCGACACACGCAGGGGGAGATAATATATAGTATAGTATTCATTGAGTCCTCTCAGTTCACATTCATCTCGACACACGCAGGGGGAGATAATATATAGTATAGTATTCATTGAGTCCTCTCAGTTCACATTCATCTCGACACACGCAGGGGAAGATAATATATAGTATAGTATTCATTGAGTCCTCTCAGTTCACATTCATCTCGACACACGCAGGGGTAGATAATATATAGTATAGTATTCATTGAGTCCTCTCAGGACACATTCATCTCGACACACGCGGGGGAAGATAATATATAGTATTCATTGAGTCCTCTCAGTTCACATTCATCTCGACACACGCGGGGGAAGATAATATATAGTATAGTATTCATCGAGTCCTCTCAGGACACATTCATCTCGACACACGCGGGGGAAGATAATATATAGTATTCATTGAGTCCTCTCAGTTCACATTCATCTCGACACACGCGGGGGGAGATAATATATATATAGTATTCATTGAGTCCTCTCAGTTCACATTCATCTCGACACACGCAGGGGTAGATAATATATAGTATAGTATTCATTGAGTCCTCTCAGTTCACATTCATCTCGACACACGCGGGGGAAGATAATATATAGTATTCATTGAGTCCTCTCAGTTCACATTCATCTCGACACACGCGGGGGGAGATAATATATAGTAACAGTAGTATTCATTGAGTCCTCTCAGTTCACATTCATCTCGACACACGCAGGGGAAGATAATATATAGTATAGTATTCATTGAGTCCTCTCAGTTCACATTCATCTCGACACACGCGGGGGGAGATAATATATAGTATAGTATTCATTGAGTCCTCTCAGTTCACATTCATCTCGACACACGCAGGGGAAGATAATATATAGTATAGTATTCATTGAGTCCTCTCAGTTCACATTCATCTCGACACACGCAGGGGGAGATAATATATAGTATACATGTAGTATTCATTGAGTCCTCTCAGTTCACATTCATCTCGACACACGTGGGGGAAGATAATATATAGTATAGTATTCATTGAGTCCTCTCAGTTCATATTCATCTTGACACACGCGGGGGGGGAGATAATATATAGTATAGTATTCATTGAGTCCTCTCAGTTCACATTCATCTCGACACATGCGGGGGAAGATAATATATAGTATAGTATTCATTGAGTCCTCTCAGTTCACATTCATCTCGACACACGCGGGGGAAGATAATATATAGTATTCATTGAGTCCTCTCAGTTCACATTCATCTCGACACACGCGGGGGAAGATAATATATAGTATTCATTGAGTCCTCTCAGTTCACATTCATCTCGACACACGCGGGGGGAGATAATATATAGTATACATGTAGTATTCATTGAGTCCTCTCAGTTCACATTCATCTCGACACACGCAGGGGAAGATAATATATAGTATAGTATTCATTGAGTCCTCTCAGTTCACATTCATCTCGACACACGCGGGGGGAGATAATATATAGTATAGTATTCATTGAGTCCTCTCAGTTCACATTCATCTCGACACACGCAGGGGAAGATAATATATAGTATAGTATTCATTGAGTCCTCTCAGTTCACATTCATCTCGACACACGCAGGGGGAGATAATATATAGTATACATGTAGTATTCATTGAGTCCTCTCAGTTCACATTCATCTCGACACACGTGGGGGAAGATAATATATAGTATAGTATTCATTGAGTCCTCTCAGTTCACATTCATCTCGACACACGTGGGGGAAGATAATATATAGTATAGTATTCATTGAGTCCTCTCAGTTCACATTCATCTCGACACACGTGGGGGAAGATAATATATAGTATAGTATTCATTGAGTCCTCTCAGTTCATATTCATCTTGACACACGCGGGGGGGGAGATAATATATAGTATAGTATTCATTGAGTCCTCTCAGTTCACATTCATCTCGACACACGCGGGGGAAGATAATATATAGTATAGTATTCATTGAGTCCTCTCAGTTCACATTCATCTCGACACACGCGGGGGAAGATAATATATAGTATTCATTGAGTCCTCTCAGTTCACATTCATCTCGACACACGCGGGGGAAGATAATATATAGTATAGTATTCATTGAGTCCTCTCAGTTCACATTCATCTCGACACACGCGGGGGAAGATAATATATAGTATAGTATTCATTGAGTCCTCTCAGTTCACATTCTCCTCGACACACGCAGGGGGAGATAATATAAAGTATTCATTGAGTCCTCTCAGTTCACATTCATCTTGACACACGCGGGGGGAAGATAATATATAGTATAGTATTCATTGAGTCCTCTCAGTTCACATTCATCTTGACACACGCGGGGGGAAGATAATATATAGTATAGTATTCATTGAGTCCTCTCAGGACACATTCATCTTGACACACGCGGGGGGAAGATAATATATAGTATAGTATTCATTGAGTCCTCTCAGTTCACATTCATCTCGACACACGCAGGGGAAGATAATATATAGTATAGTATTCATTGAGTCCTCTCAGTTCACATTCATCTCAACACACGCGGGGGAAGATAATATATAGTATAGTATTCATTGAGTCCTCTCAGTTCACATTCATCTCGACACACGCAGGGGGAGATAATATAAAGTATTCATTGAGTCCTCTCAGTTCACATTCATCTTGACACACGCGGGGGGAAGATAATATATAGTATAGTATTCATTGAGTCCTCTCAGGACACATTCATCTTGACACACGCGGGGGGAAGATAATATATAGTATAGTATTCATTGAGTCCTCTCAGTTCACATTCATCTCGACACACGCAGGGGAAGATAATATATAGTATAGTATTCATTGAGTCCTCTCAGTTCACATTCATCTCAACACACGCGGGGGAGATAATATATAGTATAGTATTCATTGAGTCCTCTCAGTTCACATTCATCTCGACACACGCAGGGGAAGATAATATAGTATAGTATTCATTGAGTCCTCTCAGTTCACATTCATCTCGACACACGCGGGGGGAGATAATATATAGTATAGTATTCATTGAGTCCTCTCAGTTCACATTCATCTCGACACACGCAGGGGAAGATAATATATAGTATAGTATTCATTGAGTCCTCTCAGTTCACATTCATCTCGACACACGCAGGGGGAGATAATATATAGTAATAGTATTCATTGAGTCCTCTCAGTTCACATTCATCTCGACACACGTGGGGGAAGATAATATATAGTATAGTATTCATTGAGTCCTCTCAGTTCACATTCATCTTGACACACGCGGGGGGGAGATAATATATAGTATAGTATTCATTGAGTCCTCTCAGTTCACATTCATCTCGACACAGGGGGAAGATAATATATAGTATAGTATTCATTGAGTCCTCTCAGTTCACATTCATCTCGACACACGCGGGGGAAGATAATATATAGTATTCATTGAGTCCTCTCAGTTCACATTCATCTCGACACACGCGGGGGAAGATAATATATAGTATTCATTGAGTCCTCTCAGTTCACATTCATCTCGACACACGCGGGGGGAGATAATATATAGTATACATGTAGTATTCATTGAGTCCTCTCAGTTCACATTCATCTCGACACACGCAGGGGAAGATAATATATAGTATAGTATTCATTGAGTCCTCTCAGTTCACATTCATCTCGACACACGCGGGGGGAGATAATATATAGTATAGTATTCATTGAGTCCTCTCAGTTCACATTCATCTCGACACACGCAGGGGAAGATAATATATAGTATAGTATTCATTGAGTCCTCTCAGTTCACATTCATCTCGACACACGCAGGGGGAGATAATATATAGTATACATGTAGTATTCATTGAGTCCTCTCAGTTCACATTCATCTCGACACACGTGGGGGAAGATAATATATAGTATAGTATTCATTGAGTCCTCTCAGTTCACATTCATCTCGACACACGGGGGGAGATAATATATAGTATAGTATTCATTGAGTCCTCTCAGTTCACATTCATCTCGACACACGTGGGGGAAGATAATATATAGTATAGTATTCATTGAGTCCTCTCAGTTCATATTCATCTTGACACACGCGGGGGGGGAGATAATATATAGTATAGTATTCATTGAGTCCTCTCAGTTCACATTCATCTCGACACATGCGGGGGAAGATAATATATAGTATAGTATTCATTGAGTCCTCTCAGTTCACATTCATCTCGACACACGCGGGGGAAGATAATATATAGTAATCATTGAGTCCTCTCAGTTCACATTCATCTCGACACACGCGGGGGAAGATAATATATAGTATTCATTGAGTCCTCTCAGTTCACATTCATCTCGACACACGCGGGGGAAGATAATATATAGTATAGTATTCATTGAGTCCTCTCAGTTCACATTCATCTCGACACACGCAGGGGATGATAATATATAGTATAGTATTCATTGAGTCCTCTCAGTTCACATTCATCTCGACACACGCAGGGGATGATAATATATAGTATAGTATTCATTGAGTCCTCTCAGTTCACATTCATCTTGACACACGCGGGGGGAAGATAATATATAGTATAGTATTCATTGAGTCCTCTCAGGACACATTCATCTTGACACACGCGGGGGGAAGATAATATATAGTATAGTATTCATTGAGTCCTCTCAGTTCACATTCATCTCGACACACGCAGGGGAAGATAATATATAGTATAGTATTCATTGAGTCCTCTCAGTTCACATTCATCTCAACACACGCGGGGGAAGATAATATATAGTATAGTATTCATTGAGTCCTCTCAGTTCACATTCATCTCGACACACGCAGGGGGAGATAATATAAAGTATTCATTGAGTCCTCTCAGTTCACATTCATCTTGACACACGCGGGGGGAAGATAATATATAGTATAGTATTCATTGAGTCCTCTCAGGACACATTCATCTTGACACACGCGGGGGGAAGATAATATATAGTATAGTATTCATTGAGTCCTCTCAGTTCACATTCATCTCGACACACGCAGGGGAAGATAATATATAGTATAGTATTCATTGAGTCCTCTCAGTTCACATTCATCTCAACACACGCGGGGGGAGATAATATATAGTATACATGTAGTATTCATTGAGTCCTCTCAGTTCACATTCATCTCGACACACGCAGGGGAAGATAATATATAGTATAGTATTCATTGAGTCCTCTCAGTTCACATTCATCTCGACACACGCGGGGGGAGATAATATATAGTATAGTATTCATTGAGTCCTCTCAGTTCACATTCATCTCGACACACGCAGGGGAAGATAATATATAGTATAGTATTCATTGAGTCCTCTCAGTTCACATTCATCTCGACACACGCAGGGGGAGATAATATATAGTATACATGTAGTATTCATTGAGTCCTCTCAGTTCACATTCATCTCGACACACGTGGGGGAAGATAATATATAGTATAGTATTCATTGAGTCCTCTCAGTTCACATTCATCTTGACACACGCGGGGGGGAGATAATATATAGTATAGTATTCATTGAGTCCTCTCAGTTCACATTCATCTCGACACACGCGGGGGAAGATAATATATAGTATAGTATTCATTGAGTCCTCTCAGTTCACATTCATCTCGACACACGCGGGGGAAGATAATATATAGTATTCATTGAGTCCTCTCAGTTCACATTCATCTCGACACACGCGGGGGAAGATAATATATAGTATTCATTGAGTCCTCTCAGTTCACATTCATCTCGACACACGCGGGGGGAGATAATATATAGTATAGTATTCATTGAGTCCTCTCAGTTCACATTCATCTCGACACACGTGGGGGAAGATAATATATAGTATAGTATTCATTGAGTCCTCTCAGTTCACATTCATCTCGACACACGTGGGGGAAGATAATATATAGTATAGTATTCATTGAGTCCTCTCAGTTCACATTCATCTCGACACACGTGGGGGAAGATAATATATAGTATAGTATTCATTGAGTCCTCTCAGTTCACATTCATCTCGACACACGTGGGGGAAGATAATATATAGTATAGTATTCATTGAGTCCTCTCAGTTCACATTCATCTCGACACACGTGGGGGAAGATAATATATAGTATAGTATTCATTGAGTCCTCTCAGTTCACATTCATCTCGACACACGTGGGGGAAGATAATATATAGTATAGTATTCATTGAGTCCTCTCAGTTCACATTCATCTCGACACACGTGGGGGAAGATAATATATAGTATAGTATTCATTGAGTCCTCTCAGTTCACATTCATCTCGACACACCGTGGGGGAAGATAATATATAGTATAGTATTCATTGAGTCCTCTCAGTTCACATTCATCTCGACACACGCGGGGGAAGATAATAATATATAGTATTCATTGAGTCCTCTCAGTTCACATTCATCTCGACACACGCGGGGGAATATAATATATAGTATTCATTGAGTCCTCTCAGTTCACATTCATCTCGACACACGCGGGGGAAGATAATATATAGTATAGTATTCATTGAGTCCTCTCAGTTCACATTCATCTCGACACACGCAGGGGAGATAATATATAGTATAGTATTCATTGAGTCCTCTCAGTTCACATTCATCTCGACACACGCAGGGGATGATAATATATAGTATAGTATTCATTGAGTCCTCTCAGTTCACATTCATCTCGACACACGCGGGGGAAGATAATATATAGTATAGTATTCATTGAGTCCTCTCAGTTCACATTCATCTTCGACACACGCGGGGGAAGATAATATATAGTATAGTATTCATTGAGTCCTCTCAGTTCACATTCATCTCGACACACGCAGGGGAAGATAATATATAGTATAGTATTCATTGAGTCCTCTCAGTTCACATTCATCTCAACACACGCGGGGGAAGATAATATATAGTATAGTATTCATTGAGTCCTCTCAGTTCACATTCATCTCGACACACGCAGGGGGAGATAATATAAAGTATTCATTGAGTCCTCTCAGTTCACATTCATCTTGACACACGCGGGGGGAAGATAATATATAGTATAGTATTCATTGAGTCCTCTCAGGACACATTCATCTTGACACACGCGGGGGGAAGATAATATATAGTATAGTATTCATTGAGTCCTCTCAGTTCACATTCATCTCGACACACGCAGGGGAAGATAATATATAGTATAGTATTCATTGAGTCCTATCAGTTCACATTCATCTCAACACACGCGGGGGAAGATAATATATAGTATAGTATCATTGAGTCCTCTCAGTTCACATTCATCTCGACACACGCAGGGGAAGATAATATAAAGTATTCATTGAGTCCTCTCAGTTCACATTCATCTCGACACACGCAGGGGGAAGATAATATATAGTATAGTATTCATTGAGTCCTCTCAGTTCACATTCATCTCGACACACG
>CM026390.1:52716560-53030201 GCA_014843695.1 Archivesica marissinica
CCCCCCCCCCCAATAAATAAATTTGAAACAGTGAAGTGTGCTTCATTCATTAATATTGAAAATCGCCGCATACAACAGCCAGGGGGGTACTATGGCGTAAGATGAGGGCCGAGTTGACTAGGGTATAGGTTGACCGCGTTCGTGTATATATGTCGGAGCTGCATGGGCGTATCTATGCAATCGGCTGTCTATGGCATCAACTTGTCAAGTAAGTGCGCACTGTGTAGTTTTAGAAACAAAACACGGAAATTCCATATCTATTTTTAGATACGCACCTGTTGTAATCGCAAATATTTTGTTTTTCATAAAATTTATTCGGCAAATATATATACAGGTTAAAATTCCTCATTGTAAAGCATTGGGGGACCCGACGTTTTTAATAGAAGAGATAGAAACGTTTGTTTAAATAGTCAATGGAAAGACACACTCTCCTCGTGTTAATCACAAATATATACTGCGTTATGCCATTTCAATATTGAATTGAAGGGTGCTGTACAATAAATTTCCTAAACATTATAGTTATACCCTTCGCATATTTTGAGTGCATTCCGAGTCCTAATGGATTTTCGGCTTTCTGTTTGAAATAGTTAGTTATTAATTATTTACATATTTAATGATACTTAATCCTCGCATACTTGAAACCAATGAATCAATCGTCTATTCATTATCAATCATTCATTATAAATCAAACTTTTCGGTGTTCTGTTTGAAATATTAATTATTATTTAATTGCAAATATAATCCTCACACACTTCTTTTAGTTAATGCAAACATTTTTATCGACTCAATCATTCGGTCCACTTCAAAGAAATTATAAACCATCGGTAGCTTAGCTGTAAACATCAAACGATTACCGCGCTAATTCCATGTAATTGACATGACGTGCATTGGAAGCTTGATCGTCATGAATACGCCTCCAGGTGGCAATTAGTCACTGTGATGTGTTCTTTATTGTAACCAGAAACAGGTGTGATAATGGATTATGGGATTATATTTGCCAACTTAGATTTCTTAGAAAAATATATTTCACCGATTTCTTGGTGTTTTCAACTATTTTCTGGACCGATTTTTAATGACTGGTTGCTATACAAAAGGTCAAGTTCACATGTAGAGAGGTTAACGGTCAACTATTGGTATAATATATTGTGTCCTCTCTGTAGCTTTGTCATGAATGAGGGGATTCTGAAATAAAGTAGCACAAATGTTCCTCATATGAACATGATGTCGAGTCCAAGACCTAGGTCCCTACCTCAACGATCAAGGTCACGCTTGGGTTTAAGGGTCAATGTTGATATATTGAAGTTGTCAACAGCATAAGTTCAACATTCATTGTAGGATGTTCAAATAACATGGCACAGATGAGATGATTTGTCATTACACCCATACCCCTCCTGACCCACCCACCCACCCTTCTTCAAATAAAAGCCAAATCATTCTCATCATTCTATCTACCTTAGATGTCACCCCTCCCCCTGCCTTCTATAATATCTAGTTCAGTAATCGATATTGGCTTTATGCATAGAGGTACCACTACCGGTGGACTACATTATACGGCGAGGTACCACTACCTGTGGACTACATTATACGGCGAGGTACCACTACCGGTGGACTACATTATACGGTGAGGTACCACTACCGGTGGACTACATTATACAGCGAGGTGCCACTACCGGTGGACTACATTATACGGCGAGGTACCACTACCTGTGGACTACATTATACGGCGAGGTACCACTACCGGTGGACTACATTATACGGCGAGGTACCACTACCGGTGGACTACATTATACGGCGAGGTACCACTACCTGTGGACTACATTATACGGCGAGGTACCACTACCTGTGGACTACATTATACGGCGAGGTACCATTACCGGTGGACTACATTATACGGCGAGGTACCACTACCTGTGGACTACATTATACGGCGAGGTACCACTACCTGTGGACTACATTATACGGCGAGGTACCATTACCGGTGGACTACATTATACGGCGAGGTACCATTACCGGTGGACTACATTATACGGCGAGGTACCACTACCGGTGGACTACATTATACGGCGAGGTACCATTACCGGTGGACTACATTATACGGCGAGGTACCACTACCGGTGGACTACATTATACGACGAGGTACCACTACCGGTGGACTACATTATATGGCGAGGTACCACTACCTGTGGACTACATTATACAGCGAGGTACCACTACCTGTGGACTACATTATACGATGAGGTACCACTACCGGTGGACTACATTATACAGCGAGGTACCACTACCGGTGTACTACATTATACGACGAGGTACCACTACCGGTGGACTACATTATACGGTGAGGTACCACTACTGGTGGACTACATTATACGGCTAGGTACCATTACCGGTGGACTACATTATACGGCGAGGTACCACTACCGGTGGACTACATTATACGGCGAGGTACTACTACCTATGGGCTACATTATACGGCAAGGTACCACTACCGGTGGACTACATTATATGGCGAGGTACCACTACCGGTGGACTACATTAATGAGTGATGTTTACAGTTCATGTAACAGACTAACAGTAATAATATTGAGTATTGTTCATTTACAGCAATATGTCCTAGAGGATTTATATCAGCCAATGGATTTTACCCATGTACCCCATGTGCAGTTAATACATACTGGACAGCTAAGGACCAGTGTACTGATTGCCCTAGTGACCGTGAAACTGTAGGTGTCGAGGGGTCAGATGGTATAGATAAATGCTATGGTAAGACATCAGATTTATATTTGCTAAATGTTATACTGAAGGAATAATTTGCACCAGTTGTACATTGAATAGCTGTTAGTGTATGCCGGTTGTCCATTGTAGAGCTGTTAGTGTATGCCAGTTGTCTATTGTAGGCTGTTAGTGTATGCCGGTTGTCCATTGTAAGTTGTTAGTGTATGCCGGTTGTCTATTGTAAGCTGTTAGTGTATGCCAGTTGTCCATTGTAAGTTGTTAGTGTATGCTGGTCGTCCAGTGTAAGCTGTTAGTGTATGCTGGTCATCCATTGTAAGCTGTTAGTGTATGCCAGTTGTCCATTGTAAGCTGTTAGTGTATGCCAGTTGTCCATTGTAGGCTGTTAGTGTATGCCAGTTGTCCATTGTAAGCTGTTAGTGTATGCCAGTTGTCCATTGTAGGCTGTTAGTGTATGCCGGTTGTCCATTGTAGAGCTGTTAGTGTATGCCAGTTGTCCATTGTAGAGCTGTTAGTGTATGCCGGTTGTCCATTGTAAACTGTTAGTGTATGCTGGTCGTCCATTGTAGGTTGTTAGTGTATGCCAGTTGTCCATTGTAGAGCTGTTAGTGTATGCTGGTCGTCCATTGTAAGCTGTTAGTGTATGCTGGTCATCCATTGTAAGCTATTAGTGTATGCCGGTTGTCCATTGTAAGTTGTTAGTGTATGCTGGTCGTCCATTGTAAGCTGTTAGTGTATGCTGGTCATCCATTGTAAGCTGTTAGTGTATGCCGGTTGTCCATTGTAAGCTGTTAGTGTATGCTGGTCATCCATTGTAAGCTGTTAGTGTATGCCAGTTGTCCATTGTAGAGCTGTTAGTGTATGCTGGTCGTCCATTGTAAGCTGTTAGTGTATGCTGGTCATCCATTGTAAGCTGTTAGTGTATGCTGGTCATCCATTGTAGGCTGTTAGTGTATGCCAGTTGTCCATTGTAGAGCTGTTAGTGTATGCTGGTCGTCCATTGTAAGCTGTTAGTGTATGCTGGTCATCCATTGTAAGCTGTTAGTGTATGCCGGTTGTCCATTGTAAGTTGTTAGTGTATGCTGGTCGTCCATTGTAAGCTGTTATTGTATGCTGGTCATCCATTGTAAGCTGTTAGTGCATGCCGGTTGTCCATTGTAGAGCTGTTAGTGTATGCCAGTTGTCTAAAGTAAGCTTGTGTGGTTGTTTGTGGTGTTGTGTTGCAGTTGTCTAGTAAGCTGTTAGTGTATGTCAGTTGTCCATTGTAGAGCTGTTAGTGTATGCCAGTTGTCTATTGTAAGCTCTTAGTGTATGCTGGTTGTCCATTGTAGAGCTGTTAGTGTATGCCAGTTGTCTAAAGTAAGCTGTTAGTGTATGTCAGTTGTCCATTGTAAGCTGTTAGTGTATGCCGGTTGTCTATTGTAAGCTGTTAGTGTATGCCAGTTGTCCATTGTAGAGCTGTTAGTGTATGCTGGTCGTCCATTGTAGAGCTGTTAGTGTATGCCGGTTGTCTATTGTAAGCTGTTAGTGTATGCCAGTTGTCCATTGTAGAGCTGTTAGTGTATGCTGGTCGTCCATTGTAGGCTGTTAGTGTATGCCAGTTGTCCATTGTAGGCTGTTAGTGTATGCTGGTCATCCATTGTAAGCTGTTAGTGTATGCTTGTCGTCCATTGTAAGCTGTTAGTGTATGCCGGTTGTCCATTGTAAGCTGTTAGTGTATGCCGGTTGTCCATTGTAAGCTGTTAGTGTATGCCAGTTGTCCATTGTAGAGCTGTTAGTGTATGCCGGTTGTCCATTGTAAGCTGTTAGTGTATGCCAGTTGTCTATTGTAAGCTGTTAGTGTATGCCGGTTGTCCATTGTAAGCTGTTAGTGTATGCCAGTTGTCCATTGTAGAGCTGTTAGTGTATGCCGGTCGTCCATTGTAAGCTGTTAACTTAAATGGTGATCCAGTGATCATAATTGACCATACAGTAGGGGTCACATAGTTTACATAGACTTGTACTGGTATTGTAAAACTCTTCTCAGAAACCTACCATAATCATTAATACAACTATATAGGGGTCATGCATCTTCTAAGAAGCCCGGAGTTCGAGCCCCGCTGGAGCCGTTAAGATTGTGTCCTTAGGCAAGGCATTTAAATTCCACATGCCTCTTCTCTCTCCCTCGTGGCGATGGATTCCATCAGAAATGAGGTCTCGAGAGTGTTTAGTATAAGTTATAAGAACTTGTTTCGCAATCGAGCTAAACTAAATTTGTATAAACTAAGAAGCTTAGCAGTGTTTCAGACATGCTGCATAAGCTCCACTGACACACCCTACAAGAGAGGTGGGCTCAGGCTAGGACTGTAATGGTGTACCATATAGTACACCAGATAATTAAGATACCATTGATTCATCTCACTCCTGCCACCACTCTGCAGAGCCCGAAGTTCTTGATACCCTATGCCTGGAAAATGGTGTACAAGCACTCCAGCCACTCCTACAGGATGGCATACATCTATAGAGCACACTACCCCAAGCAGTTGTTGACAGTGCCTCCATGGACCTCTTCAATCCGGGTCTACAGGACATTCAGCTCCAATAAAGCTGTCAGGATTGCTTTTAGCTGCACTGTACACGCTGATCTTTTAGTAGTATCAGACGTTCTTGTTTTCCTCACACAAAATGTTGTGCCCGCAAATTTACAGCATGGTACAACAACACATGTGTGACATCCGTGGTCCAGTGGTAGAGCGTCGGATCTGGAATATATCGTCCCGGGTTCGATACTCGGTCAGGCCACGTATGTAGTGTCATTGAGCAAGGCACCTCACACACATTGCTTAGTACTGGTTAACCACTTAGGTCGGCTAAGCTTGCCCAGGAAAACATGTCTACATCCCTACAAGGGGTTTGACATTAATGGAACATACATACATACACATCAGAAAGTGGTCCTGTACCTACCCGGAAGAAGAAGAAATATTTCTGTGTTTACTGTCTAATGTCACAACATTATGCATGTAGGAATACAATTTCTGTAAATCAATGCCAATTTTCTTTTAATGCACTTTTTGCAAAGAAAATGTCACTAATAGAACACACTATGCAATTGGTACATACGATCATGTACATATATACCGCTATTCATATCCTTAACCCTTTACTCAATAAACATGCCATACAATACATTCATCTCTTCTTACATATAGCCACCGTTCCAAGCCATCATTGCATCCTATATTGGGTATGTAGTAGTACAGTGTGCCCATTGCTTTTCAGCAGTATGGAGTAAATGGTTGGTTTATACATTGATGAGTTATCATTTCAATTATTATATTATTATGGACTTACACTCCATGACAGAGAGGACTAAATTGTTGTCGATGAAGTTAGCACTTAATATACATGTATTACTCATATGATGATTTTGGGGTCATATTTGACCAAACGGTAGGGGTCACATAGTTTACATCTGCTCAGAAACCACAATGCCCAGCTCTTTGTTATCTGGCATGTAGCATTACCTAGTGAATCTCTATTAACCCATTTCATTCTGGATACCATTCAAACAGTATTTGCAAAGAACATAGAGCCAGATCAGCTGCTACGGAATGTGCCGTCTGTTCAGGCTCTATGCTGTTTGCTGTCCAGATGATCTTGCTAAGACACTTGGCTATGTAGCAAACAATATAGATCCTGATCAGCATGCAGCGACACGCTGCGGCTGATCTGGATCTATGTTGTTTGCAAATGCCGTTAAATGTATCCAGAATGAAGTGGGTTAAGTGTGCTCATATTGTAATCCTGAGGTTATATTTGACCCCATTGTAAGGGTCACACAATTTTAGAAGGTGGGTTTCCAAAATACAGATGGCAATCGACACATTACGAAACATTTCAAGTCAGGTTACCCATCAGCTAATGGTGTGATCAGTTGCAGGATGGGTTTTCATAAGGGGTCTGTTGCATGATTATAACTATTATTCGCCGGTTCTTGGTCAGGGACATGCTAGCATGATTAAACCTGAATGTCGTGTTGTAATATAAAAGAGCCCACCGCTCAGTAATGAGAGATAGCGAGATACCTGAGTGGTTAGTATCTATTGAGATGCTATGTCTTGTTGATTGGTTTACTAATGTTTGCAGACTAATACATTTTAAAATTACTAATTAATTCAAAGTTAGATTTTGAATTACCGTTCCGTATATTTTTCCCACTATGTGATCACAGAGGGCCGATAAATACAGATCCACATCAACCACTAGTTACAAGGTACCTGATTTTTGAACATTTGAATTGCATGACTCATACCAGGAAGGATGTCTGCCTAATATTGCCAGTATACATGACACAAATGACAGCTGGTTTGGATTTTTTGAAATTGATAAAATTTCTCCCCCTATAATAACCACTCAACTTTGGAGCTTAGTGGTGTTCTAATAATCGCCCACAAAAATAATTGAATACATACTTTTGAAGTCTGTTATACACTACCATCAGATATATAAATGCAATGTCCATGGATTGTTTACATGATACTCTATGACACAGTGTATTTGTTTCATCGATTTGTTTTAGAACCCTGCCCTGCTGGTACCTACTCCCGGACAGGATTCAATATAGCATCAACTGATGGCTGTACACAGTGTCCACTTCATTTCTACCAGACTAACACAGGCAAGACACAGTGCAGTGAATGTACTACTGACAGTATCACCACAGCTACAGGCAGCATTCATATTGCCAACTGCACAAGTATCACATATAGTAAGTTTATAAATATGGAATATTAGTAGGTTTATAAATAGGGAATATTAGTAGGTTTATAAATATGGAATATTAGTAGGTTTATAAACATGGAATATTTAGTAGGTTTATAAACATGGAATATTAGTAGGTTTATAAATAGGGAATATTAGTAGGTTTATAAACATGGAATATTAGTAGGTTTATAAATAGGGAATATTAGTAGGTTTATAAATATGGAATATTAGTAGGTTTATAAATATGGAATATTAGTAGGTTTATAAATAGGGAATATTAGTAGGTTTATAAATATGAAATATTAGTAGGTTTATAAATATGGAATATTAGTAGGTTTATAAATAGGGAATATTAGCAGGTTTATAAATAGGGAATATTAGCAGGTTTATAAATATAGGATCTCATATGAGTGGTGATTTCATGCCATATTTTATGAAACGAGTTTCATAAAACATTGTATGAAATCATCACTTGTGTAAGATCCATTTATCACATTACCATAATGCGTTCGTTTTTAATAAATAATGTTGCTACTTTCATTTTGGCACCAAGTATCAGCCCAAAAATTGTCATGACGTCACTAAATTTTCATGATGTGAGTATGCAAAGCAGCATTATATTTATGCCATTATTACACCGTTATAATTTCGTTGAGACTTCATTAAAATCATCATTTGTTTTATCCATAACATTATGTACCAATTCCCCTAGAAATATGCATAATTTATACCCTATTATGAAAACCCCTTTGAATTGAAAATCCCTTCAAACTGAACTTTACCTCTGGTCCGATGGCCGTTCGGTTTAGAGGTGTTTAGCTGTACATTAATATATTAATCGAAAGTTTACTTTGTTCTTGTAACAATTACATAAACACACTAGTAAATGAACTGTGGGTAATCGTTGCATTTGTAATAATTTAACTAGTTGGCCGACTGATATGAATTACCGGTACATCAATTTACCAAAACACACATCTCTAATGATCTCAATTATTGTCACTATTATCTGCATATGTCACCCTTTGTTGAGGATAATGATTGAGCTATTTACCCTCGCCTCTGGCAACCTTTGTTGTAGCAAGGCCATCACCCCAAGGGTGTCTCGCCATGAGCGATTGACTGTATAAGTGCTTGTTTAGCAAAATAATCTATTAGGCTTTCCAACAATTTGCCAAAATTAAGTTCAAGGTCAGTGTTGGTGTATAGAATTAGTCCTCGTTAGTGCAAACATAAATTCTGTAATTGGACTGTTTTTTACCAAAATGCCAGTTCAAGGTTATTATGGGGGGGGGGAGGGTCGTGACTTACTGTGGGTGTAGAGAATTAGTCCTTGGACATTTATGCAAAGTTTAAAAGCAATAAGTTGAACAGGATTTGAGAAATGATAATGTATGAGGGTTTTTTGAAGCATAAATAATAAATAGATTATTTTTGAAATTCAAGTTCAAGGTCACTCTTTGGGGTGGGGACTTACTGTGGGTATAGAGAATTAGTCCTCGGATGTGTGTGTGTGAATTTTCAAAGCAATAACTTATACTTGTTTTGAGAAATGACAATGTTTAAGTTAATATTTTATAGTATGCAAGTTATCAAAGCATTTTTATATGCAAACATTTAATTGTTGAAGGCGCCTTTACCGTCGCCAGAAAGGTCACTGCTTACTCTCACTTTCCACTAAGGTTGGCGAGACAAAAACCATGACCATTTATAATCCAAATAAGTCTAATGGCAGACATGCGTATAAAAACCCAAGAAATCAGAAAACTTAATCCCACTTTACTGCCTGAATCAAGCATCCATCGGTGATCTTAAAGGAATATCAGCGGAAATTTAGGCATATTCAGAATTCTATTCACTGTAGTTGTTATTTCAAAATTAATCTGTGACAGCGCAGGTATGCCTTATTGGTCTGAAGAGAGCCCTGATATGCTTACAGATGCTGTAAAATACTAGACATTTAGACTAGATATAAAACACTTACTAACCATTTTTATTGATTCAAATGTATAGATGTATATTTATAGTGTGAAAATTATTTATTAATGTCCGTGGTCCAGTGGTAGAGCGTCAGATTTGGAATCAACGGTCCCGGGTTTGATACTCTGTCAGGCCACGTATGTAGTGTCATTGAGAAGGCACCTCACACACATTGCATTAGTACTGGTTAATCGCTTAGGTCGGCTAAGCCTGCCCAGGAAAACATGTCTAAGTCCCCGCGAGGGGTTTGACATTAAAGAAACATACATACATACATACATACATACATACATACATGCATACATGCATACATGCATACATGCATACATGCACACATGCATACACGCATACACGCACGCGCACGCACGCGCACGCACGCACACACACACATCAAGTATTAGCATAGCATTGCAGTTGTATCATTTTGCTATATATTTATCATGTTTATATTTGTAATTGTATTGTATATATAAACAAGCAATAAAATATGATTAAACTAAGCTAAGTAATGTGTGTGTGGTGCCGTGCTCAAAGACACTACAATATGTAGGCAGAGCAGCTGAGATTTGACTGGGACATTTGTGGCACAGAAATGATTGTTTTGCATATAAGCTGGAAATAGTATAGGCTATCCTAAATCACAAAGTTCCCAAAAGTTCCGGTCCGGGGAAAAACTTTTTTGATATTTTCATTGGGAATTTCTGGAATAATATCATATCTCCAAAACCGCTTAATGGATTTTGAACAAACTACACACATATATTAACCACCTTAGGAAGAATATGATAATGTTAATTTTTGTCTGTATATGAAAGGTCAAGGTCACATTTCAAGGTCAAAGTTACAAAAATTCAATAAAATATGGATATGCGCCATACTTTCACTTCTAATGATTGGTAGCTCATATATTTCATTCAAATATTTAAGTTAACTCCAGACGAAGTTATAAACATAAGCAATATGGTAAGTATATTTAAGGTTAAGGTTACAAATTGAGGTCAGATGTCCATAAAATGAGATAAAATAACATCTTGTCATGAATGGGTATACATATATAATCTGAATGTTGGAAGCATACCTAACTCTAAAAACTTAGTGTATAACACATGAATTAAAATACATACAATTGATACATTGCAGTTTATACATTGATCACATGTCCACTCAGTGTATATTATATTACAAGAGAGAAGTATATTGTATACAGTATACATGTATATACATTATATGTATATATAATTAGGAGAAATGCTCATTCAATATGCCAATATCCACAATGTATTTCTATAGCAAATCTAGAATATCTTCACTGTAGCAGCTGATTAATATTTTAGCAATGCTGTTATGGTTGATTGGAGCAAAGTCCATCACAGTTGCGACACACTGTTGTACAATTCAGACCAAGCTTTCTGCAGCTGCATGACATACTACGACAACCTGTCTTGCATCCACATCGGACAACTTTTAGAATGTTGGCAGGTGCTGGGGGCATGTCCGACAATCTGGGAATCAATATGCCATGTGATAACACACAACCATAATCACAAGGATCTTCTTCCAACCCTTTCCATTGCAGTATTTGATGGTATACTCGCAACGAATGATATATGGTTGCACTATGTGTTGGTGGTAATGTTTTAGGGTCAATTGATACAGAGTTTCTTGCTGTTTTGTCCAGGAATAATCTCATTCTGAGTTCATTGATAGATTCAACCTCATTTTGTGTGTAGGTGAGAATGAGTGCGTTTTCTCCAGTTTTCAGGATCTCGCTGTGTGATACTTCATGGGGAAGTTTATCAAATTGTTCAGCACATTCTCTGAAGCTTGCCGACTTCTTTATTAGCCTTAAAGCTGCAAGTTTACCAATGCCGTATGGTCTTGATACCGTATCGCATCCCAGTAATGCGTGAATAAACAAGATGTTTTTACATACTACCTCACCTAGGTTATTCTTTAACTCTAGTATGTTTACAGACTTTTTTCTACGTCCTTCACTGTTGAGATGAATGGAGTAGCCATGGTTCTCTGCATAATGGCACAGTAATACTAACAGATCAGTATCTTCACCAACCACCACAGTGTTCATATACTTCGAACAGTCTATGGCCGTCATGACGATATCATAGTCTGCGTCTGCGTTTGCTTGAGTGACTTCAATGCCAGAATCTTCTAGCTTACTAGCTAGCATGTCTATAAACCTTTGTTTATTCTTAGAATTCAATAATAAGTTTTGCTTCTTTGTATTCATGGTTAAGTCTTCTTGAACCCTGACCTCAGCCCCAACACGTCCACCAGTACGTCTTATGTGGGTGTTATCTTTAGTAGATGGACCAGCTATATAGCCATCAAACACAATATGACTGTTGGTGTAGTTATCTCTTACATACTTTATGTACATTTAACATATCTTATTATATGTTCTGCCTCTTGGCCAGTTGAGTCTTTGAATAAGGCAACCGCCATCAATTACATATATTATTTCCTGTTGTTGGTCAGGGACACTGTCATCAGTCAGTAACTGTTTTGTTAGTTCCTGTGCTAGTGTTGCTTTATTGGCCTGTCTCAATAGTTGTTTGCTCTCGAACAAGGAAGGCGGATAGGTACATAGCTCATATGCAAAGCAATTCTGTAGATCTTCTATTGGTACAGCGCCCTGGGCAGCAGCAACCAATCGCTGGAAAAGAAGCTGTGGGTCAATCTCCACATCATCACCACCAATACTAACACTAGCATTTCACTCATAGTGGTTACTTGGGCCTTCTTACTGAACTTGAAGTCACCCACTTTCTTCCCCTCCATATCTTTCAGAATGTTCATGCCCACTTCCCGCCCTTTGTCCACATTTACCTTGTCCCCGGCTACTACACCACTGGCTATACTTCTCAATGACTCTTCTGTGGATTCAAATGGATTTCTATCCATAAGAAAATCTACCATCTTTTTGATATCATCTCTGTCTCTGCTTTGCCTGGTCTCCCCACATTCCTTGTGGTGTTCACTAGTCTCATACCTGTGTCCGCTTAGCTCTTGCATCTTGTAGTTAATTTCAGAACACGCTGGCCTTGAGAGGATCCACTGTGCTCTCTGCGTTTCGTCCATGCCTCGCCCCCGAGTTAGGCCTCCAACTGTCTTCACACTACGCATAAGCATCTGCTCGATGATGAGGTCCGTTGACAGTCCGGCCCAGTATCGGTCCGATCTTCGTACAACATGCATACCTTCCATGAACATACTGTGAACATTGGGGTGTGTTATTGATAGGGCAAGCATTTTGTTTAAATATATGTACGATGATTTTGCATATGCGTTGTGGCCAGTGGCAGCGAAAAATGGTAGCATTTCTAACAATGACTGAAGGTGAAGGTTCCAATCACCTGTGCGTTCTGCTTTTATAAATGCCTTAAGGATGTCTAGCAATTCTATGTATTGGAGCCATAGCTGGGCTGTTCGGCTTTCTTTCATTTTTGAAATGGCTTTCTGCATCTTGAATTTCATTTGTTCAACACATGTAGATTTCACAACCGATTCAATGTCTACCTGCGCAGCTAAAAGGCCATCTAGAACTTTCATCGCTTCTTCTAACTGTGAACTATTGTCGTTCTCATGCTCATTGTCCCCATACTCATCATCTTCAGCATTCTCAGCATTCATGTCTGGCTCAACACCATTTACGCCTGGGGATTTACTGGGACTGTTATTATTTATGTCTACTACATCATTTGCAATCACCAGACCACCTTCATCACAACTCTGACTCATTTCGTCATCCACATTAGTGTTACATCCATTGTCAGTTATGTCATTCTCTTCTATTTCAACACTAGATACATCTACAGCTGAATCATTATCCTCCTTTCGGTTATTACTATTATGAGGGATTTCAATATTGAATATATTCGCTGCTAACAGCAAACACAGGGCTGACTCTGCCAGTAAATGCCCACGAATGGCTCTGCTGATGGCCTTTCCACTCAGGAGATGTGGAACTACGTTCTCGGCATACACGGTCTCCAATAACTCCTTGAGACCGGAGTCGGTCATAATGGTTCCAAGGAAGCTCATCTGGATGTGGAGACCTCCGAGGCGACAGATGATACGCCTCAGCGAACTGTTTGGTGGTTGTGTGTCAACAATCATTTGTGCCTTGTACCACAATGGCTGGTCAAATGTAATGATAGGATCCACATTGTATGTCAAAGCCAGCTTCGTAACATATGAGAGCGTGGATAATATGCACGAGTCATTACTGGGATCCATATCGATCATTGGCAGGAACATTGTTGTCGATATTCCAGGGTGGTGACCAGTATGCACCAACTGCATGGTGCCATTCCACTGGGGGGTGTTCGGTCTTAACAGCCAAGACACTTTCCACAGTATGTCGATGTTATATGTCTTGTCATGGGCAATTGATTGTGGCAGTGCTTCAAATACAGTTGGGAAACATCGAACTGGATCTTTAAAGATGATGTCGATTTTCCCCACAGCTACAATGTCGGCTGATGTAACATTAATTCGAGGTATATTCCGGTTCATGTTTATCCCTGGGGTGAACGCTGCCATGATCCCCATGCCGTGAAATGTGTCAAGGTCGTCTATCGTGCGAATGTTATGATCAACATTATCCGCCATGAAGTTTACTACCCCATTACCACTAGAAGGTGGAATGCTATAGTTTTGTGTCACCGCAGCACATTTTTCATACTTCTGTATTTCATAGTATGATGCACAGAACCCCATTTCATGAAGTGTATCGATCAGCATTCATGAGCCAAACATCAGATGTTTATAAACTGTTCTTAAACAGTGAACAATGGAAGTGGATGTACACGTTTATAAAATGAATAATTGTAATATAGAAGTATGAAAAACTATTAAATAAATTGAGTTTTAATATATTTTTTATTATCATTTTCAGGGGTCAATTTACCCCACCCACTTTTATGGCCGTTATTTTTTAGAAAACAGTACATATCTATCTCTAACCACTTAAACTTACGTCCAGTCTCTCCAACTCATGATTCTATATCATATTTAAGATGATATGTCAATATATGTGAGTTTTATAAGAAATGATTTTAGGTGTGTCTTCAAAATACAGCATGTTTTAACTCTTTTTCTGTGGATAAAGTCAACTTTTTCAGAAAATATACAAAAAAGATAAGAAAATGCATTATTTTCATGTAGTTACATGCATTTAGCATCACTATGAATAATAAAATATAGTCATTTCAAAATGCCAGAAGAATTTAAATCTTTATCTAGATAATTGGGTATTTTTCTGGTTTTGTCGGCCATCTTGGTGGCCATCTTGGATTGTTCAGTTTCCCAAGTGGGAACTTTATGGTGCAGGATTCTATGGACATTGAACTATATGAAAACATAAATTTCATTTCTATGCTAGAAATGTCCCAGTTTAGCATTATTCAGGGCCAGCTGCTCTGCCTAATGTGCCCTGACCGAGAATCAAACCCAAGTTTCGACGCTGGACTACGGATGCCACATTTAATATATGACATATCATATGAACTACTTCTCCTTGTACATTTCGGTATATATCTTGTAGAAACAGGAACAGTATTTGTGTACTACTTTGATTTCAGTTTGTAACAGTACTTATTGCAGTAATCGTGGGGATTGTTCATTTAAGTTCCACAAGCGAGTTTGTGACTGTGGTAAGTGATTTTACATTAACCTGGCATGTTACATCCTGGCATACTACGTTCTTCCATTGTGAGACTGCATTTCTTGTATGTACAGACTACGTCCTTCCCTTGTGAGACTGCATTTCTTGTATGTAGAGACTACGTCATTGTGAGACTGCATTTCTTGTATGTACAGACTACGTCCTTGTGAGACTGTATTTCTTGTATGTACAGACTACGTCCTTCCCTTGTGAGACTGCATTTCTTGTATGTACAGACTACGTCCTTCCATTGTGAGACTGCATTTCTTGTATGTAGAGACTACGTCCTTCCCTTGTGAGACTGCATTTCTTGTATGTAGAGACTACGTCCTTCCCTTGTGAGACTGCATTTCTTGTATGTACAGACTACGTCCTTGTGAGACTGCATTTCTTGTATGTACAGACTACGTCCTTGTGAGACTGCATTTCTTGTATGTACAGACTACGTCCTTGTGAGACTGCATTTCTTGTATGTACAGACTACATCCTTGTGAGACTGTATTTCTTGTATGTACAGACTACGTCCTTGTGAGACTGTATTTCTTGTATGTACAGACTACGTCCTTGTGAGACTGTATTTCTTGTATGTACAGACTACGTCCTTGTGAGACTGCATTTCTTGTATGTACAGACTACGTCCTTGTGAGACTGTATTTCTTGTATGTACAGACTACGTCCTTCCCTTGTGAGACTGCATTTCTTGTATGTACAGACTACGTCCTTGTGAGACTGCATTACTTGTATGTACAGACTACGTCCTTCCCTTGTCATACTGTATTTCTTTTTAATAATGGGATATATCAACTCAGTAACACCAAAGCTAGTTTAGGGAAAGATGCTACATTTGAACTTGTGGGTATGATAGAGGACTACATGATTTAGGACTTATTTCTCCATCAGTATTCACATTGTTATTCTATGCTTTCAGATTCTGGTTACCATGGATTAACCTGTGAGTCTATGTACCATGAGTGTAAGGGGAATCCATGCACCAATGGCGCTACATGTATCCCAGGGTTATCCCCCACAGATTATACATGTTCCTGTAGAACTGGTAATGTATTGTTGAATGCTGCCTACTATTTGTATATATGTATCCCAGGGTTATCCCCCACAGTTTATACATGCTCCTGTAGAACTGGTAATGTATTGTTGAATGCTGCCTACTATTTGTATATATGTATCCCAGGGTTATCCCCCACAGTTTATACATGTTCCTGTAGAACTGGTAATGTATTGTTGAATGCTGCCTACTATTTGTATATATGTATCCCAGGGTTATCCCCCACAGATTATACATGTTCCTGTAGAACTGGTAATGTATTGTTGAATGCTGCCTACTATTTGTATATATGTATCCCAGGGTTATCCCCCACAGTTTATACATGTTCCTGTAGAACTGGTAATGTATTGTTGAATGCTGCCTACTATTTGTATATATGTATCCCAGGGTTATCCCCCACAGATTATACATGTTCCTGTAGAACTGGTAATGTATTGTTGAATGCTGCCTACTATTTGTATATATGTATCCCAGGGTTATCACCCACAGATTATACATGTTCCTGTAGAACTGGTAATGTATTGTTGAATGCTGCCTACTATTTGTATATATGTATCCCAGGGTTATCCCCCACAGATTATACATGCTCCTGTAGAACTGGTAATGTATTGTTGAATGCTGCCTACTATTTGTATATGTATGTTAGATAGTAGAGCCCATAGAGTGAAACATCTGTAAACAGAACGGCTACTGGAACATAGGGAATTATGGGTTCCAGTTGACAGTGTGTTTTGAAAGAAAGAAAATCCGCACCAAGAAAACCATTTGGGTTTGAAGAGAATTCCAGTTTAAAGTGGATTCATTATATTTATATTTCATTATTTTCTCATGGTGAGCTTTTGTGATCGCGTTTTGTCTGTAGTGTGTCGTCTGTTGTCAACAATTTTGCTTTCAACAACATCTACTCCTAAATCACAGGTCCAATCATCATGAAACTAATAAGCAATGATCATTGGGTGAGCCTCGTTCAATGTTGCTCAAATTAGGTCACTTATGTCTTAAAATTAGGTCAAATGAGTGCTAAGATTTCAAAAATGTTCTCCGTGTTTACTGACACGAATGTGATGAAATTTTGAGTGGAGCATTATTAGATGATAGTCTATGAAGGGTGCTCAAGCCATATTGATTCTTCAAAAAACATGGTTGCCAGTTGGTTGTGAAATATTTTGCTATACTTCCTATAGAATTAGAGCGGTGGAACCTATGCTCTGCGTAAATCATACATATCATGGCCTATAAAAAAAGTTAAATGCACTTGCCGTATATTATTATTTTCTTAAGTCGTGAACACAACTTTCATAAAATTGTTGTTGAAAATTTTAGCTTCATTACGTAACCATGCGCTTCAATACAGCTATCGCAACGTACTTGTTTCCATGGGGAACTAGATACTTTAGGGCACCTATGCACGGCGTACATGAATTTTTTTATTTATGCATGGGTAAATGTTGAATATATTATTTTGACTTAGTAACATCAATAACTAACAATATTACAACTCATAACTTTTTTTTGGTTATTTGTACATTTTTTTCCCAATCCGGATAGCCACCTGAAATGCTCATAAACTGCACATTTCGGTGGAAAAATATTTCCCGACAAGTTGTCTGTTTATATTCGGCTACTGAATCAGTCAGGTGACAGTTGCATTAGGCTACCGGTACGCACAACGGAATGCTATTGAACCATGCTTCACCTCTGTCAACGAAAATAGGTTAAAACTATTTAAATATTTTAAATACAGATGTAAATGGAAAAAATACGCCGAGCATAGGAATACGCCGAACATAGGTTCCACCACTCTTATGTAGTTGAATTTTTAAAAAATCTTCTTATACACCACAATGCACCAATCATTGATGTGTGGCATGTGGCATTGCTAAGTAGACTTGACTTACTAATAAGTTTATTTAAAGTCGCCACCACATAAATGCATTTGGGCAACTGTGTTTTCTAAGAAGATTAAAATACCCATCATCTAATAGTGATGGTTTTGCATATCGCAATTATTATAACTAGATGTTTAGAGGGCTATGAGGGCTGCTGTAATCTCAGTGTGTGTTCGGTTTTCATATCTCCAACTGTCGCTCACACAAGACTTTGTGCCAGCGACAGTCGGGGTAGACTGGGTGAATACAATACCTGAATATCCTGAAATGTATATTGGTCCTTGTAGTTGGGATCTTTGGTTGTTACTGTTGTTCACTAACCAGATGTTGCGGTATGATAAATATGATTTTATCAAAAACATGCTAATTAATTGATAACAGTGTTTTACTGTAAAGTATCCATTGGAAATATTGTAGGATATCTGTTGAGATTTAATTAATACTGATAAGATGAGAATATGGATGAAAATTGATAGCATACTGTGCAAAGGACACAACGATAAAAACTGAGGAAACCTATCTACTTTTAGGAATATTCAGGGGCAGTAAATGATTAATGTCTTTCATTGACCCAACTGTAGGGGTCACAGAGTTTATAAATATAGACTTATATAGTAAACTCTTAAATAATCTTCTTCTCAGAACCCACAATGCCCAGATCTTTGATCTTTTGCAATGTACAATCAATCACATTTGCAATCAAACCTTTCTTAACCGTTACCTCTTACAATAGTTTTATAGCTCTTTCAACTCTTGTGATCGATCGATGGCCTTCATGGCCCTCTTGTTGTGTCGTGTTACTGATCATGGTGAGTTTGGCCTAACTTCCTTGTACTGATCAATATTTGCAGGATTTAACGGAACCAACTGTGAGCATGATATGATGAATGACTGTATAGGGGCAGGATGTCACGTGAACTCTCGGTGTATGGACATGATCGATGACTTTAAGTGCATATGTCCTTCAGCTGGAGGATATACAGGAGACTTGTGAGTCTTTATTGTGTTGCTTGGAACAGTCCAACTTGTGATGACCTCGTGCTTTTCACAAAACACTGTAATATACGTTCCATTAGTTGTAACCATGGAACATTAAACCCATGGAACATTTAACCCATGTTGTAACCATGGAACATTTAACCCATGTGGTAATCATTGAACATGTAACCCATGTGGTAACCATGGAACATTTAACCCATGTCCATGGAACATTTAACCCATGTGGTAACCATGGAACATTTAACCCATGTGGTAACCATGGAACATGTACCCATGTGGTAACCATGGAACATTTAACCCATGTGGTAACCATGGAACATGTACCCATGTTGTAACCATGGAACATTTAACCCATGAGGTAACCATTGAACATGTAACCCATGTGGTAACCATGGAACATTTAACCCATGTGGTAACCATGGAACATGTACCCATGTGGTAATCATTGAACATGTAACCCATGTTGTAACCATGGAACATGTAACCCATGTGGTAAGCGTGGAACATTTAACCCATGTGGTAATCATTGAACATGTAACCCATGTGGTAACCATGGAACAGTTAACCCATGTGGTAACCATGGAACATTTAACCCATGTGGTAATCATTGAACATGTAACCCATGTGGTAACCATGGAACATTTAACCCATGTCCATGGAACATTTAACCCATGTGGTAACCATGGAACATTTAACCCATGTGGTAACCATGGAACATTTAACCCATGTGGTAACCATGGAACATGTACCTATGTGGTAACCATGGAATATGTAACCCATGTGGTAACCATTGTACATGTAACCCATGCTGTAACCATGGAACATGTAACCCATGTGGTAACCATGGAACATTTAACCCATGTCCATGGAACATTTAACCCATGTGGTAACCATGAAACATTTAACCCATGTGGTAATCATTGAACATGTAACCCATGTGGTAATCATTGAACATGTAACCCATGTTGTAACCATGGAACATGTAACCCATGTTGTAACATGGAACATGTAACCCATGTGGTAACCATTGTACATGTAACCCATGTGGTAACCATTGTACATGTAACCCATGTGGTAACCGTGGAATGTGGTAACCATTGTACATGTAACCCATGTGGTAACCATGGAACATTTAACCCATGTGGTAACCGTGGAACATGTAATCCATGTGGTAACCATTGAACATGTAACCCATGTGGTAACCATTGTACATGTATCCTGTGCGGTAACTGTGGTACATGTATCCTGTGTTATAAACATGGTACATGTATCCTTTGTGGTATCAATGTATAATGTTATGTTCTTCAGTGGAAACCTGTGTACTCCCACGAACAGTGAGATATGTCTCTGGTTTTTCAACTTCAGTGAGATATCAGTGTATATTAATAGTTCTCTGTATTACAGGTTTGATATCACATACAGTCCATGCAGTGGTAATCCATGTGGTAACCATGGAACATGTACTCCCCCTGGCAACAATGAGATATCAGTGTATATTAATAGTTCTCTGTATTACAGGTTTGATATCACATACAGTCCATGCAGTGGTAATCCATGCGGTAACGATGGAACATGTACTCCCCCTGGCAACAGTGAGATATCAGTGTATATTAATAGTTCTCTGTATTACAGGTTTGATATCACATACAGTCCATGCAGTGGTAATCCATGCGGTAACGATGGAACATGTACTCCCCCTGGCAACAGTGAGATATCAGTGTATATTAATAGTTCTCTGTATTACAGGTGTGATATCACATACAGTCCATGCAGTGGTAATCCATGTGGTAACCATGGAACATGTACTCCCCCTGGCAACAATGAGATATCAATGTCTATGATAGTTCTCTGTATTACAGGTGTGATATCACATATAGTCCATGCAGTGGTAATCCATGTGGTAACCATGGAACATGTACTCACCCTGGCAACAGTGAGATATCAGTGTATATTAATAGTTCTCTGTATTACAGGTTTGATATCACATACAGTCCATGCAGTGGCAATCCATGTGGTAACCATGGAACATGTACTCCCCCTGGCAACAGTGATATATCAGTGTATATTAATAGTTCTCTGTATTACAGGTGTGATATCACATACAGTCCATGCAGTGGTAATCCATGTGGTAACCATGGAACATGTACTCCCCCTGGCAACAGTGAGATATCAGTGTATATTAATAGTTCTTTGTATTACAGGTGTGATATCACATACAGTCCATGCAGTAGTAATCCGTGTGGTAACCATGGAACATGTACTCCCCCTGGCAACAGTGAGATATCAATGTCTATGATAGTTCTCTGTATTACAGGTGTGATATCACATACAGTCCATGCAATAGTAATCCTTGTTGTAACCATGGAACATGTACTCCCCCTGGCAACAGTGATATATCAATGTCTATGATAGTTCTCTGTATTACAGGTGTGATATCACATACAGTCCATGCAGTAGTAACCCATGTGGTAACCATGGAACATGTACTCTCCCTGGCAACAGTGAGATATCAATGTCTATGATAGTTCTCTGTATTACAGGTGTGATATCACATACAGTCCATGCAGTAGTAACCCATGTGGTAACCATGGAACATGTACTCCCCCTGGCAACAGTGATATATCAATGTCTATGATAGTTCTCTGTATTACAGGTGTGATATCACATACAGTCCATGCAGTAGTAACCCATGTGGTAACCATGGAACATGTACTCTCCCTGGCAACAGTGAGATATCAATGTCTATGATAGTTCTCTGTATTACAGGTGTGATATCACATACAGTCCATGCAGTAGTAACCCATGTGGTAACCATGGAACATGTACTCCCCCTGGCAACAGTGATATATCAATGTCTATGATAGTTCTCTGTATTACAGGTGTGATATCACATACAGTCCATGCAGTAGTAACCCATGTGGTAACCATGGAACATGTACTCCCCCTGGCAACAGTGATATATCAATGTCTATGATAGTTCTTTGTATTACAGGTGTGATATCACATACAATCCATGCAGTAGTAACCCATGTGGTAACCATGGAACATGTACTCCCCCTGGCAACAGTGATATATCAATGTCTATGATAGTTCTTTGTATTACAGGTGTGATATCACATACAATCCATGCAGTGGTAACCCGTGTGGTAACCATGGAACATGTACTCCCCCTGGCAACAGTGAGATATCAATGTCTATGATAGTTCTCTGTATTACAGGTGTGATATCACATACAGTCCATGCAGTAGTAACCAATGTGGTAACCATGGAACATGTACTCCCCCTGGCAACAGTGATATATCAATGTCTATGATAGTTCTTTGTATTACAGGTGTGATATCACATACAATCCATGCAGTGGTAACCCGTGTGGTAACCATGGAAGATGTACCGAACATGGAACAGTGAGATATGAATGCACATGTGACGATGGATATGATGGTGCACAATGTGATATCAACATTGGTAAGGTTTCCTCATGCTCATTGCAACTACAATATAACAATAAGACAAAATGTAATGGGCCTAAAGTTCTAATCATACCTTCGCTGTAATGAGAGACATCTCTAATTTTCTTTTACAGGCAGAATAAGTCTGATTTATTCCAAAATGTGAAGAGGTCCTTTTAGTTAGAATCCTTTGTTTTTACTGTTGTTCTCTAACCAGATGTTGCGGTATGATAAATGTGATTGTATCAAAATAGTATTAATTAACTGATAACATTGTTTTACAAATAAGTACCCATTGCATATACTGTAGGAGATCTGTCGAAATATAGTAATTTAATAATCATAAGAAACGATAGTGAAATAAAATTGCTAGCATGTTGTGCAAAGGAAACAACGATAAAAACAGAGGAAAACACTTATAGGATCTTTATAGGATCTATCTACTTTTAGAGAGTACTCAGGGGCAGTAACTGACCATTGTCTCTCCTTCTTGACTTGTTGAAGCATGCAACCAATATTTGGTAAAAATTAGATTTATGTTGAGGAGATGTGTAATGTGCACATTTCATGTATGTGTCAAGATGGTCTTGATTGTCTTTAACTTATTTGACTTCATAACAAGTTTCTGCGTTATCCAATCTAGCTTTGATAGAACTAGTACAGTCGATATCGTACATGTGACCATCTCTATTAAACAGTTTTAAATCCAGTCCACATTTTTACTATATAAAAACAAATTTTCCATGAGTATGGTACACAAGAAAATTACCCTTGACCTTCAGTATTTTACACCTGTCTAAATAAGCGAGTGCGTTTGCACAGGTAATGGCATATGCATTTACTATTAAGTGATGAGGTCATTGGAATGTGACAATTTACTCACTTTGATGTTGAACATTTAAAATAATACACCACATAGTTTAGCGGTTTAATTTCTTTAATGCTAAACATTTACATCCAACACGGGTACAAATTCAAATAATCCATAGCGTTAACCATCATAATTAAATGAAACAACACGTAACAAGATTTAAACGGAGACCAGTTGCACTAGGATTAATGGTGGACATAGAGGCGGGATGTTTACAAACAATGCAAGTGCCAAGGTCAAAGGGTAATAGTAGGCACATGAACAACACATGAATGGTAGCGCTATGTCATTGATTGCGTCATTGATGACGTATCGCTGTTATTACAATGATGTAACTTCACGGCAGTGTTGGGATTTAACCGTCATCCAATGAAATTATATAAATTTGGATGCGGAAATAAGCTGAAACTACTGGACTTGTTCGTTATATCTAATTAGCATCAAGTAGTTTCCATGTCTACCCATTTAGCAGGGCTTCTAAAATCGCCAGTCTCCCGGTCCAGGACCGAATTTTAAACTGACTGACCGATTGTAGCAACGAAATAGTCATAAAAAAATAGCATTTTTCTAACAAACCCTAAAGTGGTAAATATAATCTCTCAATAAGGTGTATACATTTATTCACACCGGTAAAATATTGATATGCGAACTGCTTGACTGATCCATAATGATTGGCCATACTTCCCTGCAGCACTAAATTCTCAATCCGTGATCCGTAAAGGGAAGTAACCGCTACGGAGTTAATTTTAAATTAGAACAGGTGTGTGTCTAAAAATAGATATGGATCTTCCACTGAAACCCTCGCTGCTTTGTTTCTAGAAAGTTGATTTTGCAACACAGTGCCCACCCACTTGATGAGTTGATGTCATAGGCAGCCGATTACAATGATTTTCAATTTTAATAAATGGCCCGCACTTCACTGTTCAAATATGGGGATAATTAAGAAAGAAATATTAGAATGACATGGGGGATTTCGGCCTGGACCGATTTGGTTTCGAAAATTTTAGAAGCCCTGCCGGTTAGACAAATTTATATCACACCACCAAAACGTCGCGAAAAGCCTGTCTATGGGTGAGAAAATAGGCAAAATACCAAAGTACATCCAACTGCAGAGGAATACGAAACCCAAGCAGTAACAGAGAAAATGCCATCTTTCACTGAGAAAACTCAATCATTCATTGGAAAGCATAAAAGAAATATGCTTCTGTATTCCTAATCAGCATCTAGTGTGCTTTGTATGGTTGCGGAGGATCCTTGTATTTAGAATTTGGGGCACTGTATTACCCTTGCATGACCATATTAGATGACTACTGTAATTGTATTCAAACACCCAATTTTGCTGCCTCTATGTGCTATCAGCAGGATTGTACTTTTTTATTCAATATTTTGACTTTGATGTACAGTAGATTTCCAGTCATAAGTCGACCCATTTCTCATCCAGAAATATGATTAAAGTAATATGTCGACTTATGGTCGAGAAATAAGCAAAAAATATCTTTGGAAAAAAAAGTTGATTTTTTAAAATTTATTAAACTGTGCTAATGAACTGTGAACATGTATTCAGGAAAGACAAACTGATATTTCAATACATTTATTAGATCAATTTTATGATTTGTAATGGAATAAAGTAAACCAAATATTTCAAATTGAGTCAAGTTTCATTCAAAAAATGTCATCTATCCACAAACTACCCTCAACATATGGAAGGAGCCTGTTCATATAACCTGAACTGTATTGGTGCAACTCTACAGCATTCAACTGTAGCTTACGTGGGACAAAATTAGATTTGCTTAATTATATGTGTTTCAGATGAATGTAGCCTACATCCTGATGCTTGTTTATATGGTGGTAGCTGTAATGATGGAGTGAATAGCTACAGCTGTAACTGTACAACTGAATTCGGCGGAGAGCATTGTGAGATTACCCCAGACCTCTGTGTCGGACACAATTGCAATGGGGCAAACCTTTGCTATAGTAGTTTAGATAGAATGGAAGGCGTTTGTGTTTGTGATCATAAACTGTTTACCTCACTACACAGATGTGATATGTATGAAGTTGCTGATGTGAGTCCTGAAAGAATTCATGAAAATCTGGTTCGTGCTCCTCATACCTCGTCTTCAGTGGATAGTTGTAGTGATCTGTGCCAAAATACTAATGACTGTGTCGTGGCAGTATTCACAATAATTCCAGGCAGTACAACGAATATATGTGCAATGTACAACAGTACATTTACATCTGCATCAGACAATACTGCTGTTGCCATCTATAAGAACTGCACAAACAGACCAGGTGAGAAACTACCATCACTGTCTTTTGATCATTATGGCCCTTTAGCTTTGTTTGACAACCCAGAAACTACTCTGTCCCATTAACATCCCATTATGTTGGTTGGATGGTTATGAAACTACCCATCATGTTCCTTTAATTTCCCTTTAGCCTTGTTGGATGATCCAGAAACTACTCTGTCCCTTTAGCATCAAGTTATGTTTGTTGGAATGGCTCTGCAACTACCCTGGATGTCCTGCACTGAAACTGCCCTATATGCCACATTAGCATAACTTTACTTTCACTGGATATCTTAAAACCTCCTTGTATGCCACTTTAAAATATTGTCATTTCCTGGATTGTAGCTATTCCATTATCGTGATCGTGTATTTCCAGCTGAAGCCTATGCCTGTGAGAGGAAAAGTGTGCCGTGCAATTCTCTGACTTGTATCAACGGTACATGTAAGAATACCAATAATGATCTATTGGCTTCCTGTGAATGTCAAGAGGGATTTACTGGTTCCCTGTGTCAGCACAGCAGAGACGATTGTAAAGTGAACCAGTGTGAAAACGGAGCTACATGTGTGGATGGATATTTGGGTTTTATGTGTGACTGCCTACCAGGATTTGACGGTATGTTTCATTACTTATAATAGACAAAATGTACTAAGCGCTACATATATCTATAGCATACTGTAGATTGGAATGTATATGTGAAATAATCTAGCACAGTGAGCATAAGTCAAATTAAAAGTGCGTAAAATGCAGACATGTAAATGAAATTGCAGTTAACCCTTTCAACACCAAGTAACTGACATGGACTGGTCCATGATATTTTTAGACCAATAAATTAATAATCAGTTCATTTATCAAAATGGGTAATTTTTTTCTAAATATAGTTATATTACTTGAAAAAAGTGCAGATCCTGATGAGACGGCTCGTCACGAGCCGGCTCATCTGGATCTACACCTTTTTGTAAGCCAATTTAGAGGTCTGTGGTGTTGAAAGGGTTAAAGAGGAATAGATGAGGTACATGTGTCCGAATGATGAATATTATTTAATGATAGGCAGACTTTTCTGAGGTGTGTATTTAAGAGAAATACTAAGTCATTAATTATCGTGTAAAACCTGAAGTTTGTTTGTATTTTCTATCGCGATCGATGGATGATAGGATCATCCCCCCCCCCGTTTAGTTTGATCGCATAATGTTTTATCACATAATCAAGGGGACACATAATTATTGTTTTGCTGTATATATGTGTATTGGAGAACAATAGATCTATTGTCTAGGGTACGGTCTTATGCGGCTATAAATGGCCTTGTATGACCTATAGAACAGAAGAGGGAACAATGGGGGTAGTAAGTAACTATCCCTCTGTCCATCAGTCTCCTAGTTTTACCTTGTTGGAACTTCATATCCAAAACCCCTTTCACCAAACTTGGCAGGAAGCATCGGTATAATGTCTCGTTGTGCATATTGTAATTCAGTTTCAGTTAGATTATTTCTTGGTGGAGTTATGGCCCATTGAACATTTTTATAGCACAGCTTATCCACGCTTCCTCTTCTGCACCACTTGTATTTTTTGAATATTCAGTGTATTGTCTCTCCTGATAAGTTGTAACAGAATGCTGGTTTGATTTTTCAAATGGAGACCATCGATAAGCTACTAATTCATAAAACTACATATGAATTTTATTACATATGAACTGTTTATTACATATGAACTGTTTATTACATATGAACTGTTTATTACATATGAACTGTTTATTGCATATGAACTGTTTATTATATGAACGGTTTATTACGGCTGATTATGAAATTTTAAAAACATAATTTTGCTAAAATATAACATTTGAGGAACATTTTTGCACCGTGGAATCACAAGTAACTGTCCCACCAATACACCACAAAAAAGCCGTAATCAGCAGACTATACATTATTACCCTGGTTGCAAGTGACCAGGGGAACAATGGAGCATAAGGGGTAATATTCACCAGATAAGTTACACTTCCACTGCTCCTATTTGGCCAGACCAGTTCCAAAATACCAGTTGCTAACCCAGTTTCACGAATGAGCCACTGTTTAGGTCACACGACTGGGATAAATATGTAAATACGTGTCTTGAATTGTACACCAGCCTATTGTATCTACACATCTCACCATGGACTGATTGTCCAGTGTGCCTGTAGTGCACCAGCCTATTGTATCTACATATCTCACCATGGGCTGATTGTCCAGTGTGCCTATAGTGCACCAGCCTATTGTATCTACACATCTCACCATGGGCTGATTGTCCAGTGTGCCTGTAGTGCACCAGCCTATTGTATCTGTCCAGTGTGCCTGTAGTGCACCAGCCTATTGTATCTACACATCTCACCATGGACTGAGTGTCCAGTGTGCCTGTAGTGTACCAGCCTATTGTATCTACACATCTCACCATGGGCTGATTGTCCAGTGTGCCTGTAGTGCACCAGCCTATTGTATCTACACATCTCACCATGGACTGATTGTCCAGTGTGCCTGTAGTGCACCAGCCTATTGTATCTACACATCTCACCATGGGCTGATTGTCCAGCATGCCTGTAGTGCACCAGCCTATTGTATCTACACATCTCACCATGGACTGATTGTCCAGTGTGCCTGTAGTGCACCAGCCTATTGTATCTACACATCTCACCATGGACTGATTATCCAGCATGCCTGTAGTGCACCAGCCTATTGTATCTACACATCTCACCATGGACTGATTGTCCAGTGTGTCTGTAGTGCACCAGCCTATTGTATATACACATCTCACCATGGACTGATTGTCCAGCATGCCTGTAGTGCACCAGCCTATTGTATCTACACATCTCACCATGGGCTGATTGTCCAGTGTACCTGTAGTGCACCAGCCTATTGTATCTACACATCTCACCATGGGCTGATTGTCCAGTGTGCCTATGGTGCACCAGCCTATTGTATCTACACATCTCACCATGGGCTGATTGTCCAGTGTGCCTATGGTGCACCAGCCTATTGTATCTACACATCTCACCATGGGCTGATTGTCCAGTGTGCCTGTAGTGCACCAGCCTATTGTATCTACACATCTCACCATGGACTGATTGTCCAGTGTGCCTGTAGTGCACCAGCCTATTGTATCTACACATCTCACCATGGGCTGATTGTCCAGCATGCCTGTAGTGCACCAGCCTATTGTATCTACACATCTCACCATGGACTGAGTGTCCAATGTGCCTGTAGTGTACCAGCCTATTGTATCTACACATCTCACCATGGGCTGATTGTCCAGTGTGCCTGTAGTACACCAGCCTATTGTATCTACACATCTCACCATGGACTGATTGTCCAGTGTGCCTGTAGTGTACCAGCCTATTGTATCTACACATCTCACCATGGGCTGATTGTCCAGTGCCTGTAATACACCAGCCTATTGTATCTACACATCTCACCATGGACTGATTGTCCAGCATGCCTGTAGTGCACCAGCCTATTGTATCTACACATCTCACCATGGGCTGATTGTCCAGTGTGCCTGTAGTGCACCAGCCTATTGTATCTACACATCTCACCATGGACTGATTGTCCAGTGTGCCAGTAGTGTACCAGCCTATTGTATCTACACATCTCACCATGGGCTGATTGTCCAGTGTGCCTGTAATACACCAGCCTATTGTATCTACACATCTCACCATGGACTGATTGTCCAGTGTGCCAGTAGTGCACCAGCCTATTGTATCTACACATCTCACCATGGACTGATTGTCCAGTGTGCCTGTAATACACCAGCCTATTGTATATACACATCTCACCATGGACTGATTGTCCAGCATGCCTGTAGTGCACCAGCCTATTGTATCTACACATCTCACCATGGACTGATTGTCCAGCATGCCTGTAGTGCACCAGCCTATTGTATCTACACATCTCACCATGCACTGATTGTCCAGTGTGCCTGTAGTGCACCTATTGTATCTACACATCTCACCATGGGCTGATTGTCCAGTGTGCCTGTAGTGCACCAGCCTATTGTATCTACACATCTCACCATGGACTGATTGTCCAGTGTGTCTGTAGTGCACCAGCCTATTGTATCTACACATCTCACCATGGACTGATTGTCCAGTGTGCCTGTAGTGCACCAGCCTATTGTATATACACATCTCACCATGGACTGATTGTCCAGCATGCCTGTAGTGCACCAGCCTATTGTATCTACACATCTCACCATGGGCTGATTGTCCAGCATACCTGTAGTGCACCAGCCTATTGTATCTACACATCTCACCATGGGCTGATTGTCCAGTGTACCTGTAGTGCACCAGCCTATTGTATCTACACATCTCACCATGTCACCATGGACTGATTGTCCAGTGTACCTGTAGTGCACCAGCCTATTGTATCTACACATCTCACCATGGGCTGATTGTCCAGTGTACCTGTAGTGCACCAGCCTATTGTATCTACACATCTCACCATGGGCTGATTGTCCACTGTGTCACATCCTGTAGTGCACCAGCCTATTGTATCTACACATCTCACCATGGACTGTGTCCTGTATCACCTGTAGTGCACCAGCCTATTGTATCTACACATCTCACCATGGGCTGATTGTCCAGTGTGCCTGTAGTGCACCAGCCTATTGTATCACACACACCAGCCTATTGTATCTACACATCTCACCATGGACTGATTGTCCAGTGTGTCTGTAGTGCACCAGCCTATTTATCTACACATCTCACCATGGGCTGATTGTCCAGCATGCCTGCACCAGCCTATTGTATCTACACATCTCACCATGGACTGAGTGTCCAATGTGCCTGTAGTGTACCAGCCTATTGTTCTACACATCTCACCATGGGCTGATTGTCCAGTGTGCCTGTAGTGCACCAGCCTATTGTATCTACACATCTCACATGGCTCACCATGGACTGATTATCCGCATGCCACTGATTGTCCAGTGTGTCTGTACACCAGCCTATTGTATCTACACATCTCACCATGTATATACACATCTCACCATGGACTGATTGTCCAGTGCATGCCTGTAGTGCACCAGCCTATTGTATCTACACATCTCACCATGGGCTGTAGTGCACCAGCCTATTGTATCTACACATCTCACCATGGGCTGATTGTCCAGTGTGCCTATGGTGCACCAGCCTATTGTATCTACACATCTCACCATGGGCTGATTGTCCAGTGTGCCTATGGTGCACCAGCCTATTGTATCTACACATCTCACCATGGGCTGATTGTCCAGTGTGCCTGTAGTGCACCAGCCTATTGTATCTACACATCTCACCATGGACTGATTGTCCAGTGTGCCTGTAGTGCACCAGCCTATTGTATCTACACATCTCACCATGGGCTGATTGTCCAGCATGCCTGTAGTGCACCAGCCTATTGTATCTACACATCACCATGGACTGAGTGTCCAATGTGCCTGTAGTGTACCAGCCTATTGTATCTACACATCTCACCATGGGCTGATTGTCCAGTGTGCCTGTAGTACACCAGCCTATTGTATCTACACATCTCACCATGGACTGATTGTCCAGTGTGCCTGTAGTGTACCAGCCTATTGTATCTACACATCTCACCATGGGCTGATTGTCCAGTGTGCCTGTAATACACCAGCCTATTGTATCTACACATCTCACCATGGACTGATTGTCCAGCATTGTAGTGCACCAGCCTATTGTATATACACATCTCACCATGGGCTGATTGTCCAGTGTGCCTGTAGTGCACCAGTGTATCTACACATCTCACCCTGTAGTGCCAGTAGTGTACCAGCCTATTGTATCTACACATCTCACCATGGGCTGTCCATTGTACACCAGCCTATTGTATCTACACATCTCACCATGGACTGATTGTCCAGTGTGCCAGTAGTGCACCAGCCTATTGTATCTACACATCTCACCATGGACTGATTGTCCAGTGTGCCTGTAATACACCAGCCTATTGTATATACACATCTCACCATGGACTGATTGTCCAGCGTGCCTGTAGTGCACCAGCCTATTGTATCTACACATCTCACCATGGACTGATTGTCCAGTGTGCCTGTAATACACCAGCCTATTGTATCACATCTCACCATGGACTGATTGTCCAGCATGCCTGTAGTGCACCAGCCTATTGTATCTACACATCTCACCATGGACTGATTGTCCAGCATGCCTGTAGTGCACCAGCCTATTGTATCTACACATCTCACCATGGACTGATTGTCCAGTGTGCCTATAGTGCAGCAGCCTATTGTATCTACACATCTCACCATGGGCTGATTGTCCAGTGTGCCTGTAGTGCACCAGCCTATTGTATCTACACATCTCACCATGGACTGATTGTCAGTGTGTCTGTAGTACACCAGCCTATTGTATCTACACATCTCACCATGGACTGATTGTCCAGTGTGTCTGTAGTGCACCAGCCTATTGTATATACACATCTCACCATGGACTGATTGTCCAGCATGCCTGTAGTGCACCAGCCTATTGTATCTACACATCTCACCATGGGCTGATTGTCCAGTGTACCTGTAGTGCACCAGCCTATTGTATCTACACATCTCACCATGGGCTGATTGTCCAGTGTACCTGTAGTGCACCAGCCTATTGTATCTACACATCTCACCATGGGCTGATTGTCCAGTGTACCTGTAGTGCACCAGCCTATTGTATCTACACATCTCACCATGGACTGATTGTCCAGTGTGCCTGTAGTGCACCAGCCTATTGTATCTACACATCTCACCATGGGCTGATTGTCCAGTGTGCCTGTAGTGCACCAGCCTATTGTATCTACACATCTCACCATGGACTGATTGTCCAGTGTGCCTGTAGTGCACCAGCCTATTGTATCTACACATCTCACCATGGGCTGATTGTCCAGCATGCCTGTAGTGCACCAGCCTATTGTATCTACACATCTCACCATGGACTGATTGTCCAGTGTGCCTGTAGTGCACCAGCCTATTGTATCTACACATCTCACCATGGACTGATTATCCAGCATGCCTGTAGTGCACCAGCCTATTGTATCTACACATCTCACCATGGACTGATTGTCCAGTGTGTCTGTAGTGCACCAGCCTATTGTATCTACACATCTCACCATGGACTGATTGTCCAGCATGCCTGTAGTGCACCAGCCTATTGTATCTACACATCTCACCATGGGCTGATTGTCCAGTGTACCTGTAGTGCACCAGCCTATTGTATCTACACATCTCACCATGGGCTGATTGTCCAGTGTGCCTATGGTGCACCAGCCTATTGTATCTACACATCTCACCATGGGCTGATTGTCCAGTGTGCCTATGGTGCACCAGCCTATTGTATCTACACATCTCACCATGGGCTGATTGTCCAGTGTGCCTGTAGTGCACCAGCCTATTGTATCTACACATCTCACCATGGACTGATTGTCCAGTGTGCCTGTAGTGCACCAGCCTATTGTATCTACACATCTCACCATGGGCTGATTGTCCAGCATGCCTGTAGTGCACCAGCCTATTGTATCTACACATCTCACCATGGACTGAGTGTCCAATGTGCCTGTAGTGTACCAGCCTATTGTATCTACACATCTCACCATGGGCTGATTGTCCAGTGTGCCTGTAGTACACCAGCCTATTGTATCTACACATCTCACCATGGACTGATTGTCCAGTGTGCCTGTAGTGTACCAGCCTATTGTATCTACACATCTCACCATGGGCTGATTGTCCAGTGTGCCTGTAATACACCAGCCTATTGTATCTACACATCTCACCATGGACTGATTGTCCAGCATGCCTGTAGTGCACCAGCCTATTGTATATACACATCTCACCATGGGCTGATTGTCCAGTGTGCCTGTAGTGCACCAGCCTATTGTATCTACACATCTCACCATGGACTGATTGTCCAGTGTGCCAGTAGTGTACCAGCCTATTGTATCTACACATCTCACCATGGGCTGATTGTCCAGTGTGCCTGTAATACACCAGCCTATTGTATCTACACATCTCACCATGGACTGATTGTCCAGTGTGCCAGTAGTGCACCAGCCTATTGTATCTACACATCTCACCATGGACTGATTGTCCAGTGTGCCTGTAATACACCAGCCTATTGTATATACACATCTCACCATGGACTGATTGTCCAGCATGCCTGTAGTGCACCAGCCTATTGTATCTACACATCTCACCATGGACTGATTGTCCAGCATGCCTGTAGTGCACCAGCCTATTGTATCTACACATCTCACCATGGACTGATTGTCCAGTGTGCCTATAGTGCAGCAGCCTATTGTATCTACACATCTCACCATGGGCTGATTGTCCAGTGTGCCTGTAGTGCACCAGCCTATTGTATCTACACATCTCACCATGGACTGATTGTCAGTGTGTCTGTAGTACACCAGCCTATTGTATCTACACATCTCACCATGGACTGATTGTCCAGTGTGTCTGTAGTGCACCAGCCTATTGTATATACACATCTCACCATGGACTGATTGTCCAGCATGCCTGTAGTGCACCAGCCTATTGTATCTACACATCTCACCATGGGCTGATTGTCCAGTGTACCTGTAGTGCACCAGCCTATTGTATCTACACATCTCACCATGGGCTGATTGTCCAGTGTACCTGTAGTGCACCAGCCTATTGTATCTACACATCTCACCATGGGCTGATTGTCCAGTGTACCTGTAGTGCACCAGCCTATTGTATCTACACATCTCACCATGGACTGATTGTCCAGTGTGCCTGTAGTGCACCAGCCTATTGTATCTACACATCTCACCATGGACTGATTGTCCAGTGTGCCTGTAGTGCACCAGCCTATTGTATCTACACATCTCACCATGGGCTGATTGTCCAGTGTACCTGTAGTGCACCAGCCTATTGTATCTACACATCTCACCATGGGCTGATTGTCCAGTGTGCCTGTAGT
Source organism: Archivesica marissinica (assembly GCA_014843695.1). Taxonomy (NCBI): domain Eukaryota; kingdom Metazoa; phylum Mollusca; class Bivalvia; order Venerida; family Vesicomyidae; genus Archivesica; species Archivesica marissinica. The sequence continues at coordinate 52,751,198 of CM026390.1, forward strand.
GCACCAGCCTATTGTATCTACACATCTCACCATGGACTGATTGTCCAGTGTGCCTGTAGTGCACCAGCCTATTGTATCTACACATCTCACCATGGGCTGATTGTCCAGCATGCCTGTAGTGCACCAGCCTATTGTATCTACACATCTCACCATGGACTGAGTGTCCAATGTGCCTGTAGTGTACCAGCCTATTGTATCTGTCCAGTGTGCCTGTAGTGCACCAGCCTATTGTATCTACACATCTCACCATGGACTGATTGTCCAGTGTGCCTGTAGTGCACCGGCCTATTGTATCTACACATCTCACCATGTGCTGATTGTCCAGTGTGCCTGTAGTGCACCAGCCTATTGTATCTACACATCTCACCATGGACTGATTGTCCAGCATGCCTGTAGTGCACCAGCCTATTGTATCTACACATCTCACCATGGGCTGATTGTCCAGTGTACCTGTAGTGCACCAGCCTATTGTATCTACACATCTCACCATGGGCTGAATGTCCAGTGTGCCTGTAGTGCACCAGCCTATTGTATCTACACATCTCACCATGGGCTGATTGTCCAGTGTGCCTGTAATACACCAGCCTATTGTATCTACACATCTCACCATGGGCTGATTGTCCAGTGTGCCTGTAGTGCACCAGCCTATTGTATCTACACATCTCACCCTGGACTGATTGTCCAGTGTGCCTGTAGTGCACCAGCCTATTGTATCTGTCCAGTGTGCCTGTAGTGCACCAGCCTATTGTATCTACACATCTCACCATGGACTGATTGTCCAGTGTGCCGTAGTGTACCAGCCTATTGTATCTACACATCTCACCATGGGCTGATTGTCCAGTGTGCCTGTAATACACCAGCCTATTGTATCTACACATCTCACCATGGACTGATTGTCCAGTGTGCCAGTAGTGCACCAGCCTATTGTATCTACACATCTCACCATGGGCTGATTGTCCAGCATGCCTGTAGTGCACCAGCCTATTGTATCTACACATCTCACCATGGACTGATTGTCCAGTGTGCCTGTAGTGCACCAGCCTATTGTATCTACACATCTCACCATGTACTGATTATCCAGCATGCCTGTAGTGCACCAGCCTATTGTATCTACACATCTCACCATGGACTGATTGTCCAGTGTGTCTGTAGTGCACCAGCCTATTGTATATACACATCTCACCATGGACTGATTGTCCAGCATGCCTGTAGTGCACCAGCCTATTGTATCTACACATCTCACCATGGGCTGATTGTCCAGTGTACCTGTAGTGCACCAGCCTATTGTATCTACACATCTCACCATGGGCTGATTGTCCAGTGTGCCTATGGTGCACCAGCCTATTGTATCTACACATCTCACCATGGGCTGATTGTCCAGTGTGCCTATGGTGCACCAGCCTATTGTATCTACACATCTCACCATGGGCTGATTGTCCAGTGTGCCTGTAGTGCACCAGCCTATTGTATCTACACATCTCACCATGGACTGATTGTCCAGTGTGCCTGTAGTGCACCAGCCTATTGTATCTACACATCTCACCATGGGCTGATTGTCCAGCATGCCTGTAGTGCACCAGCCTATTGTATCTACACATCTCACCATGGACTGAGTGTCCAATGTGCCTGTAGTGTACCAGCCTATTGTATCTACACATCTCACCATGGGCTGATTGTCCAGTGTGCCTGTAGTACACCAGCCTATTGTATCTACACATCTCACCATGGACTGATTGTCCAGTGTGCCTGTAGTGTACCAGCCTATTGTATCTACACATCTCACCATGGGCTGATTGTCCAGTGTGCCTGTAATACACCAGCCTATTGTATCTACACATCTCACCATGGACTGATTGTCCAGCATGCCTGTAGTGCACCAGCCTATTGTATCTACACATCTCACCATGGGCTGATTGTCCAGTGTGCCTGTAGTGCACCAGCCTATTGTATCTACACATCTCACCATGGACTGATTGTCCAGTGTGCCAGTAGTGTACCAGCCTATTGTATCTACACATCTCACCATGGGCTGATTGTCCAGTGTGCCTGTAATACACCAGCCTATTGTATCTACACATCTCACCATGGGCTGATTGTCCAGTGTGCCTGTAGTGCACCAGCCTATTGTATCTACACATCTCACCCTGGACTGATTGTCCAGTGTGCCTGTAGTGCACCAGCCTATTGTATCTGTCCAGTGTGCCTGTAGTGCACCAGCCTATTGTATCTACACATCTCACCATGGACTGATTGTCCAGTGTGCCAGTAGTGTACCAGCCTATTGTATCTACACATCTCACCATGGGCTGATTGTCCAGTGTGCCTGTAATACACCAGCCTATTGTATCTACACATCTCACCATGGACTGATTGTCCAGTGTGCCAGTAGTGCACCAGCCTATTGTATCTACACATCTCACCATGGACTGATTGTCCAGCATGCCTATAGTGCAGCAGCCTATTGTATCTACACATCTCACCATGGGCTGATTGTCCAGTGTGCCTGTAGTGCACCAACCTATTGTATCTACTCATCTCACCATGGACTGATTGTCCAGCATGCCTATAGTGCAGCAGCCTATTGTATCTACACATCTCACCATGGGCTGATTGTCCAGTGTGCCTGTAGTGCACCAGCCTATTGTATCTACACATCTCACCATGGACTGATTGTCAGTGTGTCTGTAGTACACCAGCCTATTGTATCTACACATCTCACCATGGACTGATTGTCCAGTGTGTCTGTAGTGCACCAGCCTATTGTATCTACACATCTCACCATGGGCTGATTGTCCAGCATGCCTGTAGTGCACCAGCCTATTGTATCTACACATCTCACCATGGACTGAGTGTCCAATGTGCCTGTAGTGTACCAGCCTATTGTATCTACACATCTCACCATGGGCTGATTGTCCAGCATGCCTGTAGTGCACCAGCCTATTGTATCTACACATCTCACCATGGACTGAGTGTCCAATGTGCCTGTAGTGTACCAGCCTATTGTATCTACACATCTCACCATGGGCTGATTGTCCAGTGTGCCTGTAGTACACCAGCCTATTGTATCTACACATCTCACCATGGGCTGATTGTCCAGTGTGCCTGTAGTGCACCAGCCTATTGTATCTACACATCTCACCCTGGACTGATTGTCCAGTGTGCCTGTAGTGCACCAGCCTATTGTATCTGTCCAGTGTGCCTGTAGTGCACCAGCCTATTGTATCTACACATCTCACCATGGACTGATTGTCCAGTGTGCCAGTAGTGCACCAGCCTATTGTATCTACACATCTCACCATGGGCTGATTGTCCAGTGTGCCTGTAGTACACCAGCCTATTGTATCTACACATCTCACCATGGGCTGATTGTCCAGCATGCCTGTAGTGCACCAGCCTATTGTATCTACACATCTCACCATGGACTGATTGTCCAGTGTGCCTGTAGTGCACCAGCCTATTGTATCTACACATCTCACCATGTACTGATTATCCAGCATGCCTGTAGTGCACCAGCCTATTGTATCTACACATCTCACCATGGACTGATTGTCCAGTGTGTCTGTAGTGCACCAGCCTATTGTATATACACATCTCACCATGGACTGATTGTCCAGCATGCCTGTAGTGCACCAGCCTATTGTATCTACACATCTCACCATGGGCTGATTGTCCAGTGTACCTGTAGTGCACCAGCCTATTGTATCTACACATCTCACCATGGGCTGATTGTCCAGTGTGCCTATGGTGCACCAGCCTATTGTATCTACACATCTCACCATGGGCTGATTGTCCAGTGTGCCTGTAGTGCACCAGCCTATTGTATCTACACATCTCACCATGGGCTGATTGTCCAGTGTGCCTGTAGTGCACCAGCCTATTGTATCTACACATCTCACCATGGACTGATTGTCCAGTGTGCCTGTAGTGCACCAGCCTATTGTATCTACACATCTCACCATGGGCTGATTGTCCAGCATGCCTGTAGTGCACCAGCCTATTGTATCTACACATCTCACCATGGACTGAGTGTCCAATGTGCCTGTAGTGTACCAGCCTATTGTATCTACACATCTCACCATGGGCTGATTGTCCAGTGTGCCTGTAGTACACCAGCCTATTGTATCTACACATCTCACCATGGACTGATTGTCCAGTGTGCCTGTAGTGTACCAGCCTATTGTATCTACACATCTCACCATGGGCTGATTGTCCAGTGTGCCTGTAATACACCAGCCTATTGTATCTACACATCTCACCATGGACTGATTGTCCAGCATGCCTGTAGTGCACCAGCCTATTGTATCTACACATCTCACCATGGGCTGATTGTCCAGTGTGCCTGTAGTGCACCAGCCTATTGTATCTACACATCTCACCATGGACTGATTGTCCAGTGTGCCAGTAGTGTACCAGCCTATTGTATCTACACATCTCACCATGGGCTGATTGTCCAGTGTGCCTGTAATACACCAGCCTATTGTATCTACACATCTCACCATGGGCTGATTGTCCAGTGTGCCTGTAGTGCACCAGCCTATTGTATCTACACATCTCACCCTGGACTGATTGTCCAGTGTGCCTGTAGTGCACCAGCCTATTGTATCTGTCCAGTGTGCCTGTAGTGCACCAGCCTATTGTATCTACACATCTCACCATGGACTGATTGTCCAGTGTGCCAGTAGTGTACCAGCCTATTGTATCTACACATCTCACCATGGGCTGATTGTCCAGTGTGCCTGTAATACACCAGCCTATTGTATCTACACATCTCACCATGGACTGATTGTCCAGTGTGCCAGTAGTGCACCAGCCTATTGTATCTACACATCTCACCATGGACTGATTGTCCAGCATGCCTATAGTGCAGCAGCCTATTGTATCTACACATCTCACCATGGGCTGATTGTCCAGTGTGCCTGTAGTGCACCAACCTATTGTATCTACTCATCTCACCATGGACTGATTGTCCAGCATGCCTATAGTGCAGCAGCCTATTGTATCTACACATCTCACCATGGGCTGATTGTCCAGTGTGCCTGTAGTGCACCAGCCTATTGTATCTACACATCTCACCATGGACTGATTGTCAGTGTGTCTGTAGTACACCAGCCTATTGTATCTACACATCTCACCATGGACTGATTGTCCAGTGTGTCTGTAGTGCACCAGCCTATTGTATCTACACATCTCACCATGGGCTGATTGTCCAGCATGCCTGTAGTGCACCAGCCTATTGTATCTACACATCTCACCATGGACTGAGTGTCCAATGTGCCTGTAGTGTACCAGCCTATTGTATCTACACATCTCACCATGGGCTGATTGTCCAGCATGCCTGTAGTGCACCAGCCTATTGTATCTACACATCTCACCATGGACTGAGTGTCCAATGTGCCTGTAGTGTACCAGCCTATTGTATCTACACATCTCACCATGGGCTGATTGTCCAGCATGCCTGTAGTGCACCAGCCTATTGTATCTACACATCTCACCATGGACTGAGTGTCCAATGTGCCTGTAGTGTACCAGCCTATTGTATCTACACATCTCACCATGGGCTGATTGTCCAGCATGCCTGTAGTGCACCAGCCTATTGTATCTACACATCTCACCATGGACTGAGTGTCCAATGTGCCTGTAGTGTACCAGCCTATTGTATCTACACATCTCACCATGGGCTGATTGTCCAGTGTGCCTGTAGTACACCAGCCTATTGTATCTACACATCTCACCATGGGCTGATTGTCCAGTGTGCCTGTAGTGCACCAGCCTATTGTATCTGTCCAGTTTGCCTGTAGTGCACCAGCCTATTGTATCTACACATCTCACCATGGACTGATTGTCCAGTGTGCCTGTAGTGCACCAGCCTATTGTATCTACACATCTCACCATGGACTGATTGTCCAGTGTGCCTGTAGTGCACCAGCCTATTGTATCTACACATCTCACCATGGACTGATTGTCCAGTGTGCCTGTAGTGCACCAGCCTATTGTATCTATACATCTCACCATGGACTGATTGTCCAGTGTGCCTGTAGTACACCAGCCTATTGTATCTACACATCTCACCATGGGCTGATTGTCCAGCATGCCTGTAGTGCACCAGCCTATTGTATCTACACATCTCACCATGGGATGATTGTCCAGTGTGCCTATGGTGCACCAGCCTATTGTATCTACACATCTCACCATGGGCTGATTGTCCAGTGTGCCTATGGTGCACCAGCCTATTGTATCTACACATCTCACCATGGGCTGATTGTCCAGTGTGCCTGTAGCGCACCAGCCTATTGTATCTACACATCTCACCATGGACTGATTGTCCAGTGTGCCTGTAGTGCACCAGCCTATTGTATCTACACATCTCACCATGGGCTGATTGTCCAGTGTGCCTGTAGTGCACCAGCCTATTGTATCTACACATCTTACCATGGACTGATTGTCAGTGTGCCTGTAGTACACCAGCCTATTGTATCTACACATCTCACCATGGACTGATTGTCCAGCATGCCTGTAGTGCACCAGCCTATTGTATCTACACATCTCACCATGGACTGATTGTCCAGCATGCCTGTAGTGCACCAGCCTATTGTATCTACACATCTCACCATGGACTGAGTGTCCAATGTACCTGTAGTGCACCAGCCTATTGTATCTACACATCTCACCATGGACTGATTGTCCAGTGTGCCTGTAGTGCACCAACCTATTGTATCTACACATCTCACCATGGACTGATTGTCCAGTGTGCCTGTAGTGCACCAGCCTATTGTATCTACACATCTCACCATGGGCTGATTGTCCAGCATGCCTGTAGTGCACCAGCCTATTGTATATGTCCAGTGTGCCTGTAGTGCACCAGCCTATTGTATCAACACATCTCACCATGGACTGATTGTCCAGTGTGCCTGTAGTGCACCAGCCTATTGTATCTACACATCTCACCATGGACTGATTGTCCAGTGTACCTGTAGTGCACCAGCCTATTGTATCTACACATCTCACCATGGGCTGATTGTCCAGTGTGCCTGTAGTGCACCAGCCTATTGTATCTACACATCTCACCATGGGCTGATTGTCCAGCATGCCTGTAGTGCACCAGCCTATTGTATCTACACATCTCACCATGGACTGATTGTCCAGTGTGCCTGTAGTGCACCAGCCTATTGTATCTGTCCAGTGTGCCTGTATGCACCAGCCTATTGTATCTACACATCTCACCCTGGACTGATTGTCCAGCATGCCTGTAGTGCACCAGCCTATTGTAACTATGGCTCCCGCTTGGCTTAGCGATAGTGTAGTAATAATATTGTTACCTATGGCCTTTGTATACGAGGACGGGAACGCAGACGAAAAACAATGATAGACATGTCAACACTTCATTTAATATTATTCAATTTATTGACAGAGTGGATGTACGAATTTCCCATTTATATAGAATCATTAGCGTATTTATTTCGTTGTTAAAACGGATCTATTTCTTTATAGATTTGGAAGCTCTCGAATGAGTTTTGTCCTTCTATATATAGACTTTGGGGGCGTATGAATTCCGTTTCGCCCTGTAGGTGTGTCCCTATTAGCCAATCATAACTGTATAAAAATCCGTTCACCAATCGGTGCTCTCCATTACAACAACGGATCAGCGATTAGTTCCACGAGCGTGCGCCGTTCAAAATGTAGATCCGTTTACCCTCCAAATAATCAAAGGAGCCGCCATCAGAACGGAATAGATCACTGAACAGATAGAATGATCAACAGGTTTATAGTCACTAGGTTTGTCAAATACCTTCCGCGAAATACCGATGCGCTAATACTAGCCAGTTTCTGTGATTAGGGTATGTAAGCACCTGTCCAGATTCAGATGACAAATATTGGATAAGATGTTCGTCTCTCGGTAAATGTATGATCCAGAAGCACGGGAGGATGTCTAAAGGATACACTAATGAAGCGGCCTTGTTTGGTCATATATTGTTAGTTCGTATTTCATATTTGATTTAACAGTTTCCACAGTAAAGCTATCACAATCGTATTGTCATTAGTATTCGCGTATAGTACTCACCTTACAATATTACACTCAATATAATACAAGCATTTAATTTTACCAGAGCTATTTAAATATCCCAGCATGGCAGCCATTCTACCCACTTCAACATGTATATGTTACTGTTGTATTTACAGGTGATAGATGTCAAAACAATATAGAAAACTGTCCCAGTAACTGTAACACAACACATGGTAAATGTGTAGAGAAAGTGAACACATATGAGTGTGAATGTTCAGATGGATATGTTGGTGACAATTGTGAAGTAAGTTCCTGAATATTTAAAAATATGTTGAATGATTCATACGGCTATTGTGTAACATGTACATAAGAAATCCTGTTATGGCATGGTTGTGCATCGGATTCACCCAGCACCCATCTGGATCACCCATCAAGTCTACAGCAGAATTCACCTAGATCATGGATGTCATCAGGATCACCTGTGGATGCAACTAGGTTCCAATCAAATCAATCAATCACATACCGAGATCAGTAAATATGGTACTTACCCATGCACTATCACATACCGAGATCAGTAAATATGGTACTTACCCTTGCACTATCACATACCGAGATCAGTAAATATGGTACTTACCCTTGCACTATCACATACCGAGATCAGTAAATATGGTACTTACCCATGCACTATCACATACCGAGATCAGTAAATATGGTACTTACCCATGCACTATCACATACCGAGTTCAGTAAATATGGTACTTACCCATGCACTATCACATACCGAGATCAGTAAATATGGTACTTACCCATGCACTATCACATACCGAGATCAATAAATATGGTACTTACCCATGCACTATCACATACCGAGATCAGTAAATATGGTACTTACCCATGCACTATCACATACCGAGATCAGTAAATATGGTACTTACCCTTGCACTATCACATACCGAGATCAGTAAATATGGTACTTACCCATGCACTATCACATACCGAAATCAGTAAATATGGTACTTACCCATGCACTATCACATACCGAGATCAGTAAATATGGTACTTACCCATGCACTATCACATACTGAGATCAGTAAATATGGTATTTACTAGGGATGTCAACGAGTAGTGATTTTGGTACTCGAGTACTCGGAAAGGTATTCGATCGAGTACTCGAGTACTCGGTTACCGTTACCGTGGATTATGCTTCTTGTCTCGTCAATCAGATTGGTCCTGTTTTTAATCAATTCATTACTTTGATGTGTTGTCCAGTACTTCCATACCACAGATTTAGGTGGAGGCATTCTCACAATTCACTTATATTACTATACTACTATTATATTCTAAAGATCTCTTCACAGTTTAACAGCGTTAACGTTAATGGCAAAAGTTACGATATTTATTATTTAACAACTATTTCGGTATTGCCCTGCTATGGGTAGCTGCTTAAAGTTCTAAATTGAGTAATCAATTAAGTGTCAATGATAACATCAAAACAAGTTCCGACCACCAGACAAAAGATGTCATTCACACGACAGACAATCGGACGACCCGCCTCAGTAGTGACGACAATGATAAAATAATTTGCATCAAACTTACGCTTCCCAATTAAGTTGAATCAACACCTTAATTATTCGGTCACTGTGGCTCTGTGTGATATACAGGTATTGTTAATCACCATGACACGCTGTATATTGCATTGTTTGGTACAGCGGAAGTTTCGCTAATCCCACTGATCACGATTTGTTCACAGGCAACTCCGTATTTGCGCAAAATAAAGATTTGTTGATTTTATTTTTTTTAACCGAGTACTCGATTATCTGAAAAGTATTCGATACTCGGACGTTCGATCGAGTACTCGAGTACTTGTTGACATCCCTAGTATTTACCCTTGGTTTTACTATCACACCGAGATCAGTAAATATGGTATTTACCCTTGGTTTTACTATCACACCGAGATCAGTAAATATGGTATTTACCCTTGGTTTTGAGTCCGCCTCCGTGGTCGAGTGGTTAAGGTCGCTGACTTGTATACCACTGTAACCTATCATCACTGATGGTCACGGGTTCGAGCCCCGCTCAGACCGTGTCTCATTTATATGAAAAAGTTGGCAGTTTCTTACGGAGGTTGGTGCACCCAAGTACTGGTTAACCGCTGGAGCCTGCCCAGGAAAGGTGTTGTTAGGTAAACTGCCCGCCGGCGATATAGCCCAAAATGGTGCTGATGCAGGCGTAAAACCCGAAATATAACATAAATATAACATAACCCTTGGTTTTACTATCACACCGAGATCAGTAAATATGGTATTTACCCTTGGTTTTACTATCACACCGAGATCAGTAAATATGGTATTTACCCTTGGTTTTACTATCACACCGAGATCAGTAAATATGGTATTTACCCTTGGTTTTACTATCACACCGAGATCAGTAAATATGGTATTTACCCTTGGTTTTACTATCACACCGAGATCAGTAAATATGGTATTTACCCTTGGTTTTACTATCACACCGAGATCAGTAAATATGGTATTTACCCTTGGTTTTACTATCACACCGAGATCAGTAAATATGGTATTTACCCTTGGTTTTACTATCACACCGAGATCAGTAAATATGGTATTTACCCTTGGTTTTACTATCACACCGAGATCAGTAAATATGGTATTTACCCTTGGTTTTACTATCACACCGAGATCAGTAAATATGGTATTTACCCTTGGTTTTACTATCACATAACGAGATTCAGACAATTCGATGTAGCAAGACAGCACAATTTTTAACGACCTGTCAACGTCAACTGTTCAACTGTTACAGGACAGTCTGGCAATAGATGACCGAGACAATTGAAGTTGTTGGATTTGTTTATTTCAGTTCATCACATATGGTAAAAGGCTACAATAAAGAAAGCAAACATTATAGAATTGTAGTCATAGAAGGCAAATTTACATTCAGTATTCATCAAATCCATAGATTGCACAAGCAAACTGTGAGGCAGTCGCATACAGATATAAACTTACACAGAGCATAATGAAAGATTGTGACCCTTCTTGGCAAAGTATAAAAGTGCAGTTATAACAAATATTTGTGTGCGAAAATATTGGGCACGAACCACGAGGCCAGCTAAATCAAGTTAATTTCTCTTATGCAAATGTAAAAGATAATCATACCAAAAGATGTCTAATATATCCATAAAGTGAAATAACTTGCACTGTGGAACCTATATAAGGACTAACTTCAGACAGTATGCTGATTTTCTTTGTGCGAGAGAAATGAAGATTTGGAAAATTGGTGTAGCACCCATAAAGTTTACTTCATCATAGATGCTAGCCGTCACATCAACGTAAGATGTGAAGTTGACTGATTAGTCAAATATTGAAGTCGTTGGTGCTACACAAGTTTATGGCTTCCATGACCAATTTGCCATCTGCTATATGTCATTCAACAGAAGTGTGTAATCACGTAAATCAGTTGATTAGATTTATTTATCAACAAGTTTGTGTTTAGAATCAGTGTTCCAAGCTAAATATCTGTCTACAACCAACAGAACTCCAGCTTAGAAGCTGTGTTTATAGTTTTATTAATTCTTGGTCTGCATGGCATTGGGATGTTCCTCTTGGGGGACTTTTGGGGAACTTTTGACAGAGTTATAGCCCTTTATTTTTTTCAGATGACTTTTGCTGGAGTTATGGTTCTTTTGTTGTTCCATTATACATGTACTTATACGGAGGTATTGATGCTTATCATGTAAACTCCAACAGTTCTCAATGGATTTTAATCAAACTAGTAAAGCTCCGTTACACATGTGATGTTTTTCAGACTTAAACCCCTTAATCGTAAGACATAAATTCACTTTGTTTATTCCAATTTGCCTGTTGCATACAATTTTACCATCACAGATGGAGATCAATGAATGTGGAAGTTACCCATGTCAACATGGTGGATCATGTACAGATATAGTGAATGGCTTTACCTGCAACTGCATTTCTGGTTGGAAAGGGGTCCATTGTGATGAATTGGTTGACCATTGTGGAGATACCCGGGGGAAGTGTGAGAATGGTGGCACATGCTATAGTCTCGAGAATACCTCTTTCTGCAGGTAGTAGCACACACTTAATCATTTGTATTTATTACAGTTCCAAACTACTTTTGTTGTAGGGTTGATAGAGATTAGGGGTAAATCTTAACTTACCACTTTATGCTATTCTTTTAGAAGTTTACAATGAAAGTATAGACAGGAGTATATTAATGTACTATTTAGTTGTTTTATTGGCAGAAGTTGTATTTTACTTAATGTTCTATTTGCAGTTGTCAGAACCATCAATTTTTTATAATTACAGAAATGGCTATAGAAAATACTATATTATAATTATTACATGACTTGCATAGTAAAACTCTTTAAAACTTGGTTACTGAGAAGAAGCTGTTTGAAAGTGTTCACGGACGACGACGGACAGACACATTGCTGCAACAGCTATCCTTGGATACATCTACATGCCAATTAGTTTGATATCTGTATATCTTCAAGTAGTGAACATATGGTTCTGAAAAGAATCTCAGAAAGACATACCAATAGATGGTAACTTAAACTATGTGTTGTCTATATAAAACATGTACTGAAGTGAGAAAGAAAACTATATATGAACATCTACATAAGCACACAAAGTTATGTTCCTATTAATAAACTAATGATTACTGCCATATTAGTATGAGAAGAGAATCATCCTGTCTCTAAGTTATATGAAACATATATGATAGGCTACACATTTAATAAATATGGGGAAAAGGACTTATATTTTAATTTAGATAATTTCCGTTGCAAGAGAAATTGTTTAAAATGGTGACATGGGATCAAAAATGTCGAGTAGTGGTCAAATGTTATTTTTAAGTGAATATCGTCATGTCATATATGAAATCGAAGGTATCTGCAAGGCGATCGCTCTAATGTAATTTTCATCAAGATGGAATGATTACGTCAAGATTGCCGTTGAATAGTCAACCTTTTATGAGAGATTTCAAACGTCACACAAACTGATCAGCCAATGTTCAAGTAACTCTACTTGTATAATTCTTAGGTGAAGCCTTTCCAAAGTTGTTAAAATGTAAGTTCCCCTGAAATGTGATGACCGCTGTGTAAAAATATCACAAATTCTTAAGAATTCTTCTCATGAACCATCAACCGGATTTTGATGAATCTTGGTAGGAATGAAGTTATTCAAATGGTAACCCCGAGATCAAAAATGGGTGTGGCCCGGGAGGTCAAGTAGGTGTCAAAATTTTATTTTTGAGCAAATATGGTCATGTCATATATCAAATCGAAGGTATCACTCTAGTGCAATTGTCATAAAAATCAGATGATTTTGTCATCCAAGATGGCCGTCAAAATGTCAATAGATTGTTCTTTTATTATAGATTTCAAAATCCTTCTTCACCCAAACCGATTGGCTAATGGTAGCCAAATTTCACAGTTATTGTCCATTGGTGAAGCCGTTTCAGATTTGTTTCTACGTACTTGTACCTATAAAAAACGAACTTCGACAATGTAATGAAAAATATGTGAATAATAGACAAATCAATAACGAAAAAATGCATCGCAAAATACTAGTAGATCTTCTTTGTTTTAATAATTGTCTAAAACAAATCGTAGATTACTAGTAAACTAATAAATACTGTATATCAACTGATAATCTTATTTCTACTTAGATGTGAGGGTGGGGCAACGGGTGAGTACTGTCAAAATGCTACACTGGCTTGTGATACCCTTTCCGATGTAGAACTGTGCATCAATGGAGGAGTGTGTGTACATGAAGCTGGAAATGCGATGTGTTCTTGTCCTGTAGGTAGGTAATACTTGTCATACAACAAATAAGTACCGGTAGAGCACCAGAGGACCTGTACATTAACTGTTTAACAATATTCATATACATTGTTAAAGACATAACATGGTATGGACATATAATTCCATCATTCACTTACACAAACAATCTTTCTCTTGGTTTAAGCATATTTATTTGACATTATATAACATAATTTACTACAAATACTAAAATACACAATAAATACAAGTGGATTGAAATGAAAGCTAAAATCTTTCTCTTGAGTTTTGAGTTTATGCTGAAAGTGTTTTATATGATAGAAAAGAATGCAACTGTGTGCTTAAATGCTGCTGGATCTTCACCTTTATAAATGACGTCGCCGACGGCTTTAGTCCAAAAACAAAGTACAGTTGCAGGAAACCATATGAGTAAAGCAGGGAGAATCAAATGTGCTATTCCACTGCTTTTAACCTGTAGAATAACACATTTTATGTATAGGATATAGCCAAAAACAGTCCAATATTTTGTGTGAGGTGCATAGCGCCGAAGACAGTACCAATATTTTACATATTGGATCCGTTTGAGGCGTATATCTTAATTAAAACACACACTTATATAACAAGATCCTACTAATTAAAATTGTTAATTTCTTACCTGTACATGTAGTATTTAATATAATACTCTAGCCTTTTGCCACCAGTCCAATATTAATAATAATGGACTGCAAGTACAAAGGTATGACGTCACGACAGTGTTTTATGTCACTGATAAATTACTATTCAACGTATCTTATTGGAAAGTATAAATCAATCTATAAAATTATGTTTCTCGGCTTCCGACTTGTTTTCAATGATGATTTTATCCATCACAAAACTACTTGGATATGGTGTCCATAATTTCCAATAGGCCTTGGCCTCTTATATATATATATGGTACACTGAAGGTTCAAGTCTATCAAATATCAAACCAATAAATTAATTCTGAGGATCAATACTCTTTTCAACATGTTTTTTCAACTGCCCAGGGCACATATTGGAATATACCCATGTATAAGTTTAATGCATTATTTTGTATTTACCGTAGTGCATTAATATAATATTTTGAAAATCTACATAGAACATTAACCTGTAAGCATTAACCTGTAAGCCCGTAATCACAACTAAAGTCGCTTTTGCAAGCAGAATAGAGCCAGATCAGACGACACGTTATTGATCAGACTCGATGCTGTTTGCTATTTGGATAGTGGAGCTAAAACACTTATCTGAATAGCAAACAACATAGATCCTGATCAGAGGCGGCGCTACACCATGGCTGATCTGGATCTACAATGTATGTTGTTTCTTTTGGTATGATTATCTTTTACAGTCCTTTAATTTATTCAGCAGGTTACGGGTTAACAGAATAACAAAGAATGTGAGAAAGGGGATGTTTGTTGCTGTTGTGGCATGACTCACTGGATAACTTATAAGCTACTTTAGCATTAGTAGCAAGTTTACTCGCATTATTTCATTTCTGCACATTTTAGTTCATGATGTGGACAAGTGCTACTTCGAGGATGGTCTGGAAAACACTAATGGTGGCATTGTGGAAAACTCTGACATTCCACTTAACTCTGGAATAACAATCGAAGAATGCAAGTTGAATTGTCTGAATAACCTGCTGTGTGCTGGTGTAACGTACACACAAATTGAATCCAAATATTATTGCATGTATTACACATCTGCGGAAGTTTCACTGACAGTAAGCCCCGGCTACATGCATTATAAAAGGATATGCCCTATAGGTATGAATTTCCATATTACAGCATTTTAAAGCCTTATATATAGATACTTGTTTAAACTCTACTTGTACATGTATACCACTGTAACCTATCATCACTGATGGTCACTGGTTTGAGCCACGCTCAGGCCATGTCTCATTTATATGAACAAGTTGGCAGTTTCTTATGGAGGTTGGTGCAAGAAGTACATTTTAACCACTGGAGCCTGCCCAGGAAACGTGTTGTTAGGTAAACTTGCCCACGGCGATATAGCCCAAAAATGGTGCTTATGCAAGCGTAAAACCCAAACAAAACTGTTATTCAAATGTCCCAGCTGTATAAATTCCTACATATGTTAATATGTTCCTCGTGCTCTTTTTAAGTTTCATGTATGTGATTTCAGACTATATTGGTGTGTCATGCGAATTTGTAAAGGAGTGGTGTTCAAATGATCCGTGTAGCCATGGGGGAACATGCATACCCAATGATCCTGTCGGGTTTGAGTGTAAATGCAAACCTGGTAAGTAGTCAATCATGTAACCAACATGTATACAGAGGACCAGAACGATTAATACTGCCCTTTCCTGTAAGGGGTGTGAAAAACTGTTCAGCTCGCCTGAACCAAAGGTTCAAGGTACGGTATTCTGATCAGCTGTTTGTAGTTCATGGGCCCGATAGACCCCACTTGCATCCCCAGGACATATATCAAAATCTCCTCATAAACCACAATGCACAGATCTTTAATATCTTTAATTATACATGGCATGTAGCATTACCTAGTGGGCTTGTACTAAGTTTTCTCAAATTAAAATCCTGTTGTCATTGTAGGGATAACATATTTTACATTGGTTTACATAGGAAAGCTCTTTAAAAATCATCTCAGAAACCACAATGTCCAAAGTTTTGATATTTTTCATATACAGTCGAACTTCGTTGCCTCAAACTCAGTTGGCTCGAACACAACCGCTCGAAAATGTCATCTGGTCCCGGCGATAATCTCTATATAATGCATATTGTTCTACCTTCGATGATTCAAACACGGATGACTGGAACTCTCGAACAAGATCACTGGTCCCATGAAATCAATTAGTACTTAAATGAACACCTTTGGGTCGAACACAATTGGCCGAGTGTCCAGGTCTGCGTGTCACACAACGGTTTTGTTAATGGCAATGACATCCCTTTTGATCAGTACACTCGCGTAAATTTCACGTCGTGAGATTGGCAATTACTATTCTATTGTGACTGGGTTTCAATCATGGCGGCTTTTTTTATCCATAGTTTAAATTGGTATTAAACGTAATTATGTATAGAACAAACATATTACACACTTATTGAGTTAAAGATGCCAAGCTACGACATTTCAATATAAACAACCAATTTTGTCGTCTCTTCATCAAATTCATTATTAATCATGTCAAAACCAAAATCTACTGTTCTTAACGCCGAGCAACATAGCGAAGGACCCGGCAACCGGGGGGATACCTAAGTCGGCTACTGGAAAACTGTCTATAAAAGAAAGTGACCGTGAACAGTCAAAGATGTGCTCCGTGTACAAGTTCTTACTGAAAGCCGACTTAAATAAACAGAATACGGCAAAGCAAATGATAATCGGTGACTACTTCAAGAAATGAGGAAATACTATGTGTTAAATCACTGTACATGGCATGTATCTACCGGTAGCTGACACATTGTATTTTTAGAATGCATAAAACTAGAGTATTATGTAGATTAATCATTTAAACCACTGCATAACGTGTATATAACCAAATACATTGTAAATATAAGAACTTAAAAATGTTGTCTATTATTATGAAACACATTCGTATAAACATGGATTCTTATCAAACCACGAGAGAAGGACATATTGGATGTATTGCATAAACCAGTATATAACAGTAAGCTACCAAAACACAATTTAATTTATCAATATTATGGGTCAACCCACACAACTACCCATGACTCGAACCATTACTCACAGACCCGTCGAGTTCGAGGTAACGAAGTTCGACTGTACAATCATTTAGAAGACCACTACTAAATTTGCTCCAATGGTGATCCCTGGGCCATAATTGACCCCATGTCACATAGTTTACAGAGACTTACAGAGAGAAAGAACTCTTTAAACATCATCTTCTCAGAAATCAAAATGTCCAGAGTATTGATATTTTGCATTAGTGGAGCTGATAAGTGAAATGATGTTCACTTTTGGAGGGAAGCGTAATTGTTTGCATATGGTTGGCCAATGTGAATCAGATGCAGAAAAAACTGACAGGCAGCACTTTTAACCGCATGTCCCTCTTTTTTTGAGTGTCCCATTACATAGCCCCATACCACCATACAAAACAACAGCTGAAAGGGATGTAGCATATGTCTGAAGCATGGCTATGATGCTTTTACCCAATAATTTGCTTCCTATATTGTGAAAACTGGGTATGAACATTTCTATGAGTATTGTGATACTTTGTGTATATAAATTTGATATGCATTTGAATAATGTGCAATCAGTAGGACTCGAAACTAAAAGCATTAAGATATTGACTGTGCTCTCCATTATTATTGGCATGTACAAATACACGGATCATGAAATTAACTTCCAACTACTAGTATTAGACCTGCAATGCAATACAAGTCATAGCATAATACATGTGTATATAACTATTAAAAACAAATATGTAAATTTACTGCACTGAAAAGAAGTGAATGGGGAACACCTAGTTTCGATATATTGCAGATTTAATGGCTCACAATGAAATAAAGGATCCTGCAATATAGCAATGTATTACTTGCTAATATCACATTGTCTTGCACATTTACACAGCTGAGTTCATGGCAGCCTAGCCTTAACACATTCACATCTTGTACATCTACCGTTGCATTAACACTGGATCAGTTCTCTGCATACTGTGCTCGCTTCTAGCAATGCAGACCATAGGGGAGCCCATTCATTTCCATCATTTGTCCAACCCCAATTTGATGGAAGTGGGAGCTCCTGGTTAACTATCATTGTTTGACCCCACACATGACCCCTTGGTATGCAGCCCTTTTAGTATGTTCAATGAGTGCTGCCTTAGTTTGAGGTATGTTGTATCTGCCCTTGTGTAAAGAGTAGTAATCTTGCTTTGTTAACTTCCACTAAGTCAGAAGTGCGCTTGTACATAAGGATTGTAAATCTCTTAATAACACAGAGCTGCTCCTCTTCTAACTCTGCTGGGCACTGGGATAAGTGCTGAAAGACTTTCCACTACCTTTAAATGATGAGCATGTATCACAACCTATAAAAGCATGGACTATTGTCAGTGCTGAGTGGAACCAATGTGGCTGCTATTTGATGTGTTGCTATAAAGCGCACGTGACGCCCATGACCAAACTGTAACCATATAGAACAGTCCTGCATGACAGCGGGATATTGCTATTGCTAACACAACAACATCTGTGTATGTGGCTACAACTACAATTCTCCGTTTTCGACTACTGTAAGCATGTATGCAGTGTAGCAGCAGTCTGTTATCTGCCTCTTCATGGTTGCAGGGTTCTAATCCATTGAAAGTTTATCATTGTTATTAACAACAGCTTCACCATCTACAGTTGTGATGAGCATCTTGACCTCAAGAGGTAGGAGTGCATTTGACAGGTAATGGAAAAGAGATGTTTTGTTGGAGTTAACCCTTAGAAAAAACTTCCAATTACATGGTAGTTCTGTGTCTCCTTGTACTCTCAACGTTCCCCACCTCCTCGGGTTGCTCCGGTGTGTGCCTTTAAACTTTCATCTTTTAACTTGAACATTATCGGGTGATATCAATTGGGTATCTACCATACGTTCCAGCTGTGTAAGAATATCAGATGTACCTTCTGCTCCTCTCATTACCCCATTCTCCTCCTATGAATCGGGCCATGCATGGTTTTCGTGGCTGAAAAATGTGTCCATATTACCCATTCGACTCTGGCAAGATACGTACATACTGTGACAAACAGTAGTAGCCTTCTCGTTGGGCTTTCAGAAGCATCATCAATAGTCTCTCAAGCTAGATCACTATCTGCCAGTAAGCAAACTGTGGATGTGCTTTTGACTGTCATTTCCAATGGGTTATACTTATTCTTCTTGTATTGGTCATAAGCTTGTCGTTGTAAAATACAAAGAGCAGCAAGGGAGACTTGATGAGCCCACTTGCCTCTTGCTATATTTGAGCCTTTCTCTAGGCCAATGACTCTGCCATCTGTTGTGACCCCAGCAGTGACAATAATATATGTCCAACCACTTCCCTCTAACCATTTCCAATTGCAACAAGGAAGGCCGTCTAAATATGAAGGCCCCTCCATCGTAATCACAAACTTTGTTTCACTATACTCATCAGACCAGGTCCACTGAATTTTCTTTATCAATGGATAAAGACCAACGTCCACAACTACGGGGATTTGGCCTTGGTTTAGGTGTACTGTGGCATTCTTGATCATGTAACATAATGACAAAAGAATGTGCAGTTTCTTTAAAGTTGAACTATGGTAGATGGGCCATGTTCCTCAGTTTGTTTGTCTGCATGAAATCCCTACCAAGATATATAGTCAGTTTGGTCGAGCTTTTCCTTATGTACCAACTCAGATACTCTATCTATCCATCCTATCTCTTGAGCACCTGTCTCCAGATTTGCAATTTGTACATTAACACTTAGCACACCAGGAGACTGTGGAGTATCATTGAATAAGTGGATTGGATATCAGTGTAATCCGTTGGTAATTCAGCAAGTCTTCTCTGATGTGGAACAGTAGCACTTTCCTCTAGGATAACCCTCTTTTACGGTGGCGCACAACTCCCTTAGACTCACCTTTGGCTAACTTTCCAATATGTTTCCTGTTCTGAATAGTATTGGCCATGTGTTGAATGTAGAAGCCACATGCAAGTCACACCCCAACGCATCACTATCACAGAAGAAATACAGTAACACCATTGAATCCTCTCGCTCTCTCTGTACGAATCCTAAGTTTCTTCTTGACATGCGTTAATATAGAGCTAGGATGTTCTGCCTTGGCATTTCTCTCTTTAGCTCTTGTAATATATCTGTTACTATATGAAGCTTTGCAATTAGCATGCCATTTCGCGTTGTTCTCTATCAAAGTCTCAGAAATCCCAGATCCATCATTAACACGTTCTGTGAGCTCTCTGTCAAAGGGCA
Source organism: Archivesica marissinica (assembly GCA_014843695.1). Classification (NCBI taxonomy): domain Eukaryota; kingdom Metazoa; phylum Mollusca; class Bivalvia; order Venerida; family Vesicomyidae; genus Archivesica; species Archivesica marissinica. The sequence goes on from CM026390.1 coordinate 52,771,943, forward strand.
ATGCACACAGTTTATGAAATATTTGAATGTTATTAACTAGGGAAATACATCCTGTATTCTCCCTGTTTGTTTCTCTGTAAATGACTGGATTTTGTAGATGGTTCCCAGCATCTTTCTGACAAAAGACACAAAGAGACCTGTATGTATCCTTCGATGTATCCTATTGGTTTATTTTAACATTTAATGGATTAACCATTGTCACAATCTAGCCTGATACAAAATAGAAAATCACCATAAGTGAACCAAATTTAGTGAAAATGGCATATTCATTATATAAGCACAACACAACAAACAATGACCCAATTATGGTCCAATCGGGCTTCAAATTGGCCGAAATTGGTGTTCTGCCTACTCAAGAAAACTAATTAAGTTGACATCTGTTGAAAGATAAAAATAGCAAAGCATATGTTCCTATGTGATAAAAGGAAAAAACAAATATCGACAATTTCTAATGTTTATTTCTGAGTATTGGATACCTCTTAATGACACGCCGAAATATCAATGGGCGAGTATCAGAAACTACTGCCTGTCAGACTTTTCATAAACTACTTTACTTTGGCTAGCTTTGTGCAAAAATTCAGACTTCCCTCCAAAAGTGAACATGTTGTCCATTTAGTTGCACCTATCAGCTCCACTACATGTGGTGTCACCTAATGGACCACTGATAAGTTTGCTCAAATTGTGATCCTGGGCTCATATTTGGGGTCATATGGTTAACATAGACTTATATTCATGTAGGGATAGCATATTTTACAATGGTTTACATAAGAAAGCTCTTTAAAAATCATCTTCACAGAGTTTTGATATATTTCATGTACCATCATTTAGAAGACCACTACTAAATTTGCTCAAATGGTGATCCCTGGGCCATAATTGACAATTAAAAATCGTCTTCTCAGAAATGATAATGCCCAGGCCTGGAGGTTATAAAACTGTTCTCCAATCTCAAAGTTCAGTCTCAATCGTATGATTGGTTCAGCTGACAGTACCATTCAGAATCAACCAATCAGATCACTTGAGCTTGAGTTTGAGATCTGAGAAAAGTTTTATAACCTCGGGGCCTGATCTTTGATATTTGGCATGTAACATCAACTAGTGAACTGCTGAAATTGTTATCCTGGGGACATATTTAACCCCACTGTAGTGTCACATAATTTACAGACGGATATGTAGTCCAGTGGTAACACGCTGGACTGGTAATCCAGGGATCGCAGGTTCGATCCCCCGTCTGACCCTAATAAAATGAAAAGTCTTTCAGATGGGACGTTAAACCGAGGTCTCGTGTCGGTGCTTTACATCGTGCACTTAAAAGAACCAGAAGAGACTCTGGAATGGGTCTCTGTCTGTATCATTGCACTATCCTACAAAAATCTAAAATGACTAATCTCTTCAGGAGACGTCGCTCATATGGGCAACCGGTAGCGATGATAAATAAACTTAAAAGACAGACATAATTTACATTGACTTACACAGTAAAATTCATTAAAATTAATTTTCTCCAAAACCGGCTGTTCAAAAGTCATCTCAGAAACCACAATGCCCAGAGTTATGATATTTTGCAATGTACAGTCAAACCTGGTTTAGCCATTACCTCTATTAAGCAATGTATGCTTTTATAATCCTTTCAGCGTTTCAACTCTAGTGAGCGATCCAGGGCCGTCATTGCCCTGTTTTCTTTTTTCCCCCAACCACCCAGAGCATGTTGCATGTTTTTTCTCCAAAATCTACCGTAATCCAAAACACATAAAATAAGTGGCCTTATTATAGTGGATGAAGTAGCTGCAGACCCCTGTGATAGTAACCCGAAGTAGCTGCAGACCCCTATGATAGTAACCAGAAGTAGCTGCAGACCCCTGCGATAGTAACCCAAAGTAGCTGCAGACCCCTGCGATAGTAACCCGAAGTAGCTACAGACCCCTGTGATAGTAACCCGAAGTAGCTGCAGACCCCTGCGATAGTAACCCAAAGTAGCTGCAGACTCCTGTGATAGTAACCCGAAGTAGCTACAGACCCCTGTGATAGTAACCCTAAGTAGCTACAGACCCCTGTGATAGTAACCTGAAGTAGCTGCAGACCCCTGTGATAGTAACCCGAAGTAGCTGCAGACCCCTGTGATATAACCCGAAGTAGCTGCAGACCCCTGTGATAGTAACCCGAAGTAGCTGCAGACCCCTGTGATAGTAACCCGAAGTAGCTGCAGACCCCTGTGATAGTAACCCATGTAGAGAACAGACCGTGTGTAAATCCACCTTGAAAGGCTATAGTATAACTACTCTTTCTATTTACAGGTTATAGTGGACACACTTGTGAAGAGGCTGCAGACCCCTGTGATAGTAACCCCTGTAGGGGACTGGCCATGTGTAAATCCACTGTGACAGACTATATCTGTCAATGTGATGAGGGCAAAGTATGGACAGGAACCAGCTGTAAAGGTATGCTCTAGCATAAAATTTACTTGTATATATGCATAGGGTTCCCACAGAGCCTGCAATTCTGGAAAAGGCCTTGAATACAACAATTTTTGGCCAAATTAGGAAAATGTCTGGAATAGTGAATTTATATATTAAAATCTCCAGTATTTTCATTTCATTATATCAGTAACAAACATGGCTAAAAATCTATGCTGTACATTTTGGTTGGACCTAAAAGCCATACGGACCATTTAATGTGTTAACCCTTTCCCTCATAGAAGCACCTCTTGATGCCATTACCAATACGACATACATTGACAAGTAGTAGCCAAACGAATGTTCATAATAAAGGCCAGAATCTCATGTAGTTCCAGTAATATCTATGGAGGTGGGATAGATATGGCCACTACTTATTCACTGCATGTTAGCTAAATGGCTGTCGTTTGTATGGAGATATAATAGTATATTAACATAAATCTCTATGAAGGAAAGGGTTAAATAAAGCTTATTGGTTGCCAGGTCAGACTATTTTGTTATCTCATGGCACTCTGCCACACTGATACATGGGAACCTGTGTGTTGACATCCAGGGGATTTTAATTGCTTGGTTCATAATACAAGAGGGAGATTTTATTTTTTCGTGTACATAATATACACAAAGAAGGACTATTTGGGCGAATAAATTGGAAGGAATGTGTAAACAACATAGATCCAGATCAACCAAGTAGTAATGCAGAACAAACCTTTTGCGTTTTCTCATCCACGCTAATTAATATGCAGTGTTTACCATACGGCAGAGCACTTGCAGTATGCGGATCTACAATATATATGTAGTGAAAAGCCGCAGTATGCGGGGCAAGGGACCCTGGTAGTGTGGCACATAACACATGTTATGAGACATAAAATTTATTTATAATCTCGGGGCATGTCATTCTGTCTTCAGAAACGGACAAGAACTTTGTGATGTTAGTTAACTCTGCCACTGGTCAAGAGCCTCCACATCTAAGGACAGCCTTCCCATTATATACTGATGAACTCTCCATCATGATGTTTACCAGAGTGCACTATACAAATCATCCATCTGCATACCTGTTTGGATTGTTTGCGTATGTATACACTTTTTCTGATTAAGGTTAGTCGAAGAAGCTAAGTACCGTTCAAATTTTTTAAAACTATATTTATAATTAGAAGAATATATATTTACAGTCAAACCTGTGTTAGTGATCACCTCTATTAAGCAGCCAACCTGCATTAAGCAGCCAATTTCCAGATTCCTAATATGTTGTTTTGCTATACATTTACCCTCTATTAAGCAGCCACCTGTGTAAAACGGCCACTTTCTGTGATTCCCTTGGCTGGCTGCTTAAGACAGGTTTGACTGTATATGCAATTTACCTCAGTTTTCGCCATCAATCATAATGCAGTTGTCTTGATTTGAGTTATTGCCTATAGAGAAATGAACTGAATTGCATTGTTTGGCGTAACATCATGTTGGCCTATTGGCAACAGTTTATAACAATATAATTTCCGTACATATGAGCATCATGTTGTGATTTCCAACCTCTTCTTAAAATAACGTCGACTTTGGGAAAACCACTTTAGCTGACGTTATTATATGCGTCATGTACACGCAATATGTCTTCGACTGTTGGCCTTATGTCCTGTGTATTGAAGCATTGCTTATAGAATGCTGAGATACCACTCTTCGACTGTTGGCCTTATGTCCTGTGTATTGAAACATTGCTTATAGAATGCTGAGATACCACTCTTCGACTGTTGGCCTTATGTCCTGTGTATTGAAGCATTGCTTATAGAATGCTGATATACCACTCTTGGACTGTTGGCCTTATGTCCTGTGTATTGAAGCATTGCTTATAGAATGCTGAGATACCACTCTTGGACTGTTGGCCTTATGTCATGTGTATTGAAGCATTGCTTATAGAATGCTGAGATACCACTCTTGGACTGTTGGCCGTATGTCCTGTGTATTGAAGCATTGCTTATAGAATGCTGAGATACCACTCTTGGACTGTTGGCCTTATGTCCTGTGTATTGAAGCATTGCTTATAGAATGCTGAGATACCACTCTTGGACTGTTGGCCTTATGTCCTGTGTATTGAAGCATTGCTTACAGAATGAGACAACATTATTGGACTGTTGGCCTTATTTCTATTGAAGCATTGCTTAAAGAATGGTGAGATAACACTATTGAAATGTTGGCCTTATGTCACATGTATAGAATGGTGAGATACCGCTCTTCGACTGTTGGCCTTATGTCCTGTGTATTGAAGCATTGCTTATAGAATGCTGAGATACCACTCTTCGACTGTTGGCCTTATGTCCTGTGTATTGAAGCATTGCTTACAGAATGAGACAACATTATTGGACTGTTGGCCTTATTTCTATTGAAGCATTGCTTAAAGAATGGTGAGATAACACTATTGAACTGTTGGACTTATATCATATGTATTGAATGTAACATTGCTTATAGAAGGAAATAAGTTGACATAATTGTTCAGTATAAGATGATATTGTATTCCAAAATAGGTGTGCACAATTATTCACCATACCAAGATGATGTGTATTGCACAATAATTTGATCTGTAACTCAGGATCAGAGCCACATTTAGAGCAATTCACTAATTAACTATGTTATGTCAGCCATGTCCAGTCCTTGACTTCCTTATTCATGGATATGAAGGCATGGCAACGAATGACAAAAACGGTATTCGATTGGCTAGGTATTTGAATATTCGGAACCACATGACCTCTTATATGTTGTAGTATTGGGCTCCTCCTTAATTTTCCTCTGACCAGGTCGTGTGACTGGCGCGTGTGTACACATACTCCACACAATCCACAAGAATTAGATTACCGGTAATTGATTTTCCACCTGCTTAAAATAAAAATGATAGATGTGTATAATTAAATGATTATTATTTGAAGCAGGTGGAATGTGGTCCAACTATATAAAGATCAGTTTTTCATAGTTTAATTATCCCACAAACAACGTGGTAACACACATATGTACAAGCATTATATCCCTGACGAATTCTGCCTCAATTAAACTCCTGCATTTCAATAATGTAAGCAAATACACAGTATCAACATGTCACTGTTGTATTGGGAATCCCATATTGGGAATCCCATCCCAAAATATGTCACAACATATAGCATGGAGAAATAAACCGGATGACCTAAATCTGTTAACATCAAAGTGTTGTGTCCGTCAAATAGATGCGTTGCATTAATCAAGTAGTAGCACATTTGGAATTTGACATGCACTTACATGTAGGTTGGTTTTAACCTTTTTTCACATTTCTTCTGAATATGACGTTTTTTTGTGCATTTCTGGAATTCGCTCATATCTGATAGAATTAAAAATTATAAATGGTACCTCAAATGGTCGGTGACATTAATTGCTTGGCAATACTCACAGGCAATACTCACATATTAGCAGTTGATTCATTCTAGCAAACTACATTAATTTATTGTTTTGATTATGTTTGATTTCAGTTCATCTGACCTTGATGTACAGCCAAATTCTGACACAGAGTTTTCTTTGATTGTAAATAAGTCTGGAATTCACGCTAGATTTGGTATGAGTGGTGCGACTATTCCCTTTAACAAAGAATTCGGAGATCAACTACACAATGGGCATTGGCAACACCTGGGCATATCAATAAACAGTGAAGGAAAGATGTCTGCCTCCATTGACGCCCTGTTTTCTGATTCTGTTGATATAGCTCACAACCATGACAAGCTTCACTTAAAGTAAGTTTTTTAGCTTAGATGTTGTTTTTATATAATGTGATTTCATAACCATCATCTGCATTTCCTCCACCTGTCTTACTTCAGTCTCCAAACATCAATTCACATTGACATAACAATTATCTCCTTCAAACAGAAGCTAAGAACACACGTATAATTAATATAAATTTATTTGAGGTTAGGCATAATTAGGGAATTTAATTTATTTTATGCTAATTGATGAAATACAGTGTTCTATCAGTGAGATATAATCCATATCTCACTGCCGGACTACTTTTTTATTATCTCCCTTCCCAATACACTATTCTTGCACTATTACTCTCCCTTTAAATGCTTAGACAACAACAACAACAAATCAACCGTCTGCTATTGAATAATAATATATAAACAATTAATAGCTCTAACAAAATTTAAATAAATAAAAAATGGAATCTAACAATATTGAGGATGTACCTGGAATGTAAAATAATTTTATCATCCGATGTTGTTTTTTTCACAAACTTGCACCGTGTCACACGTGTCATTTAATTTTCACCGTTTACCTGGCTTCAATGACACTATTTACCTGTATTATTGTTTTTGTTATGAAACAAATCAAAAGCGAAATACAACTGACAATGTCTCGAATGTTGTCACTGCAAATTGAAACAATAAATCCAAATTAAATTAAGGCCTGCTCTGGCTCTTAATTTTTTGTAGCCAATTGTTTGTAGTATATTAATTTATTATATGTATCTTGCAATTGCACCACCTAAGTGCTGTATGCCCATAAACTACAACTGAGGTAAGGGTTACATACTGCTTTCCTTTGATATTCAAATTAACTTACACAATTAACGACAACAAAAACAAAAGTTGCCGACACACTTACGTCTAACCACAGGTGGAAGTCGTGATAGCGCAGTGGATGCGCGTTCGCTTCAGGTGCGAAAGGTCCGGAGTTCGAGCCACGCTGGAGCCGTTACGATTGTGCCTTTAGGCAAGGCATTTAATTTCCACGTTGCCTCTTCTCTCTCCCTCGTGGCGATGGATTCCATCAGGAATGAGGTCTCGAGAGTGATTAATATAAGTTATGAACTTGTTTCGCAATCAAGCTAAAATTAATTTGTATAAACTAACCACAGGCACCAGACACAAACAAAATTGTGCATCTAACAGTCGTGTAAAGCTTTTCAATTTGGTAGCATAATTTTCGTCTACAAAGGATTTGGGCAACAATGTAATGCCGCCCTGCTCTTAATTATCACCTACTCAATATAAGCATTCATAGTGTGTCCCGTGTTTGCACACTAATCAAACATTATTCCCCTGTTAAATAAACAAACAACACGCTTGTATGATTCTCCAGTGCGAGATATTAGTCACGCGTGACACGATTTCACCTTGACCCGAGTAATTATCCACAAATAGACTCGGGGGAATTTCCAATTTTCGGATATTTTACAGATTTTCGCTGTTTTTATAATTTTCGCCAAACTGAGTTTTTATTAGCCAATTTTGCAATATTGTAGCCATTGGCGAGGCTGGCGATTGGCCCTATATGTTCATGTATTTTTCCTCGATTCAACTTTAAATTCAAGATGGCGGCATATTTGTGTTTCGACTCACGACGTATAGTCGTCAATGTATTCATCCGCGCAAAAACACGGCGGCCAGCTATTTTAATTTCTTCATTTTGTGTTTGTTTTTCATCAATTATCATAAAATAAAAAGAAAATTTGTTTGTTTTGAGTGAATATGGAATATATCTCATCTCGGAGTGAGAACATTTTCATATTTTCTCACTTCTCAGTGAGATATATTCCATATTCACTCAAAACAAACAAATATCCTCTATTTATCCTCAGTATATGAACAGCAAATATGTGTAATAAGCTAATATGTAACAATCCTGTAACCAAATACTTAGTCTAACATAGAACATACTGACTACAAATCAAGCAAGTCATGATAGCGCAGTGGGAACGCGTTCGCTTCAAGTGTGAAAGGTCGGAGTTTGAGCCCAGTTCCTGTCCATACTTTGCCCTCTTCTCTCTCCCACGTGGCGATGGGTTCCATCAGGAATGTTGTCTCGAGAGTGATTCATATAAGTTGTAAAAACTTGTTTCACAATCGAGCTAAAATAAATGTGTATAAACTAAGCATTTACCCTAATTATTGCAAATAAAACCGCCAACTTAGTTTAGTTTAATCGTATTTTATTGCAATCTAAATATTCATGTACAATGCAAAACAAATGAACAAGTTTATATAATTATGTATGATTCATGGCATTGCTTGGTCAATCATTGTAGTCAATACATATATGTGACCCATCATGACAAAATCAGTCTTAAGTCTAAAAAAATAAATAATGAGTTAACTATACCATCATATAGGTATAAGTATAAGCTTTCTAGTGATATCAGTATCATTCGTGTAGCTCGTTTCAGTCCAAAGTTATGACCATTTGAATAATGGACTTCAAGCGATTAATATTCCGAGAAAACGGCTGTCAAAGATTTGCAGAAATTCTGACTTAGTTTAACAAAATTTGGAGACACAGTGAAATCAAAACACCATAGCAACCAATATGTTCCACATGACACAACTAGTCATGTTTGGTATCAAATTAAAGATAAATGTCCATTCTTTAAAATGCCACCTTGCTGAACTTAGTAGTATCCATAGTGGTGCAGCTGTTCTAGTATAAATACAATAATAATATAAAAAAAAATTTATTGACTTAAATTTTATTTACTTAAACCAATATATCCTGAAAGGATTATTCTGACTTTTCAGAGTACATGTAGCAATCTCCATGTCTTTGTAAATATTCTAGTTTTATGGCCCCTGTATATTTACTCCTTTGATTAGTCTGATCCGACAGTGCCTACGGCATAAGTGGACACCTTATGTTATATAAAATTGTTAATTGGATCATAGTACACAGTAGCAGTGTTTCATTGATCAATTAAAATGTTTACTTTAGCACAATTCCCCTTATCAGTTGTGTTATTTTAGGAAAGGATTAGGGGGTAATTTATTGCTTTTTGTGGGAAGTAAAGTAACCTTGTATATTGTGCAGCTCTGAATTAGAAAAGGGGTGAAAAGCTTGGTGTAGTCCCACTTATATAAAATTAGGTAAAAATGGGTGTGGGAATAAGAGGATTTGTGTTGCAGTGTGTTTAAGAGTGTTTAAGATCAAATACAATCAAATGGACGGACGGACAGACACGCAGACAGACAGCAACTATATATATATATATATACATACCATGAACCTGTAACCACAAACAACAAGACTGTGTCCACCGCGTTTGTTGCGGACAAACTCAATTTGAACTTGTGCATTCGCCAACAATTTGGAATGGTCATTATATTAAATCTCAAGTCTTCGTTACCGAACATACCCTCCCTGTTTTTACAAGGCGTATAGAACCTTTTCTCAGTTGGGAGAAGCACCCAGTCCTTAACATAACTGGAAAATGTTCCGAATGGGCATAACAACGGCCAAAAATTTGCAGATCTCCATTGAGGATTATAAGAATACCTTTGCATCTACAACTTTGCATCTTTTTCAGTACTCTTACTATTTAACATAATAGGTGGAACATACAAGCCAAATGTATTTCCCCAGTTATATGTGAAAGCATCTATACCAGCAGACCTGTAACACCAGAATCTAGAATAAAATACTGGTAATTTGGCATTATGTTCAGATGCAAACCAATCTATGTCTAGTTTGCCCCTCCTGCATTGTATGATATTAACACTATCCAAAGAGATCTCTCTCCATAACACGGGATAAATAATCTGCCTTATCATTTAATTCCCGAGGAATCCACTGTAATTCTAATTGAATAGAACGCTCAGAACATGTTTTGTAAATCAGCATGGCTAATTCTTGCAAGTCTCGTTTCATAGAACACATTTGCACTATACTACAGACGCCCGTATTGTCTGAAAACCATTTAACTCTTTGGTTATCTAAGATACCCTTTAACGAATGTACACGGCAGACAGTTCTCGCCAGGTAGAGGACTTAGACATTTCTAATTCTGACCATATGCCATGAGCAACCCCGTTAAATGTGTTAACTTCATACCCGGCTAATCCCATACAGCTAGCATCACTGTATACTATTCTAGAACACGCATTAGAGTTTGCTAACTTACGAATATTCATATCGCGTAAGTTTCTCTGCCAAAAAGACAACTGTTCTAAACTGTCTTCGGAAAGCTTAATATAAGAATTCCATGTCGTGGCATTTGCTATATCTATGCTTAAGAATCGTGTCATTATCTGTGCTAAGTTACCCAATACAATACTGATAGAAATTATGTGACCCACGAAACTGGTCACTTTCTTAACGAATTTCGCACGATTAGGTTTATAATTAATGCCAAATGAAGTAACCAAAGCTTTATCAATTCTATGTTGAGGTACACGAATTAGTAAATTCCAATGAATTTAGAATGGCGCCGAGCCATTGAAGTTCTTGTACTGGAATCCATAAAGATTTGTCTGCTTTAGGAATAAATCCTGAATCAAGCAGATCTTGCTTGACTTCATTGGACAGCACATTTATATTTGACCTGGTATCACCACAGCCAAAACCATCATCCAAAAACATGATGACCTTTTTACCCTCACCCCGCCATTTAGCAACTAATGGTCTCGTCAATTTACTAAATATGTATGGGGCCGTAGATAAACCGAAGGGTAATACCAAAAATTTATAGTAACAAATGTCGCCGCCACTATTAGGCCAAGAGAATCCTAGATATTCAGTCTGAGGTAAAAATATGTCAATGAAATGATAAGCAGAATGTATATCAAATTTAATCATCCAGCAATTAGCCTGCACTTACATCAAAGCTAGCCTCAAATCCTCGTATTTCACAGATTGTTTCCACAAAAATTTATTAACAACCCTCAGGTCCAAAATCAACTGTTTTTTGCCATTATTGTTAACAGAGTCTGAATGCGGATAACAACAATAGGTATATGTTGATCACATTTTCCCACCAGGCCCCTATCTAGCAAATCTGTAATAGCTTCCTTTACAAACATACTTTCTTCTAAAGCTGACTTAATTATTTTTTAATACATGACTGTCGGGTTGAGAATAAAACGGAATTCTATAACCGTGAGCAATGGTGTCTAAAATAAATTCAGATGCACTAATTTTCTTCCAAAATTCAATATGATTTCGTAATCTGTATTTAACAATAATACTTTTCTGCCCGTGCTCATATTCGAAATAACTGTCTGTAAACATATTATTATCAAATTCATTATTACTAAAAATAGAATACTCATTTGTCAAATCTGGGTTTTCCCCCGTATCCGGAATTGCCTCATTTTTTGACCGGTAAGTCATGTTGCTGTCCAGATTTGTACATGTAGGGGTATGTCCGGCGGATGTGGTTGGGGTCTCCACAGGCATAACAGGGACCGACTCCTTGTCCCATTCCACGAAAGGAACTCTGCCTTGATCCGTAAGACTGTTGTTGTTGACCCATCCCACCGGAAGCTGGTCCTCCCCATGCACGGGGTGTAGGTCTATACAACATGCTGTCATGAAAATCAACAGAAGCTTGGGCCTACCAATCTTGAGCTTCGAAGACTTTTTCTGTTTCTTCTTCTTGAGAGCTCTGGACTCCGCACTGTTGATCTTGGACTCGTCGTCCAACAGTTTCCCAGCCGGCTTCAGACGTATCGGCAATCCGAATGTGTTTGTTTCTAACCTTGAGCTTCTCACAACTCCCCGTGGCGTAATCTGCCTTTTTGAAGGGCCCAAACACTTTGTTTCAAACTGTCTGCTAACTCCGAATTAAATTGGAACTGTTTCTTGTTCCCTTCGTACCTCCAGTTCAAGTCTTTATCCGTTTTTATCTTCTTTACTTCTGTCGCCACTGATAAACTATTATCTCGTACTTCCTGCTTCAGAGAATTTATTTCTGCTTTTTGACCACGAATCTCTGACAATAATTCTCTCAAGCTATTGTTAATATCCCCACTTTGAGAAGCCATAGAGGCGTTATTGTCCACACAATCTGTATTTAATAATCCTTCCATTTATTACGCATATACATGTAAATCACCCGATACGGCGATAGTCGTCCGTTATTATCACGCTAACCGCTCACTATAAAATTACACCCGAATCGGTCGTAACCAAATGCTGAATGCTCTCGGCTGTTTTCACAAATTTTACCTTCATGAAAAATACGCCACCTATCGGCGTTTACCTTGCACGGGAAATTAATTTCTGTCTAATTCTCTTCATCAAACGACAGAAATTATACAGATATGTCACTCATTTCTCAATGAAAACATGTTTTGTCAGCACATTAGGATCTATTTCTCCTGGGTGAGGGGATTATGTCCGAGGGGGATTATGTCATAGGGGGGATAATGTCCAGGGGGATTATGTCCTAGCAGTAATTTTACACAGGGGGGATTATGTCCGGGGGGGGATTTTGAATGAATATCGTTTATCGTTGTGATGATTTATCTTTAAATGTATCTAGCTAGCATTTTTATCTGTAGTCTATAAATAATATTTGTTAAATGTTTACATACAATTAATTTCCATATCTATATCTAATAATGGGTTAACCATTATTTTCTAATTTTAAAACGGCAGTTTTCCCGTTATTACAATGTAGTTTTCATGGTAGCTTGTCGAGGGATATTAATTCCCGACACGTGTTGTGAAATAACGATATCTGATTTGGATTATTGCTTAGTTTGATTGACTGGCAGCTACTGGTCAATTAGTGCATAATGACATGTTTAAATTCAAACATGTTGGGAAATATGGTCAAAACTTTGGTTTGGGCAGGTTACGGGTTAAGGCTATTACAGTCATATGTAGAGACTGGGTAATATCCCATGTACATGTAACTAACAGATTACCGAAAACTGTTATTCCAAAATAACATTATTATGCTGTGTAAAGGAATAACACCCGAAGACGACAGGTGCGTTCTCTATTTAAATGAACATCACCGTCCCTATATGCAAACAAATCTCTCAGTGGCTTTCCATATTTAAAAATAGAAAAAAAGAGCAGATAAACTGGAAATCTACGTTCTTAATTAACACTTCTCTTTCAGCCTACCGTAATATTAATCTCCTTGACACCCATGACCTTGTAATCAATGGTATTGGTAGAATACTGGACACATTTGAATGTGTTGAAGAAATCTCTCTTACATTGTAATTAAATTGTTATAACAGCTAATAATGCCCTCAACTGTCAAGTTATTGACATTGTTGGTACCCACATGAAGAATTGTGAACTGTTCTGAGATCCACTGTGGATCACGTTCCATCCTTTCCATCAGAAAAGTGATATTAATACCAGGGAAGTCAATAACTTCTACCGAGCGAATACCAGACACATGTTATGCATGTGATCGAAAGTAATTACCGATGGAATAGTAATTGCCCGACATGTAAATCATGCACATGTACTGATGAAAAGAGATGTCAAATAAGAGAAAGGTGATGAAAACCTTTATATTCTGAGATACGCGGACCTGGGCAATTGGCCAATTGTGTTCGAGAGTTTCAGTCATCCCTGTTTGAATAGCGAAGGTAGAACAATATGCATTATATAGAGATTATTGCCAACGTGTTCGAGCAAGCGGGGGTGTTCTAGTTAACCGAGTTCGAGGAAACGAAGTTGGATTGTATTTAGGTGGAACATCTGATTGAAATGCCAAAGTAGTGAAACCACTACATTTTTTAGCTTGATAGCGTACCAGATACTTTTCCCAATGGGATAGTTTGAATTAAACGTCGCAAGCCCTACTTTGTAGGAAACATATGAAAAATATTACAAATTTGTTATCTCCTCATTTCCCCTACAGCATGGCTATTAACGTTAAATAAACAATCCTTGACATTAATAAATTGTTAGAATGTTTCTAACTTATGTCAATAACATCCTCACAACAACTTCTACCAGGTTTGTTCAAATGGGGTCGACGGTGTTTAGGTCAGAGTAAACGAGAATCTTGAACCAACTCTAGGACGTTGCCACATTTGTCCTGTAATAATTACCCTTGTGGCATGGGTAACAGTGTCCAGCAGTCAAATGACTGCACTTTTGTTATGCATGTATAACTATTTTGTATTAAATTTTATTATATTGTAGTGCTCAAGTGTATTTGGGTTATGGATATGTTGCTGAATATGGAAATGTGACTGTGTGGGATAGACTTTTAGAAAACGCAGAGTTTTCTCAAGCTGTTGTCCATCAATTTAAGCTTACGTTTAACCTAATACAGAACTGGTGGAACTACAAGTGGACATATTCTGCCACCTATAGCAACGAGAAACTTAGTCAGTTAATTGGTAAGTTATTTTTGTTTGTTGAGAAAAAAGAAAACAACAAAATTTAAATAATTTATCATTTGTATTTACACTATTACTGGATACACGTGTACATACACTATTACTGGATACACGTGTATTTACACTATTACTGGATACACGTGTACATACACTATTACTGGATACACGTGTATTTACACTATTACTGGATACACGTGTATTTACACTATTACTGGATACACGTGTACATACACTATTACTGGATACATGTGTACATACACTATTACTGGATACATGTGTACATACACTATTACTGGATACACGTGTATTTACATTATTACTGGATACACGTGTACATACACTATTACTGGATACACGTGTACATACACTATTACTGGATACACGTGTACATACACTATTACTGGATACACGTGTACATACACTATTACTGGATACACGTGTACATACACTATTACTGGATACACGTGTATTTACATTATTACTGGATACACGTGTACATACACCATTACTGGATACATGTGTACATACACTATTATTGGATACATACACTATTACTGGATACACGTGTACATACACTATTACTGGATACACGTGTACATACACTATTACTGGATACACGTGTACATACACTATTACTGGATACACGTGTACATACACTATTACTGGATACACGTGTACATACACTATTACTGGATACATGTGTACATACACTATTACTGGATACATGTGTACATACACTATTACTGGATACACGTGTACATACACTATTACTGGATACATGTGTACATACACTATTACTGGATACATGTGTACATACACTATTACTGGATACATGTGTATTTACACTATTACTGGATACATGTGTACATACACTATTACTGGATACATGTGTACATACACTATTACTGGATACATGTGTACATACACTATTACTGGATACATATGTACATACACTATTACTGGATACATATGTACATACACTATTACTGGATACACATGTACATACACTATTACTGGATACACGTGTACATACACTATTACTGGATACACGTGTATTTACACTATTACTGGATACATGTGTACATACACTATTACTGGATACATGTGTATTTACATTATTACTGGATACACGTGTACATACACTATTACTGGATACACGTGTATTTACACTATTACTGGATACATATGTATTTACACTATTACTGGATACATATGTACATACACTATTACTGGATACATATGTACATACACTATTACTGGATACATGTGTACATACACTATTACTGGATACATGTGTACATACACTATTACTGGATACATGTGTACATACACTATTACTGGATACATGTGTACATACACTATTACTGGATACATGTGTACATACACTATTACTGGATACATGTGTACATACACTATTACTGGATACACGTGTACATACACTATTACTGGATACACGTGTACATACACTATTACTGGATACACGTGTATTTACACTATTACTGGATACATGTGTACATACACTATTACTGGATACATGTGTACATACACTATTACTGGATACATGTGTATTTACACTATTACTGGATACATGTGTACATACACTATTACTGGATACATGTGTACATACACTATTACTGGATACATGTGTACATACACTATTACTGGATACATATGTACATACACTATTACTGGATACATATGTATTTACACTATTACTGGATACATGTGTACATACACTATTACTGGATACATGTGTACATACACTATTACTGGATACATATGTACATACACTATTACTGGATACATGTGTATTTACACTATTACTGGATACATGTGTACATACACTATTACTGGATACATGTGTACATACACTATTACTGGATACATATGTACATACACTATTACTGGATACATGTGTATTTACACTATTACTGGATACATGTGTACATACACTATTACTGGATACATGTGTACATACACTATTACTGGATACATATGTACATACACTATTACTGGATACATATGTACATACACTATTACTGGATACACATGTACATACACTATTACTGGATACACGTGTACATACACTATTACTGGATACACGTGTATTTACACTATTACTGGATACATGTGTACATACACTATTACTGGATACATGTGTATTTACATTATTACTGGATACACGTGTACATACACTATTACTGGATACACGTGTACATACACTATTACTGGATACATGTGTACATACACTATTACTGGATACATGTGTACATACACTATTACTGGATACATGTGTACATACACTATTACTGGATACATATGTACATACACTATTACTGGATACACATGTACATACACTATTACTGGATACATATGTACATACACTATTACTGGATACACGTGTACATACACTATTACTGGATACATGTGTACATACACTATTACTGGATACATATGTACATACACTATTACTGGATACATATGTACATACACTATTACTGGATACATATGTACATACACTATTACTGGATACACATGTACATACACTATTACTGGATACATGTGTACATACACTATTACTGGATACACGTGTATTTACACTATTACTGGATACATGTGTACATACACTATTACTGGATACATGTGTATTTACATTATTACTGGATACACGTGTACATACACTATTACTGGATACACGTGTATTTACACTATTACTGGATACATATGTATTTACACTATTACTGGATACATATGTACATACACTATTACTGGATACATATGTACATACACTATTACTGGATACATGTGTACATACACTATTACTGGATACATGTGTACATACACTATTACTGGATACATGTGTACATACACTATTACTGGATACATATGTACATACACTATTACTGGATACATGTGTACATACACTATTACTGGATACACGTGTATTTACATTATTACTGGATACACGTGTACATACACTATTACTGGATACACGTGTACATACACTATTACTGGATACACGTGTACATACACTATTACTGGATACACGTGTACATACACTATTACTGGATACACGTGTACATACACTATTACTGGATACACGTGTACATACACTATTACTGGATACATGTGTACATACACTATTACTGGATACATGTGTACATACACTATTACTGGATACATGTGTACATACACTATTACTGGATACACGTGTACATACACTATTACTGGATACATGTGTACATACACTATTACTGGATACACGTGTACATACACTATTACTGGATACACGTGTACATACACTATTACTGGATACATATGTACATACACTATTACTGGATACATGTGTACATACACTATTACTGGATACATGTGTACATACACTATTACTGGATACATATGTACATACACTATTACTGGATACATTTGTATTTACACTATTATTGGATACATGTGTACATACACTATTACTGGATACACGTGTACATACACTATTACTGGATACACGTGTACATACACTATTACTGGATACATACACTATTACTGGATACATGTGTACATACACTATTACTGGATACATGTGTACATACACTATTACTGGATACACGTGTACATACACTATTACTGGATACATGTGTACATACACTATTACTGGATACATGTGTACATACACTATTACTGGATACATGTGTACATACACTATTACTGGATACATACACTATTACTGGATACATGTGTACATACACTATTACTGGATACATGTGTAATACACTATTACTGGATACATGTGTACATACACTATTACTGGATACATGTGTACATACACTATTACTGGATACATGTGTACATACACTATTACTGGATACATGTGTACATACACTATTACTGGATACACGTGTACATACACTATTACTGGATACATGTGTACATACACTATTACTGGATACATGTGTACATACACTATTACTGGATACATGTGTACATACACTATTACTGGATACATGTGTACATACACTATTACTGGATACATGTGTACATACACTATTACTGGATACATGTGTACATACACTATTACTGGATACACGTGTACATACACTATTACTGGATACATACACTATTACTGGATACATGTGTACATACACTATTACTGGATACATGTGTACATACACTATTACTGGATACATGTGTACATACACTATTACTGGATACATGTGTAATACACTATTACTGGATACATGTGTACATACACTATTACTGGATACATGTGTATTTACACTATTATTGGATACATGTGTACATACACTATTACTGGATACACGTGTACATACACTATTACTGGATACACGTGTACATACACTATTACTGGATACATGTGTACATACACTATTACTGGATACACGTGTACATACACTATTACTGGATACATGTGTACATACACTATTACTGGATACATGTGTACATACACTATTACTGGATACATGTGTACATACACTATTACTGGATACACGTGTATTTACACTATTACTGGATACACGTGTACATACACTATTACTGGATACACGTGTACATACACTATTACTGGATACACGTGTACATACACTATTACTGGATACACGTGTACATACACTATTACTGGATACACGTGTACATACACTATTACTAGATACATGTGTACATACACTATTACTGGATACACGTGTACATACACTATTACTAAATACATGTGTACATACACTATTACTGGATACACGTGTACATACACTATTACTGGATACACGTGTATTTACACTATTACTGGATGCATGTGTATTTACACTATTACTGGATACATGTGTACATACACTATTACTGGATACATGTGTACATACACTATTACTGGATACATGTGTACATACACTATTACTGGATACATGTGTATTTACACTATTACTGGATACATGTGTACATACACTATTACTGGATACATGTGTACATACACTATTACTGGATACACGTGTACATACACTATTACTGGATACACGTGTACATACACTATTACTGGATACACGTGTACATACATGTCACAGAATGACTGTGTGGATTGTCTAATAAAGGTCACAGGGGTCTGGAGTAGAGAAACTAAACACCGTGGTCACTCAATCTCACTTTACTAAGTGCATAAAAACATATTTATATATATACATGATGAACATCATACTAGTCAAATTTAACTAAACCGGTACCCATACCGTCTAACCCCAATAGTTCTGTCCGGTGGCTATGCGCCGTTCAACTGACGAACCGAGTTGACTTATACAACAGTTATTAATTTAACTGGAACATGACACTGTTATTACACTCAGTGAAGACACTACTTCACTATAAGTTCCTAAGAACTAGGCACTGTAAAACGACACTCAGTGCTGCTTTAATTACTAGTGGTTACTAAGAACCCGGCACTGGAAAACTACACTCAGTGCTAATTTAAACCGATTCATAAACGAATAACTCCTGCACCATACTCATACTCCCGAGGTTGGTACTGACTGCCCTGTGGCGAAGTCTTGGAAGGAGTCTACGCCCCTTCACATGATGAGCCCGGCCTGGTTGATCTATATTACGTGTGGTAACAGTCACGCCTATGCTGTGCCATTACCCACCGACCGTCTCGACCACCTCTCTCAGACTACCTTCGTTGCCTCAATCCCGTCTGGCTATACCCCGTCACCCTCGTCTTACGCCGTGATGCGGCTACAAGTATAAGCTTTGTTGTACAATCATGATACAACTTAACGCCCTAATCAAGTCTCGGCTAGACAATATATAGCTTTACACATTAGATATCAATCACGCAATCACCGGTACATTATACAATACTAATACACTAATCGTTAGTATTATTCAAGCGGGCTAACTTTAACCTAGATAACCGTTCACCCCTCTATACGGTTGCTCGATGATCAATGCATCTACCATGCATACATCCCCATCACACAAGTGTTATACATAATACGCTCGAGGTATATAAATGGTTACCCCACGGTAACTGTCACTAGCTACGCTCATGCATATACCGTGCATGAGTTACCATAACACAAATGTTATACATAATATTATACTCAATGTAGGTAAACTGTTATCCACTGGTAACGGTCACTCGCTACGCCTATGCCTCTCCCGTGCATAGATTCTATATTACATATGGTACATACAAGATATTCATATTACCCATGCAGTGTATCCGCTGCACACAATAAAGACACTGGTTCGGTCCCGACCCTTTCAAAATATAGCTACAATTCAATGGTCTTGGCGATAGCACGGCTTAGGACTATCCCCATTGCGATAACACCGTCCGCCCCAGACGACATGTAGCTAAAGACTCTAACTATTAAAACGATTCCATCATGAACCGAAGCCAAATAAATTGCTTTTAACAGGTTCATAAAACAATTTAACCCGTATAAATATCATCAACGCTTACTCCACAAGACGTTACAGATAATAAAACAAAACAGGACTTACCCAGTCTACCGCGTGCATTGGTCGCTAAACCTCTCCTTCACACAGTGAATTTCCAAATGGCTTGACACCCGTACAGGCCACGCTAGGCTATATATATAGGTGGGCCGATCCCTTTACATACGGTACTACTCTATCTAACGTGAAGTAATCCGTGCAGCGCGTGCCCGCTTATGACTACACACCACAACCGGATCTCTACCTAGAGGCCTTTCGATAAATTCTACCTCAGTATACGTTAAACGTTAAACTGTGTATTATCTGCGACGATTTAACTTATCTATCGGTACTCTGTCTTAACACGGGTAAACACAATCCGGCATACCTGATCTACGTGATAAAACCCCACTGAACATCTCTACCTGTTAACTCATAAAATAATATCAATTTACCATTTCTTAACATTAAACCTCTACGATTTACTGACAGCAGCAAACAACTATATTCATGAAGAGGCCCGTACCGGTGTACTCAAATAATCGTACTGTCATTTTGTTACAATACACTATTACTGGATACATGTGTACATACACTATTACTGGATACATGTGTACATACACTATTACTGGATACACGTGTACATACACTATTACTGGATACATGTGTACATACACTATTACTGGATACATGTGTATTTACACTATTACTGGATACATGTGTATTTACACTATTACTGGATACATGTGTACATACACTATTACTGGATACACGTGTATTTACACTATTACTGGATACATGTGTATTTACACTATTACTGGATACATGTGTATTTACACTATTACTGGATACATGTGTACATACACTATTACTGGATACACGTGTACATACACTATTACTGGATACATGTGTACATACACTATTACTGGAAACACGTGTACATACACTATTACTGGATACATGTGTACATACACTATTACTGGATACACGTGTACATACACTATTACTGGATACACGTGTACATACACTATTACTGGATACATGTGTACATACACTATTACTGGATACACGTGTACATACACTATTACTGGATACATTTGTACATACACTATTACTGGATACACGTGTACATACACTATTACTGGATACATGTGTACATACACTATTACTGGATACACGTGTACATACACTATTACTGGATACACGTGTACATACACTATTACTGGATACATGTGTACATA
Organism: Archivesica marissinica; assembly: GCA_014843695.1. Taxonomy (NCBI): domain Eukaryota; kingdom Metazoa; phylum Mollusca; class Bivalvia; order Venerida; family Vesicomyidae; genus Archivesica; species Archivesica marissinica. Next base: position 52,794,155 of record CM026390.1, read on the forward strand.
CACTATTACTGGATACATGTGTACATACACTATTACTGGATACATGTGTATTTACACTATTACTGGATACACGTGTACATACACTATTACTGGATACACGTGTACATACACTATTACTGGATACATGTGTACATACACTATTACTGGATACATGTGTACATACACTATTACTGGATACACGTGTACATACACTATTACCTGATACATGTGTACATACACTATTACTGGATACACGTGTACATACACTATTACTGGATACATGTGTACATACACTATTACTGGATACATGTGTACATACACTATTACTGGATACATGTGTACATACACTATTACTGGATACATGTGTACATACACTATTACTGGATACATGTGTACATACACTATTACTGGATACATGTGTACATACACCATTACTGGATACATGTGTACATACACTATTACTGGATACATGTGTACATACACTATTACTGGATACATGTGTACATACACTATTACTGGATACCGTGTAACACTATTACTGGATACAGTGTACATACACTATTACTGGATACAGTGTACATACACTATTACTGGATACAACAGTTATACACTATTACTGGATACACTGTACATACACTATTACTGGATACATGTGTATTTACACTATTACTGGATACATGTGTACATACACTATTACTGGATACACGTGTACATACACTATTACTGGATACATGTGTACATACACTATTACTGGATACATGTGTATTTACACTATTACTGGATACATGTGTACATACACTATTACTGGATACATGTGTACATACACTATTACTGGATACATGTGTATTTACACTATTACTGGATACATGTGTACATACACTATTACTGGATACATGTGTACATACACTATTACTGGATACATGTGTACATACACTATTACTGGATACATGTGTACATACACTATTACTGGATACATGTGTACATACACTATTACTGGATACATATGTACATACACTATTACTGGATACACGTGTACATACACTATTACTGGATACATATGTACATACACTATTACTGGATACACGTGTACATACACTATTACTGGATACACGTGTACATACACTATTACTGGATACACGTGTACATACACTATTACTGGATACACGTGTACATACACTATTACTGGATACATATGTACATACACTATTACTGGATACACGTGTACATACACTATTACTGGATACATATGTACATACACTATTACTGGATACATGTGTACATACACTATTACTGGATACATATGTACATACACTATTACTGGATACATGTGTATTTACACTATTACTGGATACATGTGTACATACACTATTACTGGATACATATGTACATACACTATTACTGGATACATGTGTATTTACACTATTACTGGATACATGTGTACATACACTATTACTGGATACATGTGTATTTACACTATTACTGGATACACGTGTACATACACTATTACTGGATACATGTGTATTTACACTATTACTGGATACATGTGTACATACACTATTACTGGATACATGTGTACATACACTATTACTGGATACATGTGTATTTACACTATTACTGGATACATGTGTACATACACTATTACTGGATACATGTGTACATACACTATTACTGGATACATGTGTACATACACTATTACTGGATACATGTGTACATACACTATTACTGGATACATGTGTACATACACTATTACTGGATACATACACTATTACTGGATACATGTGTACATACACTATTACTGGATACATGTGTACATACACTATTACTGGATACATGTGTACATACACTATTACTGGATACATGTGTACATACACTATTACTGGATACATGTGTACATACACTATTACTGGATACATGTGTACATACACTATTACTGGATACATGTGTACATACACTATTACTGGATACATGTGTACATACACTATTACTGGATACATGTGTACATACACTATTACTGGATACATGTGTACATACACTATTACTGGATACATGTGTACATACACTATTACTGGATACATGTGTACATACACTATTACTGGATACATGTGTACATACACTATTACTGGATACATTTGTATTTACACTATTACTGGATACATGTGTACAAACACTATTACTGGATACATGTGTACATACACTATTACTGGATACATGTGTACATACACTATTACTGGATACATGTGTACATACACTATTACTGGATACATGTGTACATACACTATTACTGGATACATGTGTACATACACTATTACTGGATACATGTGTACATACACTATTACTGGATACATGTGTACATACACTATTACTGGATACATGTGTACATACACTATTACTGGATACATGTGTACATACACTATTACTGGATACATGTGTACATACACTATTACTGGATACATGTGTACATACACTATTACTGGATACATGTGTACATACACTATTACTGGATACATGTGTACATACACTATTACTGGATACATGTGTACATACACTATTACTGGATACATGTGTACATACACTATTATGGATACATGTGTATACACTATTACTGGATACATGTGTACATACACTATTACTGGATACATGTGTACATACACTATTACTGGATACATGTGTACATACACTATTACTGGATACATGTGTACATACACTATTACTGGATACATGTGTACATACACTATTACTGGATACATGTGTATTTACATATAGTATAAATCTATAAAATATCTCCTGCTCAGAAACCACAATACCTAGAGCATTGATATTTTGCATGTGGCATCACATAGGTTAAATATAGATTTATATAGTATAACTCTATAAAATATATCCTGCTCAGAAACCACAATACATAGAGCATTGATATTTTGCATTGTGTTAAAGGTTGCTTCTACTAAATAACCACCTGTACTAAGTTGTTCCATAACTCTTGCAATTAAAATTATCTGAATATATGTACTCTTCCCTGTATTAAAAGTGATGTGATATGGCAATATTAAAAAGTGTTAACGGCAAGCTGAAATAATGGCTCAGGTCAGCCTTTTCTATTTTGTTTGCGACTATTTTGGTCTGGAGTTTACTAAGCATGGTCAGCGATTTAGCTTCTCCACTTCAGTACTGGTTCTACGCTGTCATTCTTCTTCTTTTCTACCTACCTCAAAGACGTCACGTCACATATCAGGGTTGGGGAATGGGAACCAAACATTCTTTTAATTGTGGCATAAGCTACATATCTTCATGCAAGACAGGAATATTTTTCACTCAAAATAATATGGCATGAATCATTAATCCACTACTGTGTGCTTATGTAAATGGTCATATGTAGTTTTCCATAGAAAAACTGATAAACAAACTTCTTAAATTATTGTTGTGCATCAATGTATTTTTTTTTTGATTTGTGATGGAATAAAGTCAACCAATAATCTCAAATTTAGTTTAGTTTCATTCAAAACTTGAGAGGAAAAAGCCATTGCCGTGACAAAGTCCACAAGGTATCCTCGTCTTATGGATAGATCTAGCTTATAATCATCATTTTCCAGCCAAACTTTGACCCTTTACTTATGGCCAAGATCGACTTATGACCGGGAATATATGTTTCTTTAAATAAGCACCTATTTTAATATCGTTTTGTATCGGCCAAACCATAATTTATTTTTATGTTCACTACTTGAAAATAAACAGATACCAAACTAATTGGCATGTGGTTTCTTCTATGGATAGCTGTTTGTCACATATATATATATATATGGTTGCTTTGACCTTTATACATTACAGCATACATGTATATCACAGCCATCAGAAAAAGCTTTTATGTTGCTATATCAGTCAGTAGACATAGAGATACCAAACTAGCTACATGTATATGGATACGTCTAGGGATGGCTGTGTTGCAACTATTATCTTTCAATGAGACCTGTTAACCCATTTCATTCTGGATATTACAAACAACATAGATCCAGATCAGCCGATCTGCTGATCAGGATCTATGTTGTTTGCTACATAGCCAAGTGTCTTAGCAAGATCATCAGAATAGCAAACAGCATAGAGCCTGATCAGACAGCATGTTCCATGGCGGCTGATCTGGCTCTATGTTCTTTGCAAATACTGTTTGAACGGTATCCAGAATGAAATGGGTTAACAATAATATTAAATTATCATCAGCGTATCCATATTATTTTTTATTTACATTAAAATCCTTACAGTTAAATAAAACATATTCACATAAATAAATTTCTACACACTTTTGTAATGGAGAAAATAAGCATTTAGGTTTCGATTTAATCCCTCTGGTCTTGTATATTAATGTTACAACATGATGTAAATATTGATGAATAAAATATGTTTAAACTAATATTAAATCAGATTGAATTATTTAGCCATTTGAGGTTTTCAACACAGATGAGCAATCCAGGCTTGATTTGTATTGTCCCCTGTATGAACATACAATGTAATTCATCCTTATCATCTGTTTTCAATGACTAAGCAAACATTTACTTATTTACTGTTCAAAAGGCCGGTAAGGAATAAATAATCTTTGCAACTATTTCAGAAAATCCAAACCTTGTTCCACAGTTGAAATGTGATGCTGCAGAAGATTTTGGAGTTGCTTCTACGGAAAGACTGAAAACGATCGAAGATATTTCCCAACTTCATAGTATATATAACAGAGTTGTTACAGAGAGTAGTGGAGGCTATACGTACAACCATTCAATTGATACAAGTATGTGCATTGACAGTTGGTCGTTTATGTCAGGAATCTTTATTGTATTAATATACATGTACCTTGCAAACACACCTTTGGAGTCTATCGGGGATGCGTAGCAGTCCAGTTGGTAGTTAGTCTGTTGGTCTGGCCATTGATTTTCCTTATGAAACTTGTGACACAACCTATTTCCCCAGTTTCAAACATGATAAGCATATTCTGACATAATGATATCTAGTTAATTTAAACTTTATTTGTTTTACAACGATTGCAAAACAAGTTTTAACAACTTATATTAATCACTCTCGTTGGCACGGATGAAAGCGTAAATGTGGTCATTCATGTGGGAGGTACCCGGAGAAAACCCACTTGTCCGAGCTGACGACCACGATATCTAGTTGCAGGTGGCTTGTTTTGTTATTGGATTATTATATGCTCAATAACTGTGTCATACACTGAGAACAGGCATAAAGGCTTTTCTTCATATGTGGTGTTTATTCGGAGGGTCATCAGTGGAGATATATTTACAAAGATTGAAGTCTTTAACATTCATGCAAAACCTTTAAGAAATTTGTGTCAATGTTTCAAGGTCAAGGTGCTGTTAGTAACACTAGTAATCACAATAATATGCAGAGCTTCTAAAATCGCTTGTTGTCTCCCGGTCCAGGACCGGATTTTAAACTGGTGAACCGATTGTAGCTCGAAAATGTCATAAAAAAATTGGTCTAGAAAATTGTTGAAAAGGCCAAGAAATCCATGGAATACATATTTCTAACAGACCTAAATGGGTAAATATAATCTCTCGATAAGGTGTAGATTTGTTCACACCTGTTTCCAGTCTAAGATCGATATGTGACCTGCTTGACTGATCCATGTTAATTGCCCACCTATTGTCTGATAATCCCAAAGCCACACAATACCCATCCGAGACAGATGTTTTGCCCAAGGCACTAAATCTTAGAAGCCCTGATAATATGATAATGTTATGTGCACACAACCAATATAATGTGGAATGTGAAAGTCGTGATAGCGTAGTGGATGCGTGTTCGCTTCAGGTACGAAAGGTCCGGAGTTCAAGCCCCGCTGGAGCCGTAATGATTGTGCCCTTAGGCAAGGCATTTAAATTCCACGTTGCCAATTCTCTCTCCCTCATGGCGATGGATTCCATCAGGAATGAGGTCTCGAGCATGATTAATATAAGTTGTAAGAACTTGTTTCGCAATTGAGCTAAAATAAATTTGTTTAAACTAGCTAATGTAATGTGACCGTTAATATAAATAGAAAAATGTTAAACTTAATTTTGTCTTGTATTGGAGTTACAGTCAAACTTCATTGCCTCAAACTCGGTTAACAAGAACCCCCCTCCCTTTTGCTTGAACACGTCACCTGATCTCGGCAATAATCTCTATTTGATGCGCATTATTCTACCTACTCTCTTAATAATTCGAACACGCATTACTGGAACTCTCAAACCCGATTACTTGTCCCACAAGATCAATTGCTACTTATTTTAACACCTTTGGAATTAACACACAATCTGCCGGCTTCCCAGGGCTGTATGTAACATAAATTGTTGACAAATTGTTCTTACCTGTCGTAGTTTTGATTAACAGCTCTTGTCATCGGTACTACTCACATATTTTACACATCGTAAAATTGTCAATCAATATTCTATCAAAATGTATTTAATTAATGATTTTCGCTCATGGTGCTTTTTTAATTCATATTCTATATTTGTATTAAACGTAATTATAGGATATAGGTGTATTGTATTAAGAAGTATACAACAGCAAGCAATGCATATGTTATTTCTAAATACATGTATCATCACTCCAGAATGACTGTCCTTGACTCGAACCACTCATGACTCCAACCATTATTCACTGGCCTGGCTTGTTTGAGTCAACAAAGTTTGACTTTATTTGAAAATGTCCTACTTCCAAGCTTTTTTGAAATTACTGGACATAAATGTATAGCATATGATTGCAACATGATGCACTCAAAAATACAGGTCAATAGCATTTGAAAAAACTTAATGACAGTAACAGTTAGTGGCCATCTTGAAATTCTATGATCAACTTCTCCTCCCAAACCAAATGTTGACGAAACATGACACTATGCTGGTGTTAAAGTCTGTATTCTGTATTGCAGCATTGACATGGGGACACTATGCTTGTGTTAAAGTCTGTATTGTTCTGTATTGCACCAATGACATGGGGATACTATGCTAGTGTTAAAGTCTGTATTCTGTATTGCAGCATTGACATGGGGACACTATGCTGGTGTTAAAGTATGGGTTGTTCTGTATTGCAGCATTGACATGGGGATACTATGCCGGTGTTAAAGTCTGTGTTGTTCTGTATTGCAGCATTGACATGGGGACACTATGCTGGTATTAAAGTCTGTGTTGTTCTGTATTGCAGCATTGACATGGGGATACTATGCTGGTGTTAAAGTCTGTGTTGTTCTGTATTGCAGCATTGACATGGAGATACTATGCTGGTGTTAAAGTCTGTATTGTTCTGTATTGCAGCATTGACATGGGGACACTATGCTGGTGTTAAAGTCTGTATTCTGTATTGCAGCATTGACATGGGGATACTATGCTGGTGTTAAAGTCTGTGTTATTCTGTATTGCAGCATTGACATGGAGACACTATGCTGTGTTAAAGTCTGTATTCTGTATTGCAGCATTGACATGAACACAAACTCACACAACAAACCGTGTTAAGTCTGTATTGCAGCATTGACATGGGACACTAGCTGTGTAAAGTCTGTATTGCAGCATGACATGGGATACTATGCTGGTGTTAAAGTCTGTATTGTTCTGTATTGCAGCATTGACATGGGACACTATGCTGGTGTTAAAGTCTGTATTGTTCTGTATTGCAGCATTGACATGGGGACACTATGCTGGTGTTAAAGTCTGTATTGTTCTGTATTGCAGCATTGACATGGGGACACTATGCTGGTGTTAAAGTCTGTATTGTTCTGTATTGCAGCATTGACATGGGGACACTATGCTGGTGTTAAAGTCTGTATTGCAGCATTGACATGGGAACTATCTGGTGTTAAACGTATCTGTATTGTAGCATTGACATGGGGACACTATGCTGGTGTTAAAGTCTGTATTGTTCTGTATTGCAGCATTGACATGGGGACACTATGCTGGTGTTAAAGTCTGTATTGTTCTGTATTGCAGCATTGACATGGGGACACTATGCTGGTGTTAACGTCTGTATTGCAGCATTGACATAGGGACACTATGCTGGTGTTAAAGTCTGTATTGGTCTGCATTGCAGCATTGACATGGGGACACTATGCTGGTGTTAATGTTTGTATTGTTCTGTATTGCAGCATTGACATGGGGACACTATGCTGGTGTTAAAGTCTGCATTGTTCTGTATTGCAGCATTGACATGGGGACACTATGCTGGTGTTAAAGTCTGTATTGTTCTGTATTGCAGCATTGACATGGGGACACTATGCTAGTGTTAAAGTCTGTATTGTTCTGTATTGTAGCATTGACATGGGGACACTATGCTGGTGTTAAAGTCTGTATTATTCTGTATTGCAGCATTGACATGGGGACACTATGCTGGTGTTAAAGTCTGTATTATTCTGTATTGCAGCATTGACATGGGGATACTATACTGGTGTTAAAGTCTGTATTGTTCTGTATTGCAGCATTGACATGGGGATACTATGCGGGTGTTAAAGTCTGTATTGCAGCATTGACATGGGGACACTATGCTGGTGTTAAAGTCTGTATTGTTCTGTATTGCAGCATTGACATGGGGACACTATGCTGGTGTTAACGTCTGTATTGCAGCATTGACATGGGGCTACTATGCTGGTGTTAAAGTCTGTATTGTTCTGCATTGCAGCATTGACATGGGGACACTATGCTGGTGTTAATGTCTGTATTGTTCTGTATTGCAGCATTGACATGGGGACACTATGCTGGTGTTAAAGTCTGCATTGTTCTGTATTGCAGCATTGACATGGGGATACTATGCTGGTGTTAAAGTCTGTATTGTTCTGTATTGTAGTATTGACATGGGGACACTATGCTGGTGTTAAAGTCTGTATTGTTCTGTATTGCAGCATTGACATGGGGATACTATGCTGGTGTTAAAGTCTGTATTGTTCTGTATTGTAGCATTGACATGGGGACACTATGCTGGTGTTAAAGTCTGTATTGTTCTGTATTGCAGCATTGACATGGGGACACTATACTGGTGTTAAAGTCTGTATTGTTCTGTATTGCAGCAATGACATGGGGATACTATGCTGGTGTTAAAGTCTGTATTGTTCTGTATTGCAGCATTGACATGGGGATACTATGCTGGTGTTAAAGTCTGTATTGTTCTGTATTGTAGCATTGACATGGGGACACTATGCTGGTGTTAAAGTCTGTATTGTTCTGTATTGCAGCATTGACATGGGGATACTATACTGGTGTTAAAGTCTGTATTGTTCTGTATTGCAGCAATGACATGGGGATACTATGCTGGTGTTAAAGTCTGTATTGTTCTGTATTGCAGCAATGACATGGGGATACTATGCTGGTGTTAAAGTCTGTATTGTTCTGTATTGCAGCATTGACATGGGGATACTATGCTGGTGTTAAAGTCTGTATTGTTCTGTATTGCAGCAATGACATGGGGATACTATGCTGGTGTTAAAGTCTGTATTGTTCTGTATTGCAGCAATGACATGGGGATACTATGCTGGTGTTAAAGTCTGTATTGTTCTGTATTGCAGCAATGACATGGGGATACTATGCTGGTGTTAAAGTCTGTATTGTTCTGTATTGCAGCAATGACATGGGGATACTATGCTGGTGTTAAAGTCTGTATTGTTCTGTATTGCAGCAATGACATGGGGATACTATGCTGGTGTTAAAGTCTGTATTGTTCTGTATTGCAGCAATGACATGGGGATACTATGCTGGTGTTAAAGTCTGTATTGTTCTGTATTGCAGCAATGACATGGGGATACTATGCTGGTGTTAAAGTCTGTATTGTTCTGTATTGCAGCAATGACATGGGGATACTATGCTGGTGTTAAAGTCTGTATTGTTCTGTATTGCAGCAATGACATGGGGATACTATGCTGGTGTTAAAGTCTGTATTGTTCTGTATTGCAGCAATGACATGGGGATACTATGCTGGTGTTAAAGTCTGTATTGTTCTGTATTGCAGCAATGACATGGGGATACTATGCTGGTGTTAAAGTCTGTATTGTTCTGTATTGCAGCAATGACATGGGGATACTATGCTGGTGTTATCGTCGGAATTGATGAAACCACAAAGAACTATGGAGAATGCAGGTTTAATATGTACATTAAATGTAAGTACACTATATTTTTTAATTTCAAGGTAAATCCGTGAAATGTTAGCCCATTAGCTCTCCTATTGTCAATGCAATGTCTATGTACATATGTACGTCAATGTAATATCTATGTACAACTGTAGGTCAAGGTAATGTCAATGTACAAATGTCAGTCATGGTAATGTCAATGTACAAATGTCAGTCAAGGTAATGTCAATGTACAAATGTCAGTCATGGTAATGTCAATGTACAAATGTCAGTCACAGTAATGTCAATGTACAAATGTCAGTCACAGTAATGTCAATGTACAAATGTCAGTCATTGTAATGACAATGTACAAATGTCAGTCACGGTAATGTCTATGTACAAATGTCAGTCGTGGTAATGTCTATGTACAAATGTCAGTCGTGGTAATGTCAATGTACAAATGTCAGTCATGGTAATGTCAATGTACAAATGTCAGTCATGGTAATGTCAATGTACAAATGTCAGTCATGGTAATGTCAATGTACAAATGTCAGTCATGGTAATGTCTATATACAACATATATATCAAGATTGAAGGACGTGAGATATAGGTACAATAGTTCCGGTCCTTGTAACTTCTTTGGCTTTGGAAGGATTTCCAAGCTAATGTGCAAACAAATGGCCATATATAGCTGATGTATCATACACAAAACCCAGGTCTGTAGCGTCAAGGTCACACTTAGAGGTTAAAGATGAAATATAATTATGTATTTCTGGTCCAGGATGTAACTTCTTCTGCTATGTAGGGATTGCGAAAGTAATGTCCCTCAATTGCTTGCCATATATATGTTATCTATCGTCCATAACACCCAGATCCGTAGCTTCAAGGTCAATGTCACACATGGAGATTAAAGATGAAATAAATGTACAATATTTTCGGTCTGGGTTGTAACTTCTTCGGTTGTGGAGGGATTTCAAAACTAATGTGCCTCAAATATATAGTTAATGTCTATAATAGTGCATTGACATTGTGTCGGGTACCAGTGTCTTGATATTGTGTCATGTACCAGTGTATTGACATTGTGTCGTGTACCAGTGTATTGACATGTGTTGGGTATCAGTGTATTGACATTGTGTCGTGTACCAGTGTATTGACATTGTGGCATGTACCAGTGTATTGACATTGTGTTGTGTATCAGTGTCTTGACATTGTGTTGTGTATCAGTGTCATGACATTGTGGCATGTACCAGTGTATTGACATTGTGTTGTGTATCAGTGTCATGATATTGTGTCGTGTACCAGTGTATTGACATTGTGTCGTGTACCAGTGTATTGACATTGTGTCATGTACCAGTGTATTGACATTGTGTCGTGTACCAATGTCTTGATATTGTGTCATGTACCAGTGTATTGACATTGTGGCATGTACCAGTGTATTAACATTGTGTCGGGTACCAGTGTCTTGATATTGTGGTGTGTACCAGTGTATTGACATTGTGTCAGGTACCAGTGTCTTGATATTGTGGCATGTACCAGTGTCATGACATTGTGGCGTGTACCAGTGTCATGACATTGTGGCGTGTACCAGTGTCTTGACATTGTGTTGTGTACCAGTGTCTTGACATTGTGGCATATACCAGTGTCTTGACATTATGGCGTGTACCAGTGTCTACTCTTGGCATTGTGGCGTGTACCAGTGTCTTGACATTGTGTCGTGTACCAGTGCCTTGACATTGTGTCGTGTACCAGTGCCTTGACATTGTGTCGTGTACCAGTGTCTTGAAATTATGTCGTGTACCAGTGTCTTGACATTGTGTCGTGTACCAGTGTCTTGAAATTATGTCGTGTACCAGTGCCTTGACATTGTGTCGTGTACCAGTGCCTTGACATTGTGTCGTGTACCAGTGTCTTGAAATTATGTCGTGTACCAGTGTCTTGACATTGTGGCGTGTACCAGTGTCTTGATATTGTGTTGTGTCTTTACATTGTGTTGTGTACCAGTGTCTTGACACAGGCAGGAGGAAATCAAGGAACATTTTTCAATGTTCTTGTATGTCTTCATATTTGGAGAAAAGAGAGCTACCAATGTACATTGTAATTGAATTTACTACTGATATGTCTGATATAATCTTTGAATTACATTACATTGTGTACATATCTAGCTACGCTGCTGAATATTCCAAGTACATTGTGTACATATCTAGCTACGCTGCTGAATATTCCAAGTACATGTGTACATATCTAGCTACGCTGCTGAATATTCCAAGTACATTGTGTACATATCTAGCTACGCTGCTGAATATTCCAAGTACATGTGTACATATCTAGCTACGCTGCTGAATATTCCAAGTACATGTGTATATATCTAACTACGCTGCTGAATATTCCAAGTACATGTGTACATATCTAGCTACGCTGCTGAATATTCCAAGTACATATCTAGCTACGCTGCTGAATATTCCAAGTACATGTGTACATATCTAGCTACGCTGCTGAATATTCCAAGTACATATCTAGCTACGCTGCTGAATATTCCAAGTACATGTGTATATATCTAGCTACGCTGCTGAATATTCCAAGTACATGTGTACATATCTAGCTACGCTGCTGAATATTCCAAGTACATGTGTACATATCTAGCTACGCTGCTGAATATTCCAAGTACATGTGTATATATCTAGCTACGCTGCTGAATATTCCAAGTACATGTGTATATATCTAGCTACGCTGCTGAATATTCCAAGTACATGTGTACATATCTAACTATGCTATTCCATATAATGAACTGGTCCAAATGTAATTTTCTTATTAATTTATTGGTATAAAGATATCATGCACCAGTCCATGTCAGTTACTTGGTGCTGAATGTGTTAATGCTTTGTCTTCATAATTTGCCTAAATATATCTAGCATTAAGCAAGTTGTGCATCAGAACCAGAAGAAAGATATCTTGGGTTTTTTATCTCATTTTCAAGTAAAATATTGCTATAATATTAACATGACATCATTTTGTATGACAGCCTATTATATATATATGGAGCAGAACAAACTTACAAATATCCACTTCAAAATGATGTATAGTTAAAAATGATATTTATTCACTTCTTATTACAGACCATGAGACTTGTCCAGCAATTCATCTTCCGGATACTTCGTTGGAGTTAACAGCATGTTCTAGAAACACAGGTTCATACTGTGATATATCATGTGAATCCACCAACACAGCACTGTCAGCACCCGTGCCCAATTATTTCATCTGTGGGCCTCTCGGAGTTTGGGATTATATGGCGCATTACAAAGATGTTATTGTTCCCAGTTGTACTGGTAAGTGCAGTAAATGTAGCCTACATACCATCTTGTACCACTTTCCCAGTGACAGATATGTGTCATTAGGTGTTGTAAATATTACTGTTGTTATACCCACCAATCTTTGTTTGGGGGTTGCAGAGGATATTGCAATCTGGGAAACGTCGCTCCATATTAAACATTTATCCAACAGATTAACGTATTGTGCTGACGTTATACGATCAATTGACTGCAGGACAACTTCATACTACAATTCATTTTTACCATCCGTAATAAGAGAATGGAATGACCTAGAGAGTAACGTTAGGAATGCCACAACTCCAAACACCGTTTAAAAATTATATAAACGAAGATAAAAGAAAACTCTGACGTTCTTCTATTATGGTTATGGATACCTACAAGTATTACATACACGAATTAGAACCAAGTCAAGTGTGCTCCACGAGCATCTCTTTTTAAAAAACTTAATTCAATCACCACTATGCCACTGTGGATCTAATGAATGTACATACTATTCTAATATTCGAATTGATTTCCTACACAATGTGCTAAGATTATGCCCTGCTGCTAATCTGCATACTATGCTACACGGTGAGGAGACCCTGACAGATGACATTAACAAAATAATATTTGAATATGTCCATAACTTCATTTGTGATACAAAACGATTCTTTGAGTGAAACCCCATGCATATAAGACCCCATGTATATAAGACGTGCACTTGATGACTTTACCCATGTCTGCTGCGCTACATTCTCAAATATCTTCTATTCTGCATTCTTACCGGTATTATATTTCTGTCATTTCTAAGCAATATGCACATTTGGTATACATGTATTAGTTCCACACCGTCCAATATAGTACTGTGTATTTTGAACTGCAAGGAGAGAAACTATATAAGCTCTGCTTCCGTTTTGATCCTTTCCTATTGTTTGATTTTGTGTGCATTTATTGTTTTGTGAATGTATATAGTGGAATAAATATGTTTAAACCAACGTATCCATCAATCCATCAAAAAATGGTGACATCTCTCCATATTAAACATTAACCCAACAATTGATTTACCCATCCATCAAAGGATGGAAACATCTCTCCATATTAAAATGTACTTGACTACATTTGCTTATAATTTTACTTGAATACATTTGCTTATAAATGTAGAACTTCAATACATGTACATATAAATTTACTTCAATATGTTGCTTATTGAATAATGATGTACTTCAATATATTGCTTTATATATTATTTGAATACAGTTGATTAAAAATGTACCTCTTAACCCATTTCATTCTGGATACCGTTCAAACGGTATTTGCAAAGAACATAGAGCCAAATCAACCGCCACGGAACATGCCGTCTGATCAGGCTCTATGCTGTTTGCTATTCAGATGATCTTGCTAAGACACTGGACTATGCAGCAAACAACATAGATCCTGATCAGCATGCAGCGTCACGCTGCGGCTGATCTGGATCTATGTTCTTTGCAAAAGCCTTTAAATATATCCAGAATGAAATGGGTTAACCCTTTGCACGCTAGCGGCAGATAAAATCACTTTTGCAAACAGCATAGAGCCAGAACGTGCCGTCTGATGAGGCTCTATGCTGTTTGCTATTCGGATATTGGAGCTAAACCACTTGGCTGAATAGTAAACAACATAGATCCTGATCAGGTGCGGCGTAAGTTACGCCGCGGCTGAACTGAACTGGAATTATGTTGTTTGCAAATGTGATTTTATTTCTCAGCATGCAAATTTGTTGCAAAGTTATCGTCTGGAATAGTCATTAATTTTATATATTTTGTCTTCAGTGTTCGGAGCGCCAACATACAATGTGCATATGAGCATGCAGTTTGAATTCTTTATCGCATGCATCTCTGTTCCACCAAATACCATGAAAAACTTTGATTCAGCACTACGAGACAGTTTCTTGAATGTAATAAGCATTAAGTGGCCTGAGATATGTCGTCGTCTTGCCAACTGCTCAAACCTGCAAAGTTTGTCAATTGAATGCAGCAAAGGAGATGAGCTCAAATTAACCGTTAAATATTTATTGAATTTAAAAAGGTAGGTTATGTGCATGTTACATTATTTAATGTTCAATTATACAAGTGACATATTCAGTATCCATGCATACAAGTGACATATTCAATATCCATGTATACAAGTGGCATATTCAATATCCAGGTATACTAGTGACATATTCAATATCCGTGTATACAAGTGACATATTCAATATCCATGTATACAAGTGGCATATTCAATATCCATGTATACAAGTGGCATATTCAATATCCATGTATACAAGTGACATATTCAATATCCATGTATACAAGTGGCATATTCAATATCCAGGTATACTAGTGACATATTCAATATCCGTGTATACAAGTGACATATTCAATATCCATGTATACAAGTGGCATATTCAATATCCATGTATACAAGTGGCATATTCAATATCCATGTATACAAGTGGCATATTCAATATCCATGTATACAAGTGACATATTCAATATCCATGTATACAAGTGGCATATTCAATATCCAGGTATACTAGTGACAAATTCAATATCCGTGTATACAAGTGACATATTCAATATCCATGTATACAAGTGGCATATTCAATATCCATGTATACAAGTGGCATATTCAATATCCATGTATACAAGTGGCATATTCAATATCCATGTATACACGTGGCATATTCAATATCCAGGTATACAAGTGACATATTCAATATCCATGTATACAAGTGGCATATTCAATATCCAGGTATACAAGTGACATATTCAATATCCAGGTATACAAGTGACATATTCAATATCCAGGTGTGCAAGTAACATTATTAATATCCAGGTGTGCAAGTAACATTATTAATATCCAGATGTGCAAGTAACATTATTAATATCCAGATGTGCAAGTAACATTATTAATATCCAGGTATACAAGTAACATTATTAATATCCAGGTATACAAGTGACATATTCAATATCCAGGTGTGCAAGTAACATTATTAACATCCAGGTGTGCAAGTAACATTATTAACATCCAGGTGTGCACGTAACATTATTAATACCCAGGGCCCTGTTTTATCAACAACGTCCGTCGCAAGTCGGTCTTATCTTAAGACCGCTACTTGCGACGTTTCCTGCGACAATCGTACGACCGTTTATCAACACGGTCGTAAGTCTTCGGTCACAGCTAAGATGTTCTTTCGTCGTACGACCTTAAAAACAGTGACACAGTCTGAAATGTAAACTTCCGGTGTACACATCTTCGCACGCAAATGTCAACATCTTTATTTCTTGGAATATGTTAATATTAAACCTTACGCGCAGGCCTCTCCAGACATGCAATATATATTAAATCCAATATGACGTAGTTGGTCAAATCCGTAGAAGAGATTTTTTAACACGCCGGTATTGGAATGGAAAACACGGCCCCACTAAATCTTCCTTGTTACTGTGAATGTATAATCTATTTCAGTATAACTGGTATGTTTCCATCGTGCAACAATATTTTAAATCTGATACGTTGTTTTCATATATTGAATTGTTAAACATTTCAGACTTTTTATTATACTTTAAATAACTTATACATCGTTTTTGCGTAAATGCAAAACAGTGCTCCCACCCCAAAACTTCTTTGCTAATAGGATTATGTTGTTAAATATTATTTCATTTTCAAGGGTATGTTCCAGATTTGTGTCTGTAAATAATGTTGAGGCAATTGAATAGGGCCTACGGTATTTACATGTTACCACAATATCTAGTAATGTAAATACTGAATAGACTCCATTTATTAATACACACTTTTGTATCAGCATGTCTTTTTATAACGGCGATTCTAGCATATATAATATACAAATGTACAAGCTGTCATAGACTGGTCATACATTAGTCGTATATATCGGTGTGATGAGATTAATAGATCAAATACAGACGGGTCAATAGTTCAGTGGTGAACACATTGGTCTGTAGATCCAAGGTTCGATCATCAGTCTTTAAGTCCGTGAATAACACTGTTCACGTAAAAAAAAACAGATAATACTCTGGCATGGGTCTCTGTTTGTTTTTGGGGTTTAATGTATCACCAACAGCTCAAGTAATATGGTGGTGACTTTCCAGCTATTATTGGTGGAGGAAGATCCTGGGCGCCCCTCCATATACAGTATGTCAAGTGTGAAAGGTCACCTGCCTGGGTAGAACCACAAACATTCCGAATAGTTACCTTGCACGAAATAATCCGACACCCCTGGTGAGAGTCTAAACATCAGCTGTGAGAGGCAAGTGATTCGAAGTCAACAACATTAACCAATCGACCACATACTCCGTCTCTGTCTCTATCACTGCAATATCCTCAAAAATGACTAATCTCTTCAAGAGGCGTCGCTCAATATGGGCAACCGGTAGCGACGATAATTAAGCTCAAAAACACAATAGATCAAAGACGATGATAAATGGTCGCTTTAACTACCAAATTGTTGTCAAGTTAACTTGGTCGGTAAGTTATATTGAAACTAATTATAACCAGCACAATCATGGATGTTAGGAAGTAGAAATAAAACAACGGAACTATTCTAAATTTCATTATTTATAATGTCACTGCAAATATACCCCAATATAATTTTATAATACATATAGAGATACATATTGACACTTGTAACATTACTGATAATATGGTAATGCAGTTTTTAATCCTCGCATATATGGAATAGAATTATCATAGAATTGCCAAGATGAATTGGTTTAAACAATATTTATTGCAAACCATAAAACACATATAACATACAACAACATACATAATGAAAAGGATTAAGTAGGAAGCTAAAAGTAACAATGCTTTGAATTTGTGGTACAAAGAATGTGTTTGTTGAAATGTTGGCAGCACGTACGTTTAAGGACTCGAGCAAAGTCATTTATTACGTCACATATTGTTGTCTAAGTACGATTTAGTACCATGGCACAGTTGCATCATTTTCTGTCATAAAAACACTTTTCAGCCAAAATAAAAAGAAAATTTGTATGTTAAGTGAATGATCGAATAATACTTTACTCAAAAACATAGAAAGCTATTAATACCACTCGTGACTAGCTTCACACTTTGTAATAATGCTTTCAATGTTCATTTGGTGAAATATTATTCGATCATACACTGAAACAAACACATATCCTCTTATAATTATATTGTAGGAACAAGAAAGAAAAAACAATAAAAAACTAGATCACATGGGCTTTTTACCCCGATCGAGACCCCGCTATACCATACTAAAATCATAGTCTTTCAGATGAGAATTTAAACAGAGGTCTTGTGCCAGTGCTTTACACAATGCAAATAAAAGAACCAGAGGAGACATCATTGCACTATCCTCCAAATCTAATATAACTAATCTCTTCAGTAGGTGTCGCTAAAATGGGCAACTGGTAACTATGATAAATAAATGTAAAACACTCACAGGTATTCATGTATTATGTATATCAACGTATATATTGTATCGGATTGCTTTGTGTAATGTTACAGCTTCTGTTACAGTGTAGTGGGACGTATATTGAAGCAGTTACATTTTCACACCAAAGTCTGTCTGTCACACCCTATGCAATCTGATACAACAAATTATATTTACTGTGAATCTATTTTCGTGTTTTGTTGCATCAACATTTCTGATTTCATAGTAAAAGAAGATTTGTTGCACAATATATAGATTGAAGATCTGTAGTGAACACAGTATGATAGACAATCTTGTTTGTACACAGGCTTCAATACCATATAATTACCAGGGTGTTTTCATGCACATCTAATTTTGCTTGTTATATATATATATATCTATTGTTTGCTTTATTTGTGGAAACCTTAAATCACAAAAATTAAGACCGGAAATTTCTTTCATAATTTTTAAAACTGTGCCGCTTGTCAAAATGAAATCTTAATAGTCTATAAAAGAAAAGTTATCTTCCTGCAACCTGTGTGTTTATATAATTTCGATGCATATATGCCCTTTGTACAAAAGAAGAACAATAAATAAAGTTTAAACTAAGAGAAAAGTACCAAACAGTATGCATTTGTATCACCGGATAGGTTGCTCAGTTTTCATCAGTTTTCAAGATTTCTAAACTGTAAATATGACAGCTAAGATTAGTGTCCTTAAATCAAGTGGTGTTGACAGAGGCATGAACTGATCTGTTGAAATAGTGTTGTCCACTCTTGATTTTCTTGGCCATGCTATCACACAATCATAGATCAACTGAGCCAACTGTATTCTGTATAATATGGCACTTCCGATAAAAATCCTGCTGTACATCAATTAAAGCCATATCATCAGGGAATCTGCAAGAAATAACATATAAAAACTCTATTAACATCAAACTTCTACATTTCTATCTGTTAAATTTGAACACTGGAATGATTGTGAACAAAATTTGGACATGCATCATTAATATTAAGCATTTGTGAGGGTGGACCTGACAGATATTAATTTTTTTAAGAACAATGTATAAGTGATTAGTACAGTGTATGTACATTAATAAGATGGAAACTATTCCATAAATCTGGGCTGCTGTGACGAAACTAAATATATTTGGAGTTCGGCCTAATTCTGTTTTTGAAAAAACTATGATTAACTTTTGTGTTTTTACATCGTTCTTCATTGTTAATGTTAGAATAATCAACTGTATAAATATTATTTACTTTACAACATTTTCGAAACAAGATTATAATATTAAGCACTCTCGTTGAAAGCGTATAATTATGTAGTCATTCGTGTGGTACATAACCGGAGAAAACTCACATGTCCGATTTGGGGACCACCGTACCATCTCACACACTTCTCAGTCAGTGTAAGGAACCCGGAATGCATTGACTAGAAGCGAGCATGCTAATCACTACGCTAATCAGACAGCTAATCGAATAAACTTAGCAATTAATGATCATGTCGAAAAGAGTTCACCTACCTGTTGATGCCATGAAAATCTGCGACTTTGGACAATACATCACCCTTTGATATGTATATAAATCAATAAGCATCTGAAATGAACAAAACGTTTCAACTATTATTGATACATAAAACAGTCAGTGTTTTCAACACACTATAATTACGGTATATTACAATGCAACTTTGTGGTCATTGGTTGTGGTAGTAGTTTGTAACCCAATATACATGTAAACACAGAGTTCGATATATTCCGATTTATTTCAAACTGGACAGTGTATCTATATATAATTATGGTCATCCCGACTCATCGTGTCTATCATCGCATTAAGATCAATCATGACATCTTGTAATATGGATTACACTTCTTTTAGCTGTCTAACAGTAGTTAGCCATGCTCGCTTCTCACCAATTCAACCCTGGTTCGATGGACAGTATGTGATATGATACGATGACAGATTGAACAGGACGATTTCCTCCGGGCGTCCGTGGCATGGTGTCGGATTTGGAATCAAACTGTCCCATGTTCGATACACGGTCAGTCCATGTATGTAGTGCCATTGAGCAAGTCACCTCACAGAATTTAGTACTGGTTAACCGCTTAGGCCGGCTAAGACTGTCCAGAAAAACATTTGCATTTGGACACGTGGGGACGTTTAATTATGTGTACGAATACTGTAGCAATACACGAGCATTTAAAAAGAAACAGACGACATTATAAACACAAGCATTTAATTCCCTACCTGCACACTGTATCAATTTACTTAGCTAATGCATTGCAGAAACAGAATACGTATCGTCATTCAGTTCCAAAATCATAATAAGTCATGACTTGTAATCTTAAAATAGAAATAAGGGCCTACTGTACAGAAATGTGTACGCAAATAACACTGATATGCACCTTAATAATGCAAGATATAGAAATATATCAATTTCACTTTACCTAGGTCAAACCGGGTATCGAATGAGAGCGGTTCGTCCCCTTGTCCAAGTCATTCCCCCACCATATCCTCAAGCAAGACAATCCATAGCCTCGTCCTGCGATATCGTGACAGGATATTGGTGTCACACGTCTCCAATGTCTCTACCGGCCCTGAATATTCTTGCATCACGTCTCTGATGTACGGATTCTGCTGATTCGGCCGCCATTTTTAAGACTTTTTCCGAAGTTGCGACTGCATCGAACCAGTCGTAAAGTTAAGACTTTATTTACGATATCTTAGCTGCGACTTTGTTGATAAAACGGACCGTGGTCTTAACTGATACGTTACGACGGCGTAACTCGATCTTAAGCAATAATCTTAACTAAGACTGACTTACGACCATTGATAAAACGGGGCCCAGGTGTGCAAGTGGCATATTTAATATCCAGGTGACATATTCAATATCCAGGTGTGCAAGTAACATTATTAATATCCAGGTGTGCAAGCTACATTATTAACATCCAGGTGTGCAAGTAACATTATTAATATCCAGGTGTGCAAGTAACATTATTAACATCCAGGTGTGCAAGTAACATTATTAATATCCAGG
This sequence comes from Archivesica marissinica, assembly GCA_014843695.1. Taxonomy (NCBI): domain Eukaryota; kingdom Metazoa; phylum Mollusca; class Bivalvia; order Venerida; family Vesicomyidae; genus Archivesica; species Archivesica marissinica. The sequence continues at coordinate 52,815,954 of CM026390.1, forward strand.
TGTGCAAGTAACATTAATATCCAGGTGTGCAAGTAACATTATTAATATCCAGGTGTGCAAGTAACATTATTAATATCCAGGTGTGCAAGTAACATTATTAACATCCAGGTGTGCAAGTAACATTAATAATTAAACAGTATATCTTGAAAGTGTATACTTTCGTGAAAAAAGCAAAATGCACTGTATTTCGGGCTAAATTACTGCACAACGTGTACAAATTATAACGGCTCATCACGGAATACTCTTGCGTTGTAATCTGCAATTGATACACTGGTTATATTTAGCGGATATTCTTATTTTAGACTTCATTCATAAACGTGACTTGAATGCAGTGATGAATTCAATAGAATGTTATCTGTTGATATTGCGTTGTTTACTGATAGAACACAGCAAATACATTCTATCCAACGCAATATTTCTACAGAATCGTGAAACTCCTTTTGTACATTGTATGTATCTCTATATAGGGGTTTATTGGACACCTATTTCAACCGTCTATTGTTTGTTGTTGTTATTGTATATTGTATATACAGATGAATACTTTTTAAATATTCTCATTTATATCCATGAATGAAAAAGCTCCTAGCCTTTCGAATAATCACTTTCTTTCTTTAAATACACAAGGTTTGAATGATAGAAATAAAAGGTCAAGGTTACTAGTATGGTTAAAGCAACAAAAGGCACATATTGTATTTTTACAAGAAACCCACTTCTCGCCAAACATTATAAATGATACACTTTTACAAACATCAGAATGGGATGTTTTTCATTCCTTTGGAACAACAAATAGTAGAGGGTGTTTTATTTTTATACTTAAACATGTTAGTTATAAACTCATCGATAAATACTTTGATAAAGAAGGTAGATACGTAATTTTAAATATCGAACTAAACGATAACACGTATACACTTGTTAATATTTATGCACTGAATGATAAAAAACTTCGAAACATATTTTTTAACAACTTAAATGAGATACTTACAGATAAAAGTCAAGGATTGAAATTAGTCGGGGGCGACTTCAATGATACTCTAACGATAAATGATAGACTACGCAGACAATAATAATAATAATAATAATAATAATAGTAATAATAATAATAATATTTATAATAGTAATAATAATACTAATAATAATAGTAATAATAATAAAAAAAATAATTCGGTAGAAAACTTGACAAAACTAATGAAAGCTCACAATTTAATTGATATATGGAGGCAGAAAAATGAAAACACAGAGCAATTTACCTGGCGCAGAAAAAATAACATTGAAAAGAGTAGAATAGACCTTTGGTTAATTGATGGAAATACTATACCCCTTATACTTCCAACTGATATTAGACCGGCTCAAATTAAATTTACTGACCACCTAGCAATCTCCTTAAAACTACAAATACCTAGCAAACGAGGACCAGGCTTCTGGAAATTCAATAACTCTCTATTGGCTGATGAAAATTATGTGGCATACATATCCAAAATTATCAACTCTATAATGGTATCAAATATAAAAAATCCACAAGTGAAATGGGAATTGTGTAAACTAGAAATTCGTGAAGCGTCTATTAATTTTTCAAAAAAAGCATCTCGTGAACGACACAACCGGTTGTACAATTTAGAAAATGAACTTAAAATATTGCTACAAGTACCAAACCTCAACATCAACATTAAAAACAGAATACACGAACTTGAAAGGGAAATTGAAATCATATATAATTTTAAAACTATTGGGGCACAGGTTCGCTCAAGAGTCTCGTTTCTAGAGGAAGGTGAAAGAAACTCCAAATATTTTTTTAGTTTAGAAAAATCACGACAATGTAGAAAAGGCATGAATTCTCTGATTGTCAATAATAATAGAATAACAGACAAAATTGAAATTCTAAAACAAGAAGTATTGTTCTATGAAAAATTATATAGCGCAGAGTCGACCAATGTAAATATACAGTCATACCTAGATTCCGTCACTTTAGAGCATAAATTAACTAATGAACTTTCTGATAAATGTGAAGGTATTTTAACTCATGAAGAATGTACTAAGGCTATTCGCGAAATGAAGCTGAACAAAAGTCCGGGTCTAGACGGTTTAACCGTTGAGTTTTACGTTAAGTTTTGGAATCTGTTCTGCAACTTAGTCGTTAATGCGCTTAATCAAGGTTTTACAAATAAAGAAATGTCACGATCGCAAAAACAAAGCGTATTTTCTTTGATTTACAAAAAAGGTAATCCTGAAAATATTGAAAACTGGAGACCTATCTTGCTCTTAAACATTGATTACAAATTAGTAGCGAGAGTTCTCGCGAACAGATTACAATATGTACTTCCTACAATAATTAGCCTTGACCAACAAGGATATATAAAAAATCGATATATTGGATACAACATTCGTCAAATTCAAGATACAATAGACTATGCCGAATCAATTGAAATTAACGGCGCCATGCTATTTTTAGATTTTAGGAAAGCTTTTGATACCGTAAACTGGAACTTTATGTTTAAGGTACTTACAAAATTTGGCTTTAAAGAAACATTTATAACATGGGTAAAGACACTATATAACAATATATCATCATGCGTAATAAACAACGGTTGGAAATCAGACTTCTTTGGGTATATCTAGAGGTATACGTCAAGGTTGTCCGTTATCCGCGTTACTTTTTATCACTGTAGCCGAAATTATGGCAATAAAAATTCGTCAATGTCCAAACATAAATGGTATAACAGTTAAACTGGAACAACTAGAACACCTAAAGATAACCCAGTTAGCAGATGATACTACTCTCTTTTTAAAAGATAAGTCAGATATTCCTTTTGCTATTAAAATTGTCGAAGACTTTGGAAAATACTCGGGTCTTAAGTTAAATAAATCTAAAACAGAAGGCCTATGGATTGGAAAGCTAAAACATAATAATTGTACTACTGAATTTGACATTAAATTTACGAACAAATCCGTTAAAGCACTAGGTGTATTCTTTGGAAATGACAAGTATTCATGCAATGAACTAAACTGGAATAATAAAATATTACAATGTCAATTATTACTTAATAACTGGAACAAGAGAAATTTAACATTTTATGGCAAAATCCTTGTAATAAAGTCCCTGATTTTACCTAAGTTCATATATCTTATTCAAAACCTAGATATTCCAAAAGATGTCTTAAATACAATAAATGCAATGTTCTTCAAGTTTCTTTGGGGTGGTAAAAATTATAAAGTAAAACGAAACATAACAATTGGCCATAAAAATGATGGCGGGCTAGACATGGTAGATATAAATATATTTGCAAAAACAATGAAAATAAAATGGGTACACAATCTTTTATCAAATGGAAATGCAAATTGGAAAGTTATGCCCAAGTTCTTTCTTAACCAATATGGAAATAATTTCCTTGTCTTTTCCATGAATCTAGATTCCTATAAATCATTGCCACGCACTAAATACATAATGCCAACATTTTATAAATCGCTATTAGACATGTGGCTTGAATTCAAAAGGGTATCATGTAAAATTGCAACAAATAAGCTGGAACATTTTCGTGAAATTCGTAAACAAATATTGTGGGGAAATCGTTTCATCAAAGACAAAAATAAGTGTCTCGTGTTTAAATCATGGATTGACTCAAACATTTTATTTGTTAATGATATTATCTCAGAAACTGGAGAAATAGATGTACAGAGAATATTAAATTCTCTTCAATCAAAACATGACTGGATCTCTGAAATGCAAATAATCAGAAAGGCAATACCTAATCTTTGGAAAACTCAATTAAAATCAAGAAATTCATACTTAACAAAAGTGAAGACTGAATTAACTATATTTATGGAACATAATAGATGTTTCAATGTTATGACGAATAAGGATATTTACAATATATTACTGAAACAAAAAGCCGAACTGCCATATATCCATAAATACTGGGAACAACGTTTTAACAAAACGTTAATGTGGAATTCTTTTTACTTTGTCATGAATAAAATAACATGCGATAATAAAATAAAACAATTCAAATTTAAACTTTTACATCGCATTGTTGCAACAAATCAAAATTTATTCACCTGGAAAATATTTGACAACCCACTATGTAATCACTGCAACAATATAGAAGACTATTCCCATTTTTTCCTAGACTGCAGCTATTTGAAACATTTTTGGGAAATTATCGCTGAAGTTTTCAAACAATGCGGAATTTCAAGAACTTTTAAAGATCTAGAATCTATTGTCATTGGTTACAAAATTGAACTAAGGGAGTACCAAGATGTCAATATTGTACTTAGCCATATATCATATTGTATTTATAAAACATACTTCTTAAGCGATAGATGAAAGATGCCATTCAATATGATAACAACTCTATACTATGACTTGCTTGTGACAAGTGAATACATGAAGTTTTTGAAATATCTATATCTGGTTTGCTAATTGTCATTTGTTATTATATATTTACTTGTAAATGACTTGTATTATATGTGAATAAACGGACTGCCAGTAGGCAATTCCAAAGAGAAAAAAAAAACATTATTAATACCCAGGTGTGCAAGTGGCATATTTAATATCCTGGTATACAGGTGACATATTTAATATCCAGGTGTGCAAGTAACATTATTAATATCCAGGTGTGCAAGCTACATTATTAATATCCAGGTGTGCAAGTAACATTATTGATATACAGGTGTGCACGTAACATTATTAATATCCAGGTGTGCCAGTAACATTATTAATATCCAGGTGTGCAAGCTACATTATTAACATCCAGGTGTGCAAGTAACATTATTAATATACAGGTGTGCACGTAACATTATTAATATCCAGGTGTGCCAGTAACATTATTAATATCCAGGTGTGCAAGCTACATTATTAATATCCAGGTGTGCAAGTAACATTAATATCCAGGTGTGCAAGTAACATTATTAATATCCAGGTGTGCAAGTAACATTATTAATATCCAGGTGTGCCAGTAACATTATTAACATCCAGGTGTGCAAGTAACATTATTAATATACAGGTGTGCACGTAACATTATTAATATCCAGGTGTGCCAGTAACATTATTAATATCCAGGTGTGCAAGCTACATTATTAATATCCAGGTGTGCAAGTAACATTAATATCCAGGTGTGCAAGTAACATTATTAATATCCAGGTGTGCAAGTAACATTATTAATATCCAGGTGTGCCAGTAACATTATTAACATCCAGGTGTGCAAGTAACATTATTAATATACAGGTGTGCACGTAACATTATTAATATCCAGGTGTGCAAGTAACATTATTAATATCCAGGTGTGCAAGTAACATTAATATCCAGGTGTGCAAGTAACATTATTAATATACAGGTGTGCACGTAACATTATTAATATCCAGGTGTGCAAGTAACATTATTAATATCCAGGTATGCAAGTAACATTATTAACATCCAGGTGTGCAAGTAACATTATTAATATACAGGTGTGCAAGTAACATTATTAATATACAGGTGTGCAAGTAACATTATTAACATCCAGGTGTGCAAGCTACATTATTAATATCCAGGTGTGCAAGTGACATATTCAATATCCAGGTGTGCAAGTGGCATATTTAATAATCTGGTATACAGGTGACATATTTAATATCCAGGTGTGCAAGTAACATTATTAATATCCAGGTGTGCAAGCTACATTATTAACATCCAGGTGTGCACATTACATATTTAATATCCAGGTGTGCAAGTGACAACAGTAATGTCTAGGTGTGCAAATTAGATTATTAATGTCCAGGTATACAAACCATCGTTAATGTCCAGGTGTACAAAAGACAACATTAATGTCTAGGTGTGGAAGTTACATTATTAATCTTCAGGTATGCAAGTTACATTTTAATGACTTTTGGTTCCTAGTTTTCAGCTTGTAGCTTTCTACCTTTAAAAGTGGAGTACAACTCCAGTTGAATTGCTTCTAATACTGAAACACATATATTAATATAGTAGGATATAAATTACAGAAACATTTTAACATGTCTGCTACCATCTGTTCATAACCTTCTTAGATACATCTTTTACAGATTTATGTACAACAATTATATAAAAAATGGGAAAGTTTATCAGTGGAAAAATATGTCTTGTTTTCAATTTTATGCATATTATATAATGAAAAGTTGTGGACATTAAATGTGAATACAGATATCCTACAAATGTGAATACAGATATCCTACAAATGTGAATACAGATATCCTACAAATGTGAATACAGATATCCTACAAATGTGAATACAGATATCCTACAAATGTGAATACAGATATCCTACAAATGTGAATACAGATATCCTACAAATGTGAATACAGATATCCTACAAATGTGAATACAGATATCCTACAAATGTGAATACAGATATCCTACAAATGTGAATACAGATATCCTACAAATGTGAATACAGATATCCTACAAATGTGAATACAGATATCCTACAAATGTGAATACAGATATCCTACAAATGTGAATACAGATATCCTACAAATGTGAATACAGATATCATACAAATGTGAATACAGATATCCTACACATGAAGTTTGACACCGGAAGGGATTTTTAAATAAGTTGGCATAGATTATCACCATAACAAGATGATGTGTGTTAGCGTTGCATTGTCCCCATATATATATATATATGATCATAGGGGGATTTTATTATAACTTATTGTATATAATATATATAATATTTTGTGCAAGATTCATAACTTGAAGATTACACTTATGAACTTGCCCTGTCACTCTATATATATGAGTATACAGTCAAACATGTCTTAAGCCAGCCAAAGGAATGACAGAAAGTGGCTGCTTAGTACGGGTATCTGCTTCATGGAGGTCAAATGTATAACAAAACAGCATATTAGGAATCTGGATACTGGCTGCTTAATACATGTTGGCTGCTTAATAGAGGTGACAACTAACACAGGTTTAACTGTAGTTTTGTCTGTAATATATTTGTCACCCATAGGTGGACTCTATAGTGACTTGGCACAAATGATCACCATATTTATATATGTCCTGGGATATATCTTTGTCGGCCATGTTGATGATTATAAAATAACTTTGCACAAAATTAATGATCACCATAATAAAACGATGTGACTCATGCAAAAGACAGGGCCCTAGTTTGAAGGTCAAGGTCACACTTTGAGGTCTCAGTTGCCGTGTACACCCTAAATATAAATATACTCATGGCAGATATCTCAATTGTTTGTGGGGTGGTATAAATGTGAACATTGCCAAATAAGGTGGGATGTATAATGCAACAACCGGGCTGTAGCTTGAATGTCAAGGTCAAACTTACAGGTCAAAGTTGCTCTGTACCACAATAAATGAATGCAGTAATGTCCGCCTCCGTGGTCGAGTTGTTACGGTCGCTGACTTGCATACCACTGTAACCTATCATTACTGATGGTCACGGGTTTGAGCTCCGTTCAGACCGTATCTCTGAAAAAGTTGGCAGTTACTTACAGAGGTTGGTGCAACATTAAATAAACTTAAAATGGTCATGATTGCCATGTCCACAGTATAATGTCTTTGTTGATCATTGATGGATTTTAAAATAACTTGGCACAAATGATCACCATAATAAAATCATAGGTGGCACAAATGATCACCATAATAAAATCATAGGTGGCACAAATGATCACCATAATAAAATCATAGGTGGCACAAATGATCACCATAATAAAATCATAGGTGGCACAAATGATCACCATAATAAAATCATAGGTGGCACAAATGATCACCATAATAAAATCATAGGTGGCACAAATGATCACCATAATAAAATCATAGGTGGCACAAATGATCACCATAATAAAATCATAGGCTGTGCATAAGACAAGACATGCAGTTTGAATGTCAAGGCCTTATTGAAAGTCAACGGTTACTTTGTCCCCTCCATTCTTTAGTATAGTCATAAATGTTGTGTCAAGAGTATACTATTATATTATAGAGAAGAATTATATAAGAAAATATATCCGTTTTCTGTATTTTGATTATGTGTAATTGTTCAATATATATTATATTGGGAAATAAAATATAAACTAAGAGTATAATATATATTTCGTCCATGGAGAGGTTTTCTGAAAACTTGACACAAATTATTATTCGTAACTTAATTATTTATATTTTGCTGACTCATAAATGGCAAAGGACATGTATTTCTCTACAATACTTATTGCATTTGTTTTAATTGGAAAATGATTGCACTCCTTGATGACATATTTAAGAACATTAGCAGTTACAATATTTAAAATTCCACTGAACAAATAGAGCCTGCAAAAACATGGGGGAAATATATAATTTACTTGATACTGCATTGTATAACTAGCATCTATGTTTTGGAATGAAAATAGGGGAGGGGCATGACGTTTTGATATATAACATGTAAAATAGCAATCCCAGTACCCAAGATTTTCTAAAACATGTTACATGCGAGTAAAACCAAAATATGTTGTAATTCTCAAGAGATCAATAAAAACTCGTAAATTTTGAGGCAAATTGCACAGAGGAACGCAGACATAACAAGACACGAAAATTGCATAAATAACACATTTGTTAAAATCACTTCTGATTAAAAGACAATTTAATTCTGCTGTATATATATGTGTGTTTACTGGGGATGGAAATGAGTACTCTGTATATGTGTGTTTACTGGGGATGAAAATGAGTACTATGTATATGTGTGTTTACTGGGGATGGAAATGAGTACTATATATATGTGTGTTTACTGGGGATGGAAATGAGTACTATGTATATGTGTGTTTACTGGGGATGGAAATGAGTACTATGTATATGTGTGTTTACTGGGGATGGAAATGAGTACTATGTATATGTGTGTTTACTGGGGATGGAAATGAGTACTATGTATATGTGTGTTTACTGGGGATGGAAATGAGTACTATGTATATGTGTGTTTACTGGGGATGGAAATGAGTACTATGTATATGTGTGTTTACTGGGGATGGAAATGAGTACTATATATATGTGTGTTTACAAGGGATGGAGATGAGTACTATGTATATGTGTGTTTACTGGGGATGGAAATGAGTACTATGTATATGTGTGTTTACTGGGGATGGAAATGAGTACTATGTATATGTGTGTTTACAAGGGATGGAAATGAATACTATGTATATGTGTGTTTACTGGGGATGGAAATGAGTACTATGTATATGTGTGTTTACAAGGGATGGAAATGAGTACTATATATATATGTGTTTACTGGGGATGGAAATGAGTACTATGTATATATGTGTTTACTGGGATGGAAATGAGTACTAGGATGCATTATGGGTATATCGCGGTACTAGCTATTAAAAACCAAACTACAGATATACTATTATGTACCTGAATTTAAAACTCATTTTGCATCATCTTATGACTTCTCCACTTCAACATTACACATACACAAAGAAGAAATAGTATTGGGAATCACTTGTGTTTATCATGTTTTTGGCGCCATCGTGTCAGCAGTTACGTAGTCAGTAGTTCCGAGTATACCGCGGCAAATGGCCAAGGCCCTGATTTGGGTGTTTATACAAAGGTAGTCATAATACAATTATGTGAGTATTTGATAGAGACCTTAATCTGTATAATATGTAAGTCTAGCAGTAAATTTGTCATTTTAACATAACACATGAATATCATTTTAATCTCCCACCAGAAAACAACAAACAGCCTTAGGCCCACGATGGGCCTACTTTTTATTAATAATAAAATGCGGGAATCTGGCTATATCACCACATGTCAATAGATTTACATCACGGAAGAAAGTTCAATAGATATGAACATCAACTTGTTTTTAATAAAAAATACTAACTTTGGTGGGAAATCTGTTTTGAAAAATAATCATTCAATAGAAAAAGCGCGTCTCGGACCTTAAAATTATGCCCATATTTGGTAATACGGGAATTACGTAGTAACCTAAACACGTGATCAAAACAGCTTCATTCATAAATACCAGGTAGCAGACCGCCATTTTACAAAGTTGGAATGAACATAAATATATATTATGGACATTTGGAGCATTTTATCAGATAAAGGGGTGGGGTAATTTTGCATAGATCTTGATATTCACTAAGCATCTTGCATCAGTAATTTACTCACCACTTACGTTGACAGTTTATGATTTCTTGTTTATCAACACATGTTTACCTTTCTGGGTCAACACTGATCCAATGTAAAGATTGATAGGTGGCGTTATTTTACCTCGTTCTGAAAAATTGTGGATGCCTCGGTATGTTACGACCAGCGGTATGTTAAGAAACGACTATATATATATATATGTGTTTACTGGGGATGGAAATGAGTACTATGTATATATGTGTTTACTGGGATGGAAATGAGTACTATATATATATGTGTTTACTAGGGATGGAAATGAGTACTATGTATATGTGTGTTTACTGGGGATGGAAATGAGTACTATATATATATGTGTGTTTACTGTGATGGAAATGAGTACTATATATATATGTGTGTTTACTAGGGATGGAAATGAGTACTATATATATATGTGTTTACTAGGGATGGAAATGAGTACTATATATATATGTGTTTACTAGGGATGGAAATGAGTACTATGTATATGTGTGTTTACTGGGGATGGAAATGAGTACTATATATATGTGTGTTTACTGGGGATGGAAATGAGTACTATGTATATGTGTGTTTACTGGGGATGAACATGAGTACTCTGTATATGTGTGTTTACTAGGGATGGAAATGAGTACTATATATATGTGTGTTTACTGGGGATGGAAATGAGTACTATATATATGTGTGTTTACTGGGGATGGAAATGAGTACTATATATATGTGTGTTTACTGGGGATGGAAATGAGTACTATGTATATGTGTGTTTACTGGGGATGGAAATGAGTACTATGTATATATGTGTGTTTACAAGGGATGGAAATGAGTACTATGTATATGTGTGTTTACTGGGGATGAAAATGAGTACTCTGTATATGTGTGTTTACTAGGGATGGAAATGAGTACTATGTATATGTGTGTTTACTGGGATGGAAATGAGTACTATGTATATGTGTGTTTACTAGGGATGGAAATGAGTACTATATATATATGTGTGTTTACTGGGGATGGAAATGAGTACTATGTATATATGTGTGTTTACTGGGGATGGAAATGAGTACTATGTATATATGTGTGTTTACTGGGGATGGAAATGAGTACTATGTATATATGTGTGTTTACAAGGGATGGAAATGAGTACTATGTATATGTGTGTTTACTAGGGATGGAAATGAGTACTATGTATATGTGTGTTTACTGGGGATGGAAATGAGTACTATGTATATGTGTGTTTACTGGGGATGAAAATGAGTACTATGTATATGTGTGTTTACTTGTGATGGAAATGAGTACTCGAGTGTTGAATACTCGGAAGACCGTCCCTAGTATCGATTAGCAAAATGATAATCAAGTAAATGTGTTCGGTCCTTGACAAAACTAAACGTGTGAACATCTCAGCAGACATAAATCATAGCCAATTGTGCATTTCATTAACAAGTTTCAAGTTTATTGGCATTATCAGCAATACATTGCCTTTGGCCATTTACATAAGTATAAACTATGGCAAAGACATACACAATGTTAATTATCTTAAGACTGGCCGTTGCGTAGGTCTATAATCCACACACACTGAACTGTAAGTGGGAAAATTATCCTTGTTTACAGGTATTCATTCAATAAACAGGTCAAAACCTGTACAGATTTGACAGATGTTCTTAGAATAAATATTATGCAGTTAATCAAGGGTTGTGATAGCGCAGTGGTAGTGCGTTTGCTTTAGGTGCGAATGGCCCGGAGTTCGAGCCCCACTGGAGCCGTTATAAGTGTGCCCTTAGGCAAGGCATTTAAATTCCACTTTGCCTCCTCTCTCTCTCGTGGCGATGGATTCAATTAGGAATGATGTCTCGAGAATGATTAATATAAGTTGTAAGAATTTGTTTCTCAATCAAGCTAAAATAATTTGTAAAAACTTATCGAAGGCAGTAACTGCATATTTAACTGTTACAAGTATTATGTTTGTTTAATAATTATGTCAATAAAAGGATGTTTCATTTTGCCTGGGCTTAGATTAATTACAATGATATGTTTTATCACATAATCAGATAAATTAGCATCTGTATTCTGACATGTCTCATCCGAAATACTTACCAATTACATGTATCTGAATTAAGGTAAACATACGTTCCCTTTAATGCAATGTATATATAGCCAAGAATCAATTGATCGTATCAGAAATGTGTTCGAATACTCGAGTATCAAAATTGCTACTTAATGGCATCCCTTGTGTTTGCGTTTGTGATGAAATTATTCAAATTTAGCAAAAATAAAAACAACATATGCTAATTTTTGTGTTTATTCATTCCATTTATAATAATACTAATGTATAATACTTATGTTAAACAAACAATATATTTCATAAATGTTAATACTATGCTCAAACCTTATATAATAGCATGCTTTTTCTGTAACTTTGTATGTAACCGCCAAACATGTTTCTTGGCGATGTACATGTTTATGCCAATAAAAACTTTGACTTGACTATGTTCACACTACCGATAGATGATTTTAATAGTTATTTTAATATCCTTTGCAGAATGGAGCAACCTGTTGAATCATTGTAGAGCCAGCTGCTGATAAATTTTTCTTAGATTTTTTGCTGAAATTTGAACAATTATTTTGGGGGAAAACCCATCGAAAATGGTTTTGACATAAAAATTAAGATATTGATACAAAAACAGTAGATACTATTTGAGGTTTCTATGTGAATTAAAATTTGTGTTTTTCTGTTTGCCTCTATCCTGGTGGCTGTTATGCTACTCTTTATTTTAATTTCAGCAACTATTTGAATGCAGCAAGCGGTGGTGCCGTACCTATTGAAGATGCTCTCAAAATAATCCTCCTTATTGAACCAAATATGCTAGATCTAACAGTAAGGATCACTCTCTTTTATAAAGGACACATTTTTATACCTTGTAACATGTGTGGCGTCAAAGTCATTTCCACTCCACATCTGACAATTTATACAAGTGAATGTATAATTAAAAGAATAAATACAACATCATGCGTCTTTGATCGCAGGTTCGATCCTCCGTCTGACCCTAATAAAATTAACAGTCTTTCAGGTGGGACATTAAACCGAGGTCTTGTGTCGGTGCTGTACACCATGCACGTAAAAGAACCAGAGGAGACTCTGGAATGGGTCTCTGTCTGTATCATTGTGTAGCGTGTTAGCTTCAGTTGCAAAAGGCCTGGAGTTTGCACCTCGCTGGAGCCGTTACAATTGTGCTCTTAGGCATGGCATTGAAATTCCACATGCCCCTTCTCTTCCTCGTTGCGATGGATTCCATCAGGAATGAGGTCTCGAGAGTGATTTGTATAAGTTGTGAGAACTTGTTTCGCAGTCGAGCTAAAATAAATTTGTATGAAGTAATATTTACCACCAATGAACATGGGTTCTAATCCTTTTTCATACATGTATGTAAATATTTGTGTAAATTGTACATTTGTACATGTTGTATCATTGTTTGAAATAAACTATGTTTAAAACTAATGAACATGATAGATGCCCGTTTAGGAAATTATATGTATATTTGTTTGCACAAGTTAATTAAGTATTTATGCTGACGCACAATGTCAAATATACGATTGTTGTGACTAATACCTGGATACTTGTAAATTATAGGTTCTAGTATTATTGTAATCTCTTTACGATTGAATTATTTTTGCAGATTTACTCCCCTTTCAACATTTTATATAGCAAAATTGTCCACGCTTCATCTCCAAGACCCCTTGTTGGTTTTACACCATTCTTAGCGTGAAGCATCAGTATGATGTCTATTTAATATGCAAATTATAATTCTGTTCTTGTTGGCCTATTTTTTGGTAAATTTACCAAAAAACCTTGAAACAGAAAGCTTGTCTGTGCTTCATCTCCAAAACCGATAGTTGGAATTATTTTAAGAAAATATTCAGTGTTTTTTCTCTCCTTTAAAGTGTAAAAATGCAGGTTTTGTATTTCAAATATTACTGTACTTCATAATACCTCATCATTTTGACATTTTTGTTCACTTACATTGTGGAAATCGTGCTAACAATTAAATTTGCATCATTGAAAGGAATTTGCATCATTGAAAGGAATTTGCATTAATTGAAAGGAATTTGCATCATTGAAAGGAATTTGCATTAATTGAAAGGAATTTGCATCATTGAAAGGAATTTATATTAATTGAAAGGACTTTGCATCATTGAAAGGAATTTGCATTAATTGAAAGGAATTTGTAACATTGAAAGGAATTTGCATTAATTGAAAGGAATTTGCATCATTGAAAGGACTTTGCAACATTGAAAGAAATTTGCATAAGTGCGCATCTTGTTTTCCATTTCAGATATTTTGTGCATTGGATATTGTACATATTATAATGTTTGAACTGAATAATATATGTTTAAACTAAAGATTGAAAGTTTGAGTAATTACTTTTGATGCAATCTAATTAGATGTGATGTAGATTGCACAGAAGGCAACATATCAATAATTTCATACTTGTCATTGGCTATGTTTGATGTTACAGTAAACAATCATAGTCACTACTCAACAAATATAATAAATACATGTGATTAAAAGTAGGCCTACTAGAACCCATGCTGATTTAATCCCAGGACTTGAATCCATGATTATCCCATGCTGATTCAATCCCAGGACTTGAATCCATGATTATCCCATGCTGATTCAATCCCAGGACTTGAATCCATGATTATCCCATGCTGATTCAATCCCAGGACTTGAATCCATGATTATCCCATGCTGATTCAATCCCAGGACTTGAATCCATGATTATCCCATGCTGATTCAATCCCAGGACTTGAATCCATGATTATCCCATGCTGATTCAATCCCAGGACTTGAATCCATGATTATCCCATGCTGATTCAATCCCAGGACTTGAATCCATGACCCTCTAACTCAAGATCATGCTTGCTTGCTTGCTTGCTTGCATGACTCAACATATGATCCTATAAGCAGGAATCGATCACATGACTCAACTCACATCCCATGACCCTCTGATCAGGAATCGATCACATGACTCAACTCACATCCCATGACCATCCCATGACCCTCTGATCAGGAATCGATCACATGACTCAACTCACATCCCATGACCATCCCATGACCCTCTGATCAGGAATCGATCACATGACTCAGCTCACATCCCATGACCCTCTGATCAGGAATCGATCACATGACTCAACCCATGACCATGCAGTCCCCTTTTTATTTGCACAGCTCAAACTCTGTCCCCTCTGTCACACCTTGAAGAATTATGTTCCAGTCACTTGACTGCTTTTTATGGGCCTTATCACTTTATTTGATACTTGTATTTACAGGCTATAAGTGGTGCAAAGTTAATTATGGATTCTGTTGACATCAGCATTGAAGAAGTGTGTATGGATGGATACAGTTTGAAGAGAATAGGAGATACATCTATGTGTGGTAAGTCCCTATTTTATGTTTAGTTTGTGTGGGTATATAGGAGTTGTCGCATTGGGTAGTTGGTTGGAGTTTCGGTCACACATTTTAACCATATCAATGACGATGTGCAGAACACAGGGTTCTGTCATGTTGAGTCAAGATCACACTTCAAATGCCTACTGTCATGTTGAGTCAAGGTCACACTTCAAATGCCTACTGTCATGTTGAGTCAAGGTCACACTTCAAATGCCTACTGTCATGTTGAGTCAAGGTCACACTTCAAATGCCTACTGTCATGTTGAATCAAGGTCACACTTCAAATGCCTAATATTTATGATCACTCCATAACTCTTGATACATTTTAAAATTGTTGGCACAAATGTTAACTATATCATGATGATGTACAGAATGAAGGTTTCAGCCATGTTGCATCAAAATGAAGGTGATACTTAGAACCTAGTTCTGTTCTAACTGGCTCTATATTGTTAGCAAAAACAATTTTATTTGGTTCATCATCACAATCATCTTCAATGTTTGTGACACTCTTCATAGAGAATATTCGCAATTAACTTTCCAGCACTATTGTGGTTAACATGCATCTTTTCAGATCACAGCTCAGAAACTGATGGAACATTTAATATTTCTAGAGATATAACAATGGTGAAGAATGTGCATGTAGATATTACAGAATTATTTCCCTTTGGCATATATGGTTCTTTGAAGTATGATATGTCTGTACCACATTTCTATGGTTTCTGTAATCAACTATAATATTGTAATACCTTGTTGTCGTGGATGGTTCTTGAAGTATATGTATGTACCACATATCTATGGTTTCTGTAATCAACTATAATATTGTAATACCTTGTCTTGGATGGTTCTTGAAGTAATATGTATGTACCACATATCTATGGTTTCTGTAATCAACTATAATATTGTAATACCTTGTCTTGGATGGTTCTTGAAGTATGATATGTATGTACCACATATCTATGGTTTCTGTAATCAACTATAATATTGTAATACCTTGTCTTGGATGGTTCTTGAAGTATGATATGTATGTACCACATATCTATGGTTTCTGTAATCAACTATAATATTGTAATACCTTGTCTTGGATGGTTCTTGAAGTATGATATGTATGTACCACATATCTATGGTTTCTGTAATCAACTATAATATTGTAATACCTTGTCTTGGATGGTTCTTGAAGTATGATATGTATGTACCACATATCTATGGTTTCTGTAATCAACTATAATATTGTAATACCTTGTCTTGGATGGTTCTTGAAGTATGATATGTATGTACCACATATTTATGGTTTCTGTAATCAACTATAATATTGTAATACCTTGTCATGGATGGTTCTTGAAGTATGATATGTGTGTATCACTTAAGAAGTTGGTTCTGTATATATCTGCAATATTGTAGTACCATGTGGTCCTGGATGGTTTTTGAAGGGTGATATGTGTGTACCATGTGACTATGGTTTCTACCAAAATGAGGATGCCCAGACAGAATGTAAACACTGTTCTGGTAACCAAACAACTTACCAGGAAGGAGCCAGATATGAGTCCGACTGCAAAGGTTTGTCAATATTTTGATTTCTATTGTCTGTTATCTCATTTTCGTATCTGTTTTGATATGCTTCTACATCCCTATTATAGCTATGTTCAAATAGAATTATTTTTAAAGATAATTCTCGTGATTGTGTACTTTACAATTGTGTGCAGAAATGTTCTACCGTTGTCCTTGTGAAACTGGTGGCCGAGTGGTTCAATTCACTTGCCTCTCACCACTGTATGTTCGAATCCCACTGGGAATGTCATAATTCTTTCAAATGAAGAAGCTATCCTACTGACTTGTGGAAGGTTGATGGTTCTTCCATGCTGGAAATACTGCTCTGAGGGCACATATGGTCTTCCTCCACCAATAATAGCTGAAGAGTCACCACATGACCATATGAGCTGTTGGTGCTACTTTAAACCCCAAAATAAGCCTTTTGCAAATGACAGTCAATAAACATGAAATATAGAAAAAGCCTCATTTTACTTGTACTGCATTAATAATATTAGTTTGAAGGTTTTTGTATTCAGTCTCTCATTGGCATTAGCTTTATCATGTGTTGCATGTAAGCTCATGTTTCATGATGAAAATCTAATGGAGATGTGCATGTGCATTCAACATTAAATATTAATATGGCATTTCCTCTCCTGAATCACGTGATCTTGTTTACAAGTTATATACAATGTATACATACGGCGGCCCCACTCAGGCCGTGTCTCATTTATATGAAAAAGTTGGCAGTTTCTTACGAAGGTTTGTGCACCCAAGTACCGGTTAACTGCTGGAGCCTGCCCAGGAAAGGTGTTGTTAGGTAAACTGCCCGCCGGCGATATAGCCCAAAATGGTGCTGATGCAGGCGTAAAACCCAAAATATAACATAACATAGCAATGTATACATGTAATTAAATTTCCCTATTTAACACTATGATATATTTCAAAGTAGTTTCATGCAAATAACAATGATGATTTTTGTATCAGAACCACATACAAAACTCAAACTCTGTTTGCAATGGACAAGACTTGCGATCGTTTATTCACTGTAATGACGGGGTTAATTACAGGTACAAGACAAATCTTTTCAAATCTCTTTTGACTGTACTATGTACATATAGTCGAATATGCGAAACATAGCCTCGGCGCAGACCGGGATAAACGTGACCATGATGATGTAAAAAACTCTGAAAAACTGTATCGAATGTACCTCAGGGATGTTTCCTATATTTTACAACATATCTTGGATTGTTTGCAGATTAAAATATTGACCAAATGATATCATATTTATACTCAGATTTACAATATACTGCATGATATTTATAACAATAAAGAATCTGATATCAATATGGAAACCCGTTCATAGATCCCATTCCCGAAACAATTCAAATTTGAATAGCGAAATTGCTTGCGAAGCGATCTAACCATTTATAGATCCCTTTCCCGAAACAATTCGAATAGCGAAATTGCTTGCGAAACGATGTAAGCCTAGCGTAGAACCTATGAGCATATCACATGACTGAAGACGCACTCACAGTCATGTGATCATCATTATATGCACCGGTAATTCGCACACACAATATTGTGCCATGTATCATTAAGACATACATTCTGAGCTATACTAGCGTAATGCACAGAACTTGAAAGTATCACTGGTTCGTGTGAGGGACAAAGATGAGTCATTGCCTCATGTTATTTACGGCTACGGTCAGCTTTTGATTACAGGACGAGTAAATACAGTACATACAATTTGGTGTATAACATAGTGATATGTTTCTGCAATAAAACTATGTATATTAACGATTAAGACTGGTTGATGACTTTGGTCAGTAATTGTATATGAAAGATTGAAAACTGTTTCCCGGTATCTACTTAGTACAGCATGCATGTGTTGTGAAAATCTGCATTACATCAGTGATTTGCACTTAATAATATATACGTATGTAAAATAATTACTATAACTACCGAATAATAGTTTGTATTAATTGTATTGGTTGATTTTAACTGTTGTAAACAAATAAGTTTTACTTTGAATAACAATTTATGAATAGCAATTTGAGTCACATGCCATTTATTTATAGCTTATATTAATTAACAAGATCAACACTCTGGATGACTTTGTGCTGCAATTTTATATGTGCTTACCTGATCTGATTTATTTTTTATCTTTAGATGTGTGTGATAAAGGACACTATTATGATGAGGATGAGAGTACATGTATTGCCTGTCCAAGACATTTCTATCAACCCATGCAGGGCAAGAACTTCTGTATACCGTGTAGTATTGCTAATAAAACTGTTGCCACTGGCTCGCACAGTGAAAATGATTGCAAAGGTGAGACAGTCACATATATTGCATGACATAGGTTTGCACTCATCACTTGCTATTGCAAAGGTGAGACAGTCACATATATTGCATGACATAGGTTTGCACTCATCACTTGCTATTGCATGACATAGGTTTGCACTCATCACTTGCTATTGCAAACATGAGACAGTCACATATATTGCATGACATAGGTTTGCACTCATCACTTGCTATTGCAAAGGTGAGACAGTCACATATATTGCATGACATAGGTTTGCACGCATCACTTGCTATTGCAAAGGTGAGACAGTCACATATATTGCATGACATAGGTTTGCACTCATCACTTGCTATTGCAAAGGTGAGACAGTCACATATATTGCATGACATAGGTTTGCACTCATCACTTGCTATTGCAAAGGTGAGACATCACATATATTGCATGACATAGGTTTGCACTGATCACTTGCTATTGCAAAGGTGAGACAGTCACATATATTGCATGACATAGGTTTGCACTCATCACTTGCTATTGCAAAGGTGAGACAGTCACATATATTGCATGACATAGGTTTGCACTCATCACTTGCTATTGCAAAGGTGGGACAGTCACATATATTGCATGACATAGGTTTGCACTGATCACTTGCTATTGCAAAGGTGAGACAGTCACATATATTGCATGACATAGGTTTGCACTCATCACTTGCTATTGCAAAGGTGAGACAGTCACATATATTGCATGACATAGGTTTGCACTGATCACTTGCTATTGCAAAGGTGAGACAGTCACATATATTGCATGACATAGGTTTGCACTGATCACTTGCTATTGCAAAGGTGAGACAGTCACATATATTGCATGACATAGGTTTGCACTGATCACTTGCTATTGCAAAGGTGAGACAGTCACATATATTGCATGACATAGGTTTGCACTGATCACTTGCTATTGCAAAGGTGAGACAGTCACATATATTGCATGACATAGGTTTGCACTGATCACTTGCTATTGCAAAGGTGAGACAGTCACATATATTGCATGACATAGGTTTGCACTGATCACTTGCTATTGCAAAGGTGAGACAGTCACATATATTGCATGACATAGGTTTGCACTGATCACTTGCTATTGCAAAGGTGAGACAGTCACATATATTGCATGACATAGGTTTGCACTGATCACTTGCTATTGCAAAGGTGAGACAGTCACATATATTGCATGACATAGGTTTGCACTGATCACTTGCTATTTGTATTGTGAAATGAGCAAATAAAATTGGGCATTTTGTTGTTGTTAGCAAATCAGATAATTAACGTAGTACTAATTAACTGTTGATCAGGAAATATATTTTCAAATGTTTGTTCAATGCTATTTTATGCCAAGGTGAGTTGTTATTGTAAATTGACCTTCTATATAAGTTGTCCTCTTTTGGGGTATATTGTGTTGCAAATATTTGCCAGTCTTGTTTTCATGTCCGCTCCATATCTTTGAAACACTTGGGCCATTTTCAAATAACTTCACACACATGTTCACCATATTGAGTGTACATATGAAGGTGGAAACTGGAGACAATCTCAGTGGCAATCAATAATAGTGAGTACATGTAAAACTGTGCACAGTATTGTGGGAACGTTTTAAGATATTTTGGTAGCAAGTGTATTTGAATTAGGCCAAGAATGGAAACTACACGCTCATGTTTCATCAATATTCTCAACATCTTATATACCTTTTATAATTAATTTGTGCATTGGTCCAAAAGAAACATGTAATATTTTTGAACATTATCACTATCAGTATATATATATTTATCACATAACTTTGCTTGTATTCCGCTCGACCACATGGTTCGCCGGAGGCGACGGTAAATAAGCTCAATCATCATCTTGCTTGTATTCAGTTTCATACAGCCATCACATATGTTCGTATAAAATCACCACTCGTGTAATAGCCTCTATATATATTATATGTAGGTAATCCTATGCATATAGAGGATGTTACATGAGTGGCTATTTCATACCATATTTTAGGAAACATGTTTTGGAATTTTGCTGCAAGCCTTATGACGAGATTAATATCAAAATTCCAAAACAAGTTTCATAAATTATTTTATGAAATCACTGCATCTTGTTTTTCATATACCATATAGCGCTCTTCTTAATAATATTTTTGCACAGAATAACGTTCTACTTTCATTTTGGCTCCAACTGTCAGCGCAAATTGTCATGACGTAACTACATTTTCATGACATCACTAAGCAAAGCAGCGTTATATTAATGTTATAAACATTGTTATAATTATGTCAAGACTTCTTTTAAATTGTCATTTGTCTTATCGTTACGTTATGTACCAATTCACTAGTTTAATATACAAATTCTGAGGATGGTTCGTTCAACCAATCAGATTTGTTCCAGGCGTTATTACATGTGTGTTGATATAAGAAAATATGTTATGGCTGTATGAAACTGAATACAAGCAAAGTTATGTGATAAATATATGTAACGGTATGTATATTAACCCAATATGTGAGGTGATATGTAGGCAGCCCGGTTAGCTCAGTCGGTAGAGCAATCGCCCTGTAAGCGAGAGGTCCCGGGTTCGAGTCCCAGACTGGCTGCATGTTTTTCTCACCTGGGTTACATATATACATGATCTATTGAAGTGTTTATGTTTGGATAAATTAACAAATTGTTACCAAATATATGACTTATTACTTTATTTTAACAATATTTCAATTGGGTCAACTTTTGACGAATAACCTATCACATTTAGGCAGCAAATATTGAAAAATATTGTGTAATGTATTGTTGTCTATCAGGGTTTGCATTGACCTTGAAAACTCTCTGAATTTGGGTTGTGTCCTTGAAAACTCTGAATTTTTTCCTGGTTGGTTTTATCCTTAAAAAGTTCTTGAATGCTGGGAAAAACTCAATGTGCAATTTTGAATTGTCACTAAAATATTTTAATGAGGGGAAGTTCATGACAATTGTAGATTAGGAAAGTATATTACATTTTGGATGGTTTGGTAAGGTACTGAGAATGGACGCCACTTTGGCCATCCTTCCCACTATTCTTGCCTGTGCCACTTCGCAGCAACCGCTGGTATGCATAACTCTACCTGACATGACATTATACGTAGATGTAAACCAATCGTCATTGAATTGCATAACATATTTACCAAAATATCGATATTCTTATAGATTATAATATCATTTAACATGATTGTGAAACGTCGTCGTATAAACACAGATTTGTATCAAACCACGAGAGAAGGTTATATTGGATATATTGCATAGACCAGTATACAACAGTAAGCTACTAATACATGCAATTTCTAAATGTCGTGGCCTACTCCAGACTGACTATCCTTGACTCAAACCACCCATGACTCAAACCATTATTCACGGACCTTTCGAGTTTGAAGCAACGAAGTTCGACTGTAACTTTGTTTGTTGCTTACACTGGGTTGATAGTTCATAATCTGTATGTACGTTAAATTACTTTAAATATTATAGTTGACTGCCCAGCTGGTGAGGAACGCAGCGAGGACACAGGATTTTGTAATATGTGTGAACGTGGTTACTGGAGAAGTCTCGCATATGATGAATGCCAGCCGTGTCCTGCTAATAAAACAACAATAGAGGGTCAAAAAGCTGATGCCGAAACTGATTGTACCTTTTGTAAGATTTTGTTTACTGCTTTAGTATGTCCGTGTGTTGTCATCGATTCACCAAGAGTTATACCTACACAGTCAGTCTTGGTAATGGAATGGGAGACCTTAATGATTTTATATCTACACAATTGTACCATTTTCATGCAAAAACCTCACAAATGGAAGTAATAGAGCACATGCTTGTATGTATTTCTGTTCAGTGCTCCAAAGTCTGAAAAACAATGATTTTATAGTTAAAAATAAGTTAGCATATTACTGGTCTGAAAACCAAGATAGTTACCATGGTAAGTGTTTAGTGAATTAACCTGAAATTGTTACTGTACATCAGTGTGGCTGGTAGATGAACATAGTTAAAATACTGCTGATCCGGAATCCAAGATGGATTGTGGCAGGCGTGATATTGCAGTTGTAGCGCATTCGCTTGAGGTGTGAAAGGCCTGGAGTTTGAGTCCTGCTAGAGCAGTTACGATTGTGTTCTTATGCAAGGCAAGTAAATTCCACATTGCCTCTTCTCTCTCCCTCGTGGCGATGGATTCCATCAGGAATGAAGTCTCGAAAGTGATTAATATAAGTTGTTTTCACAATCAAGCCAAAATGAATTTGTATACACGAAGATGGCCACCAGTTACTTTCCGTAACCGTTGAGCGAAATTACCTTAATTGACTGTGACATCAGTGTGACTAGTACATGAAAAGGGGCTAAAATAGTTCTGATCAGAGATTATGTCAAGGAAAACATTGTAGACAGTAGGAAGTTCATGTTTGACCCAACAATAAATTTACTCACATATTTATTTTGAATGAAGCTGGATCCTTTTTGATAGTAATTTTTCCAAGTAAAACAATGAAAAGTCATAGAAACTTTTATAGCACCAAAGTCAACAAGGAGCTACTACGCTGTTTATTTCCAAAGCATACATACATGCAAATCAAACACAGTAATCATTAATATTTATATATTTACTATACAACTGAACTATGATATTTTATGAACATTTTAAAAATAGAAATCAACTGATTGTATATGTTAGTTGCATCAACAATATATAATATATATAAATTGTTTGAGATTTTGTTTACCTCGAGTTAGAGATATAGAGAATTAGAGATAGGTGAACAGGAGAGATGTTTTCTTTAAAAGAAGATGTTGGTCGTTTCTATTCGTATTACACTTTTGGTTATTTTCTCATTGTTCTATGTTGGACCATTTAATGCTATGTTTTTCTCACTTATCTTTCCTTAGGGCTATTTCTTTTTCTAAGGCTATTCTTATAAACATATTCTTTTTGAATTGTTCAAATTGTGGTATGATTTTTCTATATTTCACTCTAAATATGAAGAATTTACACAAAATAATTATATAATTTACTACATTGTTTCATATTACCTTTTGTGCTGTACCAAAACAAATATCTTCCTCATTAAATGTGACAGTTATTGATTATAAAATATTTCTTAACCCATTCAACACCAAGTAACTGACATGGACTGGTCCTTGATATTCTTAGACAAATAAATTAATAAGAAAATTACATTTGAACCAGTTCATTAATCAACATGTGTAATATTACTGTCAAAAAGTGCAGATCCTGATGAGACTGCTCATCACGAGCCGGTTCATCTGGATCTACCTTTTTGTAAGCCAATTTAGAGGTCTGTTGTTGAAAGGGTTAATCTGTTCCATATAATTTGTGCATGGGTACATTCCCAGAACAGACGCTCAATAGTTTCTATTCCCATACAATAGTTTCTATTCCATACAATAGTTTCTATTCCCATACAATAGTTTCTATTCCCATACAATAGATTTCCATACAATAGTTTCTATTCCCATACAATAGTTTCTATTCCCATACTATTCCCATACAATAGTTTCTATTCCCATACAATAGTTTCTATTCCCATTCAATAGTTTCTATTCCCATACAATAGTTTCTATTCCCATACAATAGTTTCTATTCCCATACAATAGTTTCTATTCCCGTTTCTATTCCCATACAATAGTTTCTATTCCCATACAACAAAAGTTGCATAAGTTTGTTGTGGATCATTTACATCTGTATAAATATTTGTTTGTATGTAATATAAATAATCTCATTAAGTATCTGTATTGAAAACATCATAGTTGTATTAGTTGTAATCTCATATGGCAATGTATGTATGTGTTTCCAGTGAGATGTTCTGGAACTTCTGTCATATGTTAAACACCTAGTACATGTATCTAGTAAACAAATGACACATATCTAGTGTTCTAACAATTATGTATTCAATGTATATACGATGGACGCCAGATCGGACAGGTGGGTTTTCTCCGGGTACTCCGGTTTCCTCCTGCACGAATGACCACATTTACACTTTCATCTGTGCCAACGAGAGTGATTACTGTTAAAACTTGCTTCGCAATCGTTATAAAAATAAATAAAGTTTAAATTAATGTATATACATGTAATGTGTGCTTTCCACAACTATTTTTAGTAATTTGCAATCTCGGGGAGTATTTCAATGCTGAGACTGCAACATGTAAAGCGTGCGACTATGGCGAGTACCAGGATGAGACTTTGATGATTGAATGTAAGAAATGTACTGGTAACAGAACAACAAGAACGATGGGAGCAAATAATGCTAGTCACTGTGAATGTAAGTATCTGGACCACATCCCACAAACATTTATGAATATATCTTTACCACATTCCATTGAGATTTATTAACATATCTTTACCACATCTCGGATACATTTGTTATTGTGTACTTACCACATTCCATTGAGATTTATTAACATATCTTGACCACATCTGGGATACATTTGTTATTGTGTATTGCTAATGTCCATACTAACATAAGTGGTTTGCTGTTGTGTCTTGCAGATGAGGCTCCCGACAGGGGCAGTAGAAATGAATAAAAGTCTATAAAAAACATAATAACCAAACGGAAACAAGATGGATCTATAGCCCAGTGGTAACACGCTGGACTGGTAATCCAGGGATCGCAGGTTCGATCCCCCGTCTGACCCTAATAAAATTAACAGTCTTTCAGATGGGACGTTAAACCAAGGTCTCGTGTCGGTGCTTTACACTGTGCACGTAAAAGAACCAGATGAGACTCTGGAATGGGTCTCTCTCTGTATCATTGCACTAGCCTCCAAAATCTAAAATGACTAATATCTTCAGGCGGCATCGCTCATATGGGCAACCTGTAGCGATGATAAATAAACATAAAAAAAAAATAACCAAAACTCATTAGAACCATAAAAGAAAAGGAAGATTTTGTGTTCATTAGTACAAGAATATGATTTGATCTTGGTGATCATTGGCTGATATAAATCTTGCACTTATAAAACAACATATATCCTCTACATCTTACATGTATCTTACACATCTCTGCCACATTGCATCCCCTATAATTGTTTGCATCCAAAACGGCGAGCTACATTGTCTGTTGTCATCTCTTGTGTTATTATAAATAGTTGTATTATGGCGGTTGATTAATTAGCATTTGGTTTGTCGCTCAGCCATTTCTCATATCTTTATGAAATTCATCATAACATGTTACGGTAGTGATGTGCATGCACAATACTTTGTTGTCACTATCCAAGATTGATATAAATAATCTGCATTTAACATTTTGTTTTAACATATTGATATAATTATATCCATGAAATTCATCGTGGAAAATTACTGCATTAATACTTGTTACTATGAATAGATTTTATGTTTAGCATTTCGTATTTGCAAATACCACATAAGATGTCATCATGGAATCTATCCTGTAATTCAGGCCATTGAGTAGAACATGCATGTGTGCAAAATATTAATTGGATCCAAATTGCCTTAGTTTGTGGCAAACATTTCATTATTATCCGCAGCCGCAATTGTGGTGTGGGATAGCGATTTGACTGTGTGTGTCTATACAACACCAGTTCTCGGTAACTAATTGGTGGACATTTTTGAAATGTACAATACATGTAATAGTAGGATATTGGTTTGTTTCGGTGAATGATTGAATTATATTTCACCAAATGAACATTGAAAGTATTACTATAACACGTGACGCTACGAGTATTAATAATAGCTTTCTATGTTCATGAATGAAATATTATTCGATCATTCACTTAAGCATCAGATATTCTTTTTACTTAAGGCTTTAAGGCTGAAAAGTGTTTTTATGATAGAAAATGATACAACTGTGCACTAAATGTTGCTAGAACGTCGTGCTTGTTTAGATGATCATAAATGACGTCACTGTCCAAAAACATTCACTTTGACAGCATTTCAAACATGCAGCGGCTTGATATCACATATGCAAAACAGTGAGAAATAAAATATGTTATTTCACTGCTTTCAACCATTGGAATAACGCATTTTATTTCACTGATAAATTTCTGTATTTCATTGGAAAACATAAAATAAATGTTATATGTTTAACCATAGTATAATCATGCATTTGTACTGTTTGTGGTGATCGGCCCAGAAACAGTAGAGTTATTGCCCTTTAATTTTACTAAATATTCACAAATGTGTCTCTCTGGAACCTGTTCTCAGTACTCAATGAGTGAAATATGTATGTGAGATTGTACGGTGGTTGTCAAATCGGACAGGTGGGTTTTCTCCAGTTTCCTCCCACACAAGTGACCACATTTACGCTCTCATCTGCGCCAACGAGAGTGATTAATATAAGTTGTTAATCCTTGTTTCGCAATCATTTTAAACACCCGAGTTCCGTGGGAATCGACTCAGTAACACCCGAGTTCCGTGGGAATCGACCCAGTAACACCCGAGTTCCATGGGAATCGATGCAGTAACACCCGAGTTCTGTGGGAATCAACCCAGTAACACCCGAGTTCTGTGGGAATCAACCCAGTAACAGCAGAGTTCCGTGGGAATCAATGCAGTAACACCAGAGTTCCATGGGAATCAACCCAGTAACACCAGAGTTCCATGGGAATCAACCCAGTAACAGCAGAGTTCCGTGGGAATCAACCCAGTAACACCAGAGTTCCATGGGAATCAACCCAGTAACAGCAGAGTTCCGTGGGAATCAACCCAGTAACACCAGAGTTCCATGGGAATCAACCCAGTAACACCAGAGTTCCATGGGAATCAACCCAGTAACACCAGAGTTCCATGGGAATCAACCCAGTAACACCAGAGTTCCGTAGGAATCAACCCAGTAACACCAGAGTTCCATGGGAATCAACCCAGTAACACCAGAGTTCCATGGGAATCAACCCAGTAACACCAGAGTTCCATGGGAATCAACCCAGTAACACCAGAGTTCCGTAGGAATCAACCCAGTAACACCAGAGTTCCGTGGGAATTGTCCCAGTAACACCAGAGTTCCGTGGGAATTGTCCCAGTAACACCCGAGTTCCGTGTAAGATCCTATATATATATATATATATAGAGTTGTGATTTCATACCATATTTTATGAAACGAGTTTTGGAACTTTGCCTATTAAGCAGGCCTTCTTGAGTATAAAATACAAACATAAATTTGAAGGAAAAAATATGTTTCTATTTGCCAGTATATTTTAGAGCCTTATTGCATTAAGCTGCATCCGTACACCGTAGTAAATAGTCCCTGATAATCAAATAACTTCACGCAAATCAGCGACACAATATTTTTAATCACTGAATTCTGCTAGTACATATTTAGCATTTTATTGATTAAGCAGTTGATTTTCAACAAATAAACCTTGAATACAAACGACATGTAATGTCTATTGCAAGCTGTGAATGTCCTGCTGCGACCAATCAGAATCCTTCCATGTGTTCTTAAACGTGTGTTATGAGATGACTGTATTACACTGAATACAAGCACAGTTATGTGATAAATATATATATCTGATGTGTGAGTTTATTGTTTTGTATGCTGTAGGTATTTTGATAGATCTTCTTACTTACATGTATCTGACGTTTCAGTTTATTGTGCCAAGGGTTATGAAAGGAATGGGATGGATGAGGTCTGCCTGATGTGTGGAAGAGGCTACTACAAGGATAATACAGAGGACAGCAAGTTTGAAAAATGTCAGCAGTGTTCATCATCAAGAACAACTGATACATTTGCGGCAACTTCTGAAGAAAACTGCAACATATGTATGTACATATATATCACCAAGACATATATCAATGTATGTGTGTAACATGTATCAATGTATGTGTGTAACATGTATCAATGTATGTGTGTAACATGTATCAATGTATGTGTGTAACATGCATCAATGTATGTGTGTAACATGTATCAATGTATGTGTGTAACATGCATCAATGTATGTGTGTAACATGTATCAATGTATGTGTGTAACATGTATCAATGTATGTGTGTAACATGTATCAATGTATGTGTGCATCATGTATGTGTGTAACATGTATCAATGTATGTGTGCATCATGTATGTGTGTAACATGTATCAATGTATGTGTGTAACATGTATGTGTGTAACATGTATCAATGTATGTGTGCATCATGTATGTGTGTAACATGTATCAATGTATGTGTGCATCATGTATGTGTGTAACATGTATCAATGTATGTGTGTAACATGTATGTGTGTAACATGTATCAATGTATGTGTGCATCATGTATGTGTGTAACATGTATCAATGTATGTGTGCATCATGTATGTGTGTAACATGTATCAATGTATGTGTGTAACATGTATGTGTGTAACATGTATCAATGTATGTGTGCATCATGTATGTGTGTAACATGTATCAATGTATGTGTGCATCATGTATGTGTGTAACATGTATCAATGTATGTGTGTAACATGTATGTGTGTAACATGTATCAATGTATGTGTGCATCATGTATGTGTGTAACATGTATCAATGTATGTGTGCATCATGTATGTGTGTAACATGTATCAATGTATGTGTGTAACATGTATGTGTGTAACATGCATCCATGTATGTGTGTAACATGTATCAATGTATGTGTGTAACATGCATCAATGTATATTTGTATCATGTATCAATGTATGTGTGTAACATGTATCAATGTATGTGTGTAACATGTGTAACATGTATCATGTATGTGTGTAACATGTATCAATGTATGTGTGCATCATGTATGTGTGTAACATGTATCAATGTATGTGTGTAACATGTATGTGTGTAACATGCATCCATGTATGTGTGTAACATGTATCAATGTATGTGTGTAACATGCATCAATGTATATTTGTATCATGTATCAATGTATGTGTGTAACATGTATCAATGTATGTGTGTAACATGTGTAACATGTATCAATGTATGTGTGTAACATGTATCAATGTATGTGTGTATCAATGTATGTATGTAACATGTATCAATGTAACATGTGTAACATGTATCAATGTATGTGTGTAACATGCATCAATGTATGTGTGTATCATGTATCAATGTATGTGTGTAACATGCATCAATGTATGTGTGTAACATGCATCAATGTATGTGTGTATCATGTATCAATGTATGTGTGTAACATGCATCAATGTATGTGTGTATCATGTATCAATGTATGTGTGTAACATGTATGTTGTAACATGTATCAATGTATGTGTGTAACATGCATCAATGTATGTGTGTAACATGCATCAATGTATGTGTGTAACATGTATCAATGTATGTGTGTATCAAAACAACAAATGTGTAACATGTATCAATGTATGTGTGTAACATGCATCAATGTATGTGTGTATCATGTATCAATGTATGTGTGTAACATGCATCAATGTATGTGTGTAACATGCATCAATGTATGTGTGTAACATGTATCAATGTATGTGTGTAACATGCATCAATGTATGTGTGTACATGATCAATGTATGTGTGTAACATGTATGTGTGTAACATGTATCAATGTATGTGTACAGCATGCATCAATGTATGTGTGTTTAGTGTTTAGTTTGACTATTTTTACCCATGAGTTGTTAAAAAGTATTAGAAAATAATCTAATATAGAGCTTGTGTAGAAACAGTACAGTGAAATGAAATATCTGCAAGTGTAATTGTCTCTACTGAAGTATCTCTTTTATCAATAACGTCAGATATCCCGTGTGGCTGTACTCCTTAGCAACTCTTGTGTTTTTAGAATGTCAGATATCTGGTTTGGATGTCCTCCTTAGCAACTCTTGTGTTTTTATCAAGAATGTCAGATATCCAGTGTGACTGTCCTCCTTAGCAACGTGTTTTTATCAAGAATGTCAGATATCCAGTGTGACTGACCTCCTTAGCAATGTGGTTTTATCAAGAACGTCAGATATCCAGTGTGACTGTCCTCCTTAGCAACGTGGTTTTATCAAGAACGTCAGATATCCAGTGTGACTGTCCTCCTTAGCAACGTGTTTTTATCAAGAATGTCAGATATCCAGTGTGACTGACCTCCTTAGCAACGTGTTTTTGTCAAGAACGTCAGATATCCAGTGTGACTGTCCTCCTTAGCAACGTGGTTTTGTCAAGAACGTCAGATATCTTGCTTGTGTTTTGACTCAGAAGTAATACACTAACTTGTACATTTTGTTAATTGGCTTTGAACTATTTCAGCTGTGTGTGTACTAGGTCAGTATATAAATGAGGATGCATGTGAAGATTGTCCTCAAGACAAATTTTCCGATGATGTACTGCCAAACTCAGATACAGAGTGTAAAAGCTGTGATGCAATGTATGGGACAATGAATGCTGGATCAACTTCTGAACAGTGTAAGAGTAAGTATTTGTTCACACATTCTATGGGTTATAACATCTCATGAAGGTGAGGTTTGTTGTATGTAGGAGTAAGTACTCTATGAGGGTGGGGTTTGTTGTATGTATGAGGAGTAAGTACTCTATGAGGGTGGGGTTTGTAGTATGTAGGAGTAAGTACTCTATGAGGGTGGGGTTTGTAGTATGCAGGAGTAAGTACTCTATGAGGGTGGGGTTTGTAGTATGTATGCAGGAGTAAGTACTCTATGAGGGTGGGGTTTGTTGTATGTATGTAGGAGTAAGTACTCTATGAGGGTGGGGTTTGTAGTATTCAGGAGTAAGTACTCTATGAGGGGGGGTTTGTAGTATGTATGCAGGAGTAAGTACTCTATGAGGGTGGGGTTTGTTGTATGTATGTAGGAGTAAGTACTCTATGAGGGTGGGGTTTGTAGTATTCAGGAGTAAGTACTCTATGAGGGGGGGTTTGTAGTATGTATGTAGGAGTAAGTACTCTATGAGGGTGGGGTTTGTTGTATGTATGCAGGAGTAAGTACTCTATGAGGGTGGGGTTTGTAGTATGTATGCAGGAGTAAGTACTCTATGAGGGTGGGGTTTGTTGTATGTAGTATGTAGGAGTAAGTACTCTATGAGGGTGGGGTTTGTTGTATGTATGTAGGAGTAAGTACTCTATGAGGGTGGGGTTTGTAGTATGTAGGAGTAAGTACTCTATGAGGGTGGGGTTTGTTGTATGTATGCAGGAGTAAGTACTCTATGAGGGTGGGGTTTGTAGTATGTAGGAGTAAGTACTCTATGAGGGTGGGGTTTGTAGTATTCAGGAGTAAGTACTCTATGAGGGTGGGGTTTGTTGTATGTATGCAGGAGTAAGTACTCTATGAGGATGGGGTTTGTTGTATGTATGCAGGATTAAGTACTCTATGAGGGTGGGGTTTGTTGTATGTATGCAGTAGTAAGTACTCTATGAGGGTGGGGTTTGTTGTATGTATGCAGGAGTTAGTACTCTATGAGTGTGGGGTTTGTACTATGCAGGAGTAAGTACTCTATGAGGGTGGGGATTGTAGTATGTATGTATGTAGGAGTAAGTACTCTATGAGGGTGGGGTTTGTAGTATGTAGGAGTAAGTACTCTATGAGGGTGGGGTTTGTAGTATGCAGGAGTAAGTACTCTATGTGGGTGGGGTTTGTAGTATGCAGGAGTAAGTACTCTATGTGGGTGGGGTTTGTAGTATGCAGGAGTAAGTACTCTATGAGGGCGGGGTTTGTAGTATGTATGCAGGAGTAAGTACTCTATGAGGGTGGGGTTTGTTGTATGTATGTAGGAGTTAGTACTCTATGAGGGTGGGGTTTGTAGTATTCAGGAGTAAGTACTCTATGAGGGCAGGTTTGTAGTATGTATGTAGGAGTAAGTACTCTATGAGGGTGGGGTTTGTTGTATATATGCAGGAGTTAGTACTCTATGAGGGTGGGGTTTGTTGTATGTATGTAGGAGTAAGTACTCTATGAGGGTGGGGTTTGTTGTATGTATGTATGTATGTAGGAGTAAGTACTCTATGAGGGTGCGGTTTGTTGTATGTATGTAGGAGTAAGTACTCTATGAGGGTGGGGTTTGTAGTATGCAGGAGTAAGTACTCTATGAGGGTGGGGTTTGTAGTATGTATGCAGGAGTAAGTACTCTATGAGGGTGGGATTTGTAGTATGTATGCAGGAGTAAGTACTCTATGAGGGTGGGGTTTGTAGTATGTATGCAGGAGTATGCACTCTATGAGGGTGGGGTTTGTAGTATGTATGCAGGAGTAAGTACTCTATGAGGGTGGGGTTTGTAGTATGTATGCAGGAGTATGTACTCTATGAGGGTGGGGTTTGTAGTATGTATGCAGGAGTAAGTACTCTATGAGGGTGGGGTTTGTTGTATGTATGCAGGAGTAAGCACTCTATGAGGGTGGGGTTTGTAGTATGTAGGAGTAAGTACTCTATGAGGGTGGGGTTTGTAGTATGTATGTAGGAGTAAGTACTCTATGAGGGTGGGGTTTGTTGTATGTATGCAGGAGTAAGTACTCTATGAGGGTGGGGTTTGTAGTATGCAGGAGTAAGTACTCTATGTGGGTGGGGTTTGTAGTATGCAGGAGTAAGTACTCTATGAGGGTGGGGTTTGTTGTATATATGTAGGAGTAAGTACTCTATGAGGGTGGGGTTTGTAGTATGTATGTAGGAGTAAGTACTCTATGAGGGGGGGTTTGTAGTATGTATGCAGGAGTAAGTACTCTATGAGGATGGGGTTTGTTGTATGTATGCAGGATTAAGTACTCTATGAGGGTGGGGTTTGTTGTATGTATGCAGTAGTAAGTACTCTATGAGGGTGGGGTTTGTTGTATGTATGCAGGAGTTAGTACTCTATGAGTGTGGGGTTTGTGCTATGCAGGAGTAAGTACTCTATGAGGGTGGGGATTGTAGTATGTATGTATGTAGGAGTAAGTACTCTATGAGGGTGGGGTTTGTAGTATGCAGGAGTAAGTACTCTATGAGGGTGGGGTTTGTAGTATGTATGCAGGAGTAAGTACTCTATGAGGGTGGGGTTTGTTGTATGTATGTAGGAGTTAGTACTCTATGAGGGTGGGGTTTGTAGTATTCAGGAGTAAGTACTCTATGAGGGCAGGTTTGTAGTATGTATGCAGGAGTAAGTACTCTATGAGGGTGGGGTTTGTTGTATGTATGTAGGAGTTAGTACTCTATGAGGGTGGGGTTTGTAGTATTCAGGAGTAAGTACTCTATGAGGGCAGGTTTGTAGTATGTATGCAGGAGTAAGTACTCTATGAGGGTGGGGTTTGTTGTATGTATGTAGGAGTTAGTACTCTATGAGGGTGGGGTTTGTAGTATTCAGGAGTAAGTACTCTATGAGGGCAGGTTTGTAGTATGTATGCAGGAGTAAGTACTCTATGAGGGTGGGGTTTGTTGTATGTATGTAGGAGTAAGTACTCTATGAGGGTGGGGTTTGTAGTATGCAGGAGTAAGTACTCTATGAGGGGGGGTTTGTAGTATGTATGCAGGAGTAAGTACTCTATGAGGGTGGGATTTGTAGTATGTATGCAGGAGTAAGTACTCTATGAGGGTGGGGTTTGTAGTATGTATGCAGGAGTAAGCACTCTATGAGGGTGGGGTTTGTAGTATGTATGCAGGAGTAAGTACTCTATGAGGGTGGGGTTTGTAGTATGTATGCAGGAGTAAGTACTCTATGAGGGTGGGGTTTGTAGTATGTATGCAGGAGTAAGTACTCTATGAGGGTGGGGTTTGTAGTATGTATGCAGGAGTAAGCACTCTATGAGGGTGGGGTTTGTAGTATGTAGGAGTAAGTACTCTATGAGGGTGGGGTTTGTAGTATGTATGTAGGAGTAAGTACTCTATGAGGGTGGGGTTTGTTGTATGTATGCAGGAGTAAGTACTCTATGAGGGTGGGGTTTGTAGTATGCAGGAGTAAGTACTCTATGTGGGTGGGGTTTGTAGTATGCAGGAGTAAGTACTCTATGAGGGTGGGGTTTGTAGTATGCAGGAGTAAGTACTCTATGTGGGTGGGGTTTGTAGTATGCAGGAGTAAGTACTCTATGAGGGCGGGGTTTGTAGTATGTATGCAGGAGTAAGTACTCTATGAGGGTGGGGTTTGTTGTATGTATGTAGGAGTTAGTACTCTATGAGGGTGGGGTTTGTAGTATTCAGGAGTAAGTACTCTATGAGGGCAGGTTTGTAGTATGTATGTAGGAGTAAGTACTCTATGAGGGTAGGGTTTGTAGTATGTATGCAGGAGTAAGTACTCTATGAGGGTGGGGTTTGTAGTATGTATGCAGGAGTAAGTACTCTATGAGGGTGGGGTTTGTAGTATGTATGCAGGAGTAAGTACTCTATGAGGGTGGGGTTTGTAGTATGTATGCAGGAGTAAGTACTCTATGAGGGTGGGGTTTGTAGTATTCAGGAGTAAGTACTCTATGAGGGGGGGTTTGTAGTATGTATGCAGGAGTAAGTACTCTATGAGGGTGGGGTTTGTAGTATGTATGCAGGAGTAAGTACTCTATGAGGGTGGGGTTTGTAGTATGTATGCAGGAGTAAGTACTCTATGAGGGTGGGGTTTGTAGTATGTATGCAGGAGTAAGTACTCTATGAGGGTGGGGTTTGTAGTATTCAGGAGTAAGTACTCTATGAGGGGGGGTTTGTAGTATGTATGCAGGAGTAAGTACTCTATGAGGGTGGGGTTTGTAGTATGTATGCAGGAGTAAGTACTCTATGAGGGTGGGGTTTGTAGTATGTATGCAGGAGTAAGTACTCTATGAGGGTGGGGTTTGTAGTATGTATGCAGGAGTAAGTACTCTATGAGGGTGAGGTTTGTTGTATTGTTTGTTATTGAGGAGATATGAGTTATCATGATATACTTGCAGAGATTTGTCCCGGAGGAGAACAGATTGATAACACCACAGGATCATGTGGGAAATGCATGATTGGTACCTACAAGGTACCAGAAGACAGATTCGGACAATGTGTATCATGCGAAACTAACTATCAAGGATATGTAACAGTAGATGAAGGATCTACTTCTGGTAGTAACTGCACTCTATGTAAGATATTTATAAACTAATTATGCATGTTCAGTATATATATAGCAATAATGCAAAACACCTACTTCCGTTAGGATTACTATACTGGCAGGTGCAAACTATCCTTAAGTTAAGTATATTTGTATCACAAATCAAAAATCAACCTCAAGAATCATGATTTGTTTGTGTATTATTACATAAATTGATGTCATTCAAGTCTATTTGGTACAAATATGTGTCCCCATATTGGCTTGTGACAAGTCAAATATTGTCCCTCAGGACCCACACATTGGTGCCACTTATCTGTGTGAACGACTGTGTGGGTGCGGGAGGGGTGTGATTTATTTTGCTATTTTTATTTGTAAATGGTAAGATTCTAGCCCGTTATTTTTCTGGAAAAGTATTAATATAGAATGAAAGTATGCATACCTGTTTTACGGCTAAAAGTTTATTTTAAAATGTAGCCCTGTGACAGTGATTAATAATGGAAGCCAGCACAGGATTACATTTCAAATGAACTTTACGCTCAAAAAGACATGCATACTATTCATTTTTGAAGACAATCCAATGAACTTTTACAACTTTAATTGTTTTCTTGGTCATTATAATAATTTTAAAATACAACATGAGAATTACATATATTTATACATGTACAAGTATCCACTATACATGTACAAGTATCCACTATACATGTACAAGTATCCACTATACATGTACAAGTATCCTCTATACATGTACAAGTATCCACTATACATGTACAAGTATCCACTATACGTGTACAAGTATCCACTGTACGTGTACAAGTATCCACTGTACGTGTACAAGTATCAACTGTACGTGTACAAGTATCAACTGTACGTGTACAAGTATCCACTGTACGTGTACAAGTATCCACTATACGTGTACAAGTATCCACTATACGTGTACAAGTATCCACTATACGTGTACAAGTATCCACTATACATGTACAAGTATCCACTATACGTGTACAAGTATCCACTATACGTGTACAAGTATCCACTATACGTGTACAAGTATCCACTATACGTGTACAAGTATCCACTATACGTGTACAAGTATCCACTATACGTGTACAAGTATCCACTATACGTGTACAAGTATCCACTATACGTGTACAAGTATCCACTATACGTGTACAAGTATCCACTATACGTGTACAAGTATCCACTATACGTGTACAAGTATCCACTATACGTGTACAAGTATCCACTATACGTGTACAAGTATCCACTATACGTGTACAAGTATCCACTGTACGTGTACAAGTATCCACTGTACGTGTACAAGTATCCACTGTACGTGTACAAGTATCAACTATACGTGTACAAGTATCCACTGTACGTGTACAAGTATCCACTATACGTGTACAAGTATCCACTATACGTGTACAAGTATCCACTATACATGTACAAGTGTCCACTATGTCTAACAAATCACACAACATTCAGTTCAAAATGTGTCTGTTCTTCTTCTTGGCCAACATTTCAAATGCCGATTTGAAGTTTACATGGGATTGAACAAATTGCTCATTGAGGAAAGAACAGCCCCGTCACTGTTATTGGAAATCTAGAATTGCGGTTCTTAACCATGCCGTTCACAAATTGAATCGTCAATCGGACGTTTAAAACCGAAAGTAGCCAAATATTCTGAAAATCGCAAAATTAAAATTTGGCTCTTGTGGCGACTGACAGCATGGCCTCTGCCCCTCTGTTACCTTGACTAGAGTATTTGCCTTTGAATTGCAAAACATACATCCTGGTTTAAAATCGATGTATAGAAATTAATTCTATTTGGTACATAAATTTGTACCCTACTAACTATTGCCTGAATTCCCTTTTTTAGTGTCCTTGAATTACTAAAAACTGTATGTTCAAGCTAATATCTTGAAAATTCTTGCATTGCAAATATGTATCACTCACCTAGATTGTGTCTACCGATTATTTTATATATCTCACCAATAGCACCAGAATTATTGCCCTTGAATAGGTGAATATTGTGCATCCATGCCAATATAATTATTGGATGGAATTTCATAATATTTGTATGGACATGTATTCTCATACTGGCATGTTGCTACGTACTCTCTCAATCCCTTCAGTTATTGCTCTTGAATATCTAAATATGAAATATCAAAAAGAGATTTCGGAGAATTTTTCAATTTGTTTTGAAAATTTCTCAAGCGGCGCAGTTCGCGTTGAAACGAGCGTTCTGATTGGATTATGATTATTCTTCATATAGAAACAAACATCTTGTTACATTCTAATAATCCAATCAGAACGCTCGTTTCAACGTCGTTTCAACGCGAATTGCGCCACTTTAGAAATTTTCAAAACAAATTGAAAAATTCTACGAAATCTCTTTTTGACGTACATTTTTGCCGAATAAACCTACACGTTAGTGGAAACACATTTTATTGGTAATGTTATTCACTGTTAAAACTCTCCCGTCGAAGATTTTTTTTGTTGCTGACAGAACCCGTGTCCTAGTATGGAAATGTGACCTGTTATGGCCAATGTCTGTGGCAATTGTTTGCAAAGTATACATGCACGCAGCTTAAAGTTGTGTTTTATTTGAAGAACAATATAAAGACTTGGGATAGGCGTTATATTTGGACAGATTTGTACAAAATTGTTTCAGATAGAGCCATTTTACTGATCGATGCGAAATCTGACATTCCACAGAGTAGAATCCCTGTACTTAAATATATATACTAGTACCCCCAAACGTGCCAAATCCCTGTGCTTTCAATAACCCCGTGTAGGCATGGATTATCGATTCAACAAATTCCTTGTTTCTTCTGCTTATTTGAAAATATAATGCTTCACATCTCTTCCAAGTATACCTTATTTTTATGTCCCTTCCTGCAAGCTGAATACTGTGTAACCCAGGTGAGAAAAACATGAGGGATAGATACATTGTGAAATATTTCTCGGAATATATACTGTAACGTCCACAAAGAGGGGGACTGTATAACCCAGGTGAGAAAAACATGCAGCCAGGGATCTCTCGCTTACAGGGTGATTGCTCTACCGACTGAGCTAACAGTGCTGCCTACATATCACCTCACATATTGGGTTCATGTACACACTGTTACAACTATATTTGTACACAGAAACAGAACATGTGTATTGTATAAATGAAACACATGTTGATTTTATTCCTTACATATTTACATTGCATTTTCTGATTGTTTCAAGCCTGTAAGTGGCCATAAATGATACAAGCATTATGTTAAGCATGTATATATGTTAAGCATGTATATATGTTAAGCAGGTATATATGTTAAGCATGTATATATGTTAAGCATGTATATATGTTAGGCATGTATATATGTTAAGCATGTATATATGTTAAGCATGCATATATGTTAAACATGTATATATGTTAAGCATGTATATATGTTAAGCATCTCAAGGGTAGCTGCATTTACCGAAATGTAAACGCAGTTAGTTGACTGGATGTTGCTCAACATGTCAAGCATAATGACAATGTAAATATATACCAATCTACGGCATATAATCATAATATCGAAGAGATATAATCTATGAACAATGTAATCTATATAGATATATAGAGGATATATATATTCATAATGGCTTCTTAAATGCCACATGTGTATTTTATGAATATTGGTCCATACAACTAGACCCAGAGGCTAAGAGTATAAACACTACCAATAAGTTAATATGAACAAACATTTCTTTTTTTTCTTATAGTGGACTGTCCTCCTGGAAAATATATTGAGAATGGCAGTTGTGCGCTATGCCCCGTTGACAAATACCAAAATGAAAGTAGGCAAACTTTCTGTCACAAGTGTGAAGAAAATCTGGGTACACATGGGAATGGCTCGACTAGTTTAGATGAATGTAAAAGTAAGTTACCTCACTATGATAGAAGTCTGGAGAGCATTGTTGACTACATTGTAAAAGTAAGTTACCTCACTATGATAGAAGTCTGGAGAGCATTGTTTACTACATTGTAAAAGTAAGTTACCTCACTATGATAGAAGTCTGGAGAGCATTGTTTACTACATTGTAAAAGTAAGTTACTTCACTATGATAGAAGTCTGGAGAGCATTGTTTACTACATTGTAAAAGTAAGTTACCTCACTATGATAGAAGTCTGGAGAGCATTGTTGACTACATTGTAAAAGTAAGTTACCTCACTATGATAGAAGTCTGGAGAGCATTGTTGACTACATTGTAAAAGTAAGTTACCTCACTATGATAGAAGTCTGGAGAGCATTGTTTACTACATTGTAAAAGTAAGTTACCAAGTTACCATCTCAACATCTCACGAACCACCGGTCAGATTTTGGCAACATTTGGTAGGAATGATCGATGTTCTTTCAAAGTTGTTAAAATGATGACCCCGGGATAAAAACTGGAGTCATGTCAGCGATACAGGGCCATCATGGCCCTCTTGTTTGTTTTTTTGTATCTCGGCCATAAGTACCATAAGTCAACATATTAATTTCATCAGATTTCTTGATGAGAAAAGGGTCGACTTATGGCCGGGAATATATGGTACGTCAAAAATAGCTGTTCCAATCTGTAATCCAACATGGCAGATATGTGGACTATGTTGTAATTGTAAAAGTGTAGTTATAGGGTATGATAGCAATAACACTGTTGAATACTTGCAGAGATTTGTCCCGGAGGAGAACAGTTTGATAACACCACAGGATCATGTGGGAAATGCATGATTGGTACCTACAAGGTACCAGAAGACAGATTCGGACAATGTGTATCATGCGAAACTAACTATACAGGATATGTAACTGTAGATGAAGGATCTACTTCTGGTAGTAACTGCACTCTATGTAAGATATTTATAAATTAATTATGCACCAAATATTGTTTCGACATCTACAGTCAGTCTTCAGTACTTACCCTTGAATTGCTGCAAAATGTCCATTTGGGTTGAAAACGGATGGATAGAGTTTAATTATGTTTGGTACATAAATTTATCCCCTACTAAATATTACCTGAATTCTCTTTGTGCCTTTTTATTGCCTTCAAGTTACTAGAAACTGTAGCTGCAGACATATATCTTGAACTGTAATTTCTATACCCCATCAATTGCTCCAGTTATCTATTCACACCAATATATGGAAAATTGTTGGATGGAATTGAATGTTTGGTACAAATATGTATCCCAATACTGTCCAAAATACACAATCCCTTCAGTTAGTCCAGAGATATTGTAGTTGAATTTCTAAAACTTCCAATAGCTAAATGGGATAAATTTATTACAGATTTGGTGGCAGTAATCAATTTGTTTGTTGTTAGGCAGCCATTAATTGTTTCCAACAGGAAGTTAGTCACATGACCAATTACACAGATTCTCGTCATGATTACTTGTACTTGTGGTAATTCATACCCACATCATACATACCGGGTATATAAACAGCTGTACTGCATACATAAATTTGGCATTATTGCCATGGCAATAAGCCTTATTGCTTCCTATGCAATCAATGACCCATTGGAAGTCGTGATAGCGCAGTGGATGCGCGTTCGCTTCAGGTGCGAAAGGTCCGGAGTTCGAGCCCCACTGGAGCCGTTACGATTGTGCCCTTAGGCAAGGCATTTAAATTCCACGTTGCCTCTTCTCTCTCCCTCGTGGCGATGGATTCCATCAGGAATGAGGTCTCGAGAGTGATTTATATAAGTTGAAATAACTTGTTTCGCAATCGAGCTAAAATAAATTTGTATAAACTAATGACCCATGCTATATATAATGTACTGCATCTCTTCCTAGTACACCTTATTTATATGCCACTTCCTGTAAGCGAAATACTACGGTATATATACAGCATTTAACTCTTTGCGTGCTAGCGGTGAAAACAATAGTCAAATATGTCAAATGACACAACCCATGACATATTTCCAGAATGTTCAGCTTCAAGTAAGAAAATACATTAATGAATTGTCGTCTACTACATTTGAACTATTTATAGCCTTTATTTTACACAGCATGCAAAGAGTTAATCACAATTTCAGAGAGATCAATTTACAAACATATCCTGACATGTGTTGATGTTAGTTGATAAGCATCTATGAACAATGTAATCAGTATAGGATACTTGTTCCATATTTATTCTAATAAATGCCCGGGCATATATTATAATCATCACTTCTTTCGATGCTGGGGGTTGGCAGTTATTAGAGACAATTGTTTTTACCGAACGAAAATTGTCCAAAATAAAAATATTTTGAATAAATAAACGACATCAAACGTACATATTAAAGGCAACTGGTTACACTTGAACCTGTGTTCCAATCTACACTTCTAGTCTAGCAATACTTAACAAACCTATATTTTAGTCTGGTAATTGTCAAAAAGGTGTGAAAACAAATGCCAAATGCTTGATTTATCATAATAAACATCTAGACAACCTAAATTTAATAACTGCAATGAAAGAAAACTGAACTAAATATTGATCGGAAAGAGGACAGACCTAGCATGCAAATGCGCTCAACGTTTTCTAGGCATACATGTATATGCAGCCATATTTAGTTAGTATAGATACAGTCGGCATCATTTAATTGTTTTGAACGGTATCATTCTGCAAACTGCTTGCGATATGAACAAGCATCCAAACATGTGCGAAATAAAAACACTAATCAGAGTTCAAACCATTACGCTGATGAAGAATATGACCTCTTGCAACACTGATCAGTCATGCCTATTTCCCACAACTGCAATAGCTAAAAATCTCACAGAT
Organism: Archivesica marissinica; assembly: GCA_014843695.1. NCBI lineage: Eukaryota > Metazoa > Mollusca > Bivalvia > Venerida > Vesicomyidae > Archivesica > Archivesica marissinica. The sequence continues at coordinate 52,859,004 of CM026390.1, forward strand.
TTATTTTCGCCACCAGTTTATTTTGTTCATGTACAATTTATATGATTGACAGATGGATAAAACATATTTGTTCCAATCTTGCATTGATTGACTGCAACTGTTGTTGCTGCGCGGGGGAATGGGCGTGGATATTTCGCTGGTCGAGTGTCGCAATCATTCAAATTGATTTTTCCAGTTGCTTTGAAGTCTACGCCGCGTGTGTACATTGGGATGATTCATCAAATTTACCAATGTGTGTTAACTTCGCAAGACGTAATAATTTGATGTCGATCAAATATACGTCATTGGACCTTAACCCTGTGTGGTGCCCCTTGCTCTGTAATTTTCTTGTGGAATGCCCCTATGTGTGCTGACGTAATTTTGATTAATTGTCACGTCGATTATATACGTCCTATATTGAAAAAGGTACTCAAGAAACTCGTTGTTTGATATGTATGTCTATTTTTGTCTGAATCGGGGGTGGGTGTTTTTAAAAAAAAAAGGAGGCTATTCTATTGCGAATTACTTAGTGGAAAATGACAGTTATTATGCCGAAAAGTCACAATTAATCGGTGTTTATTAGCTTGTGGGCATTTATTAGAATAATTACGGAATATGTTATGAATATGGGTCCATACTCCTAGCCTAAACCCCCAATGGCTAATAGTACAGACCCTGCCAATAAGCTAATATGAATAAACAATTCTTTTTCCTTATAGTGGACTGTCCTCCTGGAAAATATTTTGAGAACGATGTCTGTACGCTATGCCCCGTTGACAAATACCAAAATGAAAGTAGGCAAACTTTCTGTTACGATTGTGGAGAAAATCTGGGTACAGATGGAAATGGCAAGACCAGTATAGATCAGTGTAGAAGTAAGTTACCTCACTATAATGGATGTCATTGCATTGATCTACATTGGCATCAACGTTGCCATCGATGCAGGAATAGATGCGTGTGTGTTTTACGTTTATTTATCGTCGTTACCTGTTGCCCATATGAGAGACGCCTCCTGAAGAGATTAGTCATTTTAGATTTTTGGAGGATAGTGCAATGATGCAGACAGAGACCCATTCCAGAATCTCTTCTGGTTCTTTTACGTGTACAGTGTAAAGCACTGACACAAGACCTCGGTTTAAAGTCCCAACTGAAGGACTGTTCATTTTATTATTGTTGGACGGGGGATCGAACCTGCGATATCTGGATTACAAGTCCAGCGTGTTAACCACTGGACTACAGATCTGTGTGTGGAATAGATGCAATATTGAGTATTTGTTTTAAGCTCATCCAAGCACATCATAGTGCTCAAGGGTGAGATTTTGTGATAGCCTTTTGGCTATTATCGTCAATAATTTGCTTCAAACGACATCTTTTCCTGACCTATTGGTCCAGTCATCATGAAACTTCATAGCAATAATCATTGGGGGATGCAATTTCAAGAGTGCACACAATAGGTCACTATGTCTTAAAACTAGGTGACTACCATTAGGTCAAATGAGTGCCAACATTTCAAAAGTCTATTCCTCCGTAATTACTATCGCGAATGTGATGCTAATAATTGCGGAACAGAGTATATACATAGTAAATTATGGATTTCCCTCTGATTTCACAGCAGTACCGTCAGTTCTGTTTCGTATTTTATATACACAATTTACAGGTAACTATCATAGCGATATTGCGGAGGTTCCATTTGTGGATCCGCTACCAATATCTATCGGAGGGCCCTTGACACAATTGTTGCATCCGCGATAGTAACACGTTGAAGTTTGCAGGGATTGGCTTACATCCGAGTATCTGGGTGGATTGGACTTACAGTCAAAATCATTAAAATTTATTTACTTATTTACTTAGAAACCACACTACCGTACTTACTCGTCTATAAGACGGGTATATTTTCAGCTGATTTAAGGCTCAAACTCCCGTCCCGTCTTATAAGTGGGTCACAAAACATCGCCTAAAATTTTTCCATCAAAATCAGCTGGTTCGGCGTTTTCTAAATGTCAGCCACCTATATATTTTGTTTGGCCAATTTGAGCCCTTTTTATACATTTTTTTACAAAACAAAATAATTATCCCCTCCGTGTCCGATGCTATCATAGTCTGTACGGCTAGAAACACAGTGGTCTCTGTCAGATACCGACAACTCCACGGGAGCGTCCTTGGACCAGAGTGTGGTGGCCCCATTTCACCGACCTAGTTCGTTTTCCGTGAACCATTCAACGTCTTCCTGGTCGTCCTCCTGCTCAGACTGCTCACCGAACACATCGTCCTCGGAACCATCAAGCCGACATGTAATTCCACACTTTTTGAAAGAATGGCGAATGATAATCCAGCGTATCAATAAAGCTTTCGGTGAGGCACGTCTGTTTGCTTTCGATGTCACATTGACTAGACCCCAGAACAAATGTTCATCATAAAGTTCTGCAAGTTTGGATCCGATCAACTTTAAACACTTTGATTGCTTTTAATTTAAATGCAGCAGAATATGACCGATGTCCACGTGATGTTGATTCCATTTTTATGACGCATGTGTGAAAGCTACAGGGAGGGAATGATCACATGATATTTTTCGCTGAAATTACATTGCCCGGCGGTGAATGACTTTGAAGTTTTTTCCCGCTTCAGCCCATGTCCATATATGGAAATCGATGCAAGGTTAAACTGCTCTCCAGGTACTCACACTACACACGTGTCTGTTCGTTGCTACGGATACTCTATACTAGCGGATAATAGAGACTGTTTCAAGCAGTATGAAGAAAGGGGGGCATTTAAAGGAGTCCCAGATATACTTTGCATATAATTTGTCGCAAATTGCATCGCCCCCGACGCAGTAACCAAAAGTAATCATATCAATTATCCCGGCCTAACTGGACAAAACATCATATTTTGTTGATAATTTCACACAAGTTTGTGTGACATTTCTAATTGTTTTTGTTTATTTACTGTCGCTACCGGTTTCCCATCTGAGCGATGGGCAGTTTACCTAACAATACCTGCGTATTGTCCCATGCCACTGTAAATGTAGCATGCATGGGACAATATGCAAATTTGTTGTGTCTACGGTAATCTTATGCGGGCTAACCGTTTAATGATCGATCTGATTGGCTGTGTCTGTAAGAAAGGTTGTCCTTGTATAATTATGCCATGGATTAATTTACATATGTCGTATTTTTTGAGTAATTAGCATGCAATAAAAGATAAAACATTATGTTATTGTTCACAAACAATCTTATGAATCCATTATCGGATGTTATTTAGAACTTCACACTGTGCTTCTATGCAATTGACATTGAAAATTTCTTCAATTTGCACTGGCGAAAATTGCTTGTTCTGATGTCAATTTTATCAACCCGTCTTATATGCGAGTGCATGCCAAAACCCACAGATTACACAACTAAAGTAGGGGGGATCGTCTTATAGGCGAGTAAGTACGGTACTCAGAATTTTGATATTTGGCATGTAACATCACCTTGTAGACCACCACTAAGTTTGCTCAAATGGTGAACATGGGTTCATAATTGATCCCACTGTAAGGGTGACATAGTGTACATAGACTTAAATGTGTATATTCCACTTATTGGTAATATTTACCTACTTTAAAATAGGACAATAACGAAAGAAACAACTTTCTTTTGATGTTTAATGCTTCGATATTTTTCTTGTATTTTGCTTGTACTTCTAATCAACATCATGTTTAACAGACCTTGTTAGCTATGATCAATAATAACTTTGACGTTTTCACCAATGTGTCTGTCTGCTTCACCTCCATAACCCCTTTTTGGATTTTCACTGACTTTGGCACGAAGCATCAGTATGATGTCTAGTTATGCATATCGTAACCCCGGTTGGATGATTATGTGTGGATTTACGGCCATTTTTATACGTGCTTCATATCCAAAACCCGTTGTTGGATTTTGACCAACCCTGGCAGGAAGCATCAGTATCATGTCTAGTTGTCTATATTGTATGTAACCATGTAAAAAATTAATTTTGCGGATATATGGCCATTTGGGCATTTTTTAATACACAGTTTGTCCGCACTTCATTTCCAAATCCCCTTGTTGGATGTTCACCTGGCATGAAGCATCGGTATAATGTCTAGTTGTGCATATCATATCCTTGTTCTGCTTGGTTGATTATTTGCAGATTTACAGCCATTTGGACATTATTATAGCACAAAGCTTGTCCGCGCTACATCTCCAATATGCCTTTTTCACCAAGCTTGACATGAAGCACCAGTATGATGTCTAGTTGTGCATATTGTAACCTTGTTCTGGTTGACTTCATATATTCAATGACCCTGCTTTTATTGCTCCACTGAAGCAACATATATTTGTTTTCAAAAACCATTTCTGGTTAATTGACATTTGACCTCAACTTTTCCAACTATATAAGTTTCATTTCATTCTAATCCTTTCTGTCTATTATTGTTAATTTATATGTAAAATGTTAATTCTATTACGTACATGTAAAATACTGAAATAAACAATGTTTAAACTAGAAGAAAACAAATTCTACAACAGTTTTCGTCCAATTAAAACTGGGTGTTCATCTTCGACATATATTATGCAAGCTTCGAGTCTGCATGTCAGATAACTATTTCTATAACGATGTCCACATTTCTGCTGTACTATGTTTCAATTTAGCACATCTGAACACTTAAGAAATAACTAAAATAGCTGTTAGTTTGTCAAAGGCATCACTTTAAGGGACATATAATGTTTTACATCTTTCTTGTTTCTGTCATTATATTTATTTTTAAAAATAGATTTTACTTGACAGGAATTTGAGATAACCTTGGTGTTTTATTGCAGTTAAGTGTGGACCAGGTCGGAATGGTACAGCATCGTGCACGCTATGTCCGTTAGGCACATACAAGAATGCATCAGGATATCATGACTGTGAAGATTGTCCTCCAGATTTCATATCAAATCTAAATCGTACAGCCTGTCCTGTTGGTATGTTAATACTGTTAAACCAGTGTTAGTGGTCACCTCCATTAAGCAGCCAACCTGTATTAAGCAGCCAGTTTCCAGATTCTGAATGTGTTGTTATACATTTGACCTTTATTAAGCAGCCACCTGTGCTAAGCAGCCACTTTCTGTGAATCCCTTGGCTGGCAGGTTTAACTGAACTGTTAAAATGAAAGTTAGCACAATCTCTATATAAGGCCTTGAAACCTGATAAAAAATCATGTGATATTTTGCTCATGTCTTACATTTACTAATATAACAATAAATTCTATGAAAGCAACATTAAGTGTACATATATTTCTTTAAAGTAAACTGTATGATTTGTGTTTTCTTTACAAATAACATCTTCTTTTTAAGGACATTCCTACACAAACAGTTACTTACATGTATATCATAGCACCATTTGAAGAAATATCACATAAGTTACATTAGGGAACTTTTACTGTGTTACTTATGTAGCATTGCAGACACAAAGAGTTCATGATGTCCATCACAACATATTAACCGGGAATATTATGTGTTAGTGCTGAATTATGCCCCTTCCTAAAAGAATTGAACTGTTAACCAGAAACTTTATTGCACTTCACTTGTCGGTAAAGTTATAACTATTTATCACAAAGTATGAAACTGTCAACACCCCAACAGTATGATCAGAGCCATTATTGGTACCAAGGGCAATAACTGTTGCCAACTGTTTTCTTAGTTATGCCCTTTGAATCAGCTTAAACTTTAACAAAATATGTTATTAAGCTGAAACTTAATTTCACTACCGGTACAGTCCATATTTGAACAGAGAACAATTATGCTAATCGGTTTTCCTTTATCTTGACATATGGACCTAGTTTTGCACCACATTTGAAGGCTTAAAAAACAGTGTGGTATGGATGCTACCGACTACATATCTTGCAAAAATGGGAGATAAAGCAGTAGCAAGTGATTGCTGTGTGAAACTTCAGTCAGTTCTACCTTCAAATGCCTATGTGGCACTCTGTCCCCCCTTCCTGCCCACAAAGTCACCCCCCCCCCCCACATCTTGCCCACAAAGTCCCCCCCCCACAAAGTTAGGTATTCTATCCACCCAATATATTTTTTAAATTTCATTCTACACGCACAGATCAGGGGGATACCACAGCCATATAATAAAAATTGAACACTACATGTAGTTGTGAATGTTGGCCTGCAATCCAGTATTGTTGCGATTCTTGCATTGAAATATACATTCTAACATGTGTGTATACGAAAAGAAAGAATTTGTCGATGTTAAATCTGCAATAAAACATGGTACATCAAACCTGTCAATTTTGTAGTTTTGTGACGTCATTTATGCACTCTAAAAAATAACACCAAATATTTTTACGCTTTTAGATATTTTGGTCATGTTGGAATCAAAATAATATTTGTGTTTGTATTATTTATAGTCGAATAACACATGGTTTGCCGGAATTAAACACTTAGGCCTATATGGCCTGCGTGGTTATTTTCTACACGTCTGAACTCCAAACCATATTTTATTCGCCAATAAACAACAGAAAGACAAATATTATTTCTTAATTTAAAAACAATACTTCAATTGTTCGACACCCGTTTCTACTTGCATTACGGTAGTAATGACTGACGTCTGAAGCATGTGTTAATATATTTGCAGAAAATTGTTTGCCTGGGTATGGCTATGGAAGAAACCAGGATAGTTGCGTGGCATGTCCACTTGGAATGTACAATGACAAACTTGGCATGGATCCAAACACATGCAAATTTTGTCCAAATGGCCTAACAAACACACAGTCTGGATCAGACAACTGTAATTACCCTGGTAAGACAGTATTGCCAAGCTTTGTAATAGTGATTGTAAGCTACTAAGAGATAGTGATTGTAAACTGCCATGTGATAGTGATTGTACATTGCCAAGAGATAGTGATTGAAAGCTGCTGTGATAATGATTGTAAGCTGCCACGAGAGTGATTGTAAGCTGCTATGTGATAGTGATTGTAAGTTGCCAAGGGATAGTGATTGTAAGGTACCACGAGATAGTGATTGTACGCTACCACGAGATAGTGATTGTAAGTTGCCAAGAGATAGTGATTGTAAGCTGCCAAGAGATAGTGATTGTACGCTACCACGAGATAGTGATTGTAAGTTGCCAAGAGATAGTGATTGTATGCTACCACGAGATAGTGAGTGTACGCTACCACGAGATAGTGATTGTACGCTACCACGAGATAGTGATTGTATGCTACCACGAGATAGTGATTGTACACTACCACGAAATAGTGATTGTACACTACCACGAAATAGTGATTGTACGCTATCACGAGATAGTGATTGTACGCTACCACGAGATAGTGATTGTACGCTACCACGAGATAGTGATTGTATGCTACCACGAGATAGTGATTGTACGCTACCACGAGATAGTGATTGTACGCTACCACGAGATAGTGAGTGTAAGTTGCCAAGATATACCGGTAGTGATTGTAAGCTACCAAGAGATAGTGATTGTAAGTTGCCAAGAGATAGTGATTGTATGCTACCACGAGATAGTGAGTGTACGCTACCACGAGATAGTGATTGTATGCTACCATGAGATAGTGATTGTAAGTTGCCAAGAGATAGTGATTGTATGCTACCACGAGATAGTGAGTGTACGCTACCACGAGATAGTGATTGTACGCTACCACGAGATAGTGATTGTATGCTACCACGAGACAGTGAGTGTACACTACCACGAGATAGTGATTGTATGCTACCACGAGATAGTGATTGTACGCTACCACGAGATAGTGATTGTACGCTACCACGAGATAGTGATTGTAAGCTACCAAGAGATAGTGAGTGTAAGTTGCCAAGATATAGTGATTGTAAGCTACCAAGAGATAGTGATTGTAAGTTGCCAAGATATAGTGATTGTAAGCTACCAAGAGATAGTGATTGTAAGTTGCCACGAGATAGTGATTGTACGCTACCATGAGATAGTGATTGTACACTACCACGAGATAGTGATTGTAAGCTGCCATGAGATAGTGATTGTAAGCTACCAAGAGATAGTGATTGTAAGTTGCCAAGATATAGTGATTGTAAGCTACCACGAGATAGTGATTGTAAACTGCCAAGAGATAGTGATTGTAAGTTACCACGTGCTAGTGATTGTAAGTTGCCACGAGATAGTGATTGTAAGCTACCAAGATATAGTGATTGTAAGTTGCCACGAGATAGTGATTGTAAGCTACCAAGAGATAGTGATTGTAAGCTGCCACGAGATAATGATTGTAAGCTGCCACGAGATAGTGATTGTAAGCTGCTATGTGATAGTGATTGGACATTGCCAAGAGATAGTGAGTGTACGTTGCCAAGAGATAGTGATTGTACATTGCCAAGAGATAGTGATTGTAAGCTACCAAGATATAGTGATTGTAAGCTACCAAGAGATAGTGATTGTAAGCTGCCAAGATATAGTGATTGTAAGCTGTTATGTGATAGTGATTGTAAGCTGCCATGTGATAGTGATTGTAAGTTGCCAAGATATAGTTATTGTAAGCTACCACGAGATAGTTATTGTAAGCTGCCACGAGATATTGATTGTAAGCTGCCATGAGGTAGTGATTGTAAGTTGCCACGAGATAGTGATTGTAAGCTGCCAAGAGATAGTGATTGTAAGTTGCAAAAATAGTGATTGTAAGCTACCACGTGATAGTGATTGTAAGTTGCCACGAGATAGTGATTGTAAGCTACCAAGATATAGTGATTGTAAGCTACCACGAGATAGTGATTGTAAGCTGCCACGAGATATTGATTGTAAGCTACCATGAGGTAGTGATTGTAAGTTGCCACGAGATAGTGATTGTAAGCTGCCAAGAGATATTGATTGTAAGTTGCAAAAATAGTGATTGTAAGCTACCACGTGATAGTGATTGTAAGTTGCCACGAGATAGTGATTGTAAGCTACCAAGATATAGTGATTGTAAGCTGCCAAGATATAGTGATTGTAAGTTGCCACAAGATAGTGATTGTAAGTTGCCACGAGATAATGATTGTAAGCTACCAAGATATAGTGATTGTAAGCTGCCAAGATATAGTGATTGTAAGTTACCACGAGATAGTGATTGTAAGCTACCATGAGTGATTGTAAGCTGCCAAGAGACAGTGATTGTAAGCTACCATGAGTGATTGTAAGCTGCCAAGATATAGTGATTGTATGTTGCCAAGATATAGTGATTGTAAGTTGCCACGAGATAGTGATTGTAAGCTGCTATGTGATAGTGATTGTAAGCTGCCAAGTGATAATGATTGTATGTTGCCAAGATATAGTGATTGTAAGTTGCCACAAGATAGTGATTGTAAGCTGCCAAGATATAGTGATTGTACGTTGCCAAGATATAGTGATTGCAAGTTGCCACGAGATAGTGATTGTAAGCTGCTATGTGATAGTGATTGTAAGCTGCCAAGAGATAGTGATTGTAATATGCCATGTGATAGTGATTGTAAGCTGCCAAGATATAGTGATTGTAAGCTGCCAAGATATAGTGATTGTAAGCTACCAAGATATAGTGATTGTAAGCTGCCAAGATATAGTGATTGTAATATGCCATGTGATAGTGATTGTAAGCAGCAATGTGATTGTAAGCTGGCATGTGATAGTAAGCTGCCATGTGATAGTGATTGTAAGCTACCAAGATATAGTGATTGTAAGCTGCCAAGATATAGTGATTGTAAGTTACCACGAGATAGTGATTGTAAGCTGCCAAGAGATAGTGATTGTAAGCTGCCAAGATATAGTGATTGTAAGCTACCATGAGTGATTGTAAGCTGCCAAGATATAGTGATTGTATGTTGCCAAGATATAGTGATTGTAAGTTGCCACGAGATAGTGATTGTAAGCTGCTATGTGATAGTGATTGTAAGCTGCCAAGTGATAGTACGTTGCCAAGATATAGTGATTGTAAGTTGCCACAAGATAGTGATTGTAAGCTGCCAAGATATAGTGATTGTACGTTGCCAAGATATAGTGATTGTAAGTTGCCACGAGATAGTGATTGTAAGCTGCTATGTGATAGTGATTGTAAGCTGCCAAGAGATAGTGATTGTAATATGCCATGTGATAGTGATTGTAAGTTACCAAGAGATAGTGATTGTAAGTTGCCAAGATATAGTGATTGTAAACTGCCAAGATATGGTGATTGTAAGCTGCCAAGATATAGTGATTGTAAGCTACCAAGATATAGTGATTGTAAGCTGCCAAGATATAGTGATTGTAAGCTGCCAAGATATAGTGATTGTAATATGCCATGTGATAGTGATTGTAAGCAGCAATGTGATTGTAAGCTGCCATGTGATAGTGAATGTAAGCTGCCAAGAGATAGTGATTGTAAGCTGCCATGTGATAGTGATTGTAAGCTGACATGTGATAGTAAGCTGCCATGTGATAGTGATTGTAAGCTGACATGTGATAGTAAGCTGCCATGTGATAGTGATTGTAAGCTGACATGTGATAGTGATTGTAAGCTGACATGTGATAGTGATTGTAAGCTGCCATGTGATAGTGATTGTAAGCTGACATGTGATAGTAAGCTGCCATGTGATAGTGATTGTAAGCTGACATGTGATAGTGATTGTAAGCTGCCATGTGATAGTGATTGTAAGCTGACATGTGATTATAGTGTGATAGTCATCATCACACACTTCTTATGTTTTGACAGAATTTTTGCCCATTTGAATTTATAGAAGTTTCAATATTGCTAATGCTGTGGAGGTATTAATTATCATTAGCAGAGTTCAATCCAGGCTTTCCAAACGGGATGGGGACACTGGGGCCTGCCGCCTCTGTAATAGTGTCTCATTTTGCAAACTTTGGGGACAAACATAGATATCAATGAAATTACAATTTTATAATCTGTTCTTTAGACTGTGTATTGATTCATGTTCAATAATAATGATATGCAGCAATGTTTCTATTGATCATCAGCTACCCATTTTTGTTGAAATTCCGTTGTACTAACGATTTTACTCTTTGACACTATTATCAACCATGGGACAGGTATCATTTTCAATTGGAGTAGGTTTTGCTGTCACAGAGTGTCTTTCTCACTGACACAGACGTAAAATATTCTGAAAAAAGCATTATAGTTGTTGAGAGATAATATAAATGTTTCTTGTTTTTATATTTGTAGGAGTGCCTATAGTTGTAGAGAGATAATATAAATGTTTCTTTGTTTTACATTTGTAGCAGTGTCTATAGTTGTAGAGAGATAATATAAATGTTTCTTGGTTTTATATTTGTAGAGGTGCCTATAGTTGTAGAGAGATAATATAAATGTTTCTTGGTTTTACATTTGTAGCAGTGCCTATAGTTGTAGAGAGATAATATAAATGTTTCTTGGTTTTATATTTGTAGGGGTGCCTATAGTTGTAGAGAGATAATATAAATGTTTCTTGGTTTTACAATTGTAGCAGTGCCTATACTTGTAGAGAGATAATATAAATGTTTCTTGGTTTTATATTTGTAGCCGAGCCAATGGTAGAGCCTCGTATAAATGTCAATGTTCAGGTGGATTACAGAATTGCCATAGATGATTGCAGTGACACAAATCTCATCAACCTCATATTGAATAAAATCCTAGAATTACTCAGAAATCAGTTTATGACAGAGGCAGTGAAGGGTTTCAATGGTAGCAATAAATTCTGTACAGATTCAAGCTGTGGAAATCTTGTGTTGCCTGATGGGAAAACAACATGTACACCGATTACTAAAAGAAAAAGATCTTTAGGTCATACACTTGCAGTATTCATCTCTTTCAATAATGTCAGGTTTGTATAAACTTTTATAATTAATAAATACAACATACAATTACATGTATTTCTGTTTTGATGACATTATTATTAGAGTGCACTTTCTGCCTTTAGCTTGATGGTACCAGAAAATGTAAGATTGTGGACACCCATAAAATGATAGGACTGTATGGGGAGTATGTAGATTGTGGAAACCCATAAAATGATAGGACTATGTAGATTGTGGAAACCCATAAAATGATAGGACTGTATGGGGAGTATGTAGATTGTGGAAACCCATAAAATGATAGGACTATGTAGATTGTGGAAACCCATAAAATGATAGGACTGTATGGGGAGTATGTAGATTGTGGAAACCCATAAAATGATAGGACTATGTAGATTGTGGAAACCCATAAAATGATAGGACTGTATGGGGAGTATGTAGATTGTGGAAACCCATAAAATGATAGGACTATGTAGATTGTGGAAACCCATAAAATGATAGGACTGTATGGGGAGTATGTAGATTGTGGAAACCCATAAAATGATAGGACTATGTAGATTGTGGAAACCCATAAAATGATAGGACTGTATGGGGAGTATGTAGATTGTGGAAACCCATAAAATGATAGGACTATGTAGATTGTGGAAACCCATAAAATGATAGGACTGTATGGGGAGTATGTAGATTGTGGAAACCCATAAAATGATAGGACTATGTAGATTGTGGAAACCCATAAAATGATAGGACTGTATGGGGAGTATGTAGATTGTGGAAACCCATAAAATGATAGGACTATGTAGATTGTGGAAACCCATAAAATGATAGGACTGTATGGGGAGTATGTAGATTGTGGAAACCCATAAAATGATAGGACTATGTAGATTGTGGAAACCCATAAAATGATAGGACTGTATGGGGAGTATGTAGATTGTGGAAACCCATAAAATGATAGGACTATGTAGATTGTGGAAACCCATAAAATGATAGGACTGTATGGGGAGTATGTAGATCGTGGAAACCCATAAAATGATAGGACTGTATTGGAGTCTGTACATTGTGGCAACTCGTAAAATGATAGGACTGTATGGGGAGTATGTAGATTGTGGAAACCCATAAAATGATAGGACTGTATTGGAGTCTGTACATTGTGGCAACTCGTAAAATGATAGGACTGTATGGGGAGTATGTAGATTGTGGCAACTCGTAAAATGATAGGACTGTATGGGGAGTATGTAGATTGTGGCAACTCGTAAAATGATAGGACTGTATAGGGAGTATGTAGATTGTGGAAACCCATAAAATGATAGGACTGTATGGGAGTATGTAGATTGTGGAAACCCATAAAATGATAGGACTGTATGGGGAGTATGTAGATTGTGGAAACCCATAAAATGATAGGACTATGTAGATTGTGGAAACCCATAAAATGATAGGACTGTATGGGGAGTATGTAGATTGTGGAAACCCATAAAATGATAGGACTATGTAGATTGTGGAAACCCATAAAATGATAGGACTGTATGGGGAGTATGTAGATTGTGGAAACCCATAAAATGATAGGACTATGTAGATTGTGGAAACCCATAAAATGATAGGACTGTATGGGGAGTATGTAGATTGTGGAAACCCATAAAATGATAGGACTATGTAGATTGTGGAAACCCATAAAATGATAGGACTGTATGGGGAGTATGTAGATTGTGGAAACCCATAAAATGATAGGACTATGTAGATTGTGGAAACCCATAAAATGATAGGACTGTATGGGGAGTATGTAGATTGTGGAAACCCATAAAATGATAGGACTGTATTGGAGTCTGTACATTGTGGAAACCCATAAAATGATAGGACTGTATGGGGAGTATGTAGATTGTGGAAACCCATAAAATGATAGGACTGTATTGGAGTCTGTACATTGTGGCAACTCGTAAAATGATAGGACTGTATGGGAGTCTATACATTGTGCAAACCCACAAAATGATAGTACTGTATGGGAGACTGTACATTGTGGAAACCCACAAAATGATAGTACTGTATGGGAGACTGTACATTGTGCAAACCCACAAAATGATAGTACTGTATGGGAGACTGTACATTGTGGAAACCCGTAAAATGATAGGACTGTATGGGGAGTATGTAGATTGTGGAAACCCATAAAATGATAGGACTGTATGGGAGACTGCACATTGTGGCAACTCGTAAAATGATAGAACTGTATGGGAGTTTGTACATTGTTTTGCATTATTCATCATATTTAATTTCAGCAAGTCGTTGACAGACCAGCATGATAATAATGTAGAAGTATCAACACTTGATGTCATATCACAAATACTAATACAGAGTGCATACGAATTATCTGATGATGTAAGTTTTTCCAGCAGCTCTGAAATTGAAATAATAAAATTATTATTCTGCATTGCAGCTTCATATCTTTCACAGATTGTACAATTAGATCATAAGATAAGACTGCCAAAGTCGTGGAAGTCATGTTAGCGAAGCAGTAGCGCTCGCTTCAGGTGTGAAAGGCCCGGAATTTCCAGGGTCAGACTGCTGGGAAATTACCCCCCCCCCCCCTCACTCTATATACATGTATAGAAGTACTGGGGTAGAGGGTAGAATTTCCAGGGTCAGCCTGCACGTAAATCCCCCCCTCGATATACATACACATATATATGTACAGTGGGGGGGGGATATTTCCTAGGCCTTAACCTGAAAATCTTTCCTTTAGGAGGGAAAGATTTCCTATTACACTGGTATATAGTGGTAATTTTATGGCATTTACATAGGTTTTATATGAAGAGAAATAATCCACTTTTCAATTAGCAAACAAGCTGGCAAAAGTGATTTTAAAAATGTCAAATGGTTAGTCATATTCATGTTCCAACTAATGGTCACAATTTCCAGGCACGTTGTATCATACAATTGTATTTGTTACAAAATCAGTATTACTCAAGTTTTGCATTAATGAAATCCTTCCCGTTTAACATTTTAATGCACTTGAACATGGTTTCAAGAAAAATATTGAATCTTGTTTTGACTGGGATTGGCTTTCTCTATAACTATGTTTCTCCATAGCAAGTCATAATACCGGTAGCAATGAAATTAATGTGCATAGTATCCTTTATTCAAGTTGCTGTCACAAAATCCAGGACACTCCCATACAGTGCAAGTGCGGGTTTTTTTTTAATAGGAATATTAGGAATATGACTTTAGGCATAAACTCTCCAATTGGAAGTGTTGAAATATTGTTGCCCAGTATAATATTGTAGCATGCCCTCATTTATTCATGATAATATAATCAATTATAATATGCAGAAAGTGTGCATCGTATGTTAGTTAGTTAGTCTGGGTATTAAACTGCCCCACAAACCTCTCTAGGTGTGGAAGTCGTGATAGCGCAGTGGATGCGCAATCGCTTCAGGTGCGAAAGGTCTGGAGTTCGCGCCCCGCTGGAGCCATTACGATTGTGCCCTTAGGCAAGGCATTTAAATTCCACGTTGCCTCTTCTCTCTCCCACGTGGCGATGGATTCCATCAGGAATGAGGTCTCGAGAGTGATTAATATAAGTTATAAGAACTTGTTTCGCAATTGAGCTAAAATAAATTTGTATAAACTAACCTCTCTAGGAAAGGCAGAAATGTAAACACATTGTTGGAGGTCATCATTTTCGAGGTTCTGTTATTTGAGATATAATTATGCCATTGAAACAAGTACCTGTGTGACACTGTGCGATATACATAGATACAAGTACCTGTGTGACACTGTGCGATATACATAGATACAAGTATCTGTGTGACACTGTGCGATATACATAGATACAAGTACCTGTGTGACACTGTGCGATATACATAGATACAAGTACCTGTGTGACACTGTGCGATATACATAGATACAAGTATCTGTGTGACACTGTGCGATATACATAGATACAAGTACCTGTGTGACACTGTGCGATATACATAGATACAAGTACCTGTGTGACACTGTGCGATATACATAGATACAAGTACCTGTGTGACACTGTGCGATATACATAGATACAAGTATCTGTGTGACACTGTGTGATATACATAGATACAAGTACCTGTGTGACACTGTGCGATATACATAGATACAAGTATCTGTGTGACACTGTGCAATATACATAGATACAAGTACCTGTGTGACACTGCAATATACATAGAAACAAGTACCTGTGTGACACTGTGCGATATACATAGAAACAAGTACCTGTGTGACACTGTGCGATATACATTGAAACAAGTACCTGTGTGACACTGTGCGATATACATTGATACAAGTACCTGTGTGACACTGTGCGATATACATTGATACAAATATCTGTGTGACACTGTGCGATATACATTGATACAAGTACCTGTGTGACACTGTGCGATATACATTGATATAAGTACCTGTGTGACACTGTGCGATATACATTGATACAAGTACCTGTGTGACACTGTGTGATATACATTGATACAAGTACCTGTGTGACACTGTGCGATATACATTGATACAAGTACCTGTGTGACACTGTACGATATACATAGATACAAGTACCTGTGTGACACTGTGCGATATACATTGATACAAGTACCTGTGTGACACTGTGCGATATACAAGTACCTGTGTGACACTGTGCGAATATACATAGATACAAGTACCTGTGTGACACTGTGCGATATACATAGAAACAAGTACCGTGTGACACTGTGCGATATACATTGATACAAGTACCTGTGTGATACTGTGCGATATACATAGATACAAGTACCTGTGTGACACTGTGCGATATACATAGAAACAAGTACCGTGTGACACTGCGATATACATTGATACAAGTACCTGTGTGACACTGTGCGATATACATAGAAACAAGTACCTGTGTGACACTGTGCGATATACATTGATACAAGTACCTGTGTGACACTGTGCGATATACATTGATACAAGTACCTGTGTGACACTGTACGATATACATTGATACAAGTACCTGTGTGACACTGTGCGATATACATAGATACAAGTACCTGTGTGACACTGTGCGATATACATTGATACAAGTACCTGTGTGACACTGTGCGATATACATTGATACAAGTACCTGTGTGACACTGTGCGATATACATTGAAACAAGTACCTGTGTGACACTGTACGATATACATTGATACAAGTACCTGTGTGACACTGTGCGATATACATAGAAACAAGTACCTGTGTGACACTGTGCGATATACATTGATACAAGTACCTGTGTGACACTGTGCGATATACATTGAAACAAGTACCTGTGTGACACTGTGCGATATACATGGATACAAGTACCTGTGTGACACTGTGCGATATACATTGATACAAGTACCTGTGTGACACTGTGCGATATACATTGAAACAAGTACCTGTGTGACACTGTGCGATATACATTGATACAAGTACCTGTGTGACACTGCGATATACATAGAAACAAGTACCTGTGTGACACTGTGCGATATACATTGATACAAGTACCTGTGTGACACTGCAATATACATGGAAACAAGTACCTGTGTGACACTGTGCGATATACATAGAAACAAGTACCTGTGTGACACTGTGCGATATACATTGAAACAAGTACCTGTGTGACACTGTGCGATATACATTGATACAAGTACCTGTGTGACACTGTGCGATATACATTGATACAAATATCTGTGTGACACTGTGCGATATACATTGATACAAGTACCTGTGTGACACTGTGCGATATACATTGATATAAGTACCTGTGTGACACTGTGCGATATACATTGATACAAGTACCTGTGTGACACTGTGCGATATACATTGATACAAGTACCTGTGTGACACTGTGCGATATACATTGATAAAAGTACCTGTGTGACACTGTACGATATACATAGATACAAGTACCTGTGTGACACTGTGCGATATACATTGATACAAGTACCTGTGTGACACTGTGCAATATACAAGTACCTGTGTGACACTGTGCGATATACATAGATACAAGTACCTGTGTGACACTGTGCGATATAAATAGAAACAAGTACCGTGTGCGATATACATTGATACAAGTACCTGTGTGACAATGTGCGATATACAAGTACCTGTGTGACACTGTGCGATATACATAGATACAAGTACCTGTGTGACACTGTGCGATATACATAGAAACAAGTACCATGTGACACTGTGCGATATACATTGATACAAGTACCTGTGTGACAATGTGCGATATACATAGAAACAAGTACCTGTGTGACACTGTGCGATATACATTGATACAAGTACCTGTGTGATACTGTGCGATATACATAGATACAAGTACCTGTGTGACACTGTGCGATATACATAGATACAAGTACCTGTGTGACACTGTGCGATATACATAGAAACAAGTACCTGTGTGACACTGTGCGATATACATAGATACAAGTACCTGTGTGACACTGTGCGATATACATAGAAACAAGTACCGTGTGACACTGTGCAATATACATTGATACAAGTACCTTGTGACACTGTGCGATATACATAGAAACAAGTACCTGTGTGACACTGTGCGATATACATTGATACAAGTACCTGTGTGACACTGTACGATATACATTGATACAAGTACCTGTGTGACACTGTGCGATATACATAGATACAAGTACCTGTGTGACACTGTGCGATATACATTGATACAAGTACCTGTGTGACACTGTGCGATATACATAGAAACAAGTACCTGTGTGACACTGTGCGATATACATTGATACAAGTACCTGTGTGACACTGTGCGATATACATAGAAACAAGTACCTGTGTGACACTGTGCAATATACATAGATACAAGTACCTGTGTGACACTGTGCGATATACATTGATACAAGTACCTGTGTGACACTGTGCGATATACATTGAAACAAGTACCTGTGTGACACTGTACGATATACATTGATACAAGTACCTGTGTGACACTGTGCGATATACATAGAAACAAGTACCTGTGTGACACTGTGCGATATACATTGATACAAGTACCTGTGTGACACTGTGCGATATACATTGAAACAAGTACCTGTGTGACACTGTGCGATATACATGGATACAAGTACCTGTGTGACACTGTGCGATATACATTGATACAAGTACCTGTGTGACACTGTGCGATATACATAGAAACAAGTACCTGTGTGACACTGTGCGATATACATTGATACAAGTACCTGTGTGATACTGTGCGATATACATAGATACAAGTACCTGTGTGACACTGTGCGATATACATAGAAACAAGTACCGTGTGACACTGTGCGATATACATTGATACAAGTACCTGTGTGACACTGTGCGATATACATAGAAACAAGTACCTGTGTGACACTGTGCGATATACATTGATACAAGTACCTGTGTGACACTGTATGATATACATTGATACAAGTACCTGTGTGACACTGTGCGATATACATAGATACAAGTACCTGTGTGACACTGTGCGATATACATTGATACAAGTACCTGTGTGACACTGTGCTATATACATAGAAACAAGTACCTGTGTGACACTGTGCGATATACATTGATACAAGTACCTGTGTGACACTGTGCGATATACATAGAAACAAGTACCTGTGTGACACTGTGCGATATACATGGATACAAGTACCTGTGTGACACTGTGCGATATACATTGATACAAGTACCTGTGTGACACTGTGCGATATACATTGAAACAAGTACCTGTGTGACACTGTGTGATATACATTGATACAAGTACCTGTGTGACACTGTGCGATATACATTGAAACAAGTACCTGTGTGACACTGTGCGATATACATAGAAACAAGTACCTGTGTGACACTGTGCGATATACATTGATACAAGTACCTGTGTGACACTGTGCGATATACATAGATACAAGTACCTGTGTGACACTGCGATATACATGGATGCAAGTACCTGTGTGACACTGTGCGATATACATTGAAACAAGTACCTGTGTGACACTGCGATATACATAGATACAAGTACCTGTGTGACACTGTGCGATATACATTGATACAAGTACCTGTGTGACACTGTGCGATATACATAGATACAAGTACCTGTGTGACACTGCGATATACATGGATGCAAGTACCTGTGTGACACTGTGCGATAAACATTGAAACAAGTACCTGTGTGACACTGTGCGATATACATAGAAACAAGTACCTGTGTGACACTGTGCGATATACATTGATACAAGTACCTGTGTGACACTGTGCGATATACATAGAAACAAGTACCTGTGTGACACTGTGCGATATACATTGATACAAGTACCTGTGTGACACTGTGCGATATACATTGAAACAAGTACCTGTGTGACACTGTGCGATATACATAGATACAAGTACCTGTGTGACACTGTGCAATATACATTGATACAAGTACCTGTGTGACACTGTGCGATATACATTGATACAAGTACCTGTGTGACACTGTACTATATACATTGATACAAGTACCTGTGTGACACTGAGCGATATACATAGATACAAGTACCTGTGTGACACTGTGCGATATACATTGATACAAGTACCTGTGTGACACTGTGCGATATACATAGAAACAAGTACCTGTGTGACACTGTGTGATATACATTGATACAAGTACCTGTGTGACACTGTGCGATATACATAGAAACAAGTACCTGTGTGACACTGTGCGATATACATAGAAACAAGTACCTGTGTGACATTGTGCGATATACATTGCTACAAGTACCTGTGTGACACTGTGCGATATACATTGAAACAAGTACCTGTGTGACACTGTATGATATACATTGATACAAGTACCTGTGTGACACTGTGCGATATACATAGAAACAAGTACCTGTGTGACACTGTGCAATATACATTGATACAAGTACCTGTGTGACACTGTGTGATATACACAGATACAAGTACCTGTGTGACACTGTGCGATATACATTGATACAAGTACCTGTGTGACACTGTGCGATATACATTGATACAAGTACCTGTGTGACACTGTGCGATATACATTGATACAAGTACCTGTGTGACACTGCGATATACATAGAAACAAGTACCTGTGTGACACTGTGCGATATACATTGATACAAGTACCTGTGTGACACTGTGCGATATACATTGATACAAGTACCTGTGTGACACTGTGCGATATACATTGATACAAGTACCTGTGTGACACTGCGATATACATGGATGCAAGTACCTGTGTGACACTGTGCGATAAACATTGAAACAAGTACCTGTGTGACACTGTGCGATATACATAGAAACAAGTACCTGTGTGACACTGTGCGATATACATTGATACAAGTACCTGTGTGACACTGTGCGATATACATAGAAACAAGTACCTGTGTGACACTGTGCGATATACATTGATACAAGTACCTGTGTGACACTGTGCGATATACATTGAAACAAGTACCTGTGTGACACTGTGCGATATACATAGATACAAGTACCTGTGTGACACTGTGCGATATACATTGATACAAGTACCTGTGTGACACTGTGCGATATACATTGATACAAGTATCTGTGTGACACTGTGCGATATACATTGATACAAGTACCTGTGTGACACTGTGCGATATACATTGATACAAGTATCTGTGTGACACTGTGCGATATACATTGATACAAGTACCTGTGTGACACTGTGCGATATACATAGATACAAGTACCTGTGTGATACTGTGCGATATACATTGATACAAGTACCTGTGTGACACTGTGTGATATACATTGATACAAGTACCTGTGTGACACTGTACGATATACATTGATACAAGTACCTGTGTGACACTGCGATATACATGGATACAAGTACCTGTGTGACACTGTGCAATAAACATTGAAACAAGTACCTGTGTGACACTGTGCGATAAACATTGAAACAAGTACCTGTGTGACACTGTGCAATATACATAGAAACAAGTACCTGTGTGACACTGTGCGATATACATTGATACAAGTACCTGTGTGACACTGTGCGATATACATTGAAACAAGTACCTGTGTGACACTGTGCGATATACATAGATACAAGTACCTGTGTGATACTGTGCGATATACATTGATACAAGTACCTGTGTGACACTGTGCGATATACATTGATACAAGTATCTGTGTGACACTGTGCGATATACATTGATACAAGTACCTGTGTGACACTGTGCGATATACATAGATACAAGTACCTGTGTGATACTGTGCGATATACATTGATACAAGTACCTGTGTGATATACATTGATACAAGTACCTGTGTGACACTGTACGATATACATTGATACAAGTACCTGTGTGACACTGCGATATACATGGATACAAGTACCTGTGTGACACTGTGCAATAAACATTGAAACAAGTACCTGTGTGACACTGTGCGATAAACATTGAAACAAGTACCTGTGTGACACTGTGCGATATACACAAATAGCTGAAGAATGGTGCGGATAAAAGTGTGTGTAGGGAGACTACTCATGTGCGGCAATTGGTTCATGCCAGTATGCTTCTACATGGATGCAACTTGCCAACAAAATGCTAAGATACAAGTTCAACATAGGGAATGAACATGTAATTGGTTCTTAATAAAAGTTGCTAAACACACCTGATTAGTTGAAATAATTAGCTTACCATATACCCCCATTTAAATGCTCCCCCTAATTGAGCACCCCCTCCCCCATTTTGAAGCAAAATAAAATAATGCTCATCTCACAGCTAGAATCATACAGTGGTCCGTGTCTATATCCCATTCATATATATCAACCACTTCAGCCCATGTTGTCCTAAAACTGTACGTGCAACTTTCCATATATAGAAATTGATGCAAGGTTTAAATTGCTCTCTCTGCTAAACTGTGCATCACTCACACTACATGCATGTATACATACGTACTACCTGCTTGATAATAGAGACTGTTTTAAAAGGCATTAAGAAAGGTGGACGTTTAAAAGAGTTCCAGACATATTTGCATATAATTTGTAGCAAAATGCATCGCTCCTGGGGTATAAGGTATATATCTTATCAAACCTTTCTTTCAATATCCGGCAAAAGTTTATGTTATACGTTAGCTATGCACATTTATATTAGCTTGATTGCATAACAAGTTCTTACAACATTAGTTTAATCGCTCTCGATACCTCATTCATGATGGAATCCATCGCTACAAGGTAGAGAGAAGAGACATGTGGAATTTAAGTGCCATGCTGCCTAAGGGAACAATCGTAATGGCAACAACTTTGCATGTGCCTGCCACATCTGAAATGACCTCGCTACCACTGCGCTATGACAACTTCCTGTCATACTTTGATGTAAGGTGTCCACCTCTGTGGTCGAGTGGTTATGGTCGCTGACTTGTATACCACTGTAACCTATCATCACTGATGGTCACGGGTTCGAGCCCCGCTCAGAACGTATCTCATTTATATGAAAAAGTTGGCAGTTTCTTACGGAGGTTGGTGTACCCAAGTACTAGTTAACCGTTGGAGCCTGCCCAGGAAAGGTGTTGTTAGGTAAACTGCCCGCCGGCGATATAGCCCAAAATGGTGCTGATGCAGGCGTAAAACCCGAAATATAACATAACATAATTGATGTAAGGTTGTGCCGTTGGCCTTTTTTTAATATCAAAACATTTGGCCCAAACCATTTGCACATAGTATACACTGCTATTATATTTTGTTTGCTATGTTTTTCTGAATGAAATAAAATGTGATTGAACTTTTAACTATGTTAAAAATCAAAAACTAATGACCTTTAAACCAGGGTAATAGGCTCTGACAGGTGTACCCTAACAACAACCTTCGTCTATGCTATGTTTATCTTACATGTACATAGACAGTTTAAATCACTTTTCATTGTGTAGAACTTATTTGACTTTCACAGGAATTTGAGATCATGTACATAGGTTATAAGAACATCGCAGCCGTTGAACTATGTGCACCTGGAGAAGAACTTGTAGATGACAGTTGCAGTAAGTATCTTTGTCCCTTATATTATTGAGGATGTCAATAGCATGTTTAACCATAGGCCAGTCTTTTACATGATCATAATATTATTTGCTTACTCACCTGAGTTTAGTTTATACAAATGATTTTAGAATGATTGCGAAGCAAGTTCTTACAATGTTAGATGTTCCTGACGGAATCATCAACACAAGGGAGGCAGAAGAGTAAATGTTGAAGTTACAGCTGGGCACGAACTCCAAGCATTTCATACCTGAGCTCTGATCAGGATGAGCTTGTGGTATTTATGGGTCAACTGTCTGTCTGTCAACAATTGCTTTAAATGACATCTCTGAAAGAAACGGGTCAATTTTGATAACACTTGATTTAGAGCATCAGGACAACTAATAGATACAAATAGTGGACATTATTCTGATTCAAAATGGCCAACACAGTATTGACCAACTTGATGATCAATTTTCTACATGTGACGCTGTCAAACTTTGCCCTTTGCATGCTAGCGGCAGTTAAAGTCACTTTTGCGAACAGTATAGAGCCAGAACCGACGGCACAGAATGTTGCTATTTGTATAGTTGAGTTAAAACACTTGTCTGAATAGCAAACAACATAGATCCTGATCAGACTTGGTGTTACTCTGCGGCTGATCTGGATCTATGTTGTTTGTAAATGTGATTTGATTTACTTGTTTAATCATATTTTATTGCATTCATTAAATATACACATGAATTTTATTTACTCAGCAGACAATGGGTTAATAAAACTTATTGTGAAACATCAGTGCGCCAAGTAGATCAAAAGAGTTACAATTGGTTTAGCTTAAACATATTTTTATTTACATTGCATAGTCATATTTCGAAAATAGGTAAATGTTGATGTTTTCATTCATGTGCATAAGTAGAGGTATATATAAAGAAATATTTTGGGGCGAAGCCTCATAGTTTTCTGTGCAAGATCACGTAACAGTTATGTGAAAATGCCGGGAAAGCACATTTCTGTTACATGTAATTTGATTCGTTGTCCGAAAACCTTTTTTGACGACACGTTGAATTCATTAGTCTAGCACATTGCATGTAAATGCAAAAATGATCACTTTACATAGTAATATTATTGACAAACCTTAGAGGTAAGTAAACATGTACGCCCATGATAATAAGAATTTTAAGGACAGGTTTTCGATCTATCTTCCCCTAATGTCAATCCCCTGACATGGGTGTAGAAATGTAGCGCATCAAATCGCAAAGAAGTTAAAAGAATGAGAGACAGAGAGATTGATGTCTAGTTTTCAGAAGTAGATTCATAGTGAATTAGCATTGTACATGAATTTAGCCTTGTTGTATCAACAGTCCTTCGCACAAAATTATAATGAATACCTGTAGTTAATGAACAATTTGTTATAAATGTACAATAGTGTAGCTTTTAAAGATTTATAATAAATTGTCTATTAGCAATTAGGTATTCTGAATTACAGTATGTACCATACAATGTATGTGTAATGAAATAATAGTTTATAATGATTTGCAAAGATCTTTCAGAAAACCAGTGTACTTTTATAAATCTACTGATCCAACATTTTCGTAATATATTCTCGAGTCATATTGTTTTTTATACAGCTGCCTGTCCAGTTGGCAAATATGGACCTACCGGTGATGAGTGTATTTCGTGTGCAGTCGACACATACCAGAATGTGACTGGACAAATACTTTGTAAACACTGTCCGGACAACACATTCACAGTAGATAATAGCTCCACATTATCAACAGATTGCATCGGTAAGTGTGTTTATGCCCCCTTACGAAGAAAGTAGTGTATTGTTTTGATGTCCTTCCGTCCAATTCTGTATGTCCGCTGCATATCTTTGACTGGGAAGTTTTTCAAATAATGTCATCGAAATATTCACCATATAGAGTCAATGTGTTATGTGCATGACCCAGATCATCCTGTAACTGCAAGTTCAAGGTCACTTGACCATAAAAGGTCAAAAATGGGGAAAAACAGAAAGAAGCAGTTGCACAGTTTGTCTTGGCATGTGTTATGGTTTATTAGTTCACCTGAACTAAATATAGAAACTTTTGGTCAAACTTGGTACAAGTTCTATTTTTAATAAAGTCTGGTTTATATATATCATTGTTTGTGAAAAGAGTGTTGATAGATAGACACATAGTTACACCAATTCCATTGATGTTATATGTTGCCAAACCAACTGAGAGGGTTTGACTTATTATATGTTATTGTACTTATATCAATATGCTATGCAAACTATATGTACAATACATTAAATAAGAATACAACTGATTTGGGTCACAAGTTTTGCCAACATTAGAAAGTTATCCACACCAGTAAATGTGTGGTCATTATCGCTTTACTGCTGCATCAAGGTAGATGACTGGAGCAACAGGTCTGGGACTTGAGTGACCAGGCCTGCTATAGAATTGTGTATTCAAACCAACCATGAAAGCATAAATTACATTCCAAATCAGATACAAAAAGCATCCAGTTCTCAACTCATACAACACATGTTGAATTATAAAGATAATACCAGTAGGAAATGCAATTATTTTATTACACATATGTCTAGCACCAGACATGTGGTATGTCTAGCAAGTATTACACATATGTCTAGCTCCAGACATGTGGTATGTCTAGCTCCAGACATGTGGTATGTCTAGCACCAGACATGTGGTATGTCTAGCACCAGACATGTGGTATGTCTAGCACCAGACATGTGGTATGTCTAGCACCAGACATGTGGTATGTCTAGCACCAGACATGTGGTATGTCTAGCAAGTATTACATGTTTGTCTAGCACCAGACATGTGGTATGTCTAGCACCAGACATGTGGTATGTCTAGCACCAGACATGTGGTATGTCTAGCACCAGACATGTGGTATGTCTAGCACCAGACATGTGGTATGTCTAGCTCCAGACATGTGGTATGTCTAGCACCAGACATGTGGTATGTCTAGCAAGTATTGCATGTTTGTCTAGCACCAGACATCTAGCAGTATTGCATGTTTGTCTAGCACCAGACATGTGGTATGTCTATCACCAGACATCTAGGTATTGCATGTTTGTCTAGCACCAGACATGTGGTATGTCTAGCACCAGACATGTGGTATGTCTAGCACCAGACATGTGGTATGTCTAGCACCAGAAGGTATCTAGCAGTATTGCATGTTTGTCTAGCACCAGACATCTAGGTATAGCATGTTTGTCTATCACCAGGCATCTAGGTATTGCATGTTTGTCTATCACCAGGCATCTAGGTATTGCATGTTTGTCTATCACCAGACATCTAGGTATTGCATGTTTGTCTAGCACCAGACATCTAGGTATTGCATGTTTGTCTATCACCAGACATCTAGGTATAGCATGTTTGTCTATCACCAGGCATCTAGGTATTGTATGTTTGTCTATCACCAGGCATCTAGGTATAGCATGTTTGTCTATCACCAGGCATCTAGGTATTGCATGTTTGTCTAGCACCAGGCATCTAGGTATTGTATGTTTGTCTATCACCAGGCATCTAGGTATTGCATGTTTGTCTATCACCAGGCATCTAGGTATTGCATGTTTGTCTATCACCAGGCATCTAGGTATTGTATGTTTGTCTATCACCAGACATCTAGGTATTGCATGTTTGTCTAGCACCAGACATCTAGGTATTGCATGTTTGTCTATCACCAGACATCTAGGTATTGCATGTTTGTCTATCACCAGACATCTAGGTATTGCATGTTTGTCTAGCACCAGACATCTAGGTATTGCATGTTTGTCTAGCACCAGACATCTAGGTATTGCATGTTTGTCTAGCACCAGGCATCTAGGTATTGCATGTTTGTCTATCACCAGGCATCTAGGTATTGCATGTTTGTCTATCACCAGACATCTAGGTATTGCATGTTTGTCTATCACCAGACATCTAGGTATTGCATGTTTGTCTATCACCAGGCATCTAGGATGTGGTTTGTCTATCACCAGGCATCTAGGATGTGGTTTGTCTAGCACCAGACATCTAGGTATTGCATGTTTGTCTAGCACCAGGCATCTAGGTATTGTATGTTTGTCTATCACCAGGCATCTAGGTATTGCATGTTTGTCTATCACCAGACATCTAGGTATTGCATGTTTGTCTATCACCAGGCATCTAGGTATTGCATGTTTGTCTAGCACCAGACATCTAGGTATTGCATGTTTGTCTATCACCAGACATCTAGGTATTGTATGTATTGAAGATGGTTCCATCACATGGTGTGTTCACAACAGATTAAAGATGGTTCCATCACATGGTGTGTTCACAACATATTAAACATGGTTCCATCACATGGTGTGTTCACAACAGATTAAAGATGGTTCCATCACATGGTGTGTTCACAACAGATTAAACATGGTATCATCACATGGTGTGTTCACAACAGATTAAAGATGGTTCCATCACATGGTGTGTTCACAACAGATTAAACATGGTATCATCACATGGTGTGTTCACAACAGATTAAAGATGGTTCCATCACAGTGTGTGTTCACAACAGATTGAAGATGGTGCCATCACATGGTGTGTTCACAACAGATTAAAGATGGTTCCATCACATGGTGTGTTCACAACAGATTAAACATGGTTCCATCACATGGTGTGTTCACAACAGATTAAACATGGTTCCATCACATGGTGTGTTCACAACAGATTAAACATGGTTCCATCACATGGTGTGTTCACAACAGATTAAACATGGTTCCATCACATGGTGTGTTCACAGCATATTGAAGATGGTTCCATCACATGGTGTGTTCACAACAGATTAAAGATGATTCCATCACATGGTGTGTTCACAACAGATTAAAGATGGTTCCATCACATGGTGTGTTCACAACAGATTAAAGATGGTGCCATCACATGGTGTGTTCATGTGTTCTGTTTCTTATTTTAGATATGTGTCAAGCGGGATATCAGTTTGACAGTTACAATAAGATATGTGAAGCTTGTCCAGTCAGGTACTACAAGGAGAAGATTGGCAATGAATATAGCTGTATAAAATGTGCCAGTGGCACAACTACATATGGAACAGGTGCTACATCACCTGATCAATGTGTTGCTAGTAAGTATTTTCGAACAATTTTCTTCAAATTTCTACATTAACCCTTTCAACCCCACAGGCCTCTAAATAGGCTTATGAAAAGTGTAGATCCAGATGAGCCGGCTCGTAACGAGCCGTCTCATCAGGATCTGCACTTTTTTGCCAGTAATAATTATTACTATTTTTAGATAAAATTACCCATTTTGATAAATGAACTGGTCCAAATGTAATTTTCTTATTAATTTATTGGTCTAAAAATAGCATGCACCAGTCCATGTCAGTTACTTGGGGTTGAATGGGTTAAATCACTACATATACCGTGTGATCAAGTTTTGATGCCAAAGACACACACAGCTTTAGCTAATTATTTCAACAGTAAATTAAAAATTGTTATGTATAATTTCATCACATTGATAACTTAAATCAAAACCCTAAATGTAATTCCATTGAAAGGCGACCGAGGATGTCTATTAGAGCTGGGACTGGAATTAATTTATTACCCGTGTACCTAAAATCTATTGCCCGACAGGTACCCGAGTACTCATGGTCATTACTTTCCTTGTAATAAATGTATAAACTTGACATCCAAGTTGTCTTTCCCTTAAACCTCCCTCATGGTTGCCAGTAATGATAATAGTGTGGAACTATTTAACAGTGATACCCAACCACCAGAAAACCAAATGCAACCTGTTCAATTTGAATACCAGGCTTTACCACGGAGTTGCAGGCACTCAGGCACTGAGACAAGTTCAATCAAATTCTGTGTGTTCAATAATTCACAGACTGTCGTCTATTTATGTAAATATGAATTAACAAGTATATCTATATGTTATATACCTAGAAACTAGAGTATACTTGCAGTATATCAGTCTAATAATTCACTTGAATCAAGTCGCGCTATGTTTTCAGGTAAGAGAATTTATCAAATTGCTGATCACCATCAAATGTAAATATTCTATAATGGCTGTCTGCTGACAGGTAATGATTTTGTACGCGGGTAACAACATTACGCGACTCGGAGGATCTGGGATACAAAAATATACACCATTGCTTGACAAATGTACAAATTAATCTAAGCAGAAAAGTTTGAAATACAGCTGCTGTGTCTTTATTGTTATCATTTATTGAGTATTACACATGTAACCCATGTCATATTTATCTTAAAGGGAAATAATTATTGATATTTAGTACATGTACATTATAATATTTCCAAACCCTGCTGCAAGCGTACCACCCAATAGTTTCCCCTATATGGCCTAATAAAATCACTGGTCTGAATCAGATCATAATTATATAGCCTAGTCCCATACTATGTCTTTGTATAATATATACTACTAGTCTTCACTACTATTGTGTATAAAGTATTATGGGTGAGTGACGATCAGGTCAGATGTGTGAATGAGTGAACTAATTAGGTGCACTTTCCAACTAACTTGTTCAAGACCCTTATCCCACACTCTTACTTTACTAGTCAAACGGATAAGTTGTGAAGCTATCCTGTTTACATTAATATATACTATACTAGTAACTATATACATATATACATTATATGTATCAGCTGATAGCCGGACTCTGGTAATGTAATGTTTTATCTTTGATATTTTACATTGTAAAATATTTATTTGAAATGCTTGAATTGGAATTGTGTATTTACTATTTTGTATTGTGAAATTAAGTAGAATGATGTGTACATAATAATATTATGTATATATTGTATTTTACAGGCTCTTTATATCCATATATACGAAAATACGGAAACAACCAGAGTTTGTTATTTCTATAATCTCCCCGGTCTACACACAGTTGGCAAATTTCAAATATAACAACTCACTCTCTAACTGGTGTTAACAGCCACATCCCAATGGCCATTGCAATTCCTCCCAAAATATTTTACTATGAAATGCTCTTTTTATAGCAATCATCCTGTCAACGCATAGCATAATTCTCATGTTATATATTAGGGCTGACTATCGTAGCCTATTTAGACTATCACGATACTATTGCTATTCCCAGCATACCATACCATTGTGATACTATCATGATTGTTGAACATTTTATAAATCGTGTAGGCAAAGGTACTGAAAGCGAAACAAGTTAAATTTTTATAAAGCAATTTTATCTGCCTCTCACTTTTCTAACTATAATCTTGTAAAATGTAGCACTGAAATGAGATCAATTTCAGCATACCATCTGATTAATATCAAACATTCCAATTTCAGCATACCATCTGATTAATATCAAGCATTCCAATTTCAGCATACCATCTGATTAATATCAAGCATTCCAATTTCAGCATACCATCTGATTAATATCAAGCATTCCAATTTCAGCATACCATCTGATTAATATCAAACGTTCCAATTTCAGCATACCATCTGATTAATATCAAGCGTTCCAATTTCAGCATACCATCTGATTAATATCAAGCATTCCAATTTCAGCATACCATCTGATTAATATCAAGCATACCAATTTCAGCATACCATCTGTTTAATATCAAGCATTCCAATTTCAGCATACCATCTGCTTAATATCAAGCATTCAATTTCAGCATACCATCTGCTTAATATCAAGCATTCCAATTTCAGCATACCATCTGCTTAATATCAAGCATTCCAATTTCAGCATACCATCTGCTTAATATCAAGCATTCCAATTTCAGCATACCATCTGCTTAATATCAAGCATTCCAATTTCAGCATACCATCTACTTAATATCAAGCATTCCAATTTCAGCATACCATCTGCTTAATATCAAGCATTCCAATTTCAGCATACCATCTGCTTAATATCAAGCATTCCAATTTCAGCATACCATCTTAATATATCAAGCATTCCAATTTCAGCATACCATCTGCTTAATATCAAGCATTTTATTTCAGCATACCATCTGATTAATACATACTTTGAGGTTAATGTGGATTTCACAACTGTTGTCCTTCGTACATTTATATTCTATGATCCTATGGTACATAAAATAGCAGGTCTATACTGTTGATACAGAAGTACCACTTAGTTTTTCCATAATTCATTTTATTCCGTCATTTGTTTCCATTGTATATTTTATCGTATATTGTTTTTGCTAATCATTATTCTTAGAGCTGTGCTCTGTCCAAATTGAGAATGTCGTCATTCATACGAGTAAATCTGTATTTCTTCCATTCCTGCATATACATGTAGCATTCGTGCAAACCACATAGCTTATAAACAGCCGGTGTATATTTGTTAGCCTTATCTTTCACTAATCCAAGCACTCGTTGAAGGTATCAAACCCAATCAGACACTGAACAGTAGTCTGTTAGTTCCTTGTTATGTTTTTTCCTATTGGCAATAGGGTGTGGTTTGTTTCTCTTGATACATCCCCATAAAAGGAGTCCTGACTGGGAACTTGCACCGGTCAGGGTTGGTTGCTGTTACAGCCCAGCATGCAGTGTTTGATACCCACATCCAGTTACATTACACTTTTTTATTTAAGAAATAATAAGTATCAACCGTGGTATATCGCAGAATAACACGAGTTTGAAGTTCTTATGCGTAGAAATATATACATTGTATATATTTCTACGCATAAGAACGACAAACGAGGGTTATTCTGCGATATACCATGGTTGATACTTATTATTTCGATTCTAACACGACTTATTTCTAATAATTTTAAAGGAGTATTTTCTTCAAACGCCGCTGCATTTGGCTTTCGAAATTTCTTCCCGCGTAAGGGGTAATGACGTTATTTTTTATGGAAAATATCAATCTAGTGCATAAATGAACAAAAGTTGTAACTGATCAATAATTTTATTTATTTTGTCAAATAAAACTGTACAGAATAGTAACTGAAACGTTACTTAACAGAAAAACAAGACGGACAAGAGATTATCTGATTCTAAAAATAGCTCACTTCCGCGAATTCCCAAGGTATTTTTTACAAACATCATGTGACTTTCATTCATAAAACTTTACACGCATTGTATAAATGGAATAGCCAAAACACGATGCGCGCGCAGCATAGTTCAAGGTAGGTATATCGCAGAATAACCCGAGGTAGATTTTGCTCTACAAGTATGTATGTTATTAGCTGGGTCGTGTTAGAATTATTAATATACTATGGCTTAGTCCAACATGTGGACGTTATTATCACATCATTAACATTCCATATATGACTATCAGGGGTCGTAACTAGAGCCACAGAGTGGGGCTATCTATGGCTGATCTAAACAGTTATTATGACTGTAGATTGTTGTCCTGTTAAAATTAGTAGTATCATGTACACATTTCAGTACTAGTGCATTACCTATAAGAATAGTATTTAAATATTATGTTGGCATTAGTTCTACATGTGTGGAACAGAGGTTTGCAACCTTAACACTGAAGTGATATCACCGTTTATTAATCTAAAAGAACAGTACTGTGGCATTGCAGCTCCCGTGTACAGCTCATGTTCTATGCTTCTATAGCAATGGATCTGCCTTGCATAACCTTGTACTGATTCTTGCACAATCAAATGGTCCTGCATAGATCTAACACATGTAGTTTAATGGTCTCCTGAATGTCTCCTACATAGATCTAACACATGTAGTTTAATGGTCTCCTGGATAGGGTCTAACATGTGTAGTTTAATGGTCTCCTACATAGATCTAACACATGTAGTTTAATGGTCTCCTGGATAGGGTCTAACATGTGTAGTTTAATGGTCTCCTACATAGATCTAACACATGTAGTTTAATGGTCTCCTGGATAGGGTCTAACATGTGTAGTTTAATGGTCTCCTACATAGATCTAACACATGTAGTTTAATGGTCTCCTGGATAGGGTCTAACATGTGTAGTTTAATGGTCTCCTACATAGATCTAACACATGTAGTTTAATGGTCTCCTGGATAGGGTCTAACATGTGTAGTTTAATGGTCTCCTACATAGATCTAACACATGTAGTTTAATGGTCTCCTGGATAGGGTCTAACATGTGTAGTTTAATGGTCTCCTACATAGATCTAACACATGTAGTTTAATGGTCTCCTGGATAGGGTCTAACATGTGTAGTTTAATGGTCTCCTGCATAGATCTAACACATGTAGTTTAATGGTCTCCTGCATAGATCTAACACATGTAGTTTAATGGTCTCCTGCATAGATCTAACACATGTAGTTTAATTGTCTCCTGCATAGATCTAACACATGCAGTTTAATCGTCTCCTGCATAGATCTAACACATGTAGCTTAAATCTTTTTCACATTGTAGCTGTACAACACTTTGTCAACCTATCAACTGACCCCCGTCTGATAATACTATCAGCTATCTTTCCGATGGTAGGATGAACCGAGGCCAGGCTGCATGTATCAGTGCTATACACTGGACATGTTACAGAACCAGGGATGCTTCTGGAATTGGAGCTTCTTCTGTATGCACTATCCTCCAATAATAAAATTCTAGAGACATAATGTCATGTTATTAATAATTATGTGATTTACCTGTTATTGAAAGATGGGATATCGTGATTACTACGCATACTACGAAATGCGTTGTAGAATCATTGATTTTAGCAATGGAGTGGATACATGGAGTGAGATTCTGGAGTCAAATTTAGTGTTCCGTTCTTATCATAAACATTATCGGGTTTTAAGATCATAACAGCACTATTATAGATAACTTGGGTATGATTATGATCAATGAGACATTGATTGTGTTCTACATGATACATCCTAACCTCATTATATGTATCATACAATTTTTGCGAGCAGATTTTATATTCAGCATCACTACTGTAGTTAATAATATCTCACAAAGAAAGTTGCTGTTTGTGTGCAGTTTAAAGTCTGCAAAAACCAATGTAAATTCAAAAATGAACTCCAAAATTTTCAAAATAGCTCCACTTCATAACCCCGCTCCATATTGTGTGGTATGCCAATTTATACTGCAATCACAGAATTGCTTGCAAGAGGATACTGGTCTGGAATTGGGTTACATGAGAATAGCTCAACAATTATTGAGTACCATTTCTCCAGTATGTTCAGATTATTTCAGTATAATTTTATTTTCAGAGCCCACTTCTGAAACGACAGCCATCATTTTTATCGTTATTGGCAGTGGTGGTGTCCTACTTCTGCTGATCGCCCTATTCGCGGGCCTTTTCAAGTACTGCTCAGGGTAATTACACACTTCTACTTGTATATTTCATCATGAAACAATGGATTATATTCATTATTATATTGTTTATATGCGCCAAGTGTAGGCTGCAGAAAATTTAGTGCTCTTATAATTGGATTGTTTCGTTAAAACTAGTGACTGTAGAACTGTGATTTTTTGTACAGTATCTCATGAATATACAGGAGTTACTATTCTGTGCTTTTTAATTGGAAATATCTATTCAATATTGAATGCCATACTTTGAAACAATTGGATGTACAAATAAGAAACTATTTATACTTTGTAAAATTGTGTAACTTTTTGATGAACACAATTTTCACGATTACAATGTGCTTTGTCAAGTATAATAGAGGCCAATTATTGAAATTGGCAGGTGTAGCTAGAAGGCTTTCACGCCCGGACAAAGCAACTTTAAATGTTCTAAAGGATTATGATCTTTTGAAATACAGATCTGCCAGAGGCGGTCTGTATCAATGCAGGCGAAATTGGGACACAAATCAAGGAATCAACTTTAACAATATCAAAATATTACCAGAAACAATTCCTACTGTAATATCAACAGCCAGAACAGAAAGTTTTTCAAATCTTGATAAAGAGGCATTGAATTCTACAAGAAGCTTAAATATATACCGCATAAAATATGAATCTCAAACTGTTGTTAAAGGCCAAAAAAACATTAAACTGTGTTGTATAAATCCAAGATCTTTGAAGAACAAAACCATAGCGTTTTGTGATTTTATATTCTCAAATGACCTAGATATGATTGCTGTTACTGAAACATGGCTAGGCACTTCAATTGATAAAACGTGTTTAAGTGACCTGCTGCCAGAAGGGTACCAGATTAAACATGTCCCTCGCCCTGGTAGTCGACGTGGCGGGGGTGTGGCTCTGATATATAAAACTGGAATAGATGTCAACATTGTGTCCTCTACACGTGACAATGAATTTTCAACTTTTGAGTATTTAGATTGTAATGTATATATTAAGTCCTATTCATTACGCTTATCAGTAATGTACAGACCACCCCCAAATAAAGAAAATGGTTTGAAAACTAACGTATTTCTTGAAGACGAATGGCCACTGTTCTTGTCCAAATACGCCACCATTGACAAAAATATCATAATCACTGGAGATTTAAACTTTCATTTGGATAACCACTCTGACTGTGATGCAATAACATTTAACAGTATTCTACAATCCTGTGACATGACACAACATGTGAAAGAGCCTACCCACGTCCGTGGTCACATCCTGGATGTGGTCATTACTAGGGGAAATGACAAAACTGTGTCAGAAGTAGTGGTCACTGACCCAGGTTTTTCAGATAACTCGGGCAAAGTGACAAGAGACCACTTCGCAGTCATATTTCATGCAAGAGCGGCGAAACTGGCTCCTGTACGAAAAACAGTGTCGTATAAAAAATTCCGTTCAATAGATGTAGATACTTTCAAAAGTGACATCATGGCATCAGAAAAACTTCGTAATAGTTTGCAATGCACGGATGCTGACGATCTTGTCAGCATATACAACAGTGAACTTTCTGCATTGGTTGATAAACACGCCCCTTTACATACAAAAACGATTACATTAAGGCCTTCATGTCCCTGGTTTACAGAGGAACTCCACGATGCCAAACATGTAAAGCGTAAATTTGAACGCAAGTGGAAAAAATCAAGATTAACTGTCGACCATGAAATATACAGGAGTCAGTGTGCCAAGGTTAATAAAATGTTGAAACAAGCACGGCTTGACTACTTTTCTGATAAAGTAATATCTTGCGGTCGTGATCAAAAAAGCATGTTCAAAATCACTAAACACCTGCTTGAAGGCGATAGTGAAATAGCTCTTCCATCAGGCAAAAATCCCAATGAACTAGCACAGGAATTCAGTGACTTCTTCATTTCTAAAGTGGAAGGCATTAGAAATGACATATCTTCAAACTCCCAGTCGGAACTGGGTCCATTGAACATTGAAACAAGAGAAACTCCCTCACATAAGCTGCTTGAACAATTTCTGTCCATCATATGAGAAAGAAGTCGAACAATTCATTAAAAAAAGGGCCAAATAAATCCTGTGAAATTGATCCAATTCCGACATGGCTACTGAAATCTTGTCTTAGTGAAATCCTACCAATAGTGACACAAATTGTAAATATTTCATTGGAAACGGGCAATGTACCAAAGTCATTCAAAATCTCCCGGGTAAGACCTTTGCTGAAAAAACCAAGCCTTGATCAAAACGCTTTGAAGAACTACAGGCCAGTGTCAAACCTGCCGTATGTCTCGAAGATTCTGGAAAAAGTAGTAAATAGTCGAATTGATGAACATTTGACAAGTAATAACTTACACGAGGTACATCAGTCTGCGTACAGGAAGTTTCATTCCACAGAAACTGCCTTACTGAAAGTCCAAAACGATATACTCCAATCTCTGGACCAGAACAATGCTACAATCCTTGTGCTTTTGGACATATCTGCTGCATTTGATACCATCGACCATAGAACACTTTTACAGCGTCTCGAATTTCATTTTGGAATTACTGGAAAACCTCTCCAATGGATATCATCTTATCTTACCGACCGTTATCAAGCAGTATGTATCGATGGAAAACTATCCAACTCAGTGCTCATGAATTTCAGTGGTCCACAGGGGTCTGTTTTAGGCCCGAAATTTTACACTATGTATACCAAGCCTGTAGGAGCCATTTGTAAACACCATGGACTGAACCATCACTTTTATGCTGACGATTCCCAGCTTTACCTTTCATTCAAACCACGCGTTCAAGCTTCACAAGCAGAGACACTACTTCGAGTGGAAAACTGTCTACAAGACATTGTTGCTTGGATGCATGCCAATATGTTAAAACTCAATACTGATAAAACTGAAATGATTATGTTTTATAGTCAGCGAAATTTTCAACACATTGAAAACATAAATGTGAAAGTAGGAGACTCAAATACAGAACCATCACCATGTGTGAGAAATCTAGGAGCTTTCCTAGACTCAAGAATGGATATGGACAAACATGTAAATTCCGTGACAAAATCATGTTATGCGCAGATCCGGCGGATTGGACACATTCGGCAGTATTTAACAACAGACGCCACGAAAACTCTCATAAACTCACTCGTTACATCCAGGCTCGACTACTGTAATTCACTGTCGTACGGCGTGCCAAGAAACACTTCCAATAAACTACAAACTGTTCAAAACACAGCAGCTCGCATCATAACCAGAACATCCCGTTTCAGTCATGTAACGCCCATTCTAAAAGAACTTCAGTGGCTACCAGTTCAAGAAAGAATAAAGTATAAAATACTGACTCACACATATAAAGCATTGAATGGAGAAGCACCGATTTATTTGAGAAACTTGCTTGAGGTTTATATACCAAGGAGAGACTTACGGTCTAAAAATGAAGCAACTACTCTTGTGTTACCAAGAAGTCGGACTGTCACATACGGAGATAGAAGTTTCATGACTGCTGCCCCAAAACTTTGGAATTCTCTTCCATCAAATCTTAGAAGTGCAACAACATTGTGTTCTTTCAAAAATGCTTTGAAGACACACCTTTTTAAATGTTCATATGGAACATAAATATCGAACTGTGTCTGTGCTCAATCAGGATTAAGATTGCAAATGAACACATTTTATTTAATTATTACCTATATTTTAATTGTTATAATTTTAGATCCTAATATTTTATAGCATATTTAGAATCCATTGTAATTGTGTTTGCTAATTTTGGTCTTGCTTTATCTCATTGTATGTGGAAGTTTTTATCAATATTTGTGATATTTTAGTCTGTAAAGCGCTTTTGAACGTTTTATTTTTAGATGAAAAGAGCGCTATATAAGTTTGGTATATAATAATAATAATAATAATAATGGGCAACACCAGATCTTGCGTAAACCTTGAAAGTTGCTTCTGTGCTATATGATAAGACTACTATGATAGGTCCTCAATGTTAGCTCACCTCATTGTGCACAATGTTAGCTATTGTAATCATCGGTGTCCGTGCATGCGTCGTCCAATAACAATTGGCATATGGTCTCTTTATAACAAGTTCATCGTTAGCTCTCATAGTAGTGAGCTTCTGTTATTGCCGTTGTCCATCGCCCATCGGCGACATTCTGCTTTATAACAAGTTCATCGTTAGCTCTCGTAGTAGTGAGCTTCTGTTATTGCCGTTGTCCATCGCCCATCGGCGACATTCTGCTTTATAACAAGTTCATCGTTAGCTCTCGTAGTAGTGAGCTTCTGTTATTGCCGTTGTCCATCGTGCATCGGCGACATTCTGCTTTAAAACAACATTTTTCTCATGAACACCTGTGCTGGAGGTTATAAAACTTTTCTCCAATCTCAAACTCAGTCTCAAGCTTTGGATTGGTTCAGCTGAGTGTGAAACTCACAATCAACCAATCAAATTTCTTGAGTTTGAGATCTGAGAAAAGTTTTATAACCTTGGGGCCTGGTCCAATCATCTGAAACTTCATAGCAATGATAACTAGGTGATCCACTTTCAAAATTACTCAAATTAGGTTACTATGCATTAAAAGTAGGTCACTGGGTCAAATGAGTGCCAACATTTCCTCCGTAATTACTGGCACAAATGTAAAGGAATCTTGAGTGGAGCATAATTGGCTGAAACTCTTTAAATTTGGCTGAAGCAGTATCGATCCGTCAAAATACATGGCTGCAAATGTTATTCTCTATTTCCTATAGAATTATATCTTGAATATATTAAAAATCTTCTCGTAAACCACAATAATGTCCAGAGCTTTACCATCATCTAATGAACCACAACTAAGTTTGCTCAAATGTTGATCCCAGTGTCATAATTGACACCAAGGTAAGGGTATAATACTATGCATAGACATAAATAGTACAACTCTTTAACAATCTTCTTCTCAGAACCCACAATGCCCAGAGCTTTGATATTTTGCAATGTACAATCAAACCTGTGTTATCAGTTACCTCTATTAAGCAACATATGTTTATAGCCCTTTTAGCTTTTCGACTTGGGTGAGCGATCCAGGGCTTGCATGGCCCTCTTGGTAAATTTTTTTGTTCAAAATAAACAAGCTTGCAGGTTACCTCCCAATTGTTCCTCTTGATGACCAGCTATATAAAGTGGAACAATTGTAGGTAAAATGTACGAGAAACCTGGTAGTCGCTGAATCATGAAAATTATTTCAGTGTGGATTATCATGAACCTTGCAACCACAACTTATTTAGAGGAACATCAACTTTAAACATGTTTATAAACTTTCAGGAACTCGGAGACAAAGAATAGGAAGGAAATGCAGTCCTACGGTCCTGAAGATTACTTGAATATATACGATAATCGGGCCCATCTTGCGATCCCATCGATCAGGCATCCAGCCCAGTACGAACCTGAACCCAGCTTCGAAGACGTTTCATTTTCGAATCTGTATCAATATCGCCATAGCATCCAAGGTGGTGATAATAAAGACGATGAACCAACGTACATATGGACTGCCTGATGCTAGAAATGATTCAAGTCTGCTCTAGTTCTATCTGCAGAATAACCATTCAGGAAATATCTGTTAAACCTATGAGAATGAAACAGTGCAGATAGAGGCACTTTACTGTTGAAATTTGCAGACATAAAGCAAAATACAAGTGCAGAAGTATTTATAACCACATCATGATTTCTATATATCTGTATATGGGAGGACAATTGAGATGTAAAGTACCTTAAATGACTGTATTGTCATTTTTTAAATGCAGTCCGTTAACTCGTTCAACACCAAGTAACTGACATGGACTGGTCCATGATATTTTTAGACCAATAAATGAATAAGAAAATTACATTTGGACCAGTTCATTTATCAAAATGGGTAATTTTGTCTAAAAACAGTAATATTACTGGCAAAATATGCAGCTCACATCTGGATCTACACTTCTTGTAAGCCTATTTAGAGGTATGTGGTGTTGAAAGGGTTCAATAAAAACCTGTTTCACATGTTCTTGAAGGCTTGAAATAAATGTTTATCTTGCATTATTATTAGAAATCTATGAAACTATGCATGCAGTGTATGAAACATGCTCATGAAACTATGCATGCAGTGTATGAAACATGCTCATGAAACTATGCATGCAGTGTATGAAACATGCTCATGAAAATATGCACATTGTGTATACAGTTCTAAAATCAACATTGACCACTTAATGCAATCTTGTATACTGTTTACCTCTTTTAGGCCATACGGCATTAACAAAAGAAATATTCTGAATATTACCACTATGGTGTGCAATATTCTTGTTAACAATGAAACATTTATACGGATGTGAAATTTGGTAATAAACATTCTCTGTTAAAAACCCACGCATGTTTCATACTCTGCAAGTGCAACTATGGGTTTTGTGGGTAATTTTCTGTTCTTGAGTATATTATATGTGTGAGCACTCAACCGGATTGTATGTGTATATTTACTGAATGATAACTGGATTGTATGTGTATATTTACTGAATGATAACTGGATTGTATGTGTATATTTACTGAATGATAACTGGATTGTATGTGTACATTTACTGAATGATAACTGGATTGTATGTGTATATTTACTGAATGATAACTGGATTGTATGTGTACATTTACTGAATGATAACTGGATTGTATGTGTACATTTACTGAATGATAACTGGATTGTATGTGTACATTTACTGAATGATAACTGGATTGTATGTGTACATTTACTGAATGATAACTGGATTGTATGTGTACATTTACTGAATGATAACTGGATTGTATGTGTATATTTACTGAATGATAACTGGATTGTATGTGTACATTTACTGAATGATAACTGGATTGTATGTGTATATTTACTGAATGATAACTGGATTATATGTGTACATTTACTGAATGATAACCAGATTGTATATAGCGATAATTTTGTTATTCCTGAAATAATGATAGAAATTATTTCAAATATGCTTCAGAAATGATAGCATTGATACTGAACGGCAATGTATATCAGTACTACTACCTTCATATCAAATACAGCAAATATATGGCTAAAGAAAAATATCAGATTTAAATTGCCTATAATAGATCTACATACCCATGACAAATGAAGTCAGGGAAAGAGATTGATACTGGACTAGTTTAGATAGACTTAATAATGATAACTCGTTGATGAAACCGAACTACAAGCAGCCAGGCTGTACTATTCTCTCCATGTAGGGTAGGTATGAGAATCTAGAATATATATATAGCCTATGCTCTATATTTGATGGTGGTATTGTTGGACATATAAAAGTTAATGTGTTTTGATTGATGGTAATTACATATAGAATGAATGTGAGGTATATTTTATGTTACAAGTTTCACGTTTGTATTCAGAATCTGTAACCAGGATATTCCAAATCTGTAACCAAGAATCTGTAACCAGGATATTCCAAATCGGTAACCAAGAATCTGTAACCAAGATATTCCAAATTGGTAACCAAGATGTAAAGGATATTTGTGTTTATTGGTGTAAGATAGCAATTTAATTGTATGGTGATGAAATGAAACAGATTTCTTTCTTCCACTAATAAACAAATGTTCTATTTCTTCGAGTGCCTCTAACCTGTAGTGTCCCTCTAGAATTCCAAGGCAAAACCAAATAACCACTTCCAAATAGTGCAGAAGTTATCAACACAAATTGCCTACTTACATGTATGTGAATGTTTATCACATGTAAGGTGTCAAAATGACAAATAAACTATGCATAAAAATTGTGATGTAATTCATGTGCAACATTTTCTAACTAAATTCAGCTGCCAAGGTGAATGTCGACGCCATTTTGTTTTGTTTTTAAAACGTGGATGAAACGGAAATGAATTTAACGTGATAAACAATATAATGGATGAACGTTTGGAAGCTTAGCAATCACTGTCACTCACGAACTCATTCTGATGCATTTGTACGATCTTTTAGGACTTGTCTGAACAACAATTTTGGGAAAGACCCAACTGTTTCGTCTCGGTATTGCTGAAATTAAGTCACATTTCCATGAAAGTGACTATTTATAAAACAATCCATGAGATATCATTATTGGAACACAAGGATATGTATGATTTGACAGTTCAGTGGTACTGGTGGGTGTCCAGTGAGCTCAGTGCTGCAATAATACAGTTTTGAGAGATTAGTAATGGAGGGTATATGTTAATATAGAAATAATTGATAGTTACTGCTTGTTAAATTTGTTTTGATGCGTCTTGGTACATATTCCATTAAGCATCATATTCGACAGACTTTGTTAGCAGTGATCAGTAATGACGTTGCCATTTTCACCCCAGTTCATTGATGGTTCTAAAACTGTTCTCCAATCTCAAACTCAAGCTTCTGATTG
The DNA here is from genome assembly GCA_014843695.1 of Archivesica marissinica. Classification (NCBI taxonomy): domain Eukaryota; kingdom Metazoa; phylum Mollusca; class Bivalvia; order Venerida; family Vesicomyidae; genus Archivesica; species Archivesica marissinica. The sequence goes on from CM026390.1 coordinate 52,902,307, forward strand.
GTTCAGCTGAGTGTAAATCTCAGATTCAACCTATCAAATTATTGAAATTAACTGAGCTTGAGTCTGAGAAAGAGTTTACAACATCGGGGGGCCTGGTAACAGTTTGATACTCAATTTAATATTACCAAGTGTTGCACATGTTACACCCGATTCAGATCAGAATAGAATTTGAAGATTATGCGTTAATTTGAGGTGACGGACTCGGAACCATTTCAATGGACCTCTTGTGCATATCATCATATAAAATAAATACATATTTTAATACATCGTTTGTGTATTTCATGTTATCCCTGCAGCAAGTTCAAAAACAATATGAAACATTGCTTCTCTAAGCAGTATATACACCGTAGATGAAACCATTGTATGGATCTGTAGTCCAGTGGTTAACACGTTGGGACTGGTAATTCAGGGATCGCAGGTTCGATCCCCCGTCTGACGCTAATAAAATTAACAGTCTTTTCAGATAGGACTTTACCGAGGTCTCATGTCGGTGCTTTACACCGTGCACATAAAAGAACGAGAGGAGACTCTGGAATGGGTCTGTCTGTATCATTGCACTATCCTCCAAAAATCTAAAATGATGATGATGATTCAATTTCTTTACCCTCGCCGCCGGTAAACCATATGGGCGAGCAAACGTGCTTTCGCACCGTCGATTATTCGTTGGAAGTGGTGTGTCGTCGGTGTCTTGTAGAGTGATGTTTGTATGTTGATGTCCCCGTGAAGATTTCGGTCTAAGATGATTAGTTTTCTCGTTGTTTATTCCTTGTTGGTTGTTTCTATGTTGATTAAGTCTAAGTTGATTATGGTACTGGTCTCTCCGCCATCATGTCCAAGGTGATTATTTTCCCGGTTCTTTTTAGGGCCACATCCTCCACGATTAGTCGGCTCACAGCAGCAAAATGGTTCGGTTGTTCCGTTGTTGTCCACCCCGTTGACGCATCCGGGGTCGAGGGCGCATCCCTCCGTCTCCAACCGCTCGCCCGTAGTTGGAGACAGATAAAAGAGTTTGAGGCGACGAGTGCGCCATCCACGCGAAACGACTGCCGTCTTCTCCTACCCAGTCGCTCGTCGCCTCTTCAACGCCCCAATGTTAGCTGTCGTTGATCCATGTAAGTGTAAGACACTCAAAAGAGTTGATGCGTGTCCTCGTCTGTATGCGTCAGCGGCGTGGATTGGTCACTTCGGAACAGGTGATCCAATTTCCTGCTGTGCCTTGTTCCCGACGTGCACGGTGTGGAGGCACGAACAAATCTAAAATGACTAATCTCTTCAGGAGGTGTTGCTCATATGGACAACGGTTAGCGACGATACGTTGCTTTCTTTTACAATTTGAAGCCATCATAAAACCTTCCAATACAAAAGAAATTGCCCCAGGATGTTTGAATAAACAATGTTGTGGTCGCATCCATGGCAAGTGTTAATTGACACTCTGCCATGTAATTTGATAATTACAGTAGGTGCTAAGGTGTTTAATTATGATGTCAAAACTGTTTAAACGAGAAAATTCCTTTGAAATATTACACACAAGCTGCAACATCCATGCAGTGTTTCTTAAATTTATAATTAACTGCTCAATATTACCCAAAAGTACTATATAAAATACGATCTTTATGATGTTGTCCTCAAAAAATGCCGCCCAGTCGTACGTTTGGAAAGATTACAATCATGCAGGGAATAAGAAAACTGCAAGGTGCAATTTGGATTTAACAGATTCGGGTACAAGATTTGCATGGCCTTACAGGAAGGTGACGTTTAGTAATTTAAGAGTAGCTTAATTTGGCATTTGTTATAAGAGTTTGAGCGATTTTGAGTTTTTAATAGAATAAAAACGAATATTCGAGTATCAGAATACCTTAATGACCGGATATTCAGATAGTGAAATCGCTATTCGTTGCCATCCCTAGAATATTTGTTTTTTGCTCATTTTCCTATATGGCAGCACTAGCATGTACCATTTAAACCAAGCGCCTGTTACTGACAGCGATGATCTCATTCAAAAGCAAATTCGCAAACACAGGTCAGGCGGGTAACGAAACACGACGGTCGACGATAAGTTGACCTAATTACCTAGTTCTTTACCCCACTTGAACAAACTTGGTATCGGTTGTTTAGAAGATTGCTACAGATCTTGCAACATTCCTATTGGTTGAGGAGAAGAGGTCGACGGTTTTCCATTGAGTTTACCAACTAATCTAGTATATGACCCCAGTGACCTTGACCAGTAATACATGTAATGTGTTAACATATAGATCTGCACCAATAGTGACATTTAGTTACTTGAGTGATTGAGCTATAAGAATTACGGTAGAATTTAATACAAATGAAAACATTTAATATTCTGGTAGAATTTAATACAAATGAAAACATTTAATATTCAATTTATTTTCAGTCTTTATTCACAGTTTATATTTTGATGATGTAAAATAATTTTATCACAGATATACAACAGAATATCCTATTACAACAGATAGTCAAAATGCATGGTTGTTCCATCAGCTGGAATCCTCCTGGCTAGAACCATTAGGTATGCTTCCAGCAATAGTATACATACAATATCTCTATCCCATTCATAAACTGCTTTTAAAGTCTCTTTAGTGTTACTTCAGTTGGAAAAATAATACTATAATTCATAGGTAAATTTATCCTAGTGTTAACTTTAGTAAATCACCATTTATAGAGTTATTGGTGATTTGTTAAAAAAATACCATAAAGGGAAGTAATTTACAATGGTACTTTCACAAATGCATGTTCATTTGTGGGCATATATTTCAATTTTTAGCACATTCTAAGTAAACGAATATTGGGCTTTAAATCATCTGTTGGTTACAGCAGATAGGATGCCAGATACAAAGTGTACAGAGTATGTATATCAGTGTATCACATAACAGACTGATTAAAAAACAAGCTTCATAACTTGATTGGAAGCTGTTTCGTCCTGAACAAAAATGGAAAGCTAGGAAAACACAAACAATATCTCAAAACGTACATGAATCCAAGATCTGTGTTACAATTCCAGAGCCAGCAGCAATCAATCATCTTGTATGCTTTATTACTGGAAATACTATGTAACACCAGAACTCTACAAGTGTTAATTATTTGTCTGTATACGGTATACAAACAAGGAATTTCTGAGTTTAAATCTGCAATAAAACATGGTTTGGCGCATGATGTCTAACATGGTGTCATTTACTTACATTTTTGTAGTTTTGTGACATCATTTACGCTTTCTAAATAATAACACAAACTATTACTGAGCTTTTTTGATATTTTGGTCATGTTAGAATCAAAATAGTATTTGTATTATTGATTGTGGAACAAAACCTGGTTTGTCGTTCTGAGCGCCGGAATACACCACTTAGGCCTATGACCTGGGTGATTAATTCCTACGCATCAGAACGACAAACTGTTTTATTCACCAATAAATAACTGAAAGACAAATATTATTGCTTAACTAAAGTATTTGAACTTTCAGCACTCAACTAAGACACCATATTTATTTAATACAAGTAAATGTACACATTATCGAAACATGGAAATAAATGTCAAAAATCTATACAGTCTGTAATATTTAATAATCTTTGCATCAATACAACACAATACAAACTTTAATTATAGTCTGACGCACAGTAAATGAGTTCATTCTGTCAATATGCAAAACAACTGTACAATGTAAAACTTAAATTACAACACATTAAAATTATAGGAATACTATTAGTAAATTCTGTTAATACTGAAACAAGACATGGAATGCTAAAATATAATAATATGTGTAGACAACATATATATGCTCTCTCTCTCCGTAGACATAAAAACATCTATGTGTAATACTATGTGTAGACAACATATATATGCTCTCTCTCAGTATACATAAAACATCTCTGTGTAATACTATGTGTAGACATAATGCTCTCTCTCTCTCTCTCTCTGTAGACATAAAAACATCTATGTGTAATACTATGTGTAGACAACATATATATGCTCTCTCTCTGTAGACATAAAACATCTCTGTGTAATACTATGTGTAGACAACATATATATGCTCTCTCTCCGTAGACATAAAACATCTCTGTGTAATACTATGTGTAGACAACATATATATGCTCTCTCTCTGTAGACATAAAACATCTCTGTGTAATACTATGTGTAGACAACATATATATGCTCTCTCTCCGTAGACATAAAACATCTCTGTGTAATACTATGTGTAGACAACATATATATGCTCTCTCTCTGTAGACATAAAACATCTCTGTGTAATACTATGTGTAGACAACATATATATGCTCTCTCTCCGTAGACATAAAACATCTCTGTGTAATACTATGTGTAGACAACATATATATGCTCTCTCTCTGTAGACATAAAACATCTCTGTGTAATACTATGTGTAGACAACATATATATGCTCTCTCTCCGTAGACATAAAACATCTCTGTGTAATACTATGTGTAGACAACATATATATGCTCTCTCTCTCCGTAGACATAAAACATCTCTGTGTAATACTATGTGTAGACAACATATATATGCTCTCTCTCTCCATAGACATAAAACATCTCTGTGTAATACTATGTGTAGACAACATATATATGCTCTCTCTCCGTAGACATAAAACATCTGTGTAATACTATGTGTAGACAACATATATATGCTCTTTCTCCGTAGACATAAAACATCTCTGTGTAATACTATGTGTAGACAACATATATATGCTCTCTCTCTCCATAGACATAAAACATCTCTGTGTAATACTATGTGTAGACAACATATATATGCTCTCTCTCTCCGTAGACATAAAACATCTCTGTGTAATACTATGTTTAGACAACATATGCTCTCTCTCCATAGACATAAAACATCTCTGTGTAATACTATGTGTAGACATAATGCTCTCTCTCTCTCTGTAGACATAAAAACATCTCTGTGTAAGACTATGTGTAGACAACATATGCTCTCTCTCTGTAGACATAAAAACATCTCTGTGTAATACTATGTGTAGACATAATGCTCTCTCTCCCTAGACATAAAAACATCTATGTGTAATACTATATGTAGACATAATGCTCTCTCTGTGCAGCCATAGCAACATAATACTATATGTAGACATATAAAACTTTTAGACATACATACCATCTTATATGGTCCATAAAAAGTACAACTATCACATTAAAAATGTTCTTAAACGTCTTCCTGTTGTAACTCATTACGTTTACGTAAATTCTCCAACTTGAGGAAATATACACGCATTTTTTGGTGAAAAATAAAAAATGTAAATTTTGATTATAAAAAAATACTATTAAACAGTGGATGTATGACCCTTCTAACCCTACATGCCTCTTGTACCACCAGCAAGCTATATAAAGCAAATGAGTTTCACCTCTGTATTTTGATAATTGCCTCTTCTATCACACATAATGGAATCCCCTACAGAGAACAATACGGGAAGCCAAGCTAAAATGACAGCTGAATGATTTTGATTCAAGCAGTGTAAAAGCAGTGTTATTAAATGGTTCTATAATGTAAGACATTTATTTATGTACTATACTGTCAATGTCTATTGCTGAAATATTAATACTTCCAAACTTCCTTTTTTGATTGTGAAACAGTCTTAACAAAATAAATGACAGGAATACTTTGGTATATTATGAATAGGAGTACCAATCTAGTACCACCTAGAATTACTATAATAACAATAAGAATAACAGGCAGTCAATTATAAGTAGTAAAGTATTTCCGAAGCCCTGAACAGATTGTGTTTGGATACCTGGACAGAACTGCTCCAAACTTTACCACTCAAATAGCTAGCCACTGGTTAAAGCGACACTACATCAGTGAAAACAAATATTTCTACAGAATATATTTTCCTATTATATGGTATAATTTATTTCCAAATATTTGCCTCAAATACTGAGTATTTCAACTAATAAACAAACGTCTATGGTATGTTGACATAACAAAATAATGTAAACATCTATGCGTAATACAACTTGTGTATTCCTGAATAAAACGATTGATGGTACAGATTTACCGTTATATCTCACATTTGTGCATATTTATTGTAGACAATTCTTAGTTAAATTATCTCTAAACGACAGTATCACGTGCTTAGTACTGAATCCGACGACAAACAAACGGCAATTCAGAAGCATGGATGACCGTTGTATGAAATCATACTTTCAATCCACAAAAACACTGTTTATTGATTCAATGTTAGTGTTCGGAAGAATTTGTAGTAGCAATTCATTTATACATGAAAAAAATTCAGTTTATTTGCTTTTTGCGATGTAATGTCGCTTTAAATGTTTCAATAACATAAGACACCTATATCTCAACTATGATGCTCTACCACTGGACCATGGATACAACTCTAGCTAATCCAGCTTTGAATAACATGTTCTTGGATATGAATATAGTGACATTGTCCACATCTTCACACTTGCAGCATATTACTTTTTATCCTACCATCATGCTAATAATGGTAAAAACAGAATGCATAAAAATATTTGCTTTATTAGTCAGTGGTTAATAATGCTTTCGTGACGTCATAACGCTGCATGTATGACGTCATATGTTAACAGATGGTATGATAAACTTCAGGTCAAGAATATTCGGTAAAACGGTAGAATATTAGGTTACTGTCTTACAAATTATTAGGTTCATCTCCGAAAAATACAAGGCTCAGTAGAACCTCGCCGTGTATATTTTCTCCTAGTAAATTAAAATTTAAGACAGTAACCTAATCTCTATATACATCTATATAATGCTTATAAGCCATGCATACATCTGTACCAGAAGCACATAACAATATATTTTGAACATGAAACCTGATGACATGTGAAGGAGATGATACCTACTTATACATGTATTTTAATTTAATGATTAACATGTCTTTATTTAAACATGGTTTATCAATCAAATGTAATGAAGAATTAAGAGAAAACTTGTATAAATTATGATTTACAAGTCTCTATAAAACATTTTATGGTTTTCTTGCTTCAAAATTCGCCAGTCTGTATATCATATCACAAAATGCTATATAGTTGACGTCGTCTTTCCCGCCAATCTTCACGTCAAACTGTTGCCACAGCAATTCGAAATCTTGCTGGCTGACCAGACCACCAAGTTCCAGTTCAGTGAGTACACGTCTAAACTGTGACCTTGACACCGTACCATTGTGAACTCTGTCATAATCCTCAAACAGCGGAAACAACTGCATTTGGTGCTTGCGAACCTACAAATGGCAACAACATTGTTATAAATACGTTACCACAGTAGAAAATATCAGTGATATCATACATACATGTACACTACACTACATAAACTAACAAATGATATCATACATACATGTACACTACACTACATAAACTAACAAATGATATCATACATACATGTACACTACACTACATAAACTAACAAATGATATCATACATACATGTACACTACACTACATAAACTAACAAATGATATTTTCATCATATTTCAAACTTTAACCTATAAAATTTTGTGTGCTAGAAACATTTGCAACTTTCGCGGGGTGTGTCCGTGCTTGATTATGTTCATTTACGTGAATAATTCTGCACGTCTGTTTAGCGCGATTGCTTCTCACCAATGCAACCCAGGTTCGATCCTCGGAACGGGAAGTATGTGAGATGGTATGGTGGTCTCCAGATCAGACAGGTGGGTTTTCTCCGGGTACTCTGGTTTCCTCCCACATGACTGACCACATATACGCTTTCATCCGCACCAACGACAGTGATTAATATAAGTTGTTAAAACTTGCTTCACAATCGTTGTAAAATAAATAAAGTTTAAACTTAGAGAAAGAAAAGATATCTACAATGTGGTTAATGTGATGTTTGTAAAGTCACAATGTCAATTTTGACAACAGGAAAGCTTGAATACCAAATCTGACTGTCCTCTTTGAAATAATATTATATTTCAATACAATTTTGTCCAAGAAAGAAAGTACTGCACTTATTTGTCTAGTATCATTCATTACGCTTCATAACATCTCCTGTCTTATATTTTACTGCATAAATAATATTGATCGCTTTATACAAATTGTTTAGCCCAATTGCGAAACAAGTTCTTACACCTTAGTTTCATTGCTCTCATTCCTGATGGAATCCATCGCCATGAGGGTGAGAGAAAAGGCAATGAGGAATTTAAGTGCCTTGCCTAATGACACAATCGTAATGGCTACAGCTGGGAGCAAACTCCGAGCCTCTCACACCTGAAGCGAACGCGCTATCACGACTTACACATTGGTTGCTGTAGTAACACATTTGACTTTTTAAAAAAATATCTACCGGTATATCAAACTAACTTTGTGAACAATATTCAACAATCTCCAAGTACAAATATTTGCTGGATCAATGTACTAGTTATTATAATTTAACCCATAAAATGCTGAATGAATTGGAAGGAATGTGCAAACAACATAGATCCATATCAGCCGCGGCTGATCAGTATCATGTTGTTTGCTATTCAGCCATGTGTTTTAGCTCCATTATCTGATTAGCAAACAGCAAAGAGTCTGATCGGACCGCACATTCTGTGCACGTTCTGTGCCGTCTGATCTTGCTCTATGCAAAAGCTAATTTAGTCATGATTAACAGGATAAAGGTTAAACTAGAAATAATATTCAATAAATTCAATTGACTGTTCAGTCTCCAGCCTCACGTTTAGCTTTATAACATGTTGTAATGGGAATATATTACAATGGCCAATATCACCCCACGCATACCCTTATATCTCAAATTGACATGGCAAATCATTTCCGTGGCATCTAAAATTATCATGCAGACATAGTTTATCATATTTTATTGAAATAATAGTAAAGAATTTATCATTGCCAATTATGAATAGAAACTGGACAGAATAAATAATACACTTATTTCATCTTCTTGCCACATATGCATCTTTTATGGCTTAAATAATCAATTAACGTATTGCAAGATGCTGGAAAACAGAATTTGGATACCGGTATATATCATTCTGACAAGAGAGAAAATGCAATAATAAAAATCTACAAATAAATCTGTTACTCACATATTGCAAAAGGTTTGTTTGTTTGTTTGTTTGTTTGTTTGTTTGTTTGTTTGTTTGTTTGTTTGTTTGGGTCTACAATTATTTTCACAATTTCTTCTTGTAATTCCTCATTGCCTTCTATCTTTCGTAGCGATGGATTCCATCAAGAATGAGGTCTCGAGACCGATTTAACTAATGTTAAATATGTATAAACTAAAGACTACAACATGTTCACTGAGAGCAAACTAACCTTCTCACTAAGCCGCTCCATGCAGGATGTAAACCTATTTTGTTGGTCAGCTGGCAGTTTGTTTCCCTCCCACTCCTCTGGAGGTTTGAACTGTATCACGTCTTCCAAGGGGCGTTTCTCCAGCTCCTTGGTGGTGAAGATAGATTCTACCTCATCACAGAACTTCAGGTAATCCACATAGTCCTGGTCCTCTACAGACTGGTACCTGCACAAACAACAAGTAATCAATCCAAATATTACATGATACAGTATTATACGCATCTGTATAATAAACAATTAATTAAACCTCACCTAACTAAATCTGTAGAACTGACTAAATCTGTGTAATAAACAATTAATTAAACCTCACCTAACTAAATCTGTAGAACTGACTAAATCTGTGTAATAAACAATTAATTAAACCTCACCTAACTAAATCTGTAGAACTGACTAAATCTGTGTAATAAACAATTAATTAAACCTCACCTAACTAAATCTGTAGAACTGACAAAATCTGTATAATAAACAATTAATTAAACCTCACCTAACTAAATATGTAGAACTGACAAAATCTGTATAGTAAACAATTAATTAAACCTCACCTAACTAAATCTGTAGAACTGACAAAATCTGCATAATAAACAATTAATTAAACCTCACCTAACTAAATCTGTAGAACTGACAAAATCTGCATAATAAACAATTAATTAAACCTCACCTAACTAAATCTGTAGAACTGACAAAATCTGCATAATAAACAATTAATTAAACTTCACCTAACTAAATCTGTAGAACTGACAAAATCTGCATAATAAACAATTAATTAAACCTCACCTAACTAAATCTGTAGAACTGACAAAATCTGTATAGTAAACAATTAATTAAACCTCACCTAACTAAATCTGTAGAACTGACAAAATCTGCATAATAAACAATTAATTAAACCTCACCTAACTAAATCTGTAGAACTGACAAAATCTGTATAGTAAACAATTAATTAAACCTCACCTAACTAAATCTGTAGAACTGACAAAATCTGTATAATAAACAATTAATTAAACCTCACCTAACTAAATCTGTAGAACTGATAAAATCTGCATAATAAACAATTAATTAAACCTCATCTACCTAAATATGTAGAACTGACAAAATCTGTATAGTAAACAATTAATTAAACCTCACCTAACTAAATCTATAGAACTGACAAAATCTGCATAATAAACAATTAATTAAACCTCACCTAACTAAATCTGTAGAACTGACAAAATCTGCCTAATAAACAATTAATTAAACCTCACCTAACTAAATCTGTAGAACTGACAAAATCTGCATAATAAACAATTAATTAAACCTCACCTAACTAAATCTGTAGAACTGACAAAATCTGCATAATAAACAATTAATTAAACCTCACCTAACTAAATCTGTAGAACTGACAAAATCTGTATAGTAAACAATTAATTAAACCTCACCTAACTAAATCTGTAGAACTGACAAAATCTGCATAATAAACAATTAATTAAACCTCACCTAACTAAATCTGTAGAACTGACAAAATCTGTATAGTAAACAATTAATTAAACCTCACCTAACTAAATCTGTAGAACTGACAAAATCTGTATAATAAACAATTAATTAAACCTCACCTAACTAAATCTGTAGAACTGACAAAATCTGTATAGTAAACAATTAATTAAACCTCACCTAACTAAATCTGTAGAACTGACAAAATATGTATAGTAAACAATTAATTAAACCTCACCTAACTAAATCTGTAGAACTGACAAAATCTGCTTAATAAACAATTAATTAAACCTCACCTAACTAAATATGTAGAACTGACAAAATCTATATAGTAAACAATTAATTAAACCTCACCTAACTAAATATGTAGAACTGACAAAATCTATATAGTAAACAATTAATTAAACCTCACCTAACTAAATCTGTAGAACTGACAAAATCTGTATAGTAAACAATTAATTAAACCTCACCTAACTAAATCTGTAGAACTGACAAAATCTGTATAGTAAACAATTAATTAAACCTCACCTAACTAAATCTGTAGAACTGACAAAATCTGTATAATAAACAATTAATTAAACCTCACCTAACTAAATCTGTAGAACTGACAAAATCTGTATAGTAAACAATTAATTAAACCTAACCTAACTAAATCTGTAGAACTGACAAAATCTGTGTAATAAACATCAGACACAAATGTGGATAACTGACAAAATCTGTATAGTAAACAGTTAATTTAATCTTCATAAATCTGCATAACAAAACAGCTTAGGACCTTGTAAATCTGTAAATCAACAACAGTTGATTAAATCACAGCTAACTAAATCTACATACCAGTGCCTGCATAAATCTTTCTAGCAAATAACTGACAAAATTTATTAGAGAATATGTGGAATAAATCTCGCATAATTTACTAAATATGTATAATAAACAGCTGGCTAAATATGTACAGGAAACAACCAACTGATTTCACTAAATCTGTATAACAAGGAATATATTAATTAACTCTGCTTAAAATACAGTTTACTAAATCTGTATATATTTAATTTTTTATAATGAGCAGCTGAAATATATATAATGAAACAATTACTAAATATAAACTAACTAAACATGTATAATGAAAAACTGACTAAACATGTATAATGAAAAACTGACTAAATATGTATAATGAAAAACTGACTAAATATGTATAATGAAAAACTGACTAAATATGTATAATGAAAAACTGACAAACATGTATAATGAAAAACTGACAAACATGTATAATGAAAAACTGACTAAATATGTATAATGAAAAACTGACTAAATATGTATAATGAAAAACTGACTAAATATGTATAATGAAAAACTGACTAAATATGTATAATGAAAAACTGACTAAATATGTATAATGAAAAACTGACTAAATATGTATAATGAAAAACTGACTAAATATGTATAATGAAAAACTGACTAAATATGTATAATGAAAAACTGACAAACATGTATAATGAAAAACTGACTAAATATGTATAATGAAAAACTGACTAAATATGTATAATGAAAAACTGACAAACATGTATAATGAAAAACTGACTAAATAAAAAAAAACACAAAAAAAAAACACAAAATGTATAATGAAAAACTGACTAAATATGTATAATGAAAAACTGACTAAATATGTATAATGAAAAACTGACTAAATATGTATAATGAAAAACTGACTAAATATGTATAATGAAAAACTGACTAAATATGTATAATGAAAAACTGACTAAACATGTATAATGAAAAACTGACTAAATATGTATAATGAAAAACTGACTAAACATGTATAATGAAAAACTGACTAAACATGTATAATGAAAAACTGACTAAATCTTCATCACAAACAACTGAGTAAATCTGTATAATGAACAAATGTCTAAGAAACAACTGAGTAAATCTGTATTATGAACAAATGTCTAAGAAACAACTGAGTAAATCTGTATAATGAACAAATGTCTAAGAAACAACTGAGTAAATCTGTATTATGAACAAATGTCTAAGAAACAACTGAGTAAATTTGTATAATGAACAAATGTCTAAGAAACAACTGAGTAAATTTGTATTATGAACAAATGTCTAAGAAACATCTGAGTAAATCTGTATAATGAATGACGACTAAATATGCATAGTTCACTATACCAGTGCAATGTTTTCAAGACTAAATCAAGCTCTTAAAACCATAATTGTGTAGATTCATGCCACTTTAACACCACTGCAGTTTCTTTATTCTCATCTTCTCTCATTATTGTTGTATATGAGATGTAAGATCAACTGTTGTTTGAAAGCATACAGACTGAATTACAGCTCATGTGTTATACAAATATTGACTTTAGCAGCACCGATATAGTCAACTTTGAACAATAATGACAACGTAGCCAATCAACAACATTTCTAACTACACTCAACAAAATTCCTAATTGGTCATCTGGTGTTTTATAATATTGGGAGCCCAACTAATAATCGTACAATATCATTAAACTATTTTCATTTAATGCATTTTATTGAACATGAGTATACAGCAATTCATTGCATATACATCTGTAATAAAATGTATCAAATAAGCTGATACATGAATGTATGAATATTAATATTATATGGTTATTAGTTTGCTTAAAATATTGTAAAACACCAGGTGACCGATTAGTAATTATGTTGAGTGTATGCTACTAACTACAATTAAATTTAATAGCACTATCTGTCAACAATGTTCTGCAATTAATGCTGATCAAGCGAACTACATTAACCAACAACTTTAAAAGGAAATGCTAACAAAAGCGACAATTGTTTACACACCTGTCTTCCAGAATAGACACCTCCGATTGTCTCAATTCAAAGCGACACAAATCCAATGCTCTACGGAATGAAGTCTTCAACATTCTTCCTGATCGTAACTTGTCATAGTCTCTCATGAATTCTAGCACTCGCATCCTCTCTCTGCTCACCTGGTCATATGAAACGATCAGGTCAGGCATATGCAATCAAGAACTTCATGCAAGCTATGTTTAATCTAAAGGTAAAATGTCCTATAATTCCCATGTACATATGTATATGTAATTGTTTAGCTCACCCGGTTAGCTTAACCTTTAGCATAATGTAGGAAAAATAAGAAAAATATTACACATTTGTTATCTGCTCATTTCACATACAGCGTGCTAAAGGATCATACAGGGGGGGAGTTTGTTGTTGCTATGTTATTTCACTGGGGCTGCAATCTGCATCATAATAACAGCTATATGAAGAAGGCATGATGTGTGTTAACACTTTCAAATAGAAGTCTCTCTTGTTACCAATATATACGTCAGAACAAGCAACATCAATATCATAATAACATACTGGAAACAAACCCTAAACATTCCCAGTTATTTGAACGGAGCTCAGGTAGATATGTTGGCTGATTATCCATTTAATATGATAGCTTAATGGATGTCATGTGTATGATAGCTTAATGGATGTCATGTGTATGATAGGTTAATGGATGTCATGTGTATGTAGGATAGGTTAATGGATGTCATGTGTATGTAGGATAGGTTAATGGATGTCATGTGTATGTATGATAGGTTAATGGATGTCATGTGTATGTATGATAGGTTAATGGATGTCATGTGTATGTAGGATAGGTTAATGGATGTCATGTGTATGATAGGTAAATGGATGTCATGTGTAGGATAGGTTAATGGATGTCATGTGTATGTATGATAGGTTAATGGATGTCATGTGTATGTATGATAGGTTAATGGATGTCATGTGTATGTATGCTAGGTTAATGGATGTCATGTGTATGTAGGATAGGTTAATGGATGTCATATGTATGTATGATAGGTTAATGGATGTCATGTGTATGTATGATAGGTTAATGGATGTCATGTGTATGTATGATAGGTTAATGGATGTCATGTGTATGATAGGTTAATGGATGTCATGTGTATGTAGGATAGGTTAATGGATGTCATGTGTATGTATGCTAGGTTAATGGATGTCATGTGTATGTAGGATAGGTTAATGGATGTCATGTGTATGTATGATAGGTTAATGGATGTCATGTGTATGTAGGATAGGTTAATGGATGTCATGTGTATGTATGATAGGTTCATGGATGTCATGTGTAGGATAGGTTAATGGATGTCATGTGTATGTATGATAGGTTCATGGATGTCATGTGTAGGATAGGTTAATGGATGTCATGTGTATGATAGGTCAATGGATGTCATGTGTATGATAGGTTAATGGATGTCATGTGTAGGATAGGTTAATGGATGTCATGTGTATGATAGGTTAATGGATGTCATGTGTAGGATAGGTTAATGGATGTCATGTGTATGATAGATTAATGGATGTCATGTGTATGTAGGATAGGTTAATGGATGTCATGTGTAGGGTAGGTTAATGGATGTCATGTATATGATAGATTAATGGATGTCATGTGTATGTAGGATAGGTTAATGGATGTCATGTGTAGGATGGGTTAATGGATGTCATGTGTAGGATAGTTAATGAATGTCATGTGTAGGATAGGTTAATGGATGTCATGTGTAGGATAGGTTAATGGATGTCATGTGTATGATAGGTTAATGGATGTCATGTGTAGGATATGTTAATGGATGTCATGTGTATGATAGGTTAATGGATGTCATGTGTATGATAGCTTAATGGATGTCATGTGTATGATAGCTTAATGGATGTCATGTGTATGATAGATTAATGGATGTCATGTTAGGATAGGTTAATGGATGTCATGCGTAGGATAGGTTAATGGATGTCATGTGTAGGATAGGTTAATGGATGTCATGTGTAGGATAGGTTAATGGATGTCATGTGTAGGATAGGTTAATGGATGTCAAGATGGCATAGATGGCATGTGTATGTAGGATAGGTTAATGGATGTCATGTGTATGATAGGTTAATGGATGTCATGTGTAGGATATCTTAATGGATGTCATGTGTATGATAGGTTAATGGATGTCATGTGTATGATAGGTTAATGGATGTCATGTGTATAATAGGTTAATGGATGTCATGTGTAGGATAGGTTAATGGATGTCAAGATGGCATGGATGGCATGTGTATGTATGATAGGTTAATGGATGTCATGTGTATGATAGGTTAATGGATGTCATGTGTATGATAGGTTAATGGATGTCATGTGTATGATAGGTTAATGGATGTCATGTGTATGATAGCTTAATGGATGTCATGTGTATGATAGCTTAATGGATGTCATGTGTAGGATAGGTTAATGGATGTCATGTGTAGGATAGGTTACTGGATGTCATGTGTAGGATAGGTTAATGGATGTCATGTGTATGATAGGTTAATGGATGCCATGTGTAGGATAGGTTCATGGATGGCATGTGTATGATAGGTTAATGGATGTCATGTATAGGATAGGTTAATGGATGTCATGTGTAGGATAGGTTACTGGATGTCATGTGTAGGATAGGTTAATGGATGTCATGTGTATGATAGGTTAATGGATGCCATGTGTAGGATAGGTTAATGGATGTCATGTGTAGGATAGGTTAATGGATGTCATGTGTAGGATAGGTTCATGGATGTCATGTGTATGATAGGTTAATGGATGTCATGTATAGGATAGGTTAATGGATGTCATGTGTAGGATAGGTTAATGGATGTCATGTGTAGGATAGGTTAATGGATGTCATGTGTAGGATAGGTTAATGGATGTCAAGATGTCATGGATGGCATGTGTATGTAGGATAGGTTAATGGATGTCATGTGTAGGATAGGTTAATGGATGTCATGTGTAGGATATGTTAATGGATGTCATGTGTAGGATAGGTTAATGGATGTCATGTGTATGATAGGTTAATGGATGTCATGTATAGGATAGGTTAATGGATGTCATGTGTAGGATAGGTTAATGGATGTCATGTGTAGGATAGGTTAATGGATGTCATGTGTATGATAGGCTAATGGATGTCATGTGTAGGATAGGTTAATGAATGTCATGTGTAGGATAGGTTAATGGATGTCATGTGTAGGACAGGTTAATGGATGTCATGTATAGGATAGGTTAATGGATGTCATGTGTAGGATAGGTTAATGGATGTCATGTGTAGGATAGGTTAATGAATGTCCAGATGTCATGGATGTCATGTGTATGATAGCTTAATGGATGTCATGTGTATGTAGGATAGGTTAATGGATGTCATGTGTATGTAGGATAGGTTAATGGATGACATGTGTATGTAGGATAGGTTAATGGATGTCATGTGTATGTATGATAGGTTAATGGATGTCATGTGTATGATAGGTTAATGGATGTCATGTGTAGGATAGGTTAATGGATGTCATGTGTATGATAGGCTAATGGATGTCATGTGTAGGATAGGTTAATGAATGTCATGTGTAGGATAGGTTAATGGATGTCATGTATAGGATAGGTTAATGGATGTCATGTATAGGATAGGTTAATGGATGACATGTGTATGCAGGATAGGTTAATGGATGTCATGTGTATGTAGGATAGGTTAATGGATGTCATGTGTAGGATAGGTTAATGGATGTCATGTGTAGGATAGGTTAATGGATGTCATGTGTAGGATAGGTTAATGGATGGCATGTGTATATAGGATAGGTTAATGGATGTCATGTGTAGGATAGGTTAATGGATGTCATGTATAGGATAGGTTAATGGATGTCATGTGTAGGATAGGTTAATGGATGTCATGTGTAGGATAGGTTAATGGATGTCATGTGTAGGATAGGTTAATGTATGTCATGTGTAGGATAGGTTAATGGATGGCATGTGTATATAGGATAGGTTAATGGATGTCATGTGTAGGATAGGTTAATGGATGTCATGTGTAGGATAGGTTAATGGATGTCATGTGTAGGATAGGTTAATGGATGTCATGTGTAGGATAGGTTAATGGATGTCATGTGTAGGATAGGTTAATGGATGTCATGTGTAGGATAGGTTAATGGATGTCATGTGTAGGATAGGTTAATGGATGTCATGTGTAGGATAGGTTAATGGATGTCATGTGTAGGATAGGTTAATGGATGGCATGTGTATATAGGATAGGTTAATGGATGTCATGTGTATGATAGGTTAATGGAGGTCATGTATAGGATAGGTTAATGGATGTCATGTATAGGATAGGTTAATGGATGTCATGTATAGGATATGTTAATGGATGTCATGTGTAGGATAGGTTAATGGATGTCATGTGTAGGATAGGTTAATGTATGTCATGTGTAGGATAGGTTAATGGATGTCATGTGTAGGATAGGTTAATGGATGTCATGTGTAGGATAGGCTAATGGATGTCATGTGTAGGATAGGTTAATGGATGTCATGTGTAGGATAGGTTAATGGATGTCATGTGTAGGATAGGTTAATGGATGTCATGTGTAGGATAGGTTAATGGATGTCAAGATGGCATGGATGGCATGTGTATGTATGATAGGTTAATGGATGTCATGTGTATGATAGGTTAATGGATGTCATGTATAGGATAGGTTAATGGATGTCATGTATAGGATAGGTTAATGGATGTCATGTGTATGTAGGATAGGTTAATGGATGCCATGTGTATGTAGGATAGGTTAATGGATGTCATGTGTATGTATGATAGGTTAATGGATGTCATGTGTATGATAGGTTAATGGATGTCATGTGTATGATAGCTTAATGGATGTCATGTGTATGATAGCTTAATGGATGTCATGTGTAGGATAGGTTAATGGATGTCATGTGTAGGATAGGTTACTGGATGTCATGTGTAGGATAGGTTAATGGATGTCATGTGTATGATAGGTTAATGGATGCCATGTGTAGGATAGGTTCATGGATGTCATGTGTATGATAGGTTAATGGATGTCATGTATAGGATAGGTTAATGGATGTCATGTGTAGGATAGGTTACTGGATGTCATGTGTAGGATAGGTTAATGGATGTCATGTGTATGATAGGTTAATGGATGCCATGTGTAGGATAGGTTAATGGATGTCATGTGTAGGATAGGTTAATGGATGTCATGTGTAGGATAGGTTCATGGATGTCATGTGTATGATAGGTTAATGGATGTCATGTATAGGATAGGTTAATGGATGTCATGTATAGGATAGGTTACTGGATGTCATGTGTAGGATAGGTTAATGGATGTCATGTGTAGGATAGGTTAATGGATGTCATGTGTAGGATAGGTTAATGGATGTCATGTGTAGGATAGGTTAATGGATGTCAAGATGTCATGGATGGCATGTGTATGTAGGATAGGTTAATGGATGTCATGTGTAGGATAGGTTAATGGATGTCATATGTAGGATATGTTAATGGATGTCATGTGTAGGATAGGTTAATGGATGTCATGTGTATGATAGGTTAATGTATGTCATGTATAGGATAGGTTAATGGATGTCAGGTGTAGGATAGGTTAATGGATGTCATGTGTAGGATAGGTTAATGGATGTCATGTGTATGATAGGCTAATGGATGTCATGTGTAGGATAGGTTAATGAATGTCATGTGTAGGATAGGTTAATGGATGTCATGTGTAGGACAGGTTAATGGATGTCAAGATGTCATGGATGTCATGTGTATGATAGCTTAATGGATGTCATGTGTATGTAGGATAGGTTAATGGATGTCATGTGTATGTAGGATAGGTTAATGGATGCCATGTGTATGTAGGATAGGTTAATGGATGTCATGTGTATGTATGATAGGTTAATGGATGTCATGTGTATGATAGGTTAATGGATGTCATGTGTATGATAGGTTAATGGGTGTCATGTGTATGATAGGTTAATGGATGTCATGTGTATGATAGGCTAATGGATGTCATGTGTAGGATAGGTTAATGAATGTCATGTGTAGGATAGGTTAATGGATGTCATGTATAGGATAGGTTAATGGATGTCATGTATAGGATAGGTTAATGTATAGGATAGGTTAATGGATGACATGTGTATGCAGGATAGGTTAATGGATGTCATGTGTAGGATAGGTTAATGGATGTCATGTGTATGATAGGCTAATGGATGTCATGTGTAGGATAGGTTAATGAATGTCATGTGTAGGATAGGTTAATGGATGTCATGTATAGGATAGGTTAATGGATGTCATGTATAGGATAGGTTAATGGATGACATGTGTATGCAGGATAGGTTAATGGATGTCATGTGTATGTAGGATAGGTTAATGGATGTCATGTGTAGGATAGGTTAATGGATGTCATGTATAGGATAGGTTAATGGATGTCATGTGTATGTAGGATAGGTTAATGGATGTCATGTGTAGGATAGGTTAATGGATGTCATGTGTAGGATAGGTTAATGGATGTCATGTGTAGGATAGGTTAATGGATGTCATGTGTAGGATAGGTTAATGGATGGCATGTGTATATAGGATAGGTTAATGGATGTCATGTGTAGGATAGGTTAATGGATGTCATGTGTAGGATAGGTTAATGGATGTCATGTGTAGGATAGGTTAATGGATGTCATGTGTAGGATAGGTTAATGGATGGCATGTGTATATAGGATAGGTTAATGGATGTCATGTGTAGGATAGGTTAATGGATGTCATGTGTATGTAGGATAGGTTAATGGATGTCATGTGTAGGATAGGTTAATGGATGTCATGTGTAGGATAGGTTAATGGATGTCATGTGTAGGATAGGTTAATGGATGTCATGTGTAGGATAGGTTAATGGATGTCATGTGTAGGATAGGTTAATGGATGGCATGTGTATATAGGATAGGTTAATGGATGTCATGTGTATGATAGGTTAATGGATGTCATGTATAGGATAGGTTAATGGATGTCATGTATAGGATAGGTTAATGGATGTCATGTATAGGATAGGTTAATGGATGTCATGTGTAGGATAGGTTAATGGATGTCATGTGTAGGATAGGTTAATGTATGTCATGTGTAGGATAGGTTAATGGATGTCATGTGTAGGATAGGTTAATGGATGTCATGTGTAGGATAGGTTACTGGATGTCATGTGTAGGATAGGTTAATGGATGTCATGTGTAGGATAGGTTAATGGATGTCATGTGTAGGATAGGTTAATGGATGTCATGTGTAGGATAGGTTAATGGATGTCATGTGTAGGATAGGTTAATGGATGTCATGTATAGGATAGGTTAATGGATGTCATGTATAGGATAGGTTAATGGATGTCATGTGTAGGATAGGTTAATGGATGTCATGTGTAGGATAGGTTAATGGATGTCATGCGTAGGATAAGTTAATGGATGTCATGTGTAGGATAGGTTAATGGATGTCATGTGTAGGATAGGTTAATGGATGTCATGTGTAGGATAGGTTAATGGATGTCAAGATGGCATGGATGGCATGTGTATGTATGATAGGTTAATGGATGTCATGTGTAGGATAGGTTAATGGATGTCATGTATAGGATAGGTTAATGGATGTCATGTGTATGTAGGATAGGTTAATGGATGTCATGTGTATGTATGATAGGTTAATGGATGTCATGTGTATGTATGATAGGTTAATGGATGTCATGTGTATGATAGGTTAATGGATGTCATGTGTAGGATAGGTTAATGGATGTCATGTGTATGATAGGTTAATGGATGTATGGAGATAGTCTCTATATGGGAAATGGTTAATAAATCTCTCTCAATTACCTTTGTTTTCACTTTGAGTAGTATACTCTCGAGATCCTTTTGAGCATTTAGCTCTGGCAGTGTTGTCCTTTTGTTTGTCTTTCTGATCTCCTCAAGTCTAGACTCGTACATGAACTGTGGAGGCTCTTGCGGCATGAGCTCTGACAAGAAGGCCAGGTAGTTGACACCTGTGTCATTACTGAACTTGGCTTCGAGGGTTGTCATCTCTGACTCCGTACAATGGAGCTCGAGCATCGTTAAACATTGACGAAACTGTGATTTGGTCACATGACCATTGTTGTGCCTGAAATTGATTGATATTTCTTCTTAATTACACAAAGAATATAATACAGTTATAGGACTTCATGGTAGATTGACTTAATTGTTCAAATGAGTTCTCTCGTTAAATAAAGTCTTTATTATTATTATTATTATTGCATTTTGACAACATAATATTATAATCAACAAATGTAACAATATGGCTTGAATTGTTTATCCAATGTGGGCGTCCGACAAGATGTTTCTTTTCTACCTCTGGAAATACCATTTGAGGTTATATCACCTCTTTGCATAACATTTAAACAACTGATTGGATGGGTACTTGGAATAGGTAGTTCTTGCCATCTAAGATTCGCTGCTATGTACATGCCGGTTACCTACAGAGTTCTGGGAGGTTATATAAGAATAAGTTGCCTCTCAGATATCCAATTAGGAATAGAGCTGGGATAGAATAGAAGCAGAGTGGGCTTACAGTATAATTGAACTGGGAACGAGAGTTATGAAGCTGGGCAACTATGTATTTCATGAACTGATTAAAGATGTAGCATTTGAAACTGAGTTGCTGTGTTTGTCACTATTCCCAAGATGTTGCTTAGTGTCCGAACCGGACATGGTACATTTGTACACAATGCAATTAACGTAAAATAAAACTGCATCATGGCAACATTAGTAACATTATGGAGATAATCTCAATAAGCTTTAAGCTTTCGATTAAATCCATTTTCATTCTGTATATAACAGATATATACTGTACATTATGAATGAATAAATATGTTTAAACCAACATTAGTAATAAACACACACATGAAAGGGAGATAAATGAAACGTTCTGCACATGTAATGCAAATACAAGATTTGTTTTAATTTGATTGTCTCATTGAGTCTATTGTCATGTTACCAGGTGTGGCTATGATCTTCCGGCACCTCCAGATCGACGCGTATTACACAGAGTAAAAAGCTTTGATCAAACATGTTTGATTAAGAAGCACATAGTTGAGATTAGCAAATTTAAGAAATAAATGAATAAAATGTTAATATTTCATGAATTTGACTTCACCAAACTTTAATAAATGTCATTTTACAATACATGTATTAACATTCTATGAACAATGGCTGCATATATTCCGGAATAAAAGTTAACCTACTTGTCAAAATCCTGGAATACCGGCTTAGCTAGTACTCTTCTCTGATCAGATCTCTGTTTAAGGCGGTCCATGGTAGCATCATACAGTGACAAATGGTCTTCAGAAGCAAAGCTCCAGTCCACAGTCCCGGGCTTGGGTACTCGGAATATCTCCTGTGGTGGTACCCTCGTCTTAGGATCCTTCTCCAGATTGGGTTGTGTAAAAACTGCAAAACACAAAACCTTGTTTATTGGGGGGTGGGGGGGGGGGGGAGGTGCCAATTTCCATTTTCTGACTGAAGAGGGTCAATAGCACCCTATACTTGTGCACTGTACTAATTTACCTACCGATGGTTATCTATGCCAACTTCCAGAACAAATTCAATTAACTGTGTTGTTTCTTTTATAATTCTAGGGCAATAACTATTGGGTTTATCTATTCCATTACTAAAAAGGTTCTGCATGGTTGAACAGACACATGTATGCACACATGGATGTAGCTAAGACTACATCCCTCCACGTTCAAATGAGGAATAATAATTTAGGTCTTACCAGTTTCTATATCCCAGAGTAACTTGGTCCAAAGAGCCTGATCCTGCTTCTGTGGGTTTGTATATACATCACACAGTAGTTTATATTGCCCCTCTGTTATGTCGTGCTGTCCCAGCTTACTCATGCCTAGTAGGCCCAACCCTCGTCTAAACTGTGACTTACTGATAGAGCCAGTTCGTAGAGGGTCATAGTCCTCAAAGAATTCTCCCACCTAGCAGATGGAAAACTGAATTAATAAACGTTTAGGGAGTCCATTCTATGATGAATGAAAATGTATATTTCAGGTATCTGTCCAAGTGTACAAATGAATCTAGCTCAAACAAACAGTTCTAGAGTGTAGTGTACAAATGAAGCTAGCTCAAAGAAGTGGTTCTAGAGTGTAGTGTACAAGTGAATCTAGCTCAAACAAACAGTTCTAGAGTGTAGTGTACAAGTGAATCTAGCTCAAACAAACAGTTCTAGAGTGTAGTGTACAAGTGAATCTAGCTCAAAGAAGTGTTTCTAGAGTGTAGTGTACAAGTGAATCTAGCTCAAAGAAGTGGTTCTAGAGTGTAGTGTACAAGTGAATCTAGCTCAAAGAAGTGTTTCTAGAGTGTAGTGTACAAGTGAATCTAGCTCAAAGAAGTGTTTCTAGAGTGTAGTGTACAAGTGAATCTAGCTCAAAGAAGTGTTTCTAGAGTGTAGTGTACAAGTGAATCTAGCTCAAAGAAGTGTTTCTAGAGTGTAGTGCACAAGTGAATCTAGCTCAAAGAAGTGTTTCTAGAGTGTAGTGTACAAGTGAATCTAGCTCAAAGAAGTAGTTCTAGAGTGTAGTGTACAAGTGAATCTAGCTCAAAGAAGTGGTTCTAGAGTGTAGTGTACAAGTGAATCTAGCTCAAACAAACAGTTCTAGAGTGTAGTGTACAAATGAATCTAGCTCAAACAAACAGTTCTAGAGTGTAGTGTACACATGAATCTAGCTCAAACAAGTGGTTCTAGAGTGTAGTGTACAAATGAATCTAGCTCAAACAAACAGTTCTAGAGTGTAGTGTACAAGTGAATCTAGCTCAAACAAGTGGTTCTAGAGTGTAGTGTACAAGTGAATCTAGCTCAAACAAACAGTTCTAGAGTGTAGTGTACAAGTGAATCTAGCTCAAAGAAGTAGTTCTAGAGTGTAGTGTACCAATGAATCTAGCTCAAACAAGTAGTTCTAGAGTGTATTTAAAATATTGCTGTTTCAGAGTTGTTAATGGCACAATGAGAGCTTGCACTGATATAGTTTATTTCTTGTCAGCACTTTCTAATCCCTTAAAGTCACATAAGAAACAATAATATACCCTGAGTCTATTTGTGAGAACAATATGCCTGATCCGAGACATAAGATCTTCGTAGCTGACATTGCTGTCTGCAGCGGTCACCTGCCCTTCTTTCACTGGTGTGTTTGTACGACCCTTCTGGCTCAAGTCTGCATCGTCCATTGTATGACCAACAAACTCTACAAAAAATATAAATACACTATTATAATTAGTTTATGCACACTGATTTGAGTTCTTACAACATTAATTGAATTGTTCTTGATACCTCATTACTGATGGAATCCATCATCATCAGGGAGAGAGAAGAGACAATGTGGATTTAAATGATATGCCCAAAGACAGCACCACAATGGTTTTGGCGAGGGTTCACACCCCAAACCCTGCAATTACCAGTTGAACAATGCACCACGGAAACTCAAAACAAAAGTAATATTAGTCATACGTGTTGGCAAACTATATATAAAAAATATATTTAAGCCCAAAAGAAAATAAGGGTTAAATGTAAGCAGTTTTTCTAGGGATACATATCAAGAATGATGCAGACTCAAAGAGCAAGTTCCAAATAAATAAAAAATGTGTATATGATGAATTTATAAATAGAATGGAGATTAGCCAACCTAGCTGTGATTAGGTAATTCTAATAAGTAAGTAAATATGGTATGTGAGATGGTACAGTTACAGTGATCACACAGGTGAATTTCCCCAGAGCTTCATAATAAGTAAGTAAATATGGATTGTGAGATGGTACAGTTACAGTGATCACACAGGTGAATTTCTCCAGAGCTTCACAATAAGAGGAAGATAAAGGTATATGAGGGAGAATGGTGTTCACTCAACCATGTGTACATTTCCTGCATGGAAATACTTCTCCTTGGGCTCAAAATATAGAGAAATGAGGCAGCTCAGATTTCTCACAAATCATCCTCGGGCTTCAGCCCTACTACACTTTCGTCTCACACGAGGACCACACATACACTTTCATCTGCCCGAATAGCCAATTTACAGTAATTCTAAAGTTGAAAATAAATAAATAAAACTTAGACCAACCTTGATCCACAGCCTGCACAAAAGCTGGGTAGTTAACATCCCCAGTTGCTGGATCTTCAAACTTCAGTAGCAACAATTTCAAGTCCTCTGGGGCCACATTAAGAGACAGGAAGTGAAGGATACGGGCAAACTGAGTTGGAGTCACCACACGTGTATAAGCTATCCCCTACAATAATAAACAATCATTGAGCCATATGGTATTTGACTAAAAGTAGACATTTCTTAGCTATACATCATAAATATAATGACTTAATTATACATGTACATTTCATTTTTCTCCTAATGTAAATATATTTTCATTCAGCAATGACCAAGTTAATTAAAATACAAGTTAAGATCAGTTTGAGTTGGTATGGTTGACCTACAACATACAAGTTAAGATCAGTTTGAGTTAGTATGGTTGACCTACAAAATACAGTTAAGATCAGTTTGAGTTGGTATGGTTGACCTACAAAATACAAGTTAAGATCAGTTTGAGTTAGTATGGTTGACCTACAAAATACAAGTTAAGATCAGTTTGAGTTGGTATGGTTGACCTACAAAATACAAGTTAAGATCAGTTTGAGTTGGTATGGTTGACCTACAACATACAAGTTAAGATCAGTTTGAGTTGGTATGGTTGACCTACAACATACAAGTTAAGATCAGTTTGAGTTGGTATGGTTGACATACAAAATACAAGTTAAGATCAGTTTGAGTTGGTATGGTTGACCTACAAAATACAAGTTAAGATCAGTTTGAGTTGGTATGGTTGACCTACAAAATACAAGTTAAGATCAGTTTGAGTTGGTATGGTTGACCTACAAAATACAAGTTAAGATCAGTTTGAGTTGGTATGGTTGACCTACAAAATACAAGTTAAGATCAGTTTGAGTTGGTATGGTTGACCTACAACATACAAGTTAAGATCAGTTTGAGTTGGTATGGTTGACCTACAACAAGATAATAACTCCTTGATGAGACGACAAACATTTTATATAACAAACTCGTTGTCAGTTTAACTCTCTCTGCCTGCTGAGTAAATAAAATCACAATTGCAAACAACATAGATCCAGATCAGCTGTGGCGTATTGCAGTATCTATGTTGTTTGCTATTCAGCCAAGTGTTTTAGCTCCACTATCCGAACAGCAAACAGCATATAGCCTGCTGTGATTTTGTCTGCCGCTAGCGTGCAAATGTTAATATAATGATAATGGTTTTGTTAGACTATATCCTAGTACTTACCCTGTCATAGTCCTTGAAGTATGGATACATCATAAGCCTCCTACGTCTCACATTGTCAGATATCTGGCTAAGAATCTCCTGGATTCTTCTTTCTTCCTCTTCAGTCAGTGGTTTTAAGCCCTGTAAACATATTGTTTTCAAATGCTCATAATCTCCACATAATGTATGCTTACATGCTCTACACACTGTACTCCACACGCTATATGGCTCCACATGTTGTATGACTCCACACGCTATATGGCTCCACATGTTGCATGGCTCCACATGTTGTATGGCTCCACATGTTGTATGACTCCACACACTGTATGGCTCTAAATGTTGTATGGCTCCACATGTTGTATGGCTCCACATGTTGTATGACTCCACACGATATATGGCTCTACATGTTGCATGGCTCCACATGTTGTATGGCTCCACAGGTTGTATGGCTCCACATGTTGTATGACTCCACACGATATATGGCTCTACATGTTGCATGGCTCCACATGTTGTATGACTCCACATGTTGTATGGCTCTACATGTTGCATGGCTCCACATGTTGTATGGCTCCACAGGTTGTATGGCTCCACATGTATGACTCCACATGTTGTATGGCTCCACACACTGTATGGCTCCACATGTTGTATGGCTCCACATGTTGTATGGCTCTACACACTGTATGGCTCCACACACTGTATAGCTCCACACACTGTATGGCTCCACATGCTGTATGACTCCATACACTGTATAGCTCCACATGTTGTATGGCTCCACATGTTGTATGGCTCCACACACTGTATGGCTCCACATGTTGTATGACTCCACACACTCCACACACTGTATGGCTCCACATGTTGTATGACTCCACACACTGTATGGCTCCACATGTTGTATGACTCCACACACTGTATGGCTCCACATGTTGTATGGCTCCACAGGTTGTATGACTCCACACACTGTATGACTCCACATGTTGTATGACTCCACACACTGTATGACTCCACATGTTGTATGACTCCACACACTGTATGGCTCCACATGTTGTATGACTCCACACACTGTATGGCTCCACATGTTGTATGACTCCACACACTGTATGGCTCCACATGTTGTATGACTCCACACACTGTATGGCTCCACATGTTGTATGACTCCACACACTGTTGGCTCCACATGTTGTATGGCTCCACAGGTTGTATGACTCCACACACTGTATGGCTCCACATGTTGTATGACTCCACACACTGTATGACTCCACATGTTGCATGGCTCCACATGTTGTATGGCTCCACATGTTGTATGACTCCACACACTGTATGACTCCACATGTTGCATGGCTCCACATGTTGTATGGCTCCACATGTTGCATGGCTCCACATGTTGTATGACTCCACAGGCTGTATGGCTCCACATGTTGTATGGCTCCACATGTTGCATGGCTCCACATGTTGTATGGCTCCACACACTGTATGGCTCCACATGTTGTATGGCTTCACACACTGTATGGCTCCACAGGTTGTATGATTCCACACACTGTATGGCTCTACATGTTGTATGGCTCCACATGTTGCATGGCTCCACATGTTGTATGGCTCCACATGTTGCATGGCTCCACATGTTGTATGGCTCCACACACTGTATGGCTCCATATGTTGTATGGCTCCACATGCTGTATGACTCCACATGTTGTATGGCTCCACACACTGTATGACTCCATACACAGTATGATTCCACACACTGTATGGCTCTACATGTTGTATGGCTCCACATGTTGCATGGCTCCACATGTTGTATGGCTCCACACACTGTATGGCTCCACATGTTGTATGGCTCCACATGTTGCATGGCTCCACATGTTGTATGACTCCACATGTTGTATGGCTCCACATGTTGTATGGCTCCACATGTTGTATGACTCCACATTGTATGATTCCATACACTGTATGGCTCCACATGTTGTATGGCTCCACATTGTATGACTCCATACACTGTATGGCTATACATGTTGTATGGCTCCACATGTTGTATGGCTCCACATGTTGTATGGCTCCACACACTGTATGACTCCACATGTTGTATGGCTCCACATGTTGTATGGCTCCACATGTTGTATGACTCCACACACTGTATGACTCCACACACTGTATGACTCCACATGTTGCATGGCTCCACAGGTTGTATGACTCCACACACTGTATGGCTCCACACACTGTATGACTCCACACACTGTATGACTCCACATGTTGCATGGCTCCACATGTATGACTCCACACACTGTATGACTCCACACACTGTATGGCCCCACATGTTGCATGGCCCCACATGTTGTATGGCTCCACACACTGTATGACTCCACACGCTATATGGCTCTACATGTTGTATGGCTCCACATGTTGTATGGCTCCACATGTTGTATGGCTCCACATGTTGTATGGCTCCACACACTGTATGGCTCCACATGTTGTATGGCTCCACATGTTGTATGGCTCTACACACTGTATGGCTCCACACACTGCATAGCTCCACACACTGTATGGCTCCACATGCTGTATGACTCCACACACTGTATGACTCCATACACTGTATATCTCCACATGTTGTATGGCTCCACATGTTGTATGGCTCCACACACTGTATGGCTCCACATGTTGTATGACTCCACACACTCCACACACTGTATGGCTCCACATGTTGTATGACTCCACACACTGTATGGCTCCACATGTTGTATGACTCCACACACTGTATGGCTCCACATGTTGTATGACTCCACACACTGTATGGCTCCACATGTTGTATGACTCCACACACTCCACACACTGTATGGTTCCACAT
Organism: Archivesica marissinica; assembly: GCA_014843695.1. Lineage (NCBI taxonomy): Eukaryota > Metazoa > Mollusca > Bivalvia > Venerida > Vesicomyidae > Archivesica > Archivesica marissinica. The sequence continues at coordinate 52,932,065 of CM026390.1, forward strand.
GTTGTATGACTCCACACACTGTATGGCTCCACATGTTGTATGACTCCACACACTGTATGGCTCCACATGTTGTATGACTCCACACACTGTATGGCTCCACATGTTGTATGACTCCACACACTGTATGGCTCCACATGTTGTATGACTCCACACACTGTATGGCTCCGCATGTTGTATGACTCCACACACTGTATGGCTCCACATGTTGTATGACTCCACACACTCCACACACTGTATGGCTCCACATGTTGTATGACTCCACACACTGTATGGCTCCACATGTTGTATGACTCCACACACTGTATGGCTCCACATGTTGTATGACTCCACACACTGTATGGCTCCACATGTTGTATGACTCCACACACTCCACACACTGTATGGCTCCACATGTTGTATGACTCCACACACTGTATGGCTCCACATGTTGTATGACTCCACACACTGTATGGCTCCACACATTGTATGACTCCACATGTTGTATGGCTCCACAGGTTGTATGACTCCACATGTTGTATGACTCCACATGTTGTATGACTCCACACACTGTATGACTCCACATGTTGTATGACTCCACACACTGTATGGCTCCACATGTTGTATGACTCCACACACTGTATGGCTCCACATGTTGTATGACTCCACACACTGTATGACTCCACATGTTGCATGGCTCCACATGTTGTATGGCTCCACATGTTGTATGACTCCACACACTGTATGACTCCACATGTTGCATGGCTCCACATGTTGTATGGCTCCACATGTTGCATGGCTCCACATGTTGTATGACTCCACAGGCTGTATGGCTCCACATGTTGTATGGCTCCACATGTTGTATGGCTCCACATGTTGTATGACTCCATATTGTATGACTCCATACACTGTATGGCTCCACATGCTGTATGGCTCCACATTGTATGACTCCACAGGTTGTATGGCTCCACATGTTGTATGGCACCATACACTGTATGACTCCACATGTTGTATGACTCCACATGTTGTATGGCTCCACATGTTGTATGACTCCACATGTTGTATGACTCCACATGTTGTATGACTCCACACACTGTATGACTCCACATGTTGTATGACTCCACATGTTGTATGGCTCCACATGTTGTATGACTCCACACACTGTATGACTCCACATGTTGTATGACTCCACAGGTTGTATGGCTCCACAGGTTGTATGACTCCACACACTGTATGACTCCACACACTGTATGGCTCCACATGTTGTATGACTCCACACACTGTATGACTCCATACACTGTATGTCTCCACACACTGTATGGCTCCACATGTTGTATGGCTCCACAGGTTGTATGACTCCACACACTGTATGACTCCACACACTGTATGGCTCCACATGTTGTATGGCTCCACATGTTGTATGGCTCCACAGGTTGTATGACTCCACACACTGTATGACTCCACACACTGTATGGCTCCACACACTGTATGACTCCACACACTGTATGGCTCCATACACTGTATGACTCCACATGTTGCATGGCTTCACATGTTGTATGGCTCCACACACTGTATGGCTCCACATGCTGTATGACTCCACACACTGTATGACTCCATACACTGTATGACTCCACATGTTGCATGGCTCCACATGTTGTATGGCTCCACATGTTGTATGACTCCACACACTGTATGATTCCACATGTTGCATGGCTCCACATGTTGTATGGCTCCACATGTTGTATGGCTCCACATGTCGTATGGCTCCACATGTTGTATGGCTCCACAGGTTGTATGGCTCCACATGTCGTATGGCTCCACATGTTGTATGGCTCCACATGTCGTATGGCTCCACATGTTGTATGGCTCCACAGGTTGTATGGCTCCACATGTCGTATGGCTCCACATGTTGTATGGCTCCACATGTTGTATGGCTCCACATGTTGTATGGCTCCACATGTTGTATGGCTCCACATGTCGTATGGCTCCACATGTTGTATGGCTCCACAGGTTGTATGACTCCACATGTTGTATGACTCCACATGTTGTATGACTCCACATGTTGCATGGCTCCACATGTTGTATGGCTCCACATGTTGTATGGCTCCACACACTGTATGACTCCATATGCTATATGGCTCCACACACTGTATGGCTCCACATGTTGTTTGACTCCACATGTTGTATGGCTCCACATGTTGTTTGACTCCACATGTTGTATGGCTCCACACGCTATATGGCTCCACATGCTATATTGGCTCCACACACTGTATGATTCCACATGCTGTATGGCTCCACACACTGCATGATTCCACATGCTGTATGGCTCTACACACTGCATGACTCCACACGCTGTATGATTCCACACACTGCATGATTCCACATGCTATATGGCTCCACATGCTGTATGGCTCTACACACTGTATGGCTCCACACACTGCATGACTTCACATGCTATATGGCTCCACACACTGTATGGCTCTACACACTGTATGACTCCACACACTGTATGGCTCCACACACTGTATAGCTCCACATGTTGTATGGCTCCACACACTGTATAGCTCCACATGTTGTATGGCTCCACACACTAATAGCTCCACATGTTGTATGTCTTTACACGCTATATGGCTCCACACACTGTATGACTACACACTGTATGACTCTACACACTGTATGACTCCACACACTGTATGGCTCCACACACTGCATGGCTCCACATGCTATATGGCTCCACACGCTGTATCGCTCTACACACTGTATGGCTCCACACACTGTATGACTCCACACACTGTATAGCTCCACATGCTGTATGTCTCTACATGCTGTATGGCTCCACACACTGTATGACTCCACACGCTGTATAGCTCCACATGTTGTATGGCTCCACACGCTGTATAGCTCCACATGCTATATGACTCCACACTCTGTATGACTCCACATGCTGTATGGCTCCACACGCTGTATGGCTCTACACACTGTATAGCTCCACACACTGCATAGCTCCACATGTTGTATGTCTCTACATGCTGTATGGCTCCACACACTGTATGACTCCACACACTGTATAGCTCCACATGTTGTATGTCTCTACATGCTGTATGGCTCCACACACTGTATGACTCCACACACTGTATGACTCCACACGCTGTATGGCTCCACACGCTGTATGACTCTATACACTGTATGGCTCCACACACTGTATAGCTCCACATGTTGTATGTCTCTATACACTGTATGTCTCTACACACTGTATGACTCCACACACTGTATAGCTCCACATGCTGTATGTCTCTACACGCTGTATGACTCCACACACTGTATGTCTCTACACACTGTATGACTCCACACACTGTATAGCTCCACATGTTGTATGTCTCTACATGCTGTATGGCTCCACACGCTGTATGACTCCACACGCTATATGGCTCCACATGCTGTATGACTCTACACACTGTATGACTCCACACACTGTATAGCTCCACATGTTGTATGTCTCTACACGCTGTATGACTCCACACACTGTATGACTCCACGCTGTATTATTTTATTAACATTCCCTGCAGTTGTGGAATCATGCACATACATGTACATTTAAACATTTGCAAACTCAGCCGATCTGCTATATGAAACAAACAATGAGAACATGGATGTTGTCTGACGGATTATGACATATCAATAAACTTTTATAAAGGAAGGTGGAATATAAATAATTGCTGGCTTAGCTGAAATACAACAACAATTACTATCATTCTGACAGACAGATGAACAGATCACCTCTGACAGGTAGACATGATAAATGGATGTACCGTATAATGTTTTTTCTCTCGCGAGATGAATATTTTCGCTATGTTCACAAGAGCCTCTATATATAAAAATCGCTAAAATATCTAGGGTCATATCTAAATATTATTTTCGCATGGCATCATCAGCCATTTTTGTCTAACAAACGTGCTATGCTTGATTAGTACTGATATAATTTGCACAGGTAAAGTTAATCAAGTCGTTTTGATGCATTGTACTTTCAAATCTAACAAAAAAGAATGTCTCACTTTATACAATTTTTTATACGCTTTGTATTGACGGACAATGAAAGGCTTTCGTTTTCTCATTCTCTAACAGTGTTTGGACTATAGGTAAGTTGCATAACAACAAGAGGTGTTTCCAATATGCATGATATATAAGTAACTGTTATAGTAACTGTAATAGCGGTAATCAAATTTTCATATGCAATGTTTTCACAACTCTGAGTACATTTCTTAGTCACCGGTGTCTTGTCAATTTTGTTTATTGTAATTGTGTAGCAGTAGGATTTTACAGTCATGTTTATGCCATATGCAAACAACCAGTAAATATGAAAAATTAATAAAAATGTAAAAATCTTTCCGTTTAGAAACTTACATGTGCAGTACATTGTATGGAGAAATATACATGCCAACATAGACATGTCACATGAACGGTATATAAAATATTTCGATAATATAATAACTAATAAACTTATAAATGATAAATTGAGATTACAAATTGGTGAAAATTGAAATTGCTAAAACCCATTTTGCAGTGAAATCGTGAAAATTATGTGGTATGTTAATTATATGTATAATATGCCTCACCCTTGATAGAGCCCCTTTAACTGGCCTAGTCACATTTTGCAGCGGTTTCTTCTCCAAATCCGGGATGGTGAATGCTGAAAAAACACAAAAACACATCAACATAAAAATATTACGCACCGATATTACACCAGCTTTTATTTGGGTACATCAGTACATGTCAATTTGGTACAAATAGTCAGTTCATATCAATAGGGTACATATAGTCTTACTTACTTGTCAATCCCTGTCACAGCCATTCCCAACAACAGCCACCTCCCTGTGACAAGCATTGCCAACAACAGCCACCTCCCTGTAACAAGCATTGCCAACAACAGCCACCTACCTGTGACAAGCATTGCCAACAACAGCCACCTACCTGTGACAAGCATTCCCAACAACAGCCACCTCCCTGTGACAAGCATTGCCAACAACAACGACCTCCCTGTGACAAGCATTGCCAACAACAGCCACCTACCTGTGACAAGCATTGCCAACAACAACGACCTCCCTGTGACAAGCATTGCCAACAACAGCCACCTACCTGTGACAAGCATTGCCAACAACAGCCACCTCCCTGTGACAAACATTGCCAACAACAGCCACCTACCTGTGACAAGCATTGCCAACAACAGCCACCTACATGTCACAAGCATTGCCAACAACAGCCACCTACCTGTCACAAGCATTGCCAACAACAGCACCTCCCTGTGACAAGCCTTCCCAACAACAGCCATCTACCTGTGAAAAGCATTGCCAACAACAGCCACCTACATGTCACAAGCATTGCCAACAACAGCGACCTACCTGTGACAAGCATTCCCAACGACAGCCACCTACCTGTCACAAGCATTGCCAACAACAGCCACCTCCCTGTCATAAGCATTGCAAACAACAGCCACCTCCCTGTGACAAGCATTGCCAACAACAGCCACCTACCTGTGACAAGCATTCCCAACAACAGCACCTCCCTGTGACAAGCATTGCCAACAACAGCCACCTACCTATCACAAGCATTACAAACAACAGCCACCTCCATGTGACAAGCATTGCCAACAACAGCCACCTACCTGTGACAAGCATTCCCAACAACAGCACCTCCCTGTAACAAGCATTGCCAACAACAGCCACCTACCTGTGACAAGCATTGCCAACAACAGCCACCTGTGACAAACATTCCCAACAACAGCCACCTCCCCGTGACAAGTATTGCCAACAACAGCCACCTACCTGTGACAAGCATTGCCAACAACAGCACCTCCCTGTGACAAGCATTGCCAACAACAGCCACCTACCTGTCACAAGCATTACAAACAACAGCGACCTCCCTGTGACAAGCATTGCCAACAACAGCCACCTACCTGTGACAAGCATTGCCAACAACAGCCACCTACCTGTGACAAGCATTGCCAACAACAGCCACCTACCTGTCACAAGCATTGCCAACAACAGCCACCTACCTGTGACAAGCATTGCCAACAACAGCCACCCACCTGTGACAAGCATTGCCAACAACATCCACCTACCTGTGACAAGCATTGCCAACAACAGCCACCTACCTGTGACAAGCATTGCCAACAACAGCCACCTACCTGTGACAAGCATTGCCAACAACAGCCACCTACCTGTGACAAGCATTGCCAACAACAGCCACCTACCAGTGACAAGCATTGCAAACAACAGCCACCTACCTGTGACAAGCATTGCCAACAACAGCCACCTACCTGTGACAAGCATTGCCAACAACAGCATCTCCCTGTGACAAGCATTGCCAACAACAGCCACCTACCTGTCACAAGCATTGCCAACAACAGCCACCTACCTGTCACAAGCATTGCCAACAACAGCTACCGCCCTGTGACAAGCATTGCCAACAACAGCCACCTCCCTGTGACAAGCATTGCCAACAACAGCCACCTACCTGTGACAAGCATTCCCAACAACAGCCACCTCCCTATGACAAGCATTGCCAACAACAACGACCTCCCTGTGACAAGCATTGCCAACAACAGCCACATACCTGTAACAAGCATTGCCAACAACAACGACCTCCCTGTGACAAGTATTGCCAACAACAGCCACCTACCTGTGACAAGCATTGCCAACAACAGCCACCTCCCTGTGACAAGCATTGCCAACAACAGCCACCTACCTGTGACAAGCATTGCCAACAACAGCACCTCCCTGTGACAAGCATTCCCAACAACAGCCACCTACCTGTGACAAACATTGCCAACAACAGCCACCTACCTGTCACAAGCATTGCCAACAACAGCCACCTCCCTGTGACAAGCATTGCCAACAACAGCCACCTACCTGTAACAAGCATTGCCAACAACAACGACCTCCCTGTGACAAGTATTGCCAACAACAGCCACCTACCTGTGACAAGCATTGCCAACAACAGCCACCTCCCTGTGACAAGCATTGCCAACAACAGCCACCTACCTGTGACAAGCATTGCCAACAACAGCACCTCCCTGTGACAAGCATTCCCAACAACAGCCACCTACCTGTGACAAACATTGCCAACAACAGCCACCTACCTGTCACAAGCATTGCCAACAACAGCCACCCACCTGTGACAAGCATTGCCAACAACATCCACCTACCTGTGACAAGCATTGCCAACAACAGCCACCTACCTGTGACAAGCATTGCCAACAACAGCCACCTACCTGTGACAAGCATTGCCAACAACAGCCACCTACCTGTGACAAGCATTGCCAACAACAGCCACCTACCAGTGACAAGCATTGCAAACAACAGCCACCTACCTGTGACAAGCATTGCCAACAACAGCCACCTACCTGTGACAAGCATTGCCAACAACAGCATCTCCCTGTGACAAGCATTGCCAACAACAGCCACCTACCTGTGACAAGCATTGCCAACAACAGCCACCTACCTGTCACAAGCATTGCCAACAACAGCCACCTACCTGTCACAAGCATTGCCAACAACAGCCACCTACCTGTCACAAGCATTGCAAACAACAGCCACCGCCCTGTGACAAGCATTGCCAACAACAGCCACCTCCCTGTGACAAGCATTGCCAACAACAGCCACCTACCTGTGACAAGCATTGCCAACAACAGCCACCTCCCTATGACAAGCATTGCCAACAACAACGACCTCCCTGTGACAAGCATTGCCAACAACAGCCACATACCTGTAACAAGCATTGCCAACAACAACGACCTCCCTGTGACAAGTATTGCCAACAACAGCCACCTACCTGTGACAAGCATTGCCAACAACAGCCACCTCCCTGTGACAAGCATTGCCAACAACAGCCACCTACCTGTGACAAGCATTGCCAACAACAGCACCTCCCTGTGACAAGCATTCCCAACAACAGCCACCTACCTGTGACAAACATTGCCAACAACAGCCACCTACCTGTCACAAGCATTGCCAACAACAGCCACCTCCCTGTGACAAGCATTGCCAACAACAGCCACCTACCTGTAACAAGCATTGCCAACAACAACGACCTCCCTGTGACAAGTATTGCCAACAACAGCCACCTACCTGTGACAAGCATTGCCAACAACAGCCACCTCCCTGTGACAAGCATTGCCAACAACAGCCACCTACCTGTGACAAGCATTGCCAACAACAGCACCTCCCTGTGACAAGCATTCCCAACAACAGCCACCTACCTGTGACAAACATTGCCAACAACAGCCACCTACCTGTCACAAGCATTGCCAACAACAGCCACCTCCCTGTGACAAGCATTGCCAACAACAGCCACCTACCTGTGACAAGCATTGCCAACAACAGCACCTCCCTGTGACAAGCATTCCCAACAACAGCCACCTATCTGTGACAAACATTGCCAACAACAGCCACCTACCTGTCACAAGCATTGCCAACAACAGCTACCTACATGTCACAAGCATTGCAAACAACAGCCACCTCCCTGTGACAAAATTTGCCAACATCAGCCACCTATCTGTGACAACATTGCCAACAACAGCACCTCCCTGTGACAAGCATTGCCAACAACAGCCACCTACCTGTGACAAGCATTGACAACAACAGCCACCTGTGACAAGCATTCCCAACAACAGCCACCTCCCTGTGACAAGCATTGCCAACAACAGCCACCTACCTGTGACAAGCATTGCCAACAACAGCGACCTCCCTGTGACAAGCATTGCCAACAACAGCCACCTACCTGTGACAAGCATTGCCAACAACAGCGACCTACCTGTGACAAGCATTGCCAACAACAGCACCTACCTGTGACAAGCATTGCCAACAACAGCCACCTACCTGTGACAAGCATTGCCAACAACAGCCACCTACCTGTGACAAGCATTGCCAACAACAGCCACCTACCTGTGACAAGCATTGCCAACAACAGCCACCTACCTTTGACAAGCATTGCCAACAACAGCCACCTACCTGTGACAAGCATTGCCAACAACAGCCACCTACCTGTGACAAGCATTCCCAACAACAGCCACCTCCCTGTGACAAGCATTGCCAACAACAGCACCTCCCTGTGACAAGCATTCCCAACAACAGCCACCTACCTGTCACAAGCATTCCCAACAACAGCCACCTACCTGTGACAAGCATTCCCAACAACAGCTACCTACCTGTGACAAGCATTGCCAACAGCAGCCACCTACATGTGACAAGCATTGCCAACAACAGCCACCTACCTGTGACAAGATTGCCAACAACAGCGACCTCCCTGTGACAAGCATTGCCAACAACAGCCACCTACCTGTGACAAGCATTGCCAACAACAGCGACCTCCCTGTGACAAGCATTGCCAACAACAGCCACCTACCTGTGACAAGCATTGCCAACAACAGCCACCTACCTGTGACAAGCATTGCCAACAACATCCACCTACCTGTGACAAGCATTGCCAACAACAGCCACCTACCTGTCACAAGCATTGCCAACAACAGCCACCTACCTGTGACAAGCATTGCCAACAACAGCCACCCACCTGTGACAAGCATTGCCAACAATATCCACCTACCTGTGACAAGCATTGCCAACAACAGCCACCTACCTGTGACAAGCATTGCCAACAACAGCCACCTACCTGTGACAAGCATTGCCAACAACAGCCACCTACCTGTGACAAGCATTGCCAACAACAGCCACCTACCTGTGACAAGCATTGCAAACAACAGCCACCTACCTGTGACAAGCATTGCCAACAACAGCCACCTACCGGTGACAAGCATTGCCAACAACAGCACCTCCCTGTGACAAGCATTGCCAACAACAGCCACCTATCTGTGACAAGCATTGCCAACAACAGCCACCTACCTGTCACAAGCATTGCCAACAACAGCCACCTACCTGTCACAAGCATTGCAAACAACAGCCACCGCCCTGTGACAAGCATTGCCAACAACAGCCACCTCCCTGTGACAAGCATTGCCAACAACAGCCACCTCCATGTCACAAGCATTGCCAACAACAGCCACCTACCTGTGACAAGCATTCCCAACAACAGCCACCTCCCTATGACAAGCATTGCCAACAACAACGACCTCCCTGTGACAAGCATTGCCAACAACAGCCACATACCTGTGACAAGCATTGCCAACAACGACCTCCCTGTGACAAGTATTGCCAACAACAGCCACCTACCTGTGACAAGCATTGCCAACAACAGCCACCTACCTGTGACAAGCATTGCCAACAACAGCCACCTCCCTGTGACAAGCATTGCCAACAACAGCACCTCCCTGTGACAAGCATTCCCAACAACAGCCACCTACCTGTCACAAGCATTCCCAACAACAGCCACCTACCTGTGACAAGCATTCCCAACAACAGCTACCTACCTGTGACAAGCATTGCCAACAACAGCCACCTACATGTGACAAGCATTGCCAACAACAGCCACCTACCTGTGACAAGATTGCCAACAACAGCGACCTCCCTGTGACAAGCATTGCCAACAACAGCCACCTACCTGTGACAAGCATTGCCAACAACAGCCACCTACCTGTGACAAGCATTGCCAACAACAGCCACCTACCTGTGACAAGCATTGCCAACAACAGCCACCTACCTGTGACAAGCATTGCCAACAACAGCCACCTACCTGTGACAAGCATTGCCAACAACAGCCACCTACCTGTGACAAGCATTGCAAACAACAGCCACCTACCTGTGACAAGCATTGCCAACAACAGCCACCTACCTGTGACAAGCATTGCCAACAACAGCACCTCCCTGTGACAAGCATTGCCAACAACAGCCACCTACCTGTGACAAGCATTGCCAACAACAGCCACCTACCTGTCACAAGCATTGCCAACAACAGCCACCTACCTGTCACAAGCATTGCAAACAACAGCCACCGCCCTGTGACAAGCATTGCCAACAACAGCCACCTCCCTGTGACAAGCATTGCCAACAACAGCCACCTCCCTGTGACAAGCATTGCCAACAACAGCCACATCCCTGTAACAAGCATTGCCAACAACAGCCACCTACCTGTGACAAACATTGCCAACAACAACGACCTCCCTGTGACAAGCATTGCCAACAACAGCCACCTACCTGTGACAAGCATTCCCAACAACAGCCACCTCCCTATGACAAGCATTGCCAACAACAACGACCTCCCTGTGACAAGCATTGCCAACAACAGCCACATACCTGTGACAAGCATTGCCAACAACGACCTCCCTGTGACAAGTATTGCCAACAACAGCCACCTACCTGTGACAAGCATTGCCAACAACAGCCACCTCCCTGTGACAAGCATTGCCAACAACAGCCACCTACCTGTGACAAGCATTGCCAACAACAGCACCTCCCTGTGACAAGCATTCCCAACAACAGCCACCTACCTGTGACAAACATTGCCAACAACAGCCACCTACCTGTCACAAGCATTGCCAACAACAGCCACCTCCATGTGACAAGCATTGCCAACAACAGCCACCTACCTGTGACAAGCATTGTCAACAACAGCACCTCCCTGTGACAAGCATTCCCAACAACAGCCACCTACCTGTGACAAACATTGCCAACAACAGCCACCTACCTGTCACAAGCATTGCCAACAACAGCTACCTACCTGTCACAAGCATTGTAAACAACAGCCACCTCCCTGTGACAAAATTTGCCAACATCAGCCACCTACCTGTGACAACATTGCCAACAACAGCACCTCCCTGTGACAAGCATTGCCAACAACAGCCACCTACCTGTGACAAGCATTGACAACAACAGCCACCTGTGACAAGCATTCCCAACAACAGCCACCTCCCTGTGACAAGCATTGCCAACAACAGCCACCTACCTGTGACAAGCATTGCCAACAACAGCAACCTCCCTGTGACAAGCATTGCCAACAACAGCCACTTACCTGTGACAAGCATTGCCAACAACAGTGACCTACCTGTGACAAGCATTGCCAACAACAGCCACCTACCTGTGACAAGCATTGCCAACAACAGCCACCTACCTGTGACAAGCATTGCCAACAACAGCCACCTACCTGTGACAAGCATTGCCAACAACAGCCACCTACCTGTGACAAGCATTGCCAACAACAGCCACCTACCTTTGACAAGCATTGCCAACAACAGCCACCTACCTGTGACAAGCATTGCCAACAACAGCCACCTACCTGTGACAAGCATTCCCAACAACAACCACCTCCCTGTGACAAGCATTGCCAACAACAGCACCTCCCTGTGACAAGCATTCCCAACAACAGCCACCTACCTGTGACAAGCATTCCCAACAACAGCCACCTACCTGTGACAAGCATTCCCAACAACAGCTACCTACCTGTGACAAACATTGCCAACAACAGCCACCTACATGTGACAAGCATTGCCAACAACAGCCACCTACCTGTGACAAGCATTGCCAACAACAGCCATCTACCTGTCACAAGCATTGCAAACAACAGCGACTTCTCTGTCACAGTCATTCCCAACAACAGCCACCTACCTGTGACAAGCATTGCCAACAACAGCACCTCCCTGTGACAAGCATTCCCAACAACAGCCACCTACCTGTGACAAGCATTGCCAACAACAGCCACCTCCCTGTGACAAGCATTCCCAACAACAGCCACCTACCTGTGACAAGCATTGCCAACAACAGCAACCTACCTGTCACAAGCATTGCCAACAACAGCCACCTACCTGTCACAGTCATTCCCAACAACAGCCACCTCCCTGTGACAAGCATTCCCAACAACAGCCACCTACCTGTCACAGGCATTGCAAACAGCGACTTCTCTGTCACAGTCATTCCCAACAACAGCCACCTCCCTGTGACAAGCATTCCCAACAACAGCCACCTACCTGTCACAAGCATTGCAAACAACAGCGACTTCTCTGTCACAGTCATTCCCAACAACAGCCACCTCCCTGTCACAAGCATTGCAAACAACAGCGACCTCTCTGTCACAGTTATTCCCAACAACAGCGACCTCTCTGTCACAGTTATTCCCAACAACAGCCACCTCCTTGTCACAGTTATTCCCAACAACAGCCACCTCCCTGTCACAGTTGTTCCCAACAACAGCCACCTCCTTGTCACAGTTATTCCCAACAACAGCCACCTCCCTGTCACAGTTATTCCCAACAACAGCCACCTCCTTGTCACAGTTATTCCCAACAACAACCACCTCCCTGTCACAGTTATTCCCAACAACAACCACCTCCCTGTCACAGTTATTCCCAACAACAACCACCTCCCTGTCACAGTTATTCCCAACAACAGCCACCTCCTTGTCACAGTCATCTTCTTGTAATATTTGGGAGTCTTATTGTCACATTTTCTCATCATAAATACACTAGACCTCAAATACAGGACTGCACAAAATCAATCAATGGTAAGCAAACAATTCCGAAGAAGGTGGCACATTGGTAAACACGTGACCTCCTAAGCAGACATTTGCTGAATACCGTAATTTGAGAACTTATGACCTCATGACCTTATGATATGACAAACTACAGCATAGCACTCACCATTTTCCATCATGTCACAGAATTCTTTGTATTGTACACGAGCATCAGGCTGTCGGTAATATTCTACAATCTTCTGTATCTCTGCTCGTGACAGCTGGGCCTCCTTGCCAACAGCGAGGGCAAGACCACAAACAAACTGGTTCTCTGTAATAATGCCGCTGCGCAGTTTGTCGTGATCTTTGAAGAACTCTGTAGTCCTGATGCCATTCTTGAACACCGCCAGGCGAATCTTGTCAAATATTGTGTTCAGATCAGGGTCTGATGTCAGCTAAAGAAATTAAGCATTTGTTCATGTACTGTATAATTATTTATTTTATGATTTCCAATGAAATATACAAATGTTTCAGTGAAATTAATTGTGTTACCCCACTGGTTGGAAGTAGTGAAATAACAAATTTTATTCTCACTTTTTATGCTTATTGTTGGCTTTTTGTTGTTGCCTGCTATAGTATTACAATTTAAAATAACACCATCATTAATGCTTTCAGGCAAAAATCTACCAGTGATATCAATTACGAGGTCATCTAAATGCAATATTCTAATGTCATGTAAAGTATGGGAGATTCGTTTTCATTCACAAATAACGTCTTGAAGCCTGAACACAGAAAACGTGTTTCCTTAACCCTTTCCCTCATAATAAAACAGTCATATCAGGTTCTCCAGCCCAATACAGTAACTATGTAATAGCTTATCAGCTACCAATAGATAAGAAACCAATAACTGTACACTGTCCCCATAAGGTATTTCAGGAGAAACTGATAAAATGACCCCTATCATGTTTAACCCTGTTTTCCCTGATAAAAACTTACTTTAAGTGAATTGTCATATTTCATTCATGAACATTGATACTCATTGCTGGCACAATGCATGATATTGCATTCAATTTTCATTCAGTGCAACATAATCCGATCATACATTGAAACTTTATGCCATTGGTTTCTAGTCAATACAGTTTGAAATATCGTCAACATGAATACTTTCGGACTCAACCATCAGATGTCATTCTATACTTGCATAGCATAAAATATTTCCCATTAGTGTATGTATAAAATGAATCCGTTCCTTGCTAACTTCCAAACTAAAAACATGCTTTAGCCTCCTACCAAGCATTATAGAGATGAACTGTTCATTTAATGGGGAAAATATCCATCACAAACATCACTAAGCCAAACTTGTTACTTGGTTCGGGTTTAGAGGGATTCACTGTATCAACCCAATCGCTTCCTGGGTTGCAAATATTTTGTGAACACATAAAATAGGACAATATGACTGTGTGATTTAGATATAGCTCTTACATACCATCACATGTGTATTATCAACTTGTGTATTTGGATATTCAATCAGTTCATTGTTCTTAGCCACCTGTCCTCCGATTGCAACAATGTCGTGGTGAAGGTTGAGGTAGTTAAGGAGACCGGGTCGGATAGGGTCACGGTACTTCTGAACCAGCAAACTCATATCTGACTCAGTGATATCAGGAGGTCCAGGAAAACTACGGTAAAACTGAAATGATAATAAATAATAGAATAAATGTATGCAACTTTAGGATGCACAAAAATGATAAACAATCTTATATAATGTCAATATTCACTTCATCCTTTTTAAATCTAGATGATCACTTTGCCACTTACAAACATCGAATCCAGTATGCCACAGCCATATTATCCAGCTATGTCCCAGCCCTATAATCCAGCATGTCCCAGCCCTATAATCCAGTATGTCCCAGCCCTATAATCCAGTATGTCCCAGCCCTATAATCCAGTATGTCCCAGCCCTATAATCCAGTATGTCCCAGCCCTATAATCCAGTATGTCCCAGCCGTATAGTCTAGTATGTCCCAGCCAGCCTATACTCCAGTATGCCCCAGCCGTATAGTCCAGTATGTCCCAGCCCTATAATCCGGTAAGTCCCAGCCCTATAATCCAGTATGTCCCAGCCCTATAATCCAGTATGTCCCAGCCCTATAATCTGGTATGTCCCAGCCCTATAATCCAGTATGTCCCAGCCGTATAGTCTAGTATGTCCCAGCCAGCCCTATACTCCAGTATGCCCCAGCCGTATAGTCCAGTATGTCCCAGCCCTATAATCCAGTATATCCCAGCCCTATAATCCAGTATATCCCAGCCCTATAATCCAGTATGTCCCAGCCCTATAATCCAGTATATCCCAGCCCTATAATCCAGTATGTCCCAGCCCTATAATCCAGTATATCCCAGCCCTATAATCCAGTATATCCCAGCCCTATAATCCAGTATGTCCCAGCAATATAATCCAGTATGTCCCAGCCCTATAATCCAGTATATCCCAGCCCTATAATCCAGTATATCCCAGCCCTATAATCCAGTATATCCCAGCCCTATACTCCAGTATGTCCCAGCCCTATAATCCAGTATATCCCAGCCCTATAATCCAGTATATCCCAGCCCTATAATCCAGTATATCCCAGCCCTATAATCCAGTATGTCCCAGCCCTATAATCCAGTATGTCCCAGCCCTATAATCTGGTACGTCCCAGCCCTATAATCCAGTATGTCCCAGCCCTATAATCCAGTATGTCCCAGCCCTATAATCCAGTATGTCCCAGCCCTATAATCCAGTATGTCCCAGCCCTATAATCCAGTATATCCCAGCCCTATAATCCAGTATATCCCAGCCCTATAATCCAGTATATCCCAGCCCTATAATCCAGTATTCCTAGCCCTATAATCCAGTATTCCTAGCCCTATAATAACAGTGTGTCCCAGCCCTATAATAACAGTGTGTCTATTCTAAATGTTGAAAATTTCAGTTATCACAATTTAAAGAGACGACAACCATAAGCTGTATAGCCTTCTTTCTAATTCCTTATTTCAATTGGTGTAAACAATCATGTACATGGTAGAAAATAAATATGTTTAAACTAAATACAAGTTGTGACAGTTATTGCCCTTGGTATTAGCAATAGCTCTGATCATACTCATAAAGTGTTGAAAGTAGCATAACTCTGGGATAGATAGCTATATAGCATTATAGACAAGATAAATCAAATTATGCTGTATTTCATAAGTCCATGTCGTTGCTTACCTGACTTTCAGTTACCACACCCATGTGATGTCTGTCAAAATCTTCATAGCATATACGCAAGTTGACACCATGGTAGCTGTAGAATAGTTCTATGTGCTGTAGCAGCTGCATCAATCGTCTCTCTGATCCAGGACTCATCGGCCGCACGGTTCTCAATGTACCAAGACTGTAACAATGTATTTGAATAGTTGATTATCTCTACAGTTAGACAACAGGCAGCCTCCACCCCACCCTCCATTGTGGTCTAGTTTTTGAAGTCCAAGAATAAAATTAAGGAATTGATTTACTGGTATAATAATGTATGCACCAGTATAACCTCATTTCTGTAACTAAATTTCTACAAGTTCGAAAAGAAAAATATTTGTCCAGGAAGTGATCCTTTTTTATTTTTCGATGTATATCATTTTGATGTAGGGGCATTAAGTCCTGGTCTAATTTGGACGTCAAATTTGCACATTTGTTATTTTCCCCATGACTGTAATTTACAATGACACGATGTCAAAATTAAATTAAATTTCTTTCTTCATAGACCATAATGCAAAGCAATGTCACGTCATTACGATTTCTGACGTCTAAACAAGATAACTTTGAAAGATAACACAGGTCACCTTTCTATACTATTTTCTTGTTAGTATAATATAAAGGAAATACAATGGGGTATTAATAGCACAAATTCTCAAACCGAGCTCACAATATGCTACTGGCGAGTATAAACATGTACAAAACTAGTATCATGTTCCTGTCATCAGCATTCTTCTTTATTGTCCACATTAGAAATGTACATCTACACAAACTTCAATAATTTACAGATTATTGTTACCACAATGCTCCGTACCAAGTTTCATCAAAATTAACCAAGTGCTTCGGGAGGAAAATACATTTTCCATCATTGTGGCCATATTTAGTATTGGAGCTGAAAGAGTGTATCTATATTTGCTCAAAATCAAAGTTTCATCTACATTAGTGAAACGGTTTGAGAGGTAATGTCGCCTGGGACTGATGCACAATATTCATGATAGACGACTAGTCAAACAAACACAAGTCAAACATTTCTGCATTTACTTAGTGATAACAAACCAGCAGTGCCACAAAAAACTGAACAGTGTATGAATGTTTAGATATACAATTGGTGCAAAATCTGGACAGTGTATGAATGTTTAGATATACAATCAGTGCAAAAACTGGACAGTGTATGAATGTTTAGATATACAATCAGTGCAAAAACTGGACAGTGTATGAATGTTTAGATATACAATTGGTGCAAAATCTGGACAGTGTATGAATGTTTAGATATACAATCAGTGCAAAAACTGGACAGTGTATGAATGTTTAGATATACAATCGGTGCAAAAACTGGACAGTGTATGAATGTTTAGATATACAATCGGTGCAAAAACTGAACAGTGTATGAATGTTTAGATATACAATCGGTGTAAAAACTGGACAGTGTATGAATGTTTAGATATACAATCAGTGCAAAAACTGAACAGTGTATGAATGTTTAGATATACAATCAGTGCAAAAACTGGACAGTGTATGAATGTTTAGATATACAATCAGTGCAAAAACTGGACAGTGTATGAATGTTTAGATATACAATCACAACAGTGTATGAATGTTTAGATATACAATCAGTGCAAAAACTGGACAGTGTATGAATGTTTAGATATACAATCAGTGCAAAAACTGGACAGTGTATGAATGTTTAGATATACAATCAGTGCAAAAACTGGACAGTGTATGAATGTTTAGATATACAATCAGTGCAAAAACTGGACAGTGTATGAATGTTTAGATATACAATCAGTGCAAAAACTGGACAGTGTATGAATGTTTAGATATACAATCAGTGCAAAAACTGGACAGTGTATGAATGTTTAGATATACAATCAGTGCAAAAACTGGACAGTGTATGAATGTTTAGATATACAATCAGTGCAAAAACTGGACAGTGTATGAATGTTTAGATATACAATCAGTGCAAAAACTGGACAGTGTATGAATGTTTAGATATACAATCAGTGCAAAAACTGGACAGTGTATGAATGTTTAGATATACAATCAGTGCAAAAACTGGACAGTGTATGAATGTTTAGATATACAATCAGTGCAAAAACTGGACAGTGTATGAATGTTTAGATATACAATTGGTGCAAAAACTGGACAGTGTATGAATGTTTAGATATACAATCGGTGTAAAAACTGGACAGTGTATGAATGTTTAGATATACAATCGGTGTAAAAACTGGACAGTGTATGAATGTTTAGATATACAATCGGTGCAAAAACTGGACAGTGTATGAATGTTTAGATATACAATCGGTGCAAAAACTGGACAGTGTATGAATGTTTAGATATACAATCGGTGCAAAAACTGGACATTTTACTGAAACTCATCACTTGCAACAATCATCAACATTCAAATTAATACAAGCTCTTCAGTAACAACTGGTACACACGTAAATATGTCAAACATGGTTTAGTTGCGATTGAAATCTCAAACATGGTTTAATTGAAATCTCATACACGGTTTAGTTGGGATTGAAATCTCAAACACAGTTTCGTCAGCATTTCACAATAATGTATAATAAAAATAAACCTACAACTCTGGAGGTGCAATCTTTTGTGACTCTGGATTTCTAGCTAAATCTCTCGCATTAAAATTCTGATCAATTAGATCACAAAATATCTTGTAATTAATCTGTCCATTCCGTTTAAGATCATAGTTATCTTGAACCAGGGTCTCTTGTGCCGGCGACAACTGTAGTCCCAATGTCTGCCACAAACATCTAGAAAACTGTGGCGCTAAAATAGAACATACAGTTTTCTGTAACATATTATAGTACGGTAGATATTGATATGATGTGTCAAAGCTTGCTGTTGGTGCTATATGGATAAAATGTCTGTGATATTATACATGTATAGATAGTACTACTATAAGACAATCTATAAGAGCTCCAAACTGAAATCGGCGATATTTTGCATAACAGATAAGATAATTGTTTATTATAGTGACTTGTGTTTTCCAACATATTTACAACATATATTCAATATAATGTGAAATGTTAACACCCGGCCCAACGGGCCTATAAGTCACCTTATGTCAAAAGTTTTAAATAGCGTGAATATGAACTTAGAGTATTATTTACATACTTATTACTGAGATAATTACTAAAATAATTACTGATATAATTATACCTAATGGTAATCGATTACAAATAACCAGAGATCAGCTAAGTAGATAATTATACATCTATGTATTATTATGTGGATAGTACATGATATTTAACAATGTTCGATGTATACATATAATTATACATTCTATGTGAATCGTACGTAGTAAGATATTTAACGATTTCAATGAGTGTAAGTGTTAATACTTATACAATTTATATATATCAGTAGTTTATAATAGTTAACAGTCTGTAGTACCTACATATAAATTATTTTTCATATAAATATGTATCTGTGTATGAATAATACCAATCATGTAAATGCATATGTACATTTATGTTCATGTATTGTATAAGACACTTCTTCTAATACATTAAGCCTTCACAACAAATTTCGCTCACTTTCTATGTTGGCATTGAACTAAATAGACTAGTCTCTCAATATCAGATTTCCTTAAGTATTCATGAGTTTAGTATGTCACCAAAAGTCACAATCCTAGTGTGGTTATACAGGGAACACCGGATCAGGAAGTGAGTCTCATCTTCAACTTGACCACTATTGCACACCTTGCAAACTCTTAGTTCCACCTGTTCACCGATGTATCTCCCGGTTTCAATTCTACGGGGGAAAATCCCGCATCTAAACTGAACAAACATAGCTCTTTCATTCTTCACAAAATCCAGTTTAACGTAATTCTCACAAGTGAAACTCAAGTCATTTTCCCCTTTGCATATTCCATTGGAACAATCTCTATACTGTTATAATAATCCGTTATGTTACAGATGTGACATGACCGTTTTTATTTCACTGCACCAGCTCTTGTTATTTGCTGACCTATAATCTGTCATGAATACCCGTTTTGTTAGTGATTGAGCTTTACAAGTCGGTTCCAATATCTGATCATCACTAGCCATCTTCGGTACACGCTGGGTAGCCACCCCATTTCCCTGACTAATGCTAAAACTGGTGTAAAACGATGGACTCCTTAATAACATGTGAGGAATTTGTAATAAGATGACTTCTGGAGCTTGTCAGAAAAGCTCAATTTCAAGTAACCATGCGATTTGTGTAGATTTCTAGTATAATCTGCAAAGTATCGAATTTATTGTAACTATTTTTATATACATGTACTCTATCTACTGCAAAAATGTTTACAAACCTGTTACAAAACCAGATCGAAGCTTGTCAAAATCTTGGAAAAATTCTGTGACCCTAATTCTTTTTGTTTGAGCCAACGTTCGTATAGAATTGTGGAAATTATCTATTGCTACTGCCATCGTGATGACCTAAGTCTGAAAAATAACAACATTCAATTCAGGTTTCAGTTCAAACAGATTTGGAACTTTCTTCCAAACAACATCAGAAAAGTTGAAATTTACAATGATGTGTCTGATGGGTTTCTCCCAACCAGTAAGAGTTCCATATGTTCTTAAGCTACCAGTAATTTATGTTTGTTTATTTAAATTGCTTATGCGCTTTATTATACGTACGATTATTTATGCTAACAATATTTAGTTTGCTTAGTATACATGTGCTAGTGTGTGATTATATTCTTGTTGATTTTCATTCTCTCTCTGTTCCATGACTTGAGCATATGTAGTTTTATGTCGAGCTTCCAGCAAACTGGCCATGAAATTTAACTTCCTATACAGGTGTCATGCTGTTGAGGGGTGTAGGCTTCCTGCTACGCACTCAATTTCCCAATGACCACTCTGGAATGCATTTGACATGCAATATGAAAATTCAATCCTGAATTGGTTAATATTTAATGTGTGCTAATATAGCTCATGTACCTTAGCAGTAAGGGGCATAACTTCTAAGATGTCATGTTTGATGTATGACAAGCGTATGATAAATTAAAATAAATTAATTAAAAATAAAAGGCCTAATTAGATCTGAGTAGCCAGAGGGTATAATAATCCTTAATATTGTAGTTTCTTCGAGCACAAACCAGGAGCGATGGGAGGGACAGCTCAGTGGCCCTAAACTGGTTTAAACAAGAACTTTAGAGGAACAGTTTGTGGCACGGGCCGACTAGGTGATTCTGCTGTCATGATCTAGTGGGGTTTGCCATATACTGGATGTTATTAACGAGGTAGCAGTGATTGGATAGGCGATCCAGCATCAAATCTGCCAGTAGAAGAATGGATACTGCAGCACGTGAGCGACAACTGCAGATATAGTATCATGTGTCATTCCTCGTCAGTAATTCTGTCATAGAAGTAATCATATTTTATTTGTGAATGGCAGCAATCGCCAATGTATAATGAAATATCTTTGTGAACAGCAGGATTAGCTGAAGCGTATTCGAATTAAGTTTATATTCACTGTGTCAGACAAAGTGTATTAGACACAAAAGTAGATCTTATCTACATTACTCGCCTACAGACATCAGGAATACACTAGAACATTAGTCATAGACTGTGTACTCACAGCAATTAGAATTTACTTGCTGATATAGAAAAAATAGAGCAGCAAGTGAGTGTCAGTGGCTCAAATCTACATGTCACTAGAAGGAAGCATCCTATTCTCAGTCAATATAATCTCCACAGAGTCCTAGTTGAGTCAGTTACCTCAGCTAAATACTTTGACGTGGATATCTCAATTAACCTGTCATGGGATGCTCACATTAAATGGTCAACACAGAAAGCAAACCAAACATTAGGGTTTCTACTTAGAAATATTTCCGATACCACAGGGATACCCTCTATTATTCTTGATTGCCAGTGAGATTATATTTGTAATCAGAGTGTGCATGCATACACATGGTCCTGGTATCCGTGACTGTGAGAGAAGCTATCTGAGGCAGAGTGGTCTAACGCACTGTTGTTAGAACTCGCCTTTAACCGCAATCATCAGGGATGCAGGCTTGCTCCATATCGGGGACAGGTGATCAATTTTTTCAGTCACTTACGGAGGTTGGAGAGTTGAGTACTGGTTCTTACTCAGGAAATGTGGGTAGTCTACTCTCCTCTACAACAGACTGACCTCCCAATAATAATCAGAAAACGATTGGTGGGCAGTAGAAGATCCCTTGCATCTATTGTGTGACAATGACGTAGTGGCGTCCCCTAAATTTTGGCAGCACTTAAAAGTCATTTATTTACATAGAGTGGTGGAACATAGAGTGGTGGAACCTATGCTCGGCGTAAATCCTACATATAGAGTGGTGGAACCTATGCTTGGCGTAAATCCTACATATCATGGCCTATAAAAAAAGTTAAATGCACTTGCTGTATATTATTATTTTCTTAAGTTGTGAACAAAACTTTCAAAAAATTGTGGTTGAAAATTTTAGCTTCATTACGTAACCATGTGCCTCAATACAGCTATCACAAAGGCACCTGTTTCCATGGGGAACTAGATACTTTAGGGCACCTATGCACAGCGTACATGACATTTTTTATTTATGCACAGGTAAATGTTTTAATATATTATTTTGATGTAGTAACATAAATAACTAACAATATTACAACTGATAAGAAACTTTTTTTCTGGTTATTTGTACATTTTTTTCCAATTGGGATAGCTACCTGAAATGCTCATAAACTGCATCTTTTTGGTGGAAAAAATTCTCCCAACAAGTTGTCTGTTTATATTCGGCTACTGAACCAGTCAGGTGACAGTTGCATTAGGCTACCAGTATGCACAACAGAATGCTATTGAACTATGCTTCACCTCTGTCAGCGAAAATAGGTTAAACCTATTTAAATATTTTAAATGGAAAAACTACGACGAGCATAGGAATACGCCGAGCATAGGTTCCACCACTCTATGCAAGGGGTAAATCCCACATATGATGACCAGTATAAAATGTTAATTGCACTTGCCGTATAGAGTGGTGGAACCTATGCTCTGCGTATTCCTATGCTCGACGTTTTTTTCCATTTTCATCCGTATTTAAAATATTTATATAGTTCTAGGCTAATTTCGCTGACAGAGCTGAAGCATGGTTCAATAGCATTCCGTTATGTGTATCGGTAGCCTGATGCAACTGTCACGTGACTGTGGTCCAGCAGATGAATATAAACAAGCAAATCATTGGGAGAATATTTCCACCGAAACTGATACGGTGTATGAGCAATTCAGGTAGCTATTCGAATTTTAAAAATCTACACCTAACCCGAAACATAGTTTCTATACTATTTCTGATTAAGACCAATAAGTGTTTTTATTCAATGATGTACTATATCAAAATAAGATATTCAACAAGTTATGGTGGATAAATAAAAAATAACAAGTACGCCGTACATAGGTGCCCTGAAGTCTTGAGTTCTCCATATAAACGGGTGCCGATTGACACCGTTGCGATAGTTGTATTGAGCAGCAAGGTCACGTAATAAAGCTAAAACTGTCAACAAGAGTGTTTTGAAAGTTGTTATCACGACTTATGAAAATAATAAAATACGGCAAGTGCAATTAACATACTGGTGATTATATGTGGGATTTACGGCGAGAATAGGTTCCACCACTCAATTATTATTTTCTTAAGTTGTGAAAACAACTTTCAAAAAACTCTTGGTGACAGTCTTAGCTTCAACAAGTGATCTTGCTGCTCAATACAGCTATCGCAACGGTGTTGGGTCGGCACCCATTTATATGGGGAACTTGAGACTTCAGGGCACCTATGTGAAATTAGCCTAAAATTATATAAATATATCCTATAGTGTCCTCAAATCGTGATACCTTCGTTTTTGTTACCCCGTAAGTATTTACAATACTGCACGCGATCGGTGTTTCCTGACGTCACCAATCAGGAATAGATAGTGTCAAAGGTCATTTTCCATATTTGGCAACAAAAATGCTCCCTATAATCCTTGGAGGCGTAAGAAATCGGTTATTTTCCTTGGATTGGTATAAAACATGCTATCTTTCATAATGCAATATTGCATCACCATTTATCCATTGGATTTACTGCAAAATATTGACCATTTCCAGTTTTGTTTTGCGTCGTCTGATTTGTTTACCTACCTGTCATTTAATGTGAAGGTCAAAATAGACTGGGTTACAATTTTAATTAGTGTAAGGGGGGATCGTTTTGGAGACTTCTCTTATATTGTTTTGAGGTCCATACAGTGGTTTACTGTCGTCGTCAACTAAACGATGTGTCCTGTAGTGTAGTGTACTTAAAGGAATAGTTTTTAATTTTGTTGTAGGTTTATGGCAGTCCAGCACCTACAAAGCGAAATTACAGGCAATATTTACCAACAGCCCTTACAAATGGGCATAGTGTGATATATGTGACCATTGGACCCACCTCATTTACTGTTCAAAAGTCATGGTTTACAAGAATAGGTGATGAATTCAGGTGTCCACATTGTGAAAATGCTTGTTAAACTGTGAAAAGAAATATTCATCAAAATAATAGAAATTATCATTATGCTGCACAAAACGTGTTCGTTTTATATTTACACCCATTCGATGCTACGCAAAATTGATTTTCTGAAAGGTCACGAAAACTCCGGTACCAGTCACCACAGATGTCGGTTTCGGGTCATGGTAAAAATGACAGCGCCCGTTGTTATTTACGTAGTTATATTCATTTCTAATTATTTGGAATAAAAGAGGAACGTTACTTTATTTACATCATACATTTAGAAACTATGTAGTTTTAAGATTCGTTTTGTTGAATGCCGATCATTTCTTATCATAACGGAAACCGGAAACTCGAGGGTATAGGAATACGCCGAGATTAGGTTCCACCACTCTATTTATTTCAATATTTGAGTTCTGTCACCTCAACAGTGATTACTTCAGTAAACTAGGTCATCAGACGATATACTTGAACCCATTACCCCCCAGAACAATAGCTGGACACCTCTACCAAATGAGCTAATGAGCCGATCTTCTACCCAAGACGAAATACACTACAGTCTGTACAGAAATGTTAGCATACAAATAATAATAAAGTCTATGTTTTAGTGCGCATCAGTGAACTCAAAGTGCAAATGTCATTTGCCAAAACACATTACAAACATATATATGCAGCTACGTGATGGATTCTAACACTTGATTCTTAGCATAACAAAATACTTACATATTTCTAAGCAACACCAGCGATATGTAAGTTTGGCTCCAAAATGTTGAGGTGTTGCTTAGGTACAGACAACTTCCTGTTTTGAATTTCCTGTGTCAATTATTAATTCCCGTACCATCTCGTCCCATACATTATTCTACCATTACTGGCCACCTTCAACTCTGACTGAAGTTATTGCCAGGGTTTGGCAAGATATAAGCTACAAGAACATTAATTTCGAGTCGATTATATATGCCTATATAGCATATTAAATTAGCGACTATCTGTTAACTTGTCAAATAAATTCAAAAACAAATGAACACGAATAGAAGATCCTATTTATAGCATAGTCGTCCAAAAAGCTGTACATTACACTGAAATGCATAAGTTTCATATCTGTGCTTCAGTTACAATCAACAAAGTGCGTTATATGGTCGGATGTAAATGAATAATAAACGATTCACATATTATTTTTAATTTTATTCCTATAAATTACTTTGCTTACGTGGTAATCCGCTTTTATATCAGTGAAACTACTAAAAGTGACAGCCAAAGATTGTTATAAAACAAAAAAGTAAATGTATTCTAAACAACATTTGCGCGTTCTATGCACGTATTTTATAATGCCAATCATGTGAAAGGAGCACGTGCGACTATGACGTCACAACAAGTACTTTACTATGACATCAAAACAAGTACATATTTACCAAGTCGGTCAAAATGTGTAACGTTCAAATACCGGTCATGTTCACAACATTAAAGTATGTTTTGTATTGGAATTGCTACTGCAGTAGTTGGACATGGCTGTTGGTGAACCCCGCAATTGAGCAGGACGTGTACTAGTCCTTAGTAAAGGATGCATATATTGTGTTTATAAATAGTTTGATGATGATTCTCAGTGCTACAGATACTGGTTTTTCGACGCCATGTTGTTTGTTTATTTTTCCTGTCGACATATATGATCATTTGCATAGTTATTACACTAGTGGCATGCGAAAAATATGTTATGATGGTATTACCATCTGTATCGCAAATTATGTTATAAATAGCATGTAGAACATTAGCTTGAAGCTATGTCCCGGCTAAAATGGGGTATGCGGTTGACAAAACTGACAAGCACATGTAAATGGAGACACATGGATTAGAAGTACGTGCATAACACTATACTAATAATAATCCCAGTGATAAGTATAAGTAAATCCATAAATAGTAGCCATCGTGTCTGAAGTGGGACTCACGCATCACTAAAATAGTAAAAAAAAATGTGGATGATTTGCTGTTGATGCTCATTCAATAATATGTCTTGGTGTTGAATTTAATTCCTCATGTAGTTGCCCATTTGTTGCTAAATTATCTTGCTGAAGCATAGTGTGGTCTTGATAATTATATTGAGCTTTATCTTCGACCAATCTTAGAATAGAATAGAAACGTTAGAGAAACTTCAATACGACGCTGCTAGAATAGTCACGGGACTTACGCGATCTGTTTCCATCAACACACTTCTTCGTGAAATAAGCTGGGGGAAATATACCCAGTTACTTAAATGATCTCTTCCCATGTAATGTAGATGAAACAAATCCATATAACTTGGATACTTACTAGAGATTGTGTTGCATTAGCATGGCGAACTGAAGTGTATTCCAAATATGTAATACCATCTTCAACACAACTGTGGAACGAACTTGATATTGATATGCGTAATATTAATACGTTGTCGTCTTTTAAATAGAATCTGAAAATTATATATAAACCACCAATTGTACAATATTATTTTAAATCCGGCGACAAGTCTCAGAATTCAGATTTATTCAACGATCATCTACACGACAATTCAAACTGCACATGTGTACTAAACGAAAGAGAAGACTATTTATGTCGATGTCCAATGTACAGAGGTGTAAGTTCTTCATAAATACGCGTACTTGCCATCAACTAAGTGCACGAAAAATATTGTTTGGTTTCAAAAATAAAACAACCAAAGAAAATGAATATATTTTCAAACAAGTCCAACTTTTCACCAAAGACACTTTAAGCGCTTTGATTGTCATATAATCTATTAACACAATGCAAATACAGATCTGCAGTTCTCCGCGAGCCGATTTTCCCTTTTTGGTAGGGACGACGGGTCTGGCTGGCTGGCGGTATGGTGTGCTATGGCACAGAAGCAGAGAGTTGGAAATTACAGAATGCTTCTCTATTTTATCGCACATCTCTATGATCATTTTATTAACATAAATCTAGTTTAATGGGGAGGGCACTAGCTAATGTTGGTAAAACTTGTTGCTCGACCCATTTGCTTCTAGATTTTTATTCTCACAGTGTTCAAGCATAAACATAACATTATACAAGTGTATAATTGTGTTCATATATTTATCATGTTTTATATATTTGTAATTGTATATATAAAAACAAGCAATACAATATTATTAAACTAAGAAGTAACCATCTTGTTGCCATCTACGCTATTGTTGCTTATCTTGAACAAGAACTTCTCGTTAAGTACGGCATCAAATGACCTTGAGAATCGAGAATAGCATTGTCTACCTGATTGCACGAATCATACTTCTTGAAGTGATCGTAGTGGGTAGCTGGGTCTAGCATGAATACCCAGAGCGAAAGCCGTGTGACATTGTAGTGAGAATTTACTCTTATCTAGAGTGTTGAGAACATGATGTGTTCGAGTAGTTTACAAGTAACACATGTGAGTGACACAGGACAATACTTTACCGCACGGTTCTTCAGAATAATGTTTTGTATTTAGAAGTAACTTTTCTGTGACGACTAGGGCAAATATTTTATTCTTTTCACTTTGGTAATCGTGTTAGGGATTTTGTTTGATCTATCCTCCTTGGTAAATAATGATTGGAAGTGTTCAACAAGTGTGTGTGCTTTTTTCTGTGCTGTTATTGAATTGTATTGACGTCCTTTTCAATGGAGAAATTCAATCCAAGCCATATTTGATTAATTCTGTATATATTCTACTATAAATAACATTCAAATAAATAAATGAACTTTGTCTCACGACGTATGTGACCACGTCAGTTGATATATCTCCATATATAATTTAGATGTATCGGGTAGATGTAACAGCAAATGATCTTTTATTTGCATGTGTAAATCAGATTTAGAAAGGATATGATCAGCAATTACATCACACCCTAGGAGACAAATAACACTCCACATAGGTGGAAATGTTAGTGACCCAAATAATTACAGACCGATTGCCATTCTACCAACAATATCAAAGGTGATTAGACATATTTAACCATTTCCCCCATAGACGCATCTCTTGGCGCCATTGCCAATACGACACACATTGACAATGTAGTAGCCAAACCAATGTTCATAATACAGGCTAGAATATCATGTAGTCCCAGTAATATATATGGAGGTTGGATAGATATGGCGACTACTTATCCACTGCATGATAGCTAAATTGATGTCGTTTGTATGGAGATACAATGTATAATAGTATAGTAACATAAATATCTATGAAAGAAAGGGTTAATGTCAAATGCATGACAGTCCCCCTAAAACAAATATACTAATTAAGCGATAACGCATCCATGTATGTGCCATTAATGTCAAACCCCTTGCGAGGACCTATTGCATATGTTTTTCTGGGCAGGTTTAACCGACAAACGCGTGTTTAAGGTACCTTGCTTAAGGACACCACATACGTGCCCTGACTGAGTATCGAACTCGGGATCCTTCTATTCCAAATCCGACGCTCTACCACTGGACCACGGACGCCACACCCATTGGGATTCGAGAAAAACAACAGTAATTTAACTTATTGGCTATTGACTTATGGATATAGTATGTGGCAAAATTGTAGGATCTGTTTTCATCGACTTACATAAGGCATTTGATTTAGTTCACAATTCACTTTGATTACATAAACTGCAACGCTTATATTATAAATGTTCACCAACAACCGTAAAGTTCTTGAAATCATATTTATGAAATATATTTGCAATGTGAAATCAGAATTACAAACTGCTTAATTGTGTGCTCCACATATGGGTCAATACTTGGACGTTTGATTTTTCTTTTATACTATTATGGAAATGATCTTTCTACCGAACCACTAACATGCACATTTGACATGTATGCATATATATATATATATGTGCACTCTATACAGTATGCTATTGCAGCAGATAACAAAATAGAAGTATTAGCAAGACCTGGAGGAGATTGAAAATGTGTGTAAGGACAAATGTCTCCCTGAAACATATTTACGTGGATCAATTGCTTTCCTTACACACATTTTCAATCTCCTCCAGTAGTCCGTTTTTATATATTAACTTTGAAATCCAATACTATTACATATATTTGGTGTAATTTCAACTAATAGTGATTGTTTCTAGCGAGTTCTAAGCAAGCGGGGTCAAAGGGCTCGCGGTCGCATAGAGAGCTTTATGGTAACGCAAGTTTATATGTATTATATGTATAAGTATTTATATGTTATCTAATTTAAAATCTTTGAACGGAAGTTCAATTGTGGGAGAATGGAAGTTGAATTATGGGAGAATAGTTAAGAGCCTCTTAAAGCAGCATTATTATTTTCTGAAAACTTGTTTTCCAATCCAAACCATTCACAATTTATGTAATTTGTAACATTTTGTGTGTTATACATGTAAATTTATTGGAATAAATACTGTTTAAACCAAAGCAGCATTATATCGTAATAAAGGATGTTTTTGGTAAAATATAAATACTAATGTGTGTGTGTGTTTACAATAATCGAAATAGTCGCTCAGAAACGATACAATTCAAATAAATACAAACCGTCGTATACGCGAATTTGTTTATAAACACACAAAATGTAAACACGCACAGCGCGCATGCGTGAAACAACAGCGGATATGCCATGTTTGTTTTCATCATTGCCGAAGGAGGACGATGCATTCCGAATGTAAACCAGGTTCCGATTGTACACAATTGCGCATGACCAACCAACTCGAAAAGTCCTACTTTCGGTTTCGAGTTTGTTTTATCGCAAAAAAAAAATGTTTACTAATTGAATATAATTATACAAATTATAATTTACAATGTGTAGCAGCATTGCTACCCATATGTAAAATTTGAATTGTTCAAGCATCTTTTATTTCATACGATATACGGCTGCTTTAAGTATTCTCCCACAATTGTTTGGTACAGCTCATATGCTTTCTCAACATTTGAAAGCATTCCTATGAGCCAAATATAACATTCAGTGACACTGGAATAAAATGAACACACGCAATAGAATGATACAGTATAAGCAGTTTTCTACAAGTAAAATACATGCTAATTGCTCTAATGTAATATTTAACACACCTTTGGAAAATCAGATTTAAATGGCGTCTTAAATTAGTATAAATAGTATACAGACGGATATGTAGTCCAGTGGTAACACGCTGGACTGGTAATCCAGGGATCGCAGGTTCGATCCCCCGTCTGACCCTAATACAATTAACAGTCTTTCAGATGGGACGTTAAACCGAGGTCTCGTGTCGGTGCTTTACACCGTGCACGCAAAAGAACCAGAGGAGATTCTGGAATGGGTCTCTGTCTGTATCATGCACTATCCTCCAAAATCTAAAATAACTAATCTCTTCAGGAGGCGTCGCTCATATGGGCAAACGGTAGCGACGATAAATAAACGTAAAAACAACAGTATACGTCGCAGGACCAAATTTGGCATATATAGCGACGGGAGAGAGAGGCGATTCGGTTAATTATATGTCCCGAATCAGGGAAGCTTTGAAGCTGCTTGCTTTGTCAGCGCGCACAACACTATCACTCAAAGAGTTCCAATCAATGATGGTTTGAGGAAAATATGACCTCCTATACTGTTCAGTTTTGTACTGTAGTAGGTTAAAGCACGTTGAATTGTTTGTCACATAGGTTGATAGCACATTTGATGTTGTGTAACCACTGAATTGTTTAGGCTTTATGTTTCTTTTTTCCCTTATGGGTGTTAGTATGCCATGACTGGGTAGAGCTGTCACCTGCCCCTGAACCATTGTGTACGTAAACGTCAGTCTGTTGACCCTCCTTCTGTCGTGGAGGCTGTGCAGGCCCTGGCTCTGTAGCATGGTGGTGACACATCCTTCCTCTCGGTGACACATCCTTCCTCTCGGGACTTGTAGTCTCCAGTAATGTATCTGGCTCCATGTCGTTGTACTCTCTCGAGTCTTTCTATGTCCTTGACATAATAGGGATCCCAGACGATAGAGCTGTATTCGAGGGTAGATCGAACAAGAGCCAGATAAGCTGTCTTCCTGCATGTAAGTGGGCAGTGAGAAAGGTTACGTCTGATGAATCCCAGAGAAGAGTTTGCCTTCTTTATGATCTTGGATATATGCGTGTTCCACTTCAGGTCGGATTGGATAGTGACTCCGAGGTAAGGGTTCTCGTTGACTTGTTGAAGGAAGACATTATCAAATTGGTAGAAGTGTGATGACTTGTTGTTGATACTAAGTATGTAACACTTCTTTGCGTTGAAACGCATTCCCCATTTCGTGGCCCAGGACTCGAGAGCTGAAAGGTCCTCCTGCAACATCAGATGATCCCTTGCTGACTTGATGGGTCTGTACAATAGACAATCATCGGCGAAGAGCCTAATTTGGGACTTCACCGCCTCTGGGAGATCATTGATGTGGCATACGAACAAGAGTGGGCCAAGGACAGTACCCTGCGGCACACCGGAGTCAACGTGGACTGCATCTGACCGTTCACCCTCAATCACGACGCTCATAGTGCGGTTCGTAAGAGTCACGTAACCAGTTGTTGATAGGGCCGCTGGTGCCATAATCGTTCAGCTTGCCGAGTAGCAGTTCGTGCGGCACGGTGTCGAACGCCTTGGAAAAATCTAGAATGGCGATGTCGATCTGATGGCCCTTGTGACTCTGAAGTAGGTCGTGCATAGTTGTGATCAGTTGGGTTTCATAGGAGTACCCGGAGCGGAAGCCACGGTTAAGAGGTGTTAAAATCTTGTGCTTGGAGAGATGATCAAGGATATGCTTGCAGATAATATGCTCGAGAAGATTACATGATATACAGGTTAGAGAAACTGGTCTCTAGTTGTCGGCTGATATTATATATACAAATGTATGTAAACAGTTAACAGGACTTTCAATACAATGCATTCGTGGTCTAGTTATTAGGACAGTGGCCTACATATACAGAGGACCGATGTACGAATCCCAGTACTGGCTTTTTTCTCAATATTTGTTTCTATTGTTCATAATTTTACTTTTTGTTTATGGAAATCAAATGTACAATCACATGATTATAAATATATCATACTGCAAAATCTCTTTAAGGATTTCATAATTCTGCTTTCATGTTTATTATCAAAGTATGTACACTAGCATAGTCCTAATTGCTGTATTGCACAGTAGAAATAATAACAGCAGCAGTAAAAGTATCACAATGTTAAGGCTATATATTTATCTCTAGCATATCTATAAGACACTGTGATACACTCGTAGCATTCAAAATCAAGTTAAAACACACTTGTTTAAGAAACACTATGGAGTGTAAATTACACGAAACATATTAGAACATGTGTAACAGTCAAATGTAGTATATTCCGATGTCAGTATCACTCGTAGGTAGGGATCGACCCAATCACTGGACCGGCTACACTATGTGATGATACACTTCTTGGAAGTAGATTTTAGTTTGGTGTGTTCCATCTAACGATGTATCAATAGCATTATCTATTTTAATTCTTAACCTTTATTCGTTTGTGTACTTTTCTTAATATTTTGGATAAACATTTTACATTGTCTTATTATTATTTTATTTTTTTAAATTATTTATTCCTACCAAATTGTTGTTCTTAATGTTAACTATTGTAATGTATGTTGTAAAAATGTCTTACTATGCCAAATTAATGTTAAGCACTTTTGAACGTATGAAAAGAGTGCTATACAAATCTGCTAAATAATAATAATAATTGTATACATGTTTATACATTACAGGAGAAAATAGTTCTATAGGCCGTGGATTCAATTATGCTATGGATCTATGATTGAAGATTATTAATAGGCTCTTTCCGTAGCTCTTGCGCTCTTTCCCTTGGGAGTGCGCTCTTTCCCTTTCCACGGAAAGAGCTGGAAGGAGCATCTTTCCGGGTTTCAGCCATACCGCCGTTTAACCACGTGGTGGAATTGACCAATCAGGCTGGAATCAGAACGCGTGCGTGGCGGACATTTTTTTATCGAATTTTCAGACAACATTAGGCAAAATAATCATGTCAGAGGAACAAACTCTTGATCGTACTCAAGAAGCAATGGAACAGACTGATCACAGTGGAGGCGGCGATGCAACAGCTAACGGTGAAAGCGGTCCCAACGATGGCGATGACGACAGGTTTATATCTCTTTGTCCGATTTCACATCACTACCACATGTTATGTCAATTTTTAATCATGCAACACTATTCACATAACTGCTGGAACCTAACTTTAATATCATGCATTGAACTACATTTTGTGAATGAAATTGTGATTCCCGTTGCACTTGCGCTGAGAGGCCCGGCAACGTATATAACCAGATTCAGTGTATTTTTAAACTCTTAACGTCGCCTGATAATGTAGACCAATATGGTGCAGGGTTGACAACTCTTTAAAGATTTCTAACTTGCACGATTATTATTCTTAACACCAATGCACAAATTTATAACCACTCATGTCCGGAAAGCGGAAAAATCTTCGTCAGAAATCTCTCTGTGAGTCTGTCCGTTTACATTTGCTTTGCTAACACACGAGTAGTTATTTAGACTTGAAAATGTGATTAACCCGTTTGGCTTGTACTGTATTTATTGAAAATAAAATAACTATTTCCATCTATGTGTTATTACGTTTGTTCAATTCCCTTTCATTTGCCGAAAACTGTTTTACTATATCATAATATTGTGTTTGTTTGACTTGCATACTGCCGAACAATCGGTAATGACTATATCAACTAATGTTACTCATGCCCAATACGTAATAATGACGAGTTCTCTGTATGTGAAGGATTTAAATACGACAAGACTTTCTTTCTCTTATATAATATTTTACCCAAGTTGTATCACATATAGGTAATGACTGAATGACGAACCCTGAAAAGATCCAAGGTGAATGGTCTCCCTATTCACAGACAAGAAGTGACAAGAACCGACAAGAGATGAAAAATGGTTAAATAGGCATACAAGACGTCTACAAGAGATGGTTACTGAACAAATATGATATAATAAAGTCATCTAAAGTATTAAATATAACATGTGTTTGTCTTCCAAAAAACATGAACGCCGTCTTGACGATCCGCCATACTGTAAAGGGACTTAACTCTGTCTGACCCAGCAGCCGACAAGAGAACAGGCCCCTGTGTGCGTGCGCGAGTTAAGTCCCTTTACAGTATGGCGGACCGTCGATACGGCGTTTGATTGTGTTGAGTTTTTTGGATGGAATAAGCCAATATAAGACAAACACATGTTATATTTAATACTTTAGATGACTTTATTATATCATATTTGTTCAGTAACCATCTCTTGTCAACGTCTTGTATGCCTATTTAACCATTTTTCATCTCTTGTCTGTGAATAGGGAGACCCAAGGTGAATCCAGACTAAATATACAAGCAATATCATAAATGATATGAAACATGTAATGCACATACTATAATCATGTATTAAACATTACCAGTCCATCATACTCATCATGTAAAACTTGAAGTTTATCTACATGTAGCATGTTTGTCACTTTACCACTCAATATTAACATATAAGTAAAACATACAAATAGCATATTACATATCAAAAGCACAATACATCATACACAATTAACCTACCGATTGATGGGTCAGACTGTCAGTTATTTCATTGCTTATAATAACATTCTCCCAACTGGCTCACTGTGACTGTGATGTGAGAGTTCATGCTGGTTATTTATACAGCAAATTATACAAGTTGTGCAGTAGGAAGCAACAATGAAGTTTTCATGCTGCCATTTCCTGATTCAAACATGGAGGAAAAAACGCACAAGATATTCCCAAAATGCATTTCGGCTGATGACATGACTTACAGTTTAAGACTACCAAATTCGACCTGGTTACAATGACGCGTTTGCATCCAGATATCATTTAATCTAGCTAATAAGAACGCTTCTGGACCTCCATGCGAGGGGTTCGACATTAGAGAAAGATAGATAGATAATATATCGACAATCTTTTCTCAACTCGTGTTACCGTAAAGCTCACTATAACAGAAACATACACAACAAATAGCAGCTTATTAAAGTTAAACCACTAGGGTAGATAAGTTAGTAATGAAATGTTTGCAATATTGTCATTCTTTTTTGATAAGCACCATGTAGGCTAGTCTTAAATTGGCCGTATAATAATGTTGTAGAGGACCTACATTCAGCTTCATCCCCTGAAAAAGAACAAGATGTATGGAATTACTAAGCAGTCCTAAAACATTTGATAATTTATATCATTTGACATAAAACTCCATTTTTAAGTCTCCTGTCATTGTTATAGAACATATATTCACTTCAGCAATATTGAAGCAATGTTCCCTAAATTTCAAATGATTTATTTACATATTTAACCCAGTCGTGTCACCCCAACAATGGTTCATTAATGAAACTGTGTCATCAGGCAATGTCAAAACATTTGGA
This sequence comes from Archivesica marissinica, assembly GCA_014843695.1. Lineage (NCBI taxonomy): Eukaryota > Metazoa > Mollusca > Bivalvia > Venerida > Vesicomyidae > Archivesica > Archivesica marissinica. The sequence goes on from CM026390.1 coordinate 52,968,530, forward strand.
TTGTTTGAGAAGCGATGGCCAAATAACAAGAGAAACCACTATATGACCTTCAGCATGCTTGTTGTTATATTTGAATATCCTGCAGACTGGTGGTGCTCTCGTTTCTGATTACTAAAATTAATGGAATAGCTCAGTTCAGCAATGGAGACTAGCTGTGAAATGGACAATCTAGACTAGTCTTACCTATACCCACACCTCCAGGAAAATGAATGTATTTGTGGCCAAAAGTAATTGACACTTTCTTTCGTTTTTCAGGAAACTATTTATTGGTGGTCTAAGCTGGGAAACTAAAGAATGTAAGTTTCCAGCAACATAGTGCTGTCTTTCTTTATACTATGGAGGCTCAAATAAAATTGTTAGTGAAGAATTAACGTTTTATAGATGAATATTAATTTTACGATGATTGTATTCTGTACACTATCTATTCAGAGTCCATTGTTAATTGTTTGGTTTCCAAAATCGCAACCATTGGACACAAAGATCAAACATGTTTTTGAGTTTTTGTCTAGCTTACAATGCATACCAATAATACTCTTTTCTTAACCCTTAAAATGCTGAATAAATAGGAAGCAATGGGCAAACAAACATAGATCCAGATCAGCCGTGGAGTACTGTACATCTGAGACGCTGTGTCTGATCAGGATCTATGTTGTTTGCTATTCAGTCATGTGTTTTAGCTACACTGTCTGAAGAGCATAGAACCTGATTGGATTCTGTGCCGTCTGATCTGGCTCTATGCTGGTTGTGATTAGGAAGTTACGGGTTAAGCTATTATATCTTTTGTAGATATTAATTACATAATGGTGTAACAAGTAACTACTGACATAAAGTGTGGATTAAGTAGTTGTTGTTGCTTCCCTAGAGATTTATCATAAATTTGCAGATATATGGTCATTTATAATGTACAAAGCAAACAAATACTGTCTGTAGAGCAGTCTATGCGAAAGACCTCACAAATTTACTGGACATTCGGTCTGGTAAACCTTGAACTTTTACCAGACCGAATGAAATTATACTGGCCCGAAAAAAATAATGTAATTCATCAGATATATACTGGTCTCGTCTTTTAGAAACACTTCATATGCGTTATAATAACCTTAAGCCAGGATCAATAAGGATACAGATACATGTACATAATAAATCATTACTTATTTATCTGCTACAATGTGGAGGTCCCAAGGACCAAATCTAATGATGAAATAACTTGTGTCCAACCCATTTGTGCGTGTATGTAATTTTTGTAAGATTGTATTGAATTCTGCTTGATCATGTTTATGTGTACATATGCAATAAAATATTATTAAACTAAGATACGGGTACTCTGGGGAAGTCTGGAAATGAACGTATATTATATTGTCTTTTACAAAGATTTCATTAAGAAAGTCAATACAATCGGTTTTATATTCTTGGTTTATTTTGACAGAACATGTGCAATCAGTCATGTGAAAACTCAATCAACTTGTCTAAGTTGTCTTCCTCGCTCTGATAGTCATTAGAGTAGTCACAGTCAAATGGAAGATCTATGTCACTGGCAACAAGTCGTTCACTTCCTGAATGTCAGTGTCCTGAATATCGGATAGATCTAAGCAAATTTCATCTTCACTGTTGATTTGATGTCTTTGGAAGCTGTTGATGCTGCATTGGTTAGGTTGGAGTTTCTACGGTAATCTCAGCATCTGCAATAGATGAAAGGAAAACGAGAGCAGCCTTTTGGTTCAAATAGGATTGACCAATGTCAAGACCCTTGGCCTGGTCAATATGACATAACCACGTATAATCACTAAGAGTAAGAGGCGTTCTTGGCAACAGCATGTACATTACGGAAAAGAAATGCCAATCTATGCTGTTCTGCAGCCTTTAGTTGCCTAAGGGCCTTTCCTGCACTTGACTGCATCATTGCCTCTGAGCTCTGTGCATTTACCTCAGATTTCTCTTTAGCTAGTCTGCTACAATTGTTGACAACTTTTTATTTGAGCAACCTGTAATAAATTTGTTTTGCCCATGCAGATTTAGGTTCTGATTGGGGCCATTGGCAAAGTGGTCAACACACAGAGTACAGATCATGTGGTTCTTTTCATGATCGAATAGTAACCAAGGTCGATCCTCTTTCCAGCTGTCCATAAATTTTCTTTCCGATCTGTTGGCTTCATATTTCCATTTGCTCTCAATTTTATCGGACTCGGATGGTGCTGTCTTTCTCTTTGAGTTAGACTTAGAGCCAGGTACTGCTCTGGCAAAATATTTTAAGCCACTGATCATATTGACTGATAACTGGTCTAATTAGAAATATGAAACCGAAATCACCTGATAAATTCTGGATTCTTCTGCCGTAATTATGGGTAAGCCTTTTTTTTCAACCACCCAACTGAATACTTACATCAACCACGCGTTTTGACCCTAACCCTGGGCGGAGCAAGTTCTTTATGCGTGGTTGATACTATATTCTGATCGGCTGGTTGAGATAAAGATGTTACGGAAATTTGACACAAAAACATCCGGTGTAGCTGGTACCCGTATTCCATTCAAAACGGTGTTGTAAAGCGCTATGAAACAAATATAGCCGGGAAATAGATGACTGGTGCGTCGTAAAAATGTCACGCGGTGAGAATTGGAATGATGCCGACGACTAAAATTTTACCGACCAGAAGGACTGGCGTTAAAGGGTATTTTATCGGACCAAACGATTTTTTACCGGTCAGGTCCGACGGTCTTTCGGAAAGACTGGTAGAGTCTTAATAGACGCAACATTATAGAATGGAAACCTATACTGACGTAACGGAGGATAGATCTGTATCTAATATGTTTACAACATAGAAATCAACATTACGTTTTAGCTACAATTAGCCTTACATTCAGAAATTATTCTGGATAATAAGAGTATTAAATATTGATATAGTGAGTGTGTAGCATTTGGTGGGAAAGAGGACATTCTGCAGACTTGATTGCATTGAAAGGTTCAGGATGTCTGCACTGGCATGGAGACTGTTCCAATACCGTACTTCCCATATTTCCTAGTTATTGATCATGACCGTGTCCATTGTTTTAGTGGAAACTGAATATATAACAAGTCATTGATTCACCAATTTGAAGTAATTCGTGTGCTTTCTATTTCAGCTGATCTGCAAGAATATATGTCAAAATTTGGGAAAGTTGTGAGTTGCAATTTGAAAAAAGACATAGAAACAAACCGATCAAGAGGATTTGGTTTTGTTGTCTTCGAAGATTCAGATGCATTAGAAAAGGTAAATTGCAAATAATGTGTACATGGTATTGGTGATTTCCATGCTTTCTATGGGGCTCATACCAGCCGGAAAATCTACTTTATATTATTGGTTTTTATTTAAATATGTACTTCAATAAACACAAAGCATTAATATAACATAGTAAATAAATAATAACTAGAGAATAGCACTCCGAGATGCCTAACACTCACAATGGTATTTGTCTATTTAACAGAAGAACAAATTGCTTTATTTCACATTACCATGATTTAACCGTAACGGTCACATGATAATTCTTATTTGAAGTGTATTGTACGGTTTCATATATGTGTTAGACTGGAACTATAATTATTATGTCTGTCTTCGTTTTTCGAGTTCTTAGCATGTAACTATAAAAGTCAAAACTTGACCAATTTCTCCCAATATCAAACACACTCGACTTCCTCCTAGACCAACCCTCTATTTATCCAACCACCGTTTTAAGTTTTTCTGTGCACAGACAGCTGCAGTAAAAAAAACATTTCTAACAACTGGCCTTTATGATCATTTGATGTATTCATTTACAGACACAGTGATTATACTGTATTATTGATGGGTCCATGCGCTCCGGCCCTCGCCACACACCGTTGCCGCTCTGCGTTTTCTTTCTTTTACCCAGTCGTAAATGAATTTTGTTTTGGCGAGAAGCCGAGTACCACAAACAATTTTATTTATCCTATATGTATATTGGGTGCAAGATGTCTGGCCTTTTCTATTTATATGTTGCATTTAATGTTTTGTTTATACCTAAAGCAATTCACTTACCTTCATGAATCAGGGATCATTTTAGAGGGCGATGTGGGGAAAATAGTTGCCCTAGGCACCTTACCTTGACTTCGCCCTCTGGGGGCCCTTCTCCATAAAACTTTTTTTTTACAATTTTCATACAAAATTTTGGCCACACTTGCCCATTACAAAACACTCCTTCTATTTACTATGTTGTATCTAATGGTCATACTGTGCATTTTAACCATATTTTGTTGAAATTTATTAAATAACACCATTTAAGCATTGAAGCCATGTCAGCAAGTTGTAATATATATTGCTGTGAGAATATTACGTCATAATACCGGTAGTTTTTATTGAGGTTTTGAAACTTCTTCCAGAATCCTGCTCTCTGCATCCATCCTATTTAAATTGTTGCATGCTGACACATTTCGGCCTGCATCCCATATAACTGCTTGCATGGCATACCCAAAGTTCATATCTCAATTTGTGAACATCCTGTTTGTATTAAATACATCTGGACACTTATATTATACTTTGGATAAATATTTAAAAATATTTCTTTCAGGTTTTAGGCGAGAGTGAACACAAACTTCAGGGAAAAACCATAGATCCTAAAAGAGCAAATCCAAAAGGCAGATGGCAGGAACCACCAGTTAAGAAGATATATGTAGCCAAAGTCAGTCCAACCACTACAGAGGAGCAAATTAAAGAATATTTTTCACAGTGGGGAAAGGTAATAATCATTTTCAAGACACGATGGAGTATAAACGCAGCTCGTGGGAAATTTGAGTCCAGTATTATTAATAAGTCAATTTTGTTTTAAGAATACTGTATTGGCATAACAGTATGTATTATCAAAGGTTAAGAATCTGCTTGTGATGGCGGATACAATTCCAGGCTGCTAAACGTTTTGGACGAGATGATTGAAAAATCATTTATATGAAAAAGTTGGCAGTTTCTTGCGGAGGTTGGTGCCCCAAGTACTGGTTAACCGCTGGAGCCTGCCCAGGAAAGGCGTTAAGTAAACTGCCCGCCGGCGATATAGCCGAAAATGGTGCTGATGCAGGCGTAAAACCCGAAATATAACATAAATATAACATATAATGGGGAAATGTATGGTTCATATGTTGGCAATAGCATCAAAAATTCATCTTGGTCCCTACTGCCTACTACCCATAAGCTTTGTGGTAGTCCACACAATTAATTATCTTACAAATGCAGGGTTTTTACAGCATTTTTGAACTTACAAATCCACTTTGTTGTATGTTTTTAGAAGTTATGTTTCATTTAAAGACCTACGCTTTTGTTGCCAACTTAAAATATAATGCCCTTTATTCTTATTAACGTTTATAATTAAATTAATGAATCAATGATCTCGGATTAAGAAATAATTGTTGTACAACTATAGGTAGAAAAGATAGAAGCACCATTCGACAAGGAAAAGGATACCCGGCGGAACTTTGTGTTTGTAGAATTTGATACTGAAGAGACTGTAAACAAAGTGTTAAATCACACGACAGAAAATCCTGAGTATCAACACAAAATTGGCACAGATGAGGTAAAGTAAAAACTGTTCTTGGACCAAGCCGCATGGCATCTAAATTACCTTCAATCAAAACCAATTCATCTTTCAGTTCCTGCTTAAATAGGTAAATGTGGTTTTTAATGCTTTTTGAAAATATATCAGTTGTACCTCTTTTTGCACTAGCTTTTTTATAGTGATTTTCAGATTTAAGAAACTTTGTAAAAAAAAATGTCGGGTAATTGTGGTAATTAAGTAAATCAATGAGAAAGGTAAAAGCTTGTCAGCTGGTGCTCTTTAATTAGAGTTTAAAATTAAGTAAACACCTGCTCCAGTGTTTGATTGTGATTGAACGAAGTTTCTTATTACACTTCCAGCAGTCTACAAAGACATATGAGTGGAGACATAGGAGCAGAAATGTGGCGTCGCAAGGAAGTGCCTCCACATGACGTAATAAAACTCGAAATGATATATAAAGAGCGTTGATAAACTTTCTAAATTAGCATCGTTATTTCATGGTTCGAGTCATGCTAAAAATATCTTTCTGCTTTCATCTTGTAGTGTAAATTTTATGTGTTATAACGTGTATCTTCTGTTTTCAACAGGTTAAGTAAATACAATGTCTACGTTGTAAATGGTTTCGTGAGCTTTCACCATGGATTTTTTGTTTTATTTCGTAACTGTAATTTGTCTTTTCCATCGAAATAATTCCTGTTTCAGAGTATGTGTCAAATTAGATCAGATATTTACTGCTGCATGATTATGCTTGCAGATTGAGATAAAGAAGGCGACTCCTGGTGGACGTGGCGGTAGAGGTCGTGGTGGTTTTGGTGATCGGGGAGGTCGTGGTGGACGAGGTGGGCGTGGAGGTAGGAAGTTTTTTATGCATACACGTAACACATAAAATTGTAGTGCTCGGCAACATAATGTTATTAGTCACGGTTGGCATGGTATTAGCAGTGATACATCATGGGGAATAATCCTGAAAATGCCAAAAGTTGTATATACTGGTAAATATGATATTTCTTTATTAATATCCTACACATTGAAGTAATAACTAAGTATAATGATTAATCAATGTAATTCCAACTTGGATCTTTATATTTCATTTTGTAAATGTATAAATTTGAAATTGCAAGTGCAATTCTTTAAATACTGAATAATGTATCGGTTTATGTAGTAAATAGAGATACAGAAATATAACCGGTTTCACAGTTTGCTCTTGGTAATCAGTGTTTTGGGGGCATTTTAGTTGAGACCTTGATACGTTAATATTTTAATTGAATGCATGATGAAGTATTGCAAACTTTCGATTGTCCAAAGGGCATAAAAGTAGTGGACAGGGATGGCTATAAGTGGTGTTGTGAGGCTATTTTAAAACAAAATAACCGCCCCAGCGGCTGGGGGCAAAAGAAATTCACTGCTGCCTGGCTGGTGTGCAGGTTGGGTAAAACTCCCACGAAACCAGCCGACCGCGTTCCACCAAAAACATATTCTAAAATTTAAATTCAAATACATATCCTAAAACTAAATAAAGTCTTGAAAAATAAATATACCACAGAACTGAAATGTAAAACGCGTTAGAAAATATAAAAATATAACCATTAAAACTGAGAAATTAAATACAAAAAAAAAAAAAACTTTCTAAGTTATTAAACTTATGTTTAAAATATCGTAATACTATACTGTTAGGATTTCAAACACACGAACAATAAAACTAAACAAAAACAAATGAACAAAACAAACGAACAAAACAAACTAGGTTTAACAAAAATATAAATAAATGATTTTAAATAAATTAAATCTCTTTAGGTAAATAATTTTCCCTTCCCAAACCCTGCATGTATGTCTTTTCTCTCTATCCTTGCTATATCATATATTAACAATGCTCATTTGTTTACCATTTGTGCCTGTGGGTAGCGCACGGGACGAAGATTGTAACATTCATCTGTATTTAATACCATTTGTGTTGTGTACGTTTCACATTTTCTATTCTCGTATCACTATGCACAATTTATACAAAATTGGGAACAAATTTTATCCCACTGTTTGATTATTTGAAATATTTTTCACACGGAATATCCACGTAACATCTTCCAAATAGTTCAGTACTCCAATGTATCATCTAACCGTACTCCAATGTATCATCTAACTAGTAGTATGTTTAGGCCTTCACCTAGCTTACGAAACATTTTGAAACAAATCGATTTAACCCCTTGTCTGTAGGGATACAATATATAGATCATTTTACGTCTGTGATGGTTGGGGTGAAATCCCCTGATAAAACAGACGCCACCAGTTTGCCGTAGGTGGCGACCCGTAAACCGGAAATAGGGATTCTGGTAGTTGAGGGGGCTCAGGGATCTCCAGCTCCTAACACACTACTTCGACCCTGGCTTCGGATAGACGTGGCGTCTGGGTTGGGCCCGGGCCTAGACAATCGGCTAGTCGTGCCTTGCTCTGGAATCGAAAAACTTATCTGCCTATCTTTCTTACTATATATGTATCGTCAGATACAAACCGTGTGTTGACTACCTTTTTTCCTTTCTTAAAGTAGATTCTTATGAGCGGCGGCTTAACGGGTTAATCGATGGATAAATAGGGGATCTGTGTGACTGTCCAGTTACTGGCAGGATCACAGTTTCCTCTACTATCAGTAGAGTATGACAGAAGAGTAGCATTAACGCTAGAGGTAGGAATACCACCTCTAAACTGCGTTCCCTGGTAGGACTCCGAGGCGGGTGGTGCCCTCTTCTGTTGAACATCAAAACAATAACCATGGCTTCCCAAAATTCCCTAAAACGACAACGACCATCAGACGATTCAGAAATACCACTTAAAGCGTATCCAAAATTCTTCATTATTGAATCAGAAATGCATGAAAAAAAAATTGGCTCACTATCTCCATTTGTTATCGAAAAATCATTGGAAAGTTTAATTGGATCACCAAAATCTGTAAAAAAACTAAGAAACCAAACGTTACTTGTTGAAACTAAATCCAGATCACAAACTGAAAATATTTTAAAAATAAAACAAATATACGACATTGATGTTACTATAACGGAACACAGATCTCTAAACAGTTCCAAAGGTATAATCAAAGATCACATTTTAAAAGGAGTCTCGAACGAAGATATTGTTAAAAATTTAACTCCACAAGGCGTCACTCAAGCTAAAAGATTCATGTACAAAAAAGACGGCCAATTTTTTGAAACTAATACAATTTTATTAACCTTCAACAACAGTTATTCCACCAAATCTGAAAATCTTTTATAGAATTATAAATGTCGAATTATATATACCAAATCCACTTCGATGTTTCAACTGCCAAAAATTTGGCCACCATGAAGACAACTGTAAAATTACAAAATACTCCATTTGTGAAAATTGTGGTATGGGTGAAAACGATCACCTTACCGCAAATTGCCCCCCAATCAATCAAAATGCGTAAACTGTAAAAAAGATCACATCTCAAAATCAAACAAATGCGAAACTTGGATAAAAGAAAAAGAAATCATGAAAATAAAGTGCTCACAAAATATCTCTTACTTCGAAGCAAGGAAAATTCAGGAAAATAAACCAGATATATCATACTCTAAAATAGTTCAATCAGCAATAAATAAGCCAATAATGAAAAATGCATACACTCAAACTGAAATTATTACTGAAATTATTACCGAAAAATCCGAAGCCAAAAACAGTTCCAATGACAAAACAAAAACTCACTTATCTTCTCAATCCTCATCCCAATCAACATCTCGTAAATCCCGATCAACATCTGTTATTAAATCAAACTCATCACAGAGTAAAACGAACCAACAAAAAAAACCAAATGGACCTAGCAACCTGAAACAAAACTCAGATAGACCACCGAAGGGATCAGTGGATCCCATAAAACAATCGAATAAATTCTCTTCATTAGAACATGAAGACATGGAGCTGGTACCAGATCCACCTCCAAACACTAAAATGTAATCTTTTTATGTACCATTTTTTAATCTTCTCTCCGTAAATAATGGATAAGAATAATACAATAATACAATGGAACTGTCGGGGACTAAAAGCAAACTATAATGAGATTTTAATACTTATATCTCTGCTTTCACCAAATATCCTTTGTTTGCAAGAAACTTTCCTAAAATCGACTGACAATATATATTTTAAAGATTTTATCATGTTTAATTTTATAAATAATGATTGTCAAAAGGCATCTGGTGGATCATCCATTCTCATAAAAAAGACTGTTCCACATAGTAAAATAGACTTGACTACAAATTTACAGGCCATTGCTGCCAAGGTTACACTTTCAAAAACATTTACAATTTGTTCCATTTATATACCTCCAAACTCGCCATTAAAACAAAATGATTTAGAGAATCTTGTTGAACAATTACCTCACCCTTTTATGTTAGTTGGAGATTTCAATGGACATAGTAAACTATGGGGATGTACAAATATCAATAATAAAGGAAAAATAATAGAAGACTTTATAACTGAAAATGATCTTTGTCTATTAAATGATAACAAATCGACATACCTTCATCCTGCCACAGGACATTTTTCTGCTTTAGATTTATGTATATGTCATCCAAACATTTTCTTAGATTTTGAATGGTCCGTACATGATGACCTACATGGAAGTGACCACTTCCCAATCGTAATCACAGAAATAAACAAATCAAAAGATGAATTTTACCCACAATGGAATCTACAAAAAGCTAATTGGGAAAAATTCCAAATTTTATGCAGAGAACATTTGATATTGGAAAAGATTGGGAACGAGGATCAAATCACCTCTTTTTCGAATTCACTTTTAAAAATTTCAACGGAATGCATTCCGAAATCCTCTACATCTTCTAAAAGAATTAGACCATGGTTTAATGACGATTGTAAAAATGTTATAAATAAACGAAAGAATGCATTGCGTAAATTTAATAAAACTCCCACAAAAGCAAATCTCTTAAACACACAAATTACACGAGCAAAAGCTCGAAGAACTATAAAAAATGCAAAACGCACTTCATGGCAAAAATATGTATCTACTATAAACTCTAATACATCAATGAAAAGGGTTTGGAATATGGTAGCAAATATAAATGGCAAGAGGAAAAGCTCAAAAATTGTTCATCTAAATACATCTAATAATAGAACCCATTTAACAAAAAAAGACATATCCAATGTTTTAGGTGAAAACTTTCAAAACAACTTTTCAACATCAAACTATAATGAGAAGTTTCAGAAATTTAAAACTGAGAAAGAGAAAGAAAAAATTGATTTTCATTCTAGAAATGAAGAAAAATATAATCTACCATTCAATATGTCAGAACTCGAAACTGCTCTACAAATAACAAAAGAAACGGCCACAGGTCCAGATCAAATCCATTATCAAATTATAAAACATTTACCAAATAATGCAATGATAACTCTTTTAGATATTTTTAATATGACGTGGGAAAGTGAGAACTTTCCCAAAGAATGGAGTGAAGCCATAATCATTCCTATTCCCAAACCAGGAAAAGATCATACAAATCCCACAAATTATCGTCCCATCGCACTAACTAGTTGTCTATGTAAAACCATGGAGAGAATGATTAACGATAGACTTGTTTGGTTCTTGGAATCAAACAGTTTGATTACGAGTTACCAAACGGGTTTTCGGAAAAATAAATGTACAACTGATCATCTAGTAAGACTAGAAACTTATATTCGTAATGCCTTCATCAAAAAAGAACATTTGGTAGCAGTTTTTTTCGATTTAGAAAAGGCATATGATACCACATGGAAATATGGTATTCTCAAAGATTTACACGATTTTGGTCTGAAAGGCCACTTGCCAAATTTTATTGCCAATTTTTTATCAAATAGAAATTTTAAAGTAAGAATTGGCTCAACGCTCTCCGATACATACAAACCAGAGCAAGGGGTGCCTCAAGGTAGTATTTTATCCCCAACACTTTTTAATATTAAAATAAATAGCATTGTGAAATGTTTAAACGAAACAGATTGCTCCTTATATGTAGATGATTTTGTAATGTTCTACAAATCTAAAAATATGGAAACCATTGAACAAAAACTCCAACAATGTCTAAATAAACTTGAAGATTGGGCAAACAAAAATGGTTTCAAATTCTCTAAAATTAAAACTCAATGCGTACATTTCTGTCAATTGAGAGGATTACATCCAGATCCAAATTTAAAAATTTACGGTTCACAAATTCCTGTAGTAGAAGAAGTAAAATTCCTAGGACTTATATTTGACAAAAAATTAACATTCATACCTCATATAAATTATCTACGGACGAAATGTCTAAAAGCTCTAAATATTTTGAAGGTGCTCTCCAATACAAAGTGGGGAAGCGATTGTCCAGTTCTTATAAATCTATACAGATCACTTATCCGTTCCAAACTGGATTACGGATCCATTGTGTATGGATCGGCGAGAAAATCCTACTTGAAAAAGTTAGATACAATACATCATCAAGGTCTACGACTGGCTCTAGGAGCTTTTCGCACATCTCCCGTAGAAAGCTTATATGCTGAAACAAATGAACCCTCTTTATACATACGGAGAGAGAAACTCTCGTTACAATATACAACCAAACTAGTTGCAAATCCCAAAAATCCTGCATTCAATTGCGTTTTCGAGCCTAAAAACAAAATAGTTTACGGAAACTCTCCATCCGCCATAAAACCACTAGGTCTCCGTATTAAACCATTATTAGTAGAAGCAAAAATAGATACAACAATTATACAAGAAAACAAGTTGTTAAATAAAGAACCGTGGACTTTGACTACCCCAAACATTATTTTAGATCTTCATTTGTATGAGAATAAGAAAAGTGAAACTAGTCCAGATATTTTTAAAACAAAATTTTTAGAAATAAAATCTAAATATAAAGATTATATATCCATCTACACAGATGGCTCAAAAAGACTTGAAAAGGTTGCATGTGCAGCAGTTACCCATACTAAATCAAGTACTGTAAGATTACCTGATGACAGTTCAATTTTCTCTGCAGAAACACAAGCTATCGACCTAGCTCTTTCCCTTATAACTGTAAACGAAAACGACAAATTTATTATATTTTCCGACTCTTTGTCGGTTTTAACATCTCTCAAACAACCAAACCATTCCAACCCCCTAATTCAACAAATCTTTAAAAGATACATATCTATTAGCTCCTCAAAAACTGTTGTTTTTTGTTGGATTCCCAGTCATATAAACATACGAGGAAATGATGAAGCTGATTTTCTAGCAAAGTCTGCTTTAGACTTGCCAATAACAAACTCTAAAATACCGCATACGGATTTAAAATCCAATATTATGAAATATGTCGATAGTAAATGTCAAATAAATTGGGACAAACAAGTTGGAAATAAGTTACATGAAATTAAACCCATATTTTCAAGTACATAAAAATAATGTTTAATTTTATTCCTAAGAATATTTCATTCACTTATTTTTTACCTCGTATTTTATCAGTCTCTCACTTGACGGCCTGCACATTGATTATTCAAAGTTAAAATTGGAAACAAAACACTTTCTCAGGCTGCGTGTGTGTGTGTGTGTGTGTTGTAAGCATTAGTGTATTACTGCTGTGTATCAGGATTTTATGAACATTTTTTTCTTAGTTCTCCCTAAAACATGCAAACTGTGCAGCTTATCTGTAACTCTTGCCTATCTAAAGCAGTTAACTGTTTATATTGGCATACCGTATTTAGCTATGTATAATGCGCTATCGTGTATAATGCGCACCCACGATTTGGCACGAAAATCGGGGGGAAACTGAGTTCCGGTGTATACTGCGCACGTGAAAAACGTAATTTTCCAAGTCAAAATTTAACTTTTCTCAAGAATCGCTATTGTGCTCCGTGATTTTTACAACTTAATTAATCACTCGAGATACCTCATCGAGGAACGGTAACGCACTCAGGCATGATTTCATGAAAATTATATGCATATCGTGGATGCGTACGTGCAGAAATACACGTTTCGGGAAATGTTGCATAAAAGAAAACCACACAAGTTTATGATAAGACAATTCTGAGGTATTTCTTTCGAAATATATGGTTAGTCCTGAAAAGGACTGTTGGTGTCAAACTCTCTCATAATATATTTATTGTCGGCAGTCCTCGGGCGTGAATCCCTCGAACTCCTAGTCACTGTCATCATCGTCGAATAGTCTTTGAACGACGGCATCGGTGAGGCCATTTGGTGTCGCGTCGTAGTAGCAATCGTGCTCGTCGTAGGTGTCGTCTGTTGGTGGGCGTGGCTGTACGTGGTCCTCCCAAAGGATGTCATCCTCAGTGCCGTCGAGTGCATTAGATATGCAGCACTTCTTGAAAGCGTGGACTATAATGCTGGGGTCTATCTCCGCCCATGCGTCAACGATCGATCCACTGGCAGATCTCGACCAGTTCTGGCTTTCGCATACGACCCCCCTTGCGCTGCTTGATGATGAAGCGTTGAAACTTCAGGAGCTGGTCGTCGAAGTCGTCTGGCAGTTTCTGCGCGATGTGTGTGCGTCGTCAGATTGAAAACTGGTGACGTTTCATGAAGGCGTACGTCCACGATACAGCCCCCTTGAAGGTGTGTATACCGATCTCGGTAGCTATCCTCTGTGCCCGTACCGTAGATACCGCGATGCCCTGTAGTCTCTGGTCTGTAACCCAGTCATAGACGCGCTGCTCCACTGCTGGATAGTGAGCCTTCGAACCCCGGTCTGCCATCTTGGTTCTGGGTAGCTGCATGATACGTTACTTCTGTACCGGTACTCGCCATTGCCGGATCGCTGATTCCCCGACGCTGTATTCTCTTCCTGCCTTGCGGTTGCCGTAAGCTTCTGCGTATTTGATGATGGTCAGCTTCTCTCGGGCGGTGTAGGAGTTTCTGACTTTACCCATGGTGTGACAGTATAAGTAGATAAGATACGTTTTGACAATAACTGAGAGGTATTCTGAGTGATATGATGTCAATCAGAGAATGTTTACTGCTTGTCTGATGACGGCTTCGATGACTTGGCATTAAATTGACAAGTTGAGCGATAATTAATTTCTCAAACTTAACACCTGCTCAAATTTCTCAACACGTTCTCAAACATGTCAGCAGATGCTCAAATTTCTCAACACGTGTAGCCTACCTAATTAACTGGGACCCATTGTGAAAGGTTTGCCGAAATTAATTAGTTTTTTTTATTATGGAATGCATTGTACATAGTAAATATTTCCCGTAAAAATAACCAACACATCGTGTCTTTAATCATGTCGTATTTAAAAACATACGGTATATTAAATCAAATAAACTATTATTACAAAGTTTCTTTATCTCTATGATATTGTACGATTTGGTCCGGGAAAAAATGTCCTGATGTCTGTACTGGTGTATAATGCGCAGTAGATAAAATGGATGAGGATTTCAGTAAGAAATGTGCGCACTATACATAGCTAAATATGGTACTACCTCAATTTTCATGATTCATGAAAAGGCCCTCAATTTTCTGAAAACTATCTCCGATATTCCTGACAACAGTAGTTTGGGATTGGCATTTCTGATACATGTATACTTCATGACTGATCTTAGTCAGTATTGTTTTAATTTCCTGGCATTTAAATGCTTGGAAATCACTCAAGTCTTCCGTGGTAGATGTCGGTGAAGAAATAAAAATTTAACAAATTGTATTTGTAGGTTATGGTGGCTATGGAGGTTGGAATGACTACAACCAGGGTTATGGTAGCTATGGTAATGGTTATGGATATGGGAATTATGGAGGCGGCTATGGGTATGGAGGATATGGTTATGACCCCAACTATTATGGATATGGAGGTGGATGGGCAGGGTACGATCAGGGTTATGGCTACGCAGGCTATGGAAGTAAGTGTATAGTCATGGGACATATCTTTTCAGGGCTCATTCTAGAGGGCGACATTGGCGGAGGGCCTCACTTCTCCCTAAGAAAACAATTTCATATAGAATCTTGTCCAGTAAGATACACTGGCCATTGTAAACATGTAAAGCACTCCCTAGTTAAATGTTGTATTTAATGGTCATATTGTGTTTTAACCATATTTTATTGAAATTTATTCAATAATAACATCTAAGTATGCAATCACAAACTTTCTCACTACACCGAAAAATTCTGACCTAGAATGAGCCCTGCTTTTGCAATAATTGTTTGTTTATCTCTTGGTGACCTATCATCAATTTGTCCATTTTCATAATTTGGTGTTAAATAATTATGAAAATGTGTGTTGGCAGTGTAGTGCTGTGCCTGTATTGTCTTTGATCCATCACTCACGATTTATAAATTAACAGTCTTTCAGATGTGACTTTAAATCGTGGTCTTGTGTCGGTGCTTTACATCTTGCACGTAAAAGAACCAGACAAGACTCGGGAATGGGTCTCTCTCTGTGTCTGTATCATTGCACTATCCTCAAATCTAAAATGACTAATCTCTTCAGGGGGCATTGCTCATATGGGCAACCGGTAGCGACTATAAAGGCGCATGGATGGCACGGCATGTAAGGGTACCAGACAACCTGCTAAATAATAAGATGTTACACATATATATAATTATGAATAAATCTGAAATCCTAGTGGACAGTTTGTGTATAGTGTAACATAGTTACCTTTTGCCTTACGCCTATATACATGTGTAGTGATTAATTACCTTATGTTTTGATGACTCTTAATTTAATTATTTAAACATGTATGATTATATTATAGGACAACAGTCTTTTCAGTGTGTGTGTCTGTCTGTCTGTCTGTCTGT
Organism: Archivesica marissinica; assembly: GCA_014843695.1. Lineage (NCBI taxonomy): Eukaryota > Metazoa > Mollusca > Bivalvia > Venerida > Vesicomyidae > Archivesica > Archivesica marissinica. Next base: position 52,984,810 of record CM026390.1, read on the forward strand.
CTGTCTGTCTGTCTGTCTGTCTGTCTGTCTGTCTGTCTGTCTGTCTGTCTGTCTGTCTGTCTCCTTTGTTGGGGACATCTGATATACATGTCTGCACTTGATAAAATGGATGGAGGAATTCCATTGTTTGGCTCACGCGACCATCATATGGGATTTCACCAGACATGTGGTGATAGAGTGCTTACTAAGCAGCGTACACACAATGAATTGACTGGTGCAAGCCGGAATTAATGCATGGTTTGCAGAGGTGTTGCACTCTCTCTGGCAGTAGACACGAATGGGGTCGCGGGGTCATGGAAACGCATGATCGTGTGATCAAGTCTATTTGATATTCCATGCCAAATTGTCAACAATTGAAAAGCTAAATGAATTTGATTAGTTAAAAGAATTGTAGGCAGAGCTTATAGCTCTCCTCACAATTGTCTATAAAACCATCTCGGACAGCTTTGGCAGGGAGAGAGCCTCGTTGGTTACTATTGAGACTAGCGTCTCTGTGTTGGTTATAATGTCTGCTCTTAGATGTAATTAAATACTATTGAGACTTTGTTGTTGCTGTGATTACGTCCAGAGAGCCTCGCCGAGTCCACATCGTAACAACGGACCAAGTATATAATGTAACATCAGTGTGAATAGAAGGTTTGTTTATGAATGAAATAATGCTGTGTTATCATTTTCCAGGTGGATATGACTACAGTGGAGGATGGAGCGGATACGACCAATCAGGTTACGGTACATTTCAATGTTGTTCTGGTGGTTACTTAATAGCTATACAAATCCAGTATGTGTCCTCGTTTTGATTGATCAATTATGGACCATTTATAATCCTCTAGGCCAATCTCAGAGCTTAAATGCATTCATGTATGAACAAAGTCAAGACTTCCAATTTCTAAAAATAAAATGCCATTTTTGACTAAACTGTAAGGTATTTTGAAGATAACCTGGAAAATGCCTGCATAATCCTGGCATTGAATGGTGTTCTTTACACCAATGGGCATAGTCGTGACAATAAAAGCATATCATTATGTAGATTGGTCTATTGTCAGATCAGGGCTTCTAAATTCTCCCAGTCCAGAGCAGAATTTTAAACTGGTAGCAACCAAAAAGTAAGAAGAAATTGGTCAAATAAATTTTCCTAACAAACCTAAATTGGTAAATATAATCTCTCGATAAGGTGTAATCATTTATTCACACCCGTTTCTTCCGGTCTAAGATCGATATGTGACCTGCTTGACTGATCTGTGATTATTGGCTCTATTGTCCGATAATCCCAAAGCCATATTTCCCCACAGCACTACGTTCAGTTTCGCACCAAGTTCTCAATCCCTGATACGCAAGTGAAATAACAGCTATGTGGTGTTTTTAAATTAAAAAGGTGCATGTCTAAAAATAGATGTGGAATTTCCGTGTTTTTTCTCTATCTTCCTCTCAAACCCTCGCAGTTTTTTTTCTATAAAGTTGATTTTGCAATACAGTGTGCTCTTACTTGATGATTTCAGGTCATACGCAACCGATTGCATAGATACACACATGCAGCTCTGACATATAACATGTATGCAGTCATGTGACTGATTGTTCGACAGTAATAAGTTGAACCCATACCCTAGTCAACTTTACCCTCTTGCGCCGTAGTACCCCTGTCCGTTGTTTACTGCGATTTTCGATTTTAATGAATGACCCGCACTTCACTGTTCAAATATGAACAAATCTTTACAATAAAAGCCTTGTTTTAAATATGATAAAAACAACACCGATTGTACATATTTCGGGGGAGGGGTAGCAAAAATATTAGAATGACGTGGGGGTCCGGACTCTATTTAGGTCTAGACCGATTTGGTTTTGAAAATTTTAGAAGCCCCCGAGTCCGATTAACCAATGCAAAAAATAAGTCACTTTAATCTGTGTACGGCTGAACCTCGGCATTTGATTCTGGACCATGTACATATGAGCATAATGAACAAACATTACAAACATGTCCATTATTAACTATATATGTATTTGTTCTTAAACTACTTTCTAACGAATACCATGTTATTTCCGTCATAAACAAACTTCTTGTTACCTTAGTTGTGTTTGTTTATAATTAGGTATTAGTATATTGTAGAAGCTGCCATTTAAAAAGCAAATTTCTGTATCGGGTATTTATGTAAAATTTCTGCAGGAGGATAATTTAATCTTAGTGAAAAATGTCATTTTATTTGCATGTGTAAAATGTATAAATTCCTTTCTATAGGTCAACAAACTGGAGGGTATGGCAAGGCACCTAAACCCGGTGGCAGAGGGGGATCGGCAGGTGGTTACCGGCCATACTAGTCCACATTATGTAAGTCCCTGTTTGGATTCCATTGCAAGATTGTACCTTGTTGATAATTTAAATCCATGTGTTCTTATATTGGGTCTTGGATCTGGAACAACACATACGAGTACAAATGTATATAGAGTCGTACTGTCAGTACAATTTTGTAATGCATGCAGTATTACTATGCTTTCTTTCTAATCTGGAAATTTGCTTTAACTCTGCCTGCTGAGTAAATCAAATCACTTTTGCAAACAATATAGATCCAGATCAGCTGTGGAGCTGTGGCGTGTTTTAGCTCCACTATCCGATTAGCAAACAGCATCGAGCCTGATCAGACTGCACATGTAGAACGTTCCGTCTGATCTGGCTCTGCTATTTGCAAAAGTGATTTTATCTGCTGTTAGAATGCAAAGGGTTAACTAAAAACATTTATTTTCCATTTTTCGTGTATAGCGCTAATCCGGATTATATACTCTTTGTGCAAGATTCTGAGGAATGCCTCCTATAAAAGGGAGAAGAAATCCCTCATTGATTCTCAATTACAAATACATATTTTAGCTATATATTGCAAAAGTGCACAATTTAATGATTTGGTAATTACTCAGCAAAATTCCTGATCGGTCACCTGGTGTTTTATAATATTTGGACCAATTAATAATCATACAATATAAATATATTCATATTGTCATTTGGTACATTTTATTCCAGATTATTATACAGCAATTCATTGCATAAAAGATCTGTAATAAAATGTATCAAATAAGATCATATGAATAATGATAAAGATCAAATGGGAATTTTGGTGAGTGTATTTACCTATTTTCATTTATTTAAGTATTATTATTATCAATCACTATTGTGTTTATCATGAAATACACACAGAAAGGTTTACATTTTTATGTTGAGCAAAATGGCTATATGTTTTAATCTTGCATTTTCTGAAAGTTTCAAGACTGTATATGGCCATAAATTGTGAACCTGTTTCGCGTACTTTCACACTTCAGGGTGCCCATGCATTTACTCACTTGTACATCCATTGTTGTACATTACCAGTGTGTTACAGTAAATAATACTGCCATTGGAATCACATGTGATCAAGGTTGTTGCACATGCCACAGAAACGGACCATTGTGGCCAAGATGGACCTGTGCATACAGTACAGAACACTCGAGTACGAGTACAGAGAGTTACAAACTTGGGCCTATTTACTCCCATGGATTGGTAGTAGTTTCTATTGAAATTACGCACTACCTTTTTCATGTCTCAAAACTACAGATTTTCAAAATCACTGACTTATTGTTATCCATTTTCGGGCATTAGTTTATTCCATTACTAACCATTTCGGAGATTAAAGCGGATAATCTTGTATCTTTGGCTAATGTCCATCATGCTGTTAGTACCCTCCAGTCCTGTATAGTTGATGGATGCTTGGATCTTGTGAAAAATGAGCATGTTTTGAAGAATTCATGGCGTTTGGAAGGGTTGGGTTAGAGAGTAGATGACGATTACAGCATATAACCTAAATGAAAATACCTGAAAGCTGCAACGAGATGATCTGATGATGTGGCGAGATGATCTGATGATGTGGCGTAGAAAATATAATATAGTATGTCTAGTATGATTCATGAACTCTTCTTTCCCACATATGCAATGTTGTACTTATTTTAGTTCAATTGATACTTTTTATTTTCAGGATGCAAACCCACATCTCCGTGTAAATAGTAACAGAATCACCCACATCATCATCGTCATCCATTGTGTCAGTTATGTGTGTTGCACGTGCAGAAAACATGGACAAAAATTCATTTTGATCTTAAAATTGTCTATTGCCATCATATTGTTTTTATAAAGTGTTGTCTCTAAGTATGGAAAAGAAATAAAACAAATGTGTTTTAAATTACATGGCTTTTTCTGTTTTACATTTGTCCAATATGGCTCTGCTCTGTTGGTAAACACACTAACCAGAGTAGGTTATTAGAGCAAAATTCCATGTGAGGTATTGTTACCGCAATGTGTCTGTCCGTCGTTTGGTGTAAACAATATTATTGCAAAACTTGCATCGCATATAACATGCAATGAATCCTTAATCTTTTATCATCGGTGAACATTTTCAAACCTCTTCTTAGTAACCATTGAGTATATATAACCACCATTTATGTTCACAATACTTGGGTAGGTGGGGCATTACATAATTGGTCTTCTCATGATTGGCCAATGTTTGAGTGAAAACTGCTACCAATGGTAGTCAAATTTCACAATTATCGTCCATGGGTGTAGCATTTTCAGATTTGTTAAAATTGAGGTTATGGAATAAAATATGGCCACCGTCTAAAAAATAAATTCTTCAAACATCTTTTAGACCAATGGTAGGAATGATAGATGTACACTCAGTTGACACTGTGGTAAAATAATTAGTTTGGTGAGCGATACAGGGCCATCATGCGTTTTTTATAAAAGTGTTGGTGGTGGTCCAATTAAGGGAACTTCAATATGTCATATATTTTTCAGCAATGATAATTTGCGCACCTGCCTATATTGAATGCCAGCTTGTTTGGTAAATGTGAATTCTTGCCTACAGTTATGAGGACACATTTACTAATGTTATAATTATGTAATATCTAACATTTGCTGTAGATTTATGACATGGTAACGGGGAGTTCCTCAACTTCTGGTAGGTTGGTATATGATTGTTATTAATAAAAGTCAAGAGCAGATTCTGTTGTCAGTTCAAATTGGGTGAATCACTCGAAAAGAGTCTGCGCCTCGCATGAGTGCACATTGTTGTAAAATTGTATCTGACCACATTTTCTTGCAGGAACAATGACCAAGAGGATTTCATCCAAATGAACCTCTTGGAAGAATCGTATCACATATACTAATAGAATATGTAGTTGTGAATGGAAGATGTGTGCAAAGATTACTCAGGGCACACAAGAATTAAACCTGCTATCCTCTTGTGATGTGCAACATACCATACCCGTTCGAGACATGTTTTACGTTTATTTATTGTCGCTACTGGTTGCCATATGAGCGAAGCCTGAAGAGATTAGTCATGGAGGATAGTGCAATGATACAGAGACCCATTCCAGAGTCTCCTCTGGTTGTTTTACATGCACGGTGTAGAGCACCGACGCGAGAACTCGGTTTAAAGTCCCATCTGAAAGACTTTATTATATTAGGGTCAGACGGTGGATCGAACCTGCGATCCCTGGATTACCAGTCCAGCGTGTTACCACTGGACTACAGATCCGTCTAATGGTCGAGACAATTGATGTCAGTTTATTATATATGGACTGAAGCTCATTTTAGTAACAAAACCAAAGAGCAATTGCATGTATAAAATTGTATATCATTACTGTACAGGTGCATTGCGCCCTGTTGAACATTGGTGGGTATGTGTGTGGTATCCGCTCCCATTTGCAAGATTTATTTTTTGGAAGTGGTGCACTTTTAAATCCTTAATTTTTCTTTCTGCAAGCGTTAAATTAAAATGTAGCCGATACTGTTTATTCTAATTGAAATAAGATTATTTATTTAAAGCTGTTTGTGGGTCTTTTAAGAGACTTATAAGAGCAGATTTGGTTCTGCATACGTCGATTGTCAATATACTGTGTTAATACATATTACTATTATCAGTCAATGTCCCATTGGATAGGAGAAGTGCAGTTATTGCCCATGTCTCGTATGAAACGGCAGTAACTACAGGCCAATTTCTCTCATCTGTATTGCCTCCAAACTATTGGAGCATAGCTTGGTCTCCAACATCGTGACCCGACCCATTTCGACAAAAATGAGCTAAGCCAATTCCAGCATGGCTTCTGATCAAAGCATAGTTGTGAGTCTCAGCTTGACAGCTTCACATAAGAGGTACATGATATCCTTGAAATTGGTAAACAACGGATGTTATTGTTAGGGAATTTTGGTAAAGTGTTTGACAAAGTTGATCACAACAAACTGATCTATACCGAGTCAAAAAAGAAACGATACCAAACTAAAAATGATGTAAAACGGATAAAAACATAGAAAGGTTTAATATATTATTACGTATCAGTACCGGGTATCTTATTGCAACGTCAGCCAACCATAAACACAGGTAAATAAACACCCGATAATCCTGGAACGCCGAATTTCCGATTTGCACGTGCGCCTCAACAAAGACAAATGTACAAATCGGAAAACCGGTTTATTGTACTGGTATTGCATTATCATCGAGGAAAAACACCTTACATACCCATTGTTACCTCTAACAAAATGCCTAGGCTAAACCGCAATCAGAGAATGCGTGCCATTGGCATGATTGACGGCGGTTTACGTCAGCGTGACGTCGCAAATCGACTCGGGGGTTACGCGGATCACGATAACACGTCTACTTCGACGTTATCGAACACATGGATCGGTGGACGACCGTCCAAGATCTGGTCGACCATGTGTGACGACGCGTGAACAGGACCGTCGCATTCGGACGTCACATTTACGTGACCGGTTCCTACCTGCTACGCACACAGCTGCCGCTACTCCTGGGATGACCAACAATCGCATCAGTGCACAAACAGTCAGGAACCGGCTCGGTGAACGTGGCATTCGTGCCTATCGGCCATACGTTGGACCCATCCTGACACGACGTCACCGTGACGTACGGCGGGAATGGACGACGGAACGTGCTCGCTGGACTCGGTTACAGTGGAATTCGGTGATGTTTAGCGATGAATCGCGGTTCTGTTTGTGTCGAGCGGATGGCAGAGAGTGGGTATATCGCAGACGCGGTGAGCGTTACGCTGACGCATGTGACGTCGGGTCGATCTGTTTGGGGGCGGAAGCGTTATGGCGTGGGGCGGTATCACCTTCGGCAGTCGCACTGAACTGTTAGTGGTGGACGGGAACCTAAAACGCCCAGCGGTACTGTGATGAGATCCTTGCGCCAGTTGTCGTGCCGTTCTTTAACGCCAACAGAAACGTCACACTGTTCCAACAGGACAATGCCAGGTGTCATACTGCTCGGATTTCCACCACATTATTGGAGCAGAACAATATTGAAACCCTGCTGTGGCCTGCTTTGTCACCAGACTTGTCACCCATAGAACATTTGTGGGATACGTTAGACCGCCACGTCAGCCGGTAACGTTAAACCAACTGAGGGATGTTTTGCGTCAGGAGTGGACAAATATTGACCAGCAAGAGATTCAGACACTCGTCCGTTCGATGCGACGGCGGTGCATTGCAGTGAGAGACGCAAATGGTGCCCATACTCGGTATTGACGTCTGTGTGAAAACTCCATTAGACCCCTGTCCGACCAATTACGTCATCACGCAGCAGACAGTTTAGGAGACTCATTATGCTTTATGTACTCTTTCAAACATGTTGGACTATCATCTTATGAATTTTCAAAGAATTTTCTTAATAAATGTTGAAATTATAGACACATAAACACCAGGTATCGTTTCTTTTTTGACTCCGTATATATAAACTTCATGAGCTGGATGTCCACCCTCTGGCATCTCGGTGGATCAAGTCGTTCCTAAAGGGCCGATCCCAAATAATAATTGTAGATGGCTGCACTTCAGATACAAAGCATGTCATCTCCAGTGTCCCACAAGACTCTGTGTTAGGACCTTGCCTCCTCCAGTGTCCCACAAGACTCTGTTTCAGGACCTTGCCTCCTCCTAGCCTATATTAATGACCTGCCAAACTATAATCAAAAGTAAAGCAAGACAGTTTGCAGATGACACCATAGTGTATCTCGCAGTAAAATCCTTTTCCGATGCACACATCCTACAAAGCGACCCGAATGCTCTAGCACAGTGGGAACCAGACTGGTCAATGGAGTTCAATCCTGATAAGTGTGATGTGCTGAAAATTACTCGCAAAAGAAAACCCCTCATTTTCCCTTACACTCTTCACAACATGGTACCACAGTCAACCGATGCTGCTAAATACAATTAGTGAAGATTGGAACTTGTCTACACATATCAACAACACATCTAAAGCTACTAACTCTCATGATTCATTAAAAGGAACGTGAAGACCAGAAATAAAAGGTCAAAGAAAAGGTTTATAACACCTATGGTCGTCCCCAACTCGAGTATTGCTCAACCATTGCACCCCTGGCAAAATTGCACCTATATAGCAGAAAAAGTGCAAAGAGCAGCTGTATGTTATATCTGCAATGATTATAACTATGCAAGCAGTGTAACAAAAATGATTAATTCTTTGAACTGGCAACCACTTTAATATCGACACATGCATACAGTCATTAGTCATACACTTAGGGTCACTTCTAACCCGATACTTAAATAAATGGGTATAATTTGATTATTAATATTTGGAATTCGTTCTAATTTGGACTGTGTATAAATCAACACACCATACGTAACATACAAGACATTTCTTTTCAATTGATAAGCAAAAAGGTATAAACAACACTGTAAAATCAATATTCACAAAATAACACAGCACAAGACTCGACACTTCAAATTAGATTTTCTCGAGCATGGTTCAATATATTAATTTGAAATAATAGATTATGTTATTTACATTAGCTGTACAAAACTGATCATAACGTTCACCTGTGAGACGGGTGTGTGCACATCGTAAGAGACATCGGAAGACACACTAACTATTAGTTTCTCAGACATACAGATTGTATTGGGATTCGGTGAATTTTCAAATTGTTCGAATGTTGCGTTGTGTCATCATTTTTGTGAATTTTGATTTTACAGTGAAGTTTTTAATTTTTTAAGTTTTATACCTTATTGTCGATGAATTTAAAAGATATGTCTAATATGTACGTATGATTTGTTGATTTATTCATGGTTCAAATGTGAACAAAATCCTTTCACAAATAATCTAATTGTACTGAATTATATACGTGTCGGGTGGCCCTAAGTGTATACCAATACAAAATCAGAAATAACTTGGTAACGTCGACCACAACCACCTAACACATATAAGGAACATGAACTACTTAATGCCACAGTCCCAAACCCAGTACCATAATTATTAACTATTTTTTCACTCGAACAATACGTCGTTTGAATAGCCTCCACTAAAGACTGTTTTTAACCTTAGTGTGTAGTTATGTTAAACACTCTGTCTCAATTAGTGAGATTATTAAAAACTCACTAAAGAGTGCCTCTGTCATACTCAGTGTTGGGAGTAACGTGTACTGGAATCTACATCGAGTGACCAGTAACATATGTGATTTGGGAAAATGTTAAGTACAGTATTGTGTATTTAACACAAGCATGTGCTTCCCTGGCCACGACAAACTCATTAGAAACCAATTCAAGTCCATATTGTCAGTGGAATCTCTGTACATGCAACATCATTAAATGATTGAGATGTAACTGTGTTATGTTGGCCTTAACTCGAGGGAGCGCCGAAAACGAGCGTTCACTAGTTTCGTATGTGGCTGGCACAAATAGAATACGTTTAAGCAGAGAGACATGTCTAACAACATTCGGGTAGATGGTGTCATGACAGTCTCGTCAAATATCTCTGAAAAGGCCCGTTCGAGATTCTAACTTGAATATGTAGATGATCTTCTGTTTGGTAATGTAGGCTAACGTCCAACGAACAATTTATTATTATACCATTCTTATTGAGCGCCCTTATCATATAAAAATCACACGTCCAAAGGCGCTTTACATAAACATATAACATAACACACACATATAACAATAACATTCAAAAGCTTACAAAATATAGAATGCAGGATTAAAAGCATGTGATAAAATTACGGGAAAATGATATAATTTCGATTTTCACATGTTTTAAATAGTACACTTAAACGGATAAGAAATCTACTTAAAATATGGATTGTACATTAGATACACAAAATAAGAAATTATAGATTAAAACTACAACATATAACGCATATGATACAAACTTTAAGAAATGGAAGGATAAATTAAATTAAAGACATCACCCTAGGGCATAATACCATCATGAATAAAGTACACACACTATAATATAATTTTAAAGTAAAATGTTTTAGAGAAAACATAATACAATGTAAATGGATAGTACTAAAAGTGATAAACGAAAAAATGTGTTTTCAGTCCTTTCTTAAATGAACACAATGTTGGCAATCCCCACATCTTAGACGGAAGAGCATTCCATAACTTAGGGAGGGGCAGCAGTCATAAAACTTCGATCACCATACGCATCAGTTCGACTCCACGGTATCACTAACGTAGTTGCTTCATGCTTCGATCTCTCCTCGGTTCGTATACTTGTAACAAGTTCCTGATGTACACTGGTGATGGTTTCCCATGGATAGCTTTGAACATGTGTGTCAGTATTTAATATTGTATTCTTATTTGCACCGGTAACCAATGCAGTTCTTTCAGGATTAGTGTGATGTGACTGTAGCGAGAAGTTCTTGTTACCAGACGAGCAGCTGTGTTTTGAATGTTTTACAATTTCATTGGGAAGTTATTGGGACGCCATATAACAGTCCATTGCAATAATCGAACGGTGATGTTACTAATGAATTGATGAGTGAATGTGTGGCATCTTTAGTAAGATATTGCCGTATATGTCCAATCTGTCGTATTTGAACATAGCACGATCTACTAGAGTGGTGGAACCTATGCTCGGCGTAAATCCCACATATAATGACCAGTATAAAATGTTAATTGCACATGCCGTATATTATTATGTTCTTAAGTCATGAAAACAACTTTCAAAATACTCTTGTCGATAGTTTTAGCTTCATCACGTGACCTTGCAGTTCAATACAGTTATCGCAACGGTGTCGGTCGGCACCCGTTTATATGGGAAACTGCATGGCGTACTTGTTATTTTTTAATTTATCCACCATAACTTGTTGAATATCTTATTTTGATATAGTACATCATTGAGTAAAAACATTTATTGGTCTTAAATCAGAAATGGTATAGAAACTATGTTTCGGGTTAGGTGTAGATTTTTAAAATTCCGATAGCTACCCGAATTGCTCATACACCGTTACAATTTCGGTGGAAATATTCTGTATGTAGTAGTTTTCTTTATAGTCGCCGCCGCCGAGGCACATTGGCGACTGGTTTCTCTAAGTTGTGTATGTAGACATCTTAGTTGTTTATGAAGACAACTGGGAAGGCATCTTCTTTCTTCGCAGAGTGACAAGTCCTGTATCCTCTTTCGAAGGGGTCCCTTGTAGGGCCACATCCTCCACGATTTGTCAGCTCACAACAGCAATAATGGTTCCGGTTTCTTCGCTGGGGTCCTCACGCCATCAAGAAGTCTGCGTCCCACCGTCTTCCTTGAAGGAGATCGCTCTCATTGAAGGATCCGGCTAAAAGAATCCAGCTATCCGTCGTCTCCAGCACTAAGTGGTGCTGTCTCGCCAAGTAGGTAAGTTAGTCGAATGGTACGCTGTATGTATATGTACAGAGTCACGCTGATTCCGATGGCGCGTCTTTCGTCAGCGAAGTCATTGACCCATATTCATGTTGTGAGCTAAGTGGAGGAAAGACCTGGGAAATATTCTCCCAATGATTTGCTTGTTTATATTCGTCTGCTGGACAAGTCACGTGACAGTTGCCTAAGCCTACCGATACTCTCAACGGAATGCTATTGAACCATGCTTCAGCTATGTCGGCGTAATTAGCCTAGAACTATATAAATATTTTAAATACGGATGAAACTGGAAAATACGCCGAGCATAGGAATACGCCGAGCATAGGTTCCACCATTCTAACTGAATTAATACGTTGTTCCATGCACATTTTTGAATCAAACCAAGCACCCAAATTGTGTACACATGCTGAGGGAGTTATCAGTAAATCCCTCACTTTCACCGTTAGGTTTTCAATGTGACGAGCATTTCGTTGACTTGAACATACTATCAATATCTATGTAGTCGCTCTCATACCTCGTCTTCTCATCCGTATGGTATCGTATATAGACGATTGTCAGAAGAAGAGTTGAGGTGACTCGTCGTCATGCGATTTTCGTTGCCACTCTCCTGGTATTTGACTTATAAATTAATTAATTAAATAACTTAGGCTTGTTACATTTTGATGAGTAATTAACGCTCTTGTATACTATGTGGTCCGGGTGTTTGTTCAATATCACCTGCTAAAGATATGAATGCATATTTCAATATATGGTGCACGATTATTGACGATATGATGTTCGATATGCCGAGTATGTGTGCAGTTAAGTGTTTCTACACAGGCATTTGAATATACAGTGCTTCAATTGAAACAATTCCATTCGGATGCTGTCGTCATTGCCAGCTTTATTCAACTAACTTCACTTTATATTAATCTCTTCTACTACTTCTTCTTTTCGTTCTCAGATTTGATATGCTATGTTTTTGAACTTACTTCAAATATGCATTTAAGTGTTAACCATTTTATTTTTAACACCATAACAGTAATATTATCAATTGTTTCACGTAAAAACTTAGAAATTGTTTAGCATATTTCTTGGATTGGTTTCACATTCTGTTCAGTGTTATATATAGTATGCTTCTGGCTATTGTAGAACACAGATAGGGTGAATAATTACCTAACTATGATAAATAAGTTTGCTTTCATTCTAATACCTTTCAGTGTATTGCTGTTAATTGATATGTAAACTGTAGGCTACAGTGATATAGCTTGTTGCGCAACGATCATCGCACAACGCGTTGCATAAAGCATAATTTTTCTGATCTAATCGTTTTTCAATCATGTCGCTAGTGCATTTCTTGTTATTACTATTACTGCTGGGAGTTAGCACTTCGTAGAGTTTGTATATATTCTATTATTTGTACCACATTTATCTCGGTTTTACAACAGAATAATGAAAATACGCAAGTTGTACCAAATGAAAATTCAACCAAGAGTGAATTGATGTGATTGGGTAATGGAAGGTTAACATATTACCATTAGCCAATCAGAAGCCAATTCTATCCCCTTTTTAGGCACGATGTTCAAAATGGCTGTCAGTATAAAAACAAAACTCGTCTCGATCGGGTCGAAGAAGGAAAATGGTGGAAAAACAATTAATTTTGTGTTGTCAGCTTATAACACGGCACTAATATTAATACTAGCAATAACTTGCAATCGTATCGACATTTTTACATCATTTATTCATTCTTCCGAACAGCTAACGTATAAAACTATAAAAACCATACCGAATTTGACAAATAGTGTTGGTAATTCCGTCCTTTGGGGGGGTTTGCATTAATTTGCAAGCAGTTGAATCGTTCAGTATTTATTGAGTGTTTACATACCAGTGGTGTCCAGACAGATGACAACAAGGTAAGACTTGTCAGTAGGTGATTTTACTCCAGATCTATGCACGTATGGCGTCCAGTGGTAGACCGCCTGGGTTCGATACTCGGTCAGGCCACGTATGTAATGAGCAAGGCACCTCACACACATTGCTTAGTACTGGTTAACCACTTAGGTCGTATAAACCTGCCCAGGAAAGCGTGTCCGCAAGGGGTTTGACATTAATGGAACATACATAGTATCCTGTATATACCAATTATCTGTGACATAGTGACAGTCACATAAGCCAGGGCTTGACAAATCACAGTCTAAGTCGTGTTCCGGCAAGTGGCTGTCAACCATAACTTAGTCATGGACAAGTCAAAATTCCATATGTGTAATAATCGGACAGGTTTCAAATAAACGGACCAATTAAACTTAGTTGTAAACTAATCAACTGTTATTGCCATGTACGGGGCAAGCCAATTATTGATCGTAAACCCTACCCACTACATAATATTAATGACATGCATAGGTAGAACGATGTTTCATTTTCCAGCAATTCCTGTCTTATTTTTAAAATTAAAATTTGGCAAATTAAATACAACAATCTTCGGCAATTATTGCTTTGTACTTTAAGTACTATAGTAAGTAATATATCCCCAGTGACCCTAATATCGGTGAATACTAATAAGCAGTGATATCAGTATTAATACAAATGAACCGCACATGTTCATTTTGTGCTTACTATTGACAATTTCCATCGGATTTCTGCAACTTTCCATAGCAAAAACTAGCTGAAATGTCATTTCTACATGTAAATTTACCGTAATTTATTCAAAACTTGTTTTTTCCTCTTACACTTGTAAGTGTTTGTTCATGTTGTTAATATTTAGGTGAATTTCAATGAATTTTAAGATGCCCGCTACTCATGTGATGTCACATGATTGCCTTATATGGCATTTATTGCTATTGGTATGAACTTGTGAGGAAAAATTTACATCGTCATTGGTATCACCGCGTAAATAAAAGATGGAGGCATGTGCTGTTGCTTTCACTTTGTTTTTGATTTAGTTACGATTTATTTCTTACTAACTAATATTGCATAACAATAAAATTGAATAAAATATGATTATGCTTAATTGAGAGTGAACATTATTTGCATAGCTTCGTTTTGGAACACAAATACACAGGTTATTGCTTCTGTCGCCAGTTATGGTATGCCCAGGATAAGTCTTACATTATAAAGCATATCACATAATGTTGTCAAAACCTTGTATTCTTTATATGTTGCGTTTAGGATTTTTTGGGTAAATTGTTCTAGTCGCAAACAAAATTCAGATAGGGGGAGATAATTAAAAAATGTACGCACGTTTTCATTTTATTTTCTGATATAAGATAAATATATCTATAAATATTTGTATTGTGTGTTTTATGTTATTTATCGTCGCTACCGGTTGCCCATATGAGCGACGCCTCCTGAAGAGATTAGTCATTTTAGATTTTTGGAGGATAGTGCAATGATACAGACGGAGACCCATTCCAGAGTCTCCTCTGGTTCTTTTACGTGCACGGTGTAAAGCACCGACACAAGACCTCGGTTTAACGTCCCATCTGAAAGACTGTTAATTTTATTAGGGTCAGACGGGGGATCGAACCTGCGATCCCTGGATTACCAGTCCAGCATGTTACCACTGGACTACAGATCCGTCTGTAAAATATTTGTAATTTTATTTTTTATATTATATATAATATATTATAGCAAAAATGCACAATTCTCCTGCTAGAATTGTTGTTAATCATGAAAACGCTATAAATCATTTTACATGTTGACATGACCCTTGCACCATTGCAGTTGAAATGAATATTTTAGCAAATTAAATGCTATGAAGGATCTTGGTAGATTATAACTTTGCTCCGTATGTTTTTATAAATCATACTATATAATGTTGACAAAGTCTTGTATTATTTTTCTGTTACTTGTAATTTTTTCTGGTAAAGGGAGATAATTAACTGTGATGCCCTGTATCAGTAAAATCAAGGAAAACAATTTGCGACACGATTTCCACAAATCCTTCCTCAATATAAACTTTTATTGTTTAAAGCTGGTGGCCTGAATATAAGAAAGTGAGTCACCGACAGTAAATAGCATAAAACGTATTACTCAAAACACGAAAGAATTTTTCAATTAAAAGTGGCAGGATGAATTTGGCTCTTTCATGATGAGCAGAAAAATCTTCATCTGAATGTACTGTCAGATATACCCAAAACTTGCAGAAACAACCAGGAAGTCATATTTATTCTTGGTTCAGACACTTTCTGGATTGAACCAATCCATGGTCATCAGGAAAGTGGTCTGCATAAGGCATGTGCCACTAAGTACATACATGTGCCACTAAGTACATACATGTACGCGATGGTGCGTAGAAAGAAATGTAATCCCATGTCAGTGCTCCCATACAGGAAACAGGAAACAGTTTTCAGAATGTAGATGCGAAAGATCATGTGCATATGAAACTACTATTCAACAGTACTTACACTATTAATAATCACAATAACAAAAAATAGTGATATACCCATCCTGTTCATCTGTCGATCCACATGTCCTGTAAGCATCATTCGACAGGTAGCATACTTACTGGGGCAAGTCAAATTGACATTTGGGCTAGTCAAATTTGTCAGAGTCACTTGTCTGGGACAAGTCGGTTTGAAAAATATTTGTTGAGTCCTGCATAAGCAATATCCTGTGTATTTGTGTTTCAAAAACAGCTTTGCAAAGAACGTTCACTCTCAATTAAGCATAATGGATTTTATTGTATTCAATATCGGTTAGTATAAAATAAATCAGTACTGAATCATTTAACAAAGTGAAATCAGCAGCACTGACTTCCATCTTTTACTACGCAAGGATACCAATCATCGACGACACGTAAAGGGATATAGTTGGTGGAATTACATCAAACAATGTCCCAGCACAAGTTAGGTAGAGCCATGGCCTTAAACAGCTGCCTTGTGGAACGCTACAATGTAGCTCACTTGGTGAAGACAGTGTTGCATTTACACTAACACGACAACTCCTAGGTCGTAAATAGGAGTCAACCCAGTCTAGACTGTCTAGTGCTATCCCACAAACACCATACTGCTTGTTTAACCCTTTCAACACCACAGACCTCTAAATAGGCTTACAAAAAATGTAGATCCAGATGAGCCGGCTCGTGACGAGCCATCTCATCAGGATCTGCACTTTTTGCCAGTAATATTACTATTTTTAGACATAATTACCCATTTTGATAAATGAACTTGTCCAAATGTGATTTTCTGATTCATTTATTGGTTTAAGAATATCATGGACAAGTCCATGTCAGTTACTTGGTGTTGAATGGGTTAACAAATGAAGCCGCATGCCATGGTCCACAGTATCAAAGGCAGCACTGAGATGGATTGCAATGAGTGCCGTAACTTCCTGTTTCTCCATAGCATCACAAGCCTTAATAAAGCTGATTCACACATATGATGGCGTCTATAGGCAGATTGATTTTCTGCAAGAAGTTTATTTTCACTAACATGATCACTAAATCTAAACATAACTGCCTTTTCAATCAATTTTGATAAAAATGAGAGTCTATAATTGGCAAACTCCAGTTCAAGTCCATCTTTTTTCAGCAAAGGTCTCACAACCGCCTGTTTCCATTTCACTGGAAAGACACCCTCTTGCAACAAGATGTTTACTAGCTTAGTGATGGCAGGTAGCATTTCACCTAAGTAAGAGTTCAACAATTTAGTTGGAAGAATATCAAGATCACATGATTTTGTTTGCAATTGATTTATAAGTTTTCTTACATCATCTTCGACTTAGACCATGATTGTCTAGTGTTTGTCTGCTTTGGAAACAGATTTGTTTGTAGCCTTGATCTCATCATATGTAATACTGATTGGTTTAGCTGTTTAGTGTCTCCTGTTGACCAATTGTTGGAAACTGCAAATAGAAAACAGAAAAAAACAATGAGCTTTTTGCATTGAAACTGATTTTACCAAGTGTCAGGAGTTTAAACCAGTAGCAATATATGCCATATAAGGCAATCATGTGATTTCACAACAGGGGAGGGCACTTGACAAATGTCAATGCACAGCCAATACCTAGCAAAGTCATGACCTGAATGAAAGCTTGCAAGTGTTTTGAATAAATGAAGGTACACTTACCCGTAAAAATGACAATTTCAGCTTGTTTTTTCTGTTGACAGTTTTCAGAAAATGAGAGTGCGCAGTTCATTAGGATTTATTCAAATATCACCGATAACTACCATGGGCATACCAGTATTCTGTCATCTACTTTTAACCTACAGTCAAATGTGCTCGAAAGACCACTTGTATTAATAGATTACTTTTTCAGTTCCTGTTTGTGTTAATGAACAAATAAACCTGTATTAAGAAACTGTTCCTTGTTAGAGACCACTTTTTACCCTTCCCTTTTGTGGCCTCTTAACCCATTTCATTAGGGATACATTTAAAGGCTTTTGCAAACAACATAGATCCAGATCAACCACAGCGTGACACTGCCTGCTGATCAGGATCTATGTTGTTTGCTACATAGCCAAGTGTCTTAGCAAGATCATCTAAATAGCAAACAGCATAGAGCCTGATCAAAGGCAGAGCTGATCTGGTTCTATGTTCTTTGCAAATACTGTTTGAATGGTATCCAGAATCAAATGGGTTAATAAAAGTTTGACTGTACATGTATCAGCAATGTCTTGGTGGGGGGAACTGCATTTTCAAGCATAATAACAATGTATATATTGGATGTTATTTTATACTATTTTATTTATTTATCACATAACTTTGCTTGTATCCAGTGTAAGACAGTCATATCATAATTTCTTACATGTTACTTGTAATAACACCTTGAAGAATTCTGATTTGTTGAGAGAATAATCTTTAAACTTTGTAAATTAAACTTATGTATGCATATTTCTATTTAGTTTATACAAATTTGTTTTAGCTTTGTTTTAGCTTGATTGCGAAACAAGTTGTTGCAACTTATATTAATCACTCTCGAGACCTCATTCCTGGTGGAATCCATCGCCATGTGGGAGAGAGAAGAGGCAATGTGGAATTTAAATGCCTTGCCTAAGGGCACAATCGTAGCAGTTCCAGAACGGCTCGAACTCCGGGCCTTTCACACCTAAACCAAACGCCCTAGCCTACCACTGCGCTATCACAACTTCCACAATTTCAACATATTTCTATTTGAAATGGTACATGGCACAGTGGAATGTTTTATTATTTACATCAATCTAAAAATGAAAATGTTATATTTTATTCTTACTGTAATGACGAATTATGCACAATCATTATTACACAATCGTTGTGTACGTGAGCTTTGTCCCAAATAATAATTGAGCTTAATATTTACTGTCCTTGAATTAACTTCCTTAATTGAAAAGAAATTACCCGCATTCTTTCAATGATAGCTTTTACAGGCTTTGGCTATACACCACTCAATTAATTGTTATCAACTGTAGCTGTAACTTGTTCCAAAACATTAGCAATTTAGCATAGACATTAGCATGAGTCATGGCTGTCTGATTAGTGCAGTGGTTAGCACGCTCGCTTTTCACCAATGCATCCTGGGTCCAATCCTCGGACTGGAAGTATGTGAGATGGTACGGTTGTCGCCAGATCGGACAGGTGGGTTTTCTCCGGTTTCCTCCCACACGAATGACAACATATACGTTTTCATCCGCGTCAACAAGAGTGATTAATATAAGTTGTTAAAACTTTCTTCGCAATCGTTGTAAAATAAATCAAGTTTAAATTTTAAGTCGTGCTGCAAGGCTAGCTCAAATATAAGTTTAATATGTCAGGTGGTTTGCACACATTTGTTGCATGTGGTACCCCCTAGATTCAATAGCAATGGTGTTTGTTTTCAGTGGTCATTCCACCATTAATTGTTTTCATGCAAGACTATGATTGTTTTGTAGGAAACTTGATTTCTTTTTCATGAAATAATCTTATACAACACTTTCAGTGACAGTAGCTAAATATGTTACCGACCCCATTTGTTTTGTAAGTTGTCTTGGTACCCATTTCCACTTGTTATCCCCTTATGATGTCGCCTTCACTAAAATTTCATGCAATACTCCAGTTTTTGTCATTTTGAAACACAACCCATGGTATTTCCCGCTTTTGACGGTATTTCCTGGAGCGGGAGATACCACCCACCTAGGCTGTCCGATTAGCGCAGTGATTAGCATGCTCGCTTTTCACCAATGCAACCCGGGTTCGATCCTCGGACCTAGAAATATGTGATATGTGCTATCACGACTTCCACAATAACATAATATATGAAATGAACATTGAAAACAATTGCAAAATGAATATCCTAACTGAAATCATGATAACAATATGTAAGCATGTATGCTAAATAAGCAATTATTCAAACATATAAAGTGTAAGATTTTCACTTTATATCTGTTTATTTTACTTAAAGTCAAATTTCCCCCAAAAATTCCTGTTCGTTATAACCTCACAAGTGATATGATTGGTTGAGTCGACTGAGATTGGAAGAGTGGAAGTTGATATATGCATGGTTAGTAGAACACTGGGAACTCCCAAGATTCATGGAGTGTAGAAGAGTGGAAGTTGATATATGCATGGTTAGTTAGACATTAGGAACTGCAAGTTGATATATGCATGGTTAGTAGAACGTTGGGAACTCCAAGATTCATGGAGTGTAGAAGAGTGGAAGTTGATATATGCATGGTTAGTAGAACGTTGGGAACTCCAAGATTCATGGAGTGTAGAAGAGTGGAAGTTGATATATGCATGGTTAGTAGAACGTTGGGAACTCCAAGATTCATGGAGTGTAGAATAGTGGAAGTTGATATATGCATGTTTAGTTGGACATTGGGAACTCCAAGTTGATATATGTATGTTTAGTTGGACATTGGGAACTCCAAGTTGATATATGTATGTTTAGTTGGACATTGGGAACTCCAAGTTGATATATGCATGTTTAGTTTGGACATTGGGAAATGGACTCTCAAATTCATAACCCAAATGCTTACACCACTGAGGCACTACTACCGTACTACGACAGTTGAAGAAAACATTTTAGACAATTAAGTAAGCCTTTTGGCGAGCTTAATAGCAAAATTCCAAAACGAGTTTCATAAAATATGGTATGAAATCACCACGAGTGTAAGATCCTATATCACATAACCACAGTAACAACACCATAACTTTGAAGAAAAAATATGTTTCTGTTTGCCAGTATTTTTTGAGCCGTATTACATTAACCCATTCAACCCCAAGTAACTGACATGGACTGGTCCATGATATTTAACCCATTCAACCCCAAGTAACTGACATGGACTGGTCCATGATATTTAACCCATTCAACCCCAAGTAACTGACATGGACTGGTCCATGATATTTAACCCATTCAACCCCAAGTAACTGACATGGACTGGTGCAGGATATTTAACCCATTCAACACCAAGTAACTGACATGGACTGGTGCAGGATATTTAACCCATTCAACACCGAGTAACTGACATGGACTGGTGCATGATATTAACCCATTCAACACCGAGTAACTGACATGGACTGGTGCATGATATTAACCCATTCAACACCGAGTAACTGACATGGACTGGTCCATGATATTAACCCATTCAACCCCAAGTAACTGACATGGACTGGTGCAGGATATTTAACCCATTCAACCCCAAGTAACTGACATGGACTTGTGCATGATATTTTTAGACCAATAAATTAATAAGAAAATTACCTTTGGACCAGTTCATTTATCAAAATGGGTAATTTTATCTAAAAATAGTAATAATTATTACTGGCAAAAAAGTGCAGATCCTGATGAGACCATCTGGATCTACACTTTTCATAAGCCTATTTAGAGGCCTGTGGTGTTGAAAGGGTTAAGCTGCATCCGTAGTAAATAGTCCCTGATAATCGAACAACTTTACTCAAATAATCGACACAATATGTTTAATCACCGTATACCGCTAGTTCATATTTAGCATTTTATTGATCTAAGCAGTTGATTTTCCCACAAATAAAGCATGGACGCAGACAAACTGTATATTTCGAATGTGTATTGCAAGCTGTCAATGCCACGTCGCGACCAATCAGAATCCTTCCAGGTGTTATTAAACGTGTGGATATATGAGATTTTTTGACATAGCTGTATTGCACTGAATACATGCAAAGTTATGTGATAAATATATCGACATTCAACGATAGTTATTGATATTTAACCCTTTCAACCCCACAGGCCTCTAAATAGGCTTATGAAAAGTGTAGATCCAGATGAGCCGGCTCGTGACGAGCCGTCTCATCAGGATCTGCACTTTTTTGCCAGTAATAATTATTACTATTTTTAGATAAAATTACCCATTTTGATAAATGAACTGGTCTAAAGGTAATTTTCTTATTAATTTATTGGTCTGAAAATATCACGCACCAGTCCATATCAGTTACTTGGGGTTGAATGGGTTAAGCCCAAAATAAATTCTTTTTCAGACTTGACAGATTGTTTTTGCTTCTGGACACTGGTTCCACATCATTGATCAGGAAGTCTGCAGCGGAACAACTTGGAGATGTTCAGAAGCTCCACCCATATGAACTTAATAACCTCCTTACAAAGGTATTATACAATCATAGTATATTTTGGATTTATGTTTCATTTATTAGTTAACAGGAATCTGTACATTATATCTTATACTTTATACCAGGAAGTTCTTGATTACAGGAATCTGTACATTATATCTTATACTTTATACCAGGAAGTTCTTGATTACAGGAATCTGTA
The DNA here is from genome assembly GCA_014843695.1 of Archivesica marissinica. Classification (NCBI taxonomy): domain Eukaryota; kingdom Metazoa; phylum Mollusca; class Bivalvia; order Venerida; family Vesicomyidae; genus Archivesica; species Archivesica marissinica. The sequence goes on from CM026390.1 coordinate 53,007,138, forward strand.
CATTATATCTTATACTTTATACCAGGAAGTTCTTGATTACAGGAATCTGTACATTATATCTTATACTTTATACCAGGAAGTTCTTGATTACAGGAATCTGTACATTATATCTTATACTTTATACCAGGAAGTTCTTGATTACAGGAATCTGTACATTATATCTTATACTTTATACCAGGAAGTTCTTGATTACAGGAATCTGTACATTATATCTTATACTTTATACCTGGAAGTTCTTGATTACAGGAATCTGTACATTATATCTTATACTTTATACCAAACAACAAACACAAACAACAACCAAACAACAAACACAAACAACAACCAAACAACAAAAACAAACAACAACCAAACAACAAACACAAACAACAACCTGGAAGTTCTTGATTGCGATTGGCAACAATCAAGAAATGTTAACTATTCTGAATTCAGTGCAAAATTCGATAACAGTTGGCATAACTGTACAGGGATCTGTGACGTCCATGTCTGATGAATTAATTTATAATATAATTAATTGCCGGCGACTATATTTGTTACGCTGTAGAACATATCATATGGTAGGAGCATCATTAATGTTGGCAAAATGTCAAAAAGTTTTGAAAACGTAAATGAAGCATTTACATTGCAATTGTGAAGAAAGAATACCTTCAAAGCGAAAGAACAAAAATGTGCGATGCATGTGAAAATCAGATAAAATGTTATATTATGAAAACGTAATAATAAGTTGATACTCACATATAAAAACAGAAAGTAATAAATTGATGGGAAATGCGATTAAATGGAAACTTTGATCATACATAATTAAGTATTTAAATAAGGTTTCTACCCATGGCTAATCTTATGTGCTTGTTTCTTTGATATATATATATATATATATATATTTCTTCTTACTTTTAATTGTTTCTTTGATATAATATATATATATATTTCTTCTTACTTTTAATTGTTTCTTTGATATATATATATATTATATTTTTCTTACTTTTAATTGTTTCTTTGATATATATATATATATATATATAATTTCTTCTTACTTTAATTGTTTCTTTGATATATAATATATTTCTTCTTACTTTTAATTGTTTCTTTGATATATATAATATATATATATTTCTCTTACTTTTAATTGTTTCTTTGATATATATATATATATATATATTATATATATATATTATATATATATATATATATATTTCTTCTTACTTTTAATTGTTTCTTATAAATATATATATTATTATACTATATAATATATATATATATATATATATATATATATATATATATAGATATATATATATATATATATATTTCTTCTTACTTTAATTGTTTCTTGATATATATATATATATATATATTCTTCTTACTTTAATTTTACTTGATATATATATATATATATTTCTTACTTATTTAATTGTTTCTTTGATATATATATTATTATATATATATATATTATATATTTCTTCTTACTTTTAATTGTTTCTTTGATATAATATAATATATATATATATATATTATACTTTTAATTATTTATTATATATATATATATAATATTTCTTCTTATTTAATTGTTTCTTATAATATATATATATATATATATATATTTCTTCTTACTTTTAATTGTTTCTTTGATATTATTTATATATATATAATATTATATTCTTCTTACTTTTAATTGTTTCTTTTATATATATAATATATATATATATATATATATAATATATATATATATTTCTCTTACTTTTAATGTTTCTTGATATATATATATATATATATATATATATATTCTTCTTACTTTTAATGTTCTTTGATATATATATATATATATATATATATATCATTCTTACTTTAATTGTTTCTTTGATATATATATATATATATATATTTCTTCTTACTTTTAATTGTTTCTTTTAACATTATATCCATGTTGTGTGTATATTACATTCATTGAGGAGATTATGTGTAAGCCGTCCGGCTTGCTCAGTCTACTCAAATAAAAGTACATGTATACAAATAATAGATATTGTCTTCCTTTCAATGCTGTCTTTCAATGCTGTCTTCCTTTCAATGCTGTCTTTCTTTCAATTCCTGTTCATTAATCAAAAAATTGATTTGGGTAAAGTACCTTCGATAAAAGTAGGTCAAAAAAGCAAATCTTTAATAATAGCTTCTGCCGTAAACACATGTAGCCGATACTTTCTGCTTTAAAGTCAGTTTAACGGTCGTCACGTCCTGGTTGCGACATGGTTAATACATTGTTGGTTTTTTTTTTTACTGTTTTCCTGACCATTGATGGAATTCTGCTAAGCAATTAGTGTTCAAATGAAAATCTTAGTTGGTTTAACCTTTAGCATGCTGTAGGCGAAATGAGCAGATAACAAATATGTAATATTTTGCTTACGGTATTTTTCCTAGAAAGTAGGGCTTGTGACATTTCATTCAAATCGTCCCGATGGGACGATTTGAATGAAATGTGACAAGCCCTACTTTCTAGGAAAAATACCGTAAGCAAAATATTACATATTTGTTATCTGCTCATTTCGCCTACAGCATGCTAAAGGTTAAGCTAGACCTTCAAACTAAGGAGAAGCTCAGTCAAGTATCATCTACAGTCAAACCTGTGTTAGTGGTCATCTCTAAGTAGTCAACCTGCATTTATCAGCCAGTTTTCAGATTACCAATATGTTATTGTTATAGATTTCACCTTTATTAAGCAGCCACCTGTGCTAAGCAGCCACTTTCTATTATTCAACTGGTTGACTGTATATTAGGACTTCTATCTAAAACTTCCCCATTCACCTCTAAGCCACCATAAACAAACATGATTTTTCTGCTGATAAGTTGCTCTCAAAAGAGTAGTTTTGTTTCGAGATAATTTGAGCTTCTGGGCTGTAATTTTACAAGCAAAATTCGACAACAGTTGGCATAACTACACGGATCTGTGACGTCCATGTCTGATGAATTAATTTATAATATAATTAGGGATGGCAATGAATGTTCGAATATTCGTTCGAACGTCCGAATATTCGAATATTAAAACCATATTCGAATATTTAAAAAAAAATTCATATAAAATTTTAATAAATTGCAGTTAAATCATAACTTAAAACGATATATATGTTTGTTTAAATTTCAATCAATTAAGTTTCGAAAACAAAGAATGACCCAATGCGTGCCCGAAGGTGCGAAATGTCATCGCGATTTGGCTCCAAATAACAAAGGATGGTGATGACATGTTGTTCACACCTTACTGGGGTCACTAATTGATTAATGCACTCTATTTGACGGGACACACACTGAGAAGCATTTGTTTTACAGGTACTAACTGTAGCCCTTGAAAACATACAAAGAGTTTAATGATTCACACTAAAACATGACTGTCCCTGGTCGGAATGTTTGATGGCAACACATGTGTATGTAATTAACGTTTATTAAACCTATTACTGTCGGCAAGCGGCACCGAGTAAACGAAGGAAATTAAGCTTCTTAGTGTATGACACCCCCGAGAAAGAACAATCGGAACGAACTAAAATCGTACTTGCTAGAAATTGATCCCCACTGTAAACCCCTAGAATGGTGGCGACGGAACGAACACACATTCCCAAAAGTGGCACAAGTCGCAAAGAAAGTACTAGCCGTTCCAACAACGTCAGTTCCGTCAGAACGTATTTTCTCCGCCGCCGGACTCTTGATAAACAAATTAAGGAATAGATTGTCCAGTGACCTTGTGGACAGCATCATATTCTTGAATAAAAACAAGCTGCCTAAGGGGTGTAACATGCATGTAGGTGACACTAACTAGTGTTGTTAAATAGAATGGCCAGCTCTACGGGACTCAGAATATAATGTAAATGTGTTCTATTTGTTTGTGTTTGTTTGTTTGTTCCAATCTAATATAAAGAGATTGTGTTCACTAATTAAAATTGTTGTAATTTAAATTAGTTTATTTCTTCAAACTTATCCCCATTCAGAGAGCGAAATTTTATTTTCACAAACCCACCAAGTCAACAAGCGGAGTTGTTTATCAATCAACACAAGCCGCATATTTAAAACGCCGACAGTAGACTTCACGTTTACATAATTCTAACAAGCCGCCACCACTTTCAATAGAACTGTGTTACCTGAAATTTGCGAATATTCGAATATTCGTTCGAAAGATCATCCGAATATTCGAATATCACAATCACCATTCGTTACCATCCCTAAATATAATTAATCGCCGGCGACTATATTTGTTATGCTGTAGAACATGTCATATGGTAGGGGCTTGATCACTAGACCATATATATAAAGTGAATCTAGCACCTCCAAGAGTTTCATATAAGGAAATCCCACCCCGAGGGTTGAAGATGCGTGCAAAGAACAAGACTCTATCGAGTTCTTTGCACGCATATTCAGCCTGAGGGTAGGATTTCCTTAACCCTTTCAACACCGCAGACCTCTAAATAGGCTTACAAAAAGTGTAGATCCAGATGAGCTGGCTCGTGACGAGCCGTCTCATCAGGATCTGCACTTTTTTCAAGTAATATAACTATTTTTAGGAAAAAAATTACCCATTTTGATAAATGAACTTGTCCAAATGTGATTTTCTGATTCATTTATTGGTTTATGAATATCATGGACCAGTTCATGTGAGTTACTTGGTGTTGAATGGGTTAACTGTAACACTATGGAGGTGCTAGATTTATTTTCTCACCTTTCCTATTCTCTTGATGTACTGTACGAATTATGTCAGCATGCATGAATGGCATATTAATTTACTATAAAGTGATGAGGTCATTGGAATGTGAACATTTAAAAGTAAGCACCACATACATGTTAAGTTAAACGATTTAATTTCTTTGATGCTAAACCTTTACACCCAGCACTGGTAAAGAATCAAATAATCTTTTACTTTCACTATCCTACTAAAAGGAACTAATAAATAAACAAGATTTAAAGGGAGATCAGTCACACTGTGATTAACCCTTTCAACACCACAGACCTCTAAATAGGCTTACAAAAAGTGTAGATCCAGATGAGCCGGCTCGTGATGAGCCGTCTCATCAGGATCTGCACTTTTTGCCATTGATATGACTATTTTTAGACATAATTACCCATTTTGATAAATGAACTTGTTCAAATGTGATTTTCTGATTCATTTATTGGTTTATGAATATCATGGACCAGTCCATGTGAGTTACTTGGTGTTGAATGGGTTAAGAGACGGGATGCTTACAAACAATGCAAGTGCATTGTGGGTTAAATGATAATTGTAGGCACGTGAACAACACATGAATGGTAGCGCTACTTCATTGATTGCGTCATCGATGACGTGTCGCTGTTTTCATAATAACGCAACTTCACGGCAGTGTTCAGATTTTACCGTTATCCAATGAAATGATATAAATTTAGACACGGAAATAAACGGAAACTACTGGACTTGTTCGTGATATCTAATTAGCATAAAGTAGTCCCCTTCTCTATCCAGGTAGACATATTTATCCCCTCCCCCCAAATGGCGCGAAAGGCCAGTCTATAGGTGAGATAAATCCTTCAGCATCAACATTGTAGCTAGTTACAGAGACTTGAATAAAATAATGTTCTCACCAGAACACAGAATTGGTTATATATGTACACTCTACTCCAAGTTGATGTTAGCAATTTGGTGTAATTTGGATCCTTTGTGTAGTTTGATTATGTTTAAACATTTACTAGTACATAATACATTTCCTGTTTTTATGCTAGCTACATCAGTATCTGAGAAGCAGTAACTGGGATACCAGGATAGCTGCTGCCCAAGCTGTCCATGCCATAGCCAAGCATGTACCACAATGGGAACCCAGGGGTGCACCTAAACAAGGTAAGAATGTACCACAATAGGAACCCAGGGGTGCACCTAAACAAGGTAAGAATGTCCCACAATGGGAACCCAGGGGTGCACCTAAACGAGGTAAGAATGTACCACACTGGGAATCCAGGGGTGCACCTAAACGAGGTAAGAATGTACCACACTGGGAACCCAGGGGTGCACCTAAACGAGGTAAGAATGTACCACACTGGGAAACCAGGGGTGCACCTAAATGAGGTAAGAATGTACCACACTGGGAACCCAGGGGTGCACCTAAACAAGGTAAGAATGTGCCACAATGGAACCCAGGGGTGCACCTAAACAAGGTAAGAATGTACCACAATGGGAACCAGGGGTGCACCTAACTAACATGGTAAGAATGTACCACAATGGGAACCCTGGGTGCACCTAAACAAGGTAAGAATGTACCACAATGGAAAACCAGGGGTGCACCTAAATGAGGTAAGAATGTGCCACAATGGGAACCCAGGGGTGCACCTAAACGAGGTAAGAATGTACCACAATGGGAACCCAGGGGTGCACCTAAACGAGGTAAGAATGTACCACAATAGGAACCCAGGGTGCACCTAAACAAGGTAAGAATGTACCACAATGGAAACTCAGGGTGCACCTAAACAAGGTACAAATGTACCACAATGGGAACCCAGGGGTGCACCTAAACAAGGTACAAATGTACCACAATGGGAACCCAGGGGTGCACATAAACAAGGTAAGAATGTACCACAATGGGAACCCAGGGGTGCACCTAAACAAGGTAAGAATCTACCACAATGGAAACCAGTGGTGCACCTAAACAAGGTAAGAATCTACCACAATGGGAATCCAGTGGTGCACCTAAACAAGGTAAGAATGTACCACAATGGGAATCCAGTGGTGCACCTAAACAAGGTAAGAATGTACCACAATGGGAACCCAGTGGTGCACCTAAACAAGGTAAGAATGTACCACAATGGGAATCCAGTGGTGCACCTAAACGAGGTAAGAATGTACCACAATGGGAATCCAGTGGTGTACCTAAGCAAGGCAGGATCGTGATTGGACCGTCTGTTTCTTAAGCTTTCTTGTGACGCCAACGCATATTGTCATGACTTTCAGTTCCAATAATGTTTTCTTGAATTATGCCCACTACTGTACTTTGCTATATTATACTACAGCACATCTGAATGTGGTGGCCTTAACTCCTACACTTCTCATCCAGTTGAATTGAGACCAGGTATATACATCCTCTACATCAAGCAGACAAGTGCTATTACAGTAAAACATGTCTTAAGCAGCCAGCCAAGGGACTCACAGCTAGTGGCTGCTCAGCACAGGTGGCTGTTTAATAGAGGGCAACTGTATAATAAAACCACATATTGGTAATCTGGAAACTGGCTGCTTAATACAGGTTGGCTGCTTAATGTAGATGACCACTAACATAGGTTTGACTGTATTGTGACTCACATTTCAAGTTCATCTTGGTTATGCCCCCCATAGTATTATATTCCACTCTAGTACATCTACATCTGGTCATCGCAACTCCTCCTTCAGTTAGAGAATGCTTACATCTCTTGACATTGATATTAAGTGGATAAGCGCATATCGGTACTATAAGACTCTGGAAAACATTATTTTGATTTGTGTTCCCACTTTTGTGCTTAACTATTATATAGCTCATATGAATCTTGTGCCATCAACTCCTGCAGTTTTCATCCAGTTGGTTGGTATGTATGTTCAATAACCGAGCACATGTTGATGGAACTTCATGTCTGATACAATGTAGCTTCTTAGCATGTTATGACAGTTATGTCACCTTTAAAACAGCGTTGTATTACACAAATTACCTCTGTTAGAATGACGCATCATGAACACTTAAGAAATCTAAAAAGACGTTAATTTTGATCAAGCCATTGTAGAGGTATGTGGCATACATTTTGACGCTGTTCTTGTATTTTATTAATTAGAATGCAGAAATGAGGTGCCCATTGGAGATGGCAAGTTGCTATTCTCAAAGTTTGATCTACAAAATGTCCTGCAGAATGGCGCATCATTACTGGGGTCAGAAGGGGCACAGTTCAATCAAGATGAGAAATTTACAAGTAATGTTTTCCTCGCAGTTTATCTAATTTATATTGAGGTTATTAGAAGTTTTGTCCTATTACATAATTTACTAATAAATTGCTTTAAACTGGCATCCAGAATAATGATATCAAGGAGTTTCAGAGACGTGAAACAAATGTTCAGGTGTTTCCTTAATGTAACACACTTCACACATGCATGCCACTGTAACATGCCATTATCACTGATTGTCGCGAGGTTCAAGCTCCACTCAGGCCATGTCTCTTTATATGAAAAACTTGGCATGTTCTTACAGAGGTTGTCCGCTGGAGCCTGTCCAGGAAAGGTGTTGTTAGATAAACTACCCGCCAGCGATATAGCCCAAAATGGTGCTGATGAAGGCGTAAAACCCAAACAAACAAACTTGACTTGATGAATGTGTTGAACTATTAACTTGTTCCTTGGAAACAGATCAAAGTAACCAACTGACGCATGCACCCAAAACTATTTTTAGGTTCTTGCATATATTGTGTAGGTTCACTCACAATCTACATTTATTTTTAGGTGTCAAATTATTTAATATGAGGCAGCTAGCTTGCGAAAATATTTTATTGCTGCTTTGCATCCTAATTATTCAATGTACAGTACAAAACAAATGAATAAATTTACATAATTCTGTGTGATATACACTATATGGCATTGTTTGGACAAGAATTGTCAATATACTTAGTATGTTGAAGCAAATGAGGTGAACCAAACCTTTATAACAACATTGAAATGGTGGAATGTCGGTGGTTTACCCATAGTAGTATATAAACAGATCTGGCAATTGGACATCTGATCGTTTGTTGCTCCACCGTCTAGCCATACCTCCACCACTTCTGTAAGACGGCGATGCTGGGGCGTGTGTCCCTTATCACAAGGTCGACAACCAGAAGATCCCAGAATCCTATGCTGCTGCTGCGAGATGTGCACGCCGTTGGGAGATCGGCCAGGTTATACCCAGCCCAGAAATACTGCCTAGGGAGACGCCTAGGATCTTCCTCCACCAATAAAAGCTGCAGTCACCATAACACCTGAACTGTACTTCATGGTCACAGTTATAAATAAATAGTGATCACGTTCCTTGTCCATATTTATTTATCAGATTTTAGTAGTAGTAGTACGTTTATTTATCCTCGCCACCGGCGAACCATGTATGCGAGCAGTCTAAGTTGATTATCTGCATCGATTATTTGTGAAGTGTATGTAGAGTTGTAGAATGGTGTCGTGTAGTGTGATGGTGCAATAAAACAACATTATTTATCTGAGGCTATTATAAAATGTAGACATCCTTCTTGTACACAGTAACTATCTGTATCTTGTGTACCAGAAACTACCATCTAGGATAGATACATTTCACACATGTATGTACATAACTTAGAAAACATGGGTTCCATTACTCATGTGGTATTTCTACATGATTATCTCCCTTCTGCTACTTAGATGCCATGTATGTTAGCCAAATCCTTAATGATGTTGAAAAGAGTGGAATTTAACGAATTATTCTGGGAGCGTCATTCCCTCGTCAGAATACCTGTTTCTCTCTCTCTCTCTCTCTCGAGAACTTTCAGTAGGTAAACATGACTGACCATCCAACAGCTCTTGTTTTTTTCACCGTACAGGCCTGGATGAGCGCGATAGACTAGTGTTCCAGAGACAGATGCTGAACAAACGTCTCGGTTTGGATATGGCAGGAAACCTGAAGCTAGACATTGACCATGAGCTATTCACCGATGAGGACCTGCTTACAGGCATGAAGAAGGAACGCCAGGCTCTACCTGATACGGTTATTAGTGATGTTGATGATTTCGTGCTTGTTGCACTTGTGTTTATGTCAGACACTATTGATGGCACATGTGCTATACACCACTGGACGATGATACCTGGCCCAGGTCCTGCTACCATGAATTATGTAGTGTGGTATGCTTATTCGTAGGCAACAGTATTTCATCTTACAATGTGTATGTATACATGTACCGGTAGTTTAGTTCATGCATGTACTAATTTAATTTTAGCTCAATTGTGATGAAAAGTTCATAGCTTATTGAATTCACTCTCGAGTCTGCTTTATGGGATTACCCAGATCCAGTACTAAGCAATGTGGATAAACTTTCTTGCTAGTGGAAACATTTTTCAATCCTACAATTACATACAAGTCTGACGCACTTTGGCTATGCAGCTGTGTTTCAGAAATATTTCATAACTTGAATGATGTAAACTGCATTGCTGGTGCAATGCTGTATAGCTGGTGCAATGATGTAAGCTGCATCGCTGGTGCAATGATGTAAGCTGCATCGCTGGTGCAATGATGTAAGTTGCATCGCTGGTGCAATGTTGTAAGCTGTATAGCTGGTGCAATGATGTAAGCTGCATCGCTTGTGCAATGATGTAGGCTGTATCGCTAATGCAATGATGTAAGCTGCATCGCTGGTGCAATGTTGTAAGCTGTATAGCTGGTGCAATGTTGTAAGCTGCATCACTTGTGCAATGATGTAAGCTGCATCGCTGGTGCAATGATGTAAGCTGCATCGCTGGTGCAATGTTGTAAGCTGTATAGCTGCTGCAATGATGTAAGCTGCATTGCTGGTGCAATGTTGTAAGCTGCATCGCTGGTGCAATGTTGTAAGCTGCATCGCTGGTGCAATGTTGTAAGCTGTATAGCTGCTGCAATGATGTAAGCTGCATCGCTGGTGCAATGATGTAAGCTACATCGCTGGTGCAATGATGTAAGCTACGTCGCTGGTGCAATGATGTAAGCTGTATAGCCTACAGTGGATCATGTAAGTAGCTTTATACAGGGTTTGTCCTAGGTCCCAATTTTTGTGAGATGTGAGAAAGTGAGCGATTGCCTCCTTAAATAGTATCATTTAATAAATTTCAACAAAATAGGGTTAAATAAACATTATGACCACTAAATACAATATTTGAAGATAATGAGTGCTTTACAATAGCCAATGTATTAACTGGACCAAAATTTGTATGAAAATTGTAAAATGTGAAACAAAAGTTTTAGTTTTACTTTAGGGGTGGATCCAGGGTGGGTGGCTCCAGGAGGGGGGTGAAGTCACGGCAGAAACAGATGAATATGGAAATGGTACACACAGACTGTCGTTACGAAAATATGGCAAAATTTGGCCTCTGTTAGAATAATTTTGCAAGTAGCTTTTCTATTTAACAAGTGTTTTGAAACACTATTTGCGATTTCTTGCAAATCGAAAATAAGGTTAAATTTGACCTCTGCTATTCACCATGTGATGGGTTGTTTTGCAGAGTACCTAACTGTACAAACAACAAAGAGATCAGATTAGACCATTCATTTGCAGAAGCCACATTTGTTTGTTTTGGCAGACTGTAGGCATTTCAGTGTATTTTGCATAAAAAGTAACAATTTATCTGTCTTATTATAGAAACAAGTAGCAGACATAGTAGAACAGCAGATTGGTTCCAGTCTCAGTTCCAGAGAGAGGAACCGAGCCAAGCGTAAAGCTAGGATGATGTCAAAGCAAACGTCGAGAGATTCTCCCAAGTGAGTTGATAATGGGATGCAGTTAATGTTTTGCCTGTCAACTGTTAGTTTAAACAATATTTTATTCAAGAATGGTACATAACATGGGAATAGTTGCAATAGCACACAAATGTTTCTTCCATATGATTTTAAGATTGTACTGGACCATGACCTGTGTCGGTAATGCTGTTATACGTTATAGACCAATGTAGGTATGTGAGGTAGAAGACAAATGTGGAGTGGGTGTGGTCAGCCGTATACGGATATAACCCCCCCCCTTAAAACGAAACATTCCTCATAAGTCCAAACATCATATATATGCAAGGAATGTTTTATTTTGTAGCCCAGATCATGATGGTGAACCACCTGTGAAGAAGACGAAGCCCGACAATGGAACAGATAATATCACTGGCATCCTCGGTGATACAACAGAAGAAGTAACTGCTGTTTATAATGTTACTGATGAAAAAGGAGTCTGAGCGCGTATATCCAAACATATTTCCATAAGTGGAGGATTTGGACTAGCAAAATGTGTCCAACCCTGTTTTCTTTCTTCCCTACATATATGTATATAACCAATACTGGTATGTTCTGTTAGATTCTGTATAATACTGCTGGTACATTCTGTTTGGTTCTGTAAAACCCATGCTGCTGGTATGTTCTGTTTGGTTCTGTAAAACCCATACTGCTGGTACATTCTGTTTGGTTCTGTATAATACTGCTGGTACATTCTGTTTGGTTCTGTATAACCCATGCTGATGGTATATTCTGTTTGGTTCTGTATAATACTGATGGTACATTCTGTTTGGTTCTGTATAACCCATGCTGCTGGTACATTCTGTTTGGTTCTGTATAATACTGATGGTACATTCTGTTTGGTTCTGTATAACCCATGCTGATGGTATATTCTGTTTGGTTCTGTATAATACTGCTGGTACATTCTGTTTGGTTCTGTATCACCCATGCTGATGGTATATTCTGTTTGGTTCTGTATAATACTGCTGGTACATTCTGTTTGGTTCTGTATAATACTGATGGTATATTCTGTTTGGTTCTGTATCACCCATGCTGATGGTATATTCTGTTTGGTTCTGTATAATACTGATGGTACATTCTGTTTTGTTCTGTATAACCCATGCTGCTGGTACATTCTGTTTGGTTCTGTATAACCCATGCTGATGGTATATTCTGTTTGGTTCTGTATAATACTGCTGGTACATTCTGTTTGGTTCTGTATAACCCATGCTGATTGAAAATATCAACTAACAACTGTGGTATGTGTGTTTATAGGAAGACTGGCCATTTGATTGTTTCTGCGAGTTGATGATGGCAGACTTATTCCACAGTACATGGGAGACGAGACATGGAGCCGCAACTGGACTTAGAGAAGTGGTCAAACTACATGGAAGGGGGGCTGGAAAGTCCCCTGATACACCTGCTGATCAGGTGAGTTCATTGTGCAATCTTGACTTGTCTTACCATATTACCACTATTGCAACCAATCAGAAACTCATACTCTCGCCATTGTAGCTGATTGATCAAGTTTCTCAATCTACCTAACTTTGGTGTGCAACTTAAGCGTCCTTTTTTTTCGTGTACATGGCCCACACATCAATCCTAAATAGACATGTTCAACATCTCGGTCATATCAGAACATAGAGTATTTTGTGTGTGGTTAGGTCCCTAGTAAAGATTGTTTACAGGCCATGTACCAGTTGACGTGTAGCTCACAGTGATAGTATATCTAATACATGTATACAGCTTCACAGCTAGTGTTATTGAAGCCATTAATTCGGAAATGTTGTTGATTCTTTAAGAGAGATTTGTGTTCAATTAAATAATGGAAATAAAGTTTATCTAATTTTATAAAAACTAACTCAATTTAAGCTTTGGGATATCCCAGTCATGTGGCAGGTGCTCTGGATACGATGAATCTGGATACGATGAATCTGGATGCGATGAATCTGGATACGATGAATCTGGATACGATGAATCTGGATACAATGAATCTGGATACGATGAATCTGGATACGATGAATCTGGATACGATGAATCTGGATACGATGAATCTGGATACGATCTGGATACGATGAATCTGGATACGATCTGGATACGATGAATCTGGATACAGTAAATCTGGATATGATGAATCTTGATACAATGAATCTGGATACGATGAATCTGGATACAATGAATCTGGATACAATGAATCTGGATACGATGAATCTTGATACAATGAATCTGGATACGATGAATCTGGATACAGTGAATCTGGATACAGTGAATCTGGATACGATGAATCTGGATACAGTGAATCTGGATACAATGAATCTGGATACGATGAATCTGGATACGATGAATCTGGATACAATGAATCTGGATACAGTGAATCTGGATACAGTGAATCTGGATACGATGAATCTTGATACAATGAATCTGGATACGATGAATCTGGATACAATGAATCTGGATACAGTGAATCTGGATACAGTGAATCTGGATACAATGAATCTGGTTTCTTTACTACAAGTACAGTCAAAAGAATAACGGTGGCATCCATTGTTTCAGTTACAATTGTTTATTGAACATTAAAAAGGTTCAACCTGATGGATGATCCTGTTTTTAAGATTACCGGTATACCATTAACAACTCTATAACTATCTAACCTCATAATTATCCATTTCACACATGGAACTAATTAATATTGAGTCACAATACTCGTCAAATGTTTTATGTAAAACCCGATTAATCTGTACCAAGGAGTAAATCAAGTTGGACCAAATCGAGTTGGACCAAATCGAGTCGGACCAAATCGAGTCGGACCAAATCAAGTCAGACCAAATCAAGTCGGACCAAATCAAGTCGGACCAAATCATGTCAGACCAAATCAAGTCGGACCAAATCGAGTTGGACCAAATCAAGTCGGACCAAATCAAGTCAAGTCGGACCAAATCAAGACAAAGATGAATTATTAGATTTCATAATTATTGGAATTTATGGAATATATAAAAGTTGTTCCTATCAGATATTGTGGTTATTAAAAATGAGATGATCATAATTACATATATATGGTAGCTAAAGAATATGTTGTAGATCGTGGCAGTGAAACGGCTACGATTGTCAAAGTATCTATTCGTCTTATCTTTATATTATATACAGTCAAACCTGTCTTATGCAGCCAGTCAAGGGAATCACAGAAAGTGGCTGCTTAATAGAGGTCAGCTGTATAATAAACAACATATTGGGAATCTGGAAACTCGCTGCTTAGTACATGTTGTATGTTTAATAGAGGTGACCACTAACACAGGTTTGACTGTATATTATTTATATTATAGATGTCGGCAGTAAATAAACTGTGGTTGTCGGACTTGTCTCTCCGGCTCTTGTCTGTTATAGCACTTGATCGTTTTGGTGATTACGTCTCCGATGAGGTAAATATTCTGTTATTGTTAACACAAATTTAACATTTTAGTTTTGGTGATTACGTCTCCGATGAGGTAAATATTCTGTTATTGTTAACACAAATTTAACATTTTAGTTTTTCCTTTTAGTTTCACTCTGAAAAAGAATTTTAGTTAATTGCACGCTAATTGATGCCTGACATTTTGTGTACTTGCATAAGCCATTACCTTGCACCAAAACACGACCATTATTTGGTGTGAGAACAACCTCTACAATGTTTATTCAGTCAGGTAGTTAACTAGATCACAAGTTCAAAGTTAGGAATAGCTTTTAATTTCCAAAAATGTTGTTATCATTTATTATATTCGTTACAAAATCAGAAAGTGTTTTCAGTAAAGAAATATAACCTTAAAAACATTTTAAATATACTTCAAAATAAATAATCTTATTTGGACTAGAGTAATTTTCATGTTTGGTGTATTAATTTTTTTTATGTAAGATGGAAGCATTTAATGCATACCTACTTATCCTATTTTTGGATAAACAGAGCCATCTCTCTAAGTGATATAATTTTATATTTGTATATTATTTCCACTGTACATTCCATTTAGACTGTGATGATGATGTGATACCAATGGAGCACTTGGCGTACCAAGGCCAATTGGCCATTTAGAATACCTGTGTCAATGGGGCGCTAAGAATAGGCCAATGAGGTGCTATTGTGTTACTTGTGGTGAATGTTTTATGCTTAATGAATTAAAGACAAATTGTATTCGAGATGAAACGTATAAATATCTCATACAGTATTAAACTATGTTCTGGATGGATCTACTGTTATGTTGCAGGAGGTTGTTGCACCTGTTTCTCTGTATGTTCTGGATGGATCTACTGTTATGTTGCAGGAGGTTGTTGCACCTGTTTCTCTGTATGTTCTGGATGGATCTACTGTTATGTTGCAGGAGGTTGTTGCACCTGTTTCTCTGTATGTTCTGGATGGATCTACTGTTATGTTGCAGGAGGTTGTTGCACCTGTTTCTCTGTATGTTCTGGATGGATCTACTGTTATGTTGCAGGTTGTTGCACCTGTTTCTCTGTATGTTCTGGATGGATCTACTGTTATGTTGCAGGAGGTTGTTGCACCTGTTTCTCTGTATGTTCTGGATGGATCTACTGTTATGTTGCAGGAGGTTGTTGCACCTGTTTCTCTGTATGTTCTGGATGGATCTACTGTTATGTTGCAGGAGGTTGTTGCACCTGTTTCTCTGTATGTTCTGGATGGATCTACTGTTATGTTGCATGTTGTTGCACCTGTTTCTCTGTATGTTCTGGATGGATCTACTGTTATGTTGCAGGTTGTTGTACCTGTTTCTCTGTATGTTCTGGATGGATCTACTGTTATGTTGCAGGTTGTTGCACCTGTTTCTCTGTATGTTCTGGATGGATCTACTGTTATGTTGCAGGTTGTTGCACCTGTTTCTCTGTATGTTCTGGATGGATCTACTGTTATGTTGCAGGAGGTTGTTGCACCTGTTTCTCTGTATGTTCTGGATGGATCTACTGTTATGTTGCAGGAGGTTGTTGCACCTGTTTCTCTGTATGTACTGGATGGATCTACTGTTATGTTGCAGGTTGTTGCACCTGTTTCTCTGTATGTTCTGGATGGATCTACTGTTATGTTGCAGGTTGTTGCACCTGTTCGTGAAACATGTGCTCAGACTCTGGGCGTCGTCATCAAATTTCTTGAACCAGATGGTATACAAGGGGTACTTTGCGTACTTCTACAGTTATTGACACAGAAGCAGTGGGAGGTGCGGCATGGGGGATTGCTTGGAATAAAATACCTTCTTGCTGTTAGAAAGGTCAGTAGCGACTACTGAATACTATACAAGATATACTTTTGGGGAATAAAGTACCTTCTTGCTGTTAGAAATGTCAGTTGTTAGAAGTGCTCGATTGCATCCTTAAATTGTGTTATTTAATAAATATTGGTTGGAAACTAAATAGGTTTAAAAGAGACACAATATGACCATTAAATACAACATTTGAATAGAAGTAGTGCTTTATAATTGATCAGTGTATCGGGGTTGCAGGCTTGTGATCAGGAAGGGAAATGTGTAGTTTGTGCCCTGATGTATCTTTAAGATCGTTGGTTGTTGCACAGACATGTTTGAATGATGAATCGTGAATGAATGTGTTACGAATTGAAACTGCCAAGAACAGTCCAGATATTTGTACGGGTTAAATATATTCAAAATGCATAAGTACAGTCAAAAGTCCCCGTTTATATAGCAACCAATCTTATTAATCTGATAATTCAAACTAGCAGTTTACATTTAAACTTTATTTAACAGCCAGCTGTATTAACCAGTTAGTTTTTATCATTTCCTTGACTACTTAGGAAAGGTTTGAATATTTACATACTTGTGCATACATGACCTTCCTGTCATTGTCATGAAGTAGATGTGTTTCTGCTCAATTATTCGAAGAATCAGGAAGGTTGTTGTACTCTCTGAGGCACCCATGTCGACAGCGATGACACTCATGTTGACAGCAATTGTACCCATGTTGACAGCAGTGGCACCCATGTTGACAGCAATTACACCCATATCGACAGCAGTGGCACCCATGTCGACACATGTTTTATGTCAAGGTTACTATTCATCTTGAACAATACATAGTCTGTATTGCTTTGAAACTTCACATAATTTTTTCTTACCAAAAATTCATAATATAAAGTATACTTCAGGTTAGTGTTTTATGTCAGGGTTATCTCTTGAGCTGTTTGAGTCTGTCTTACATTTGTACAAAATTATCCAATATTTTTGTTTATTCTCGCCAGTGCCAATTTGGGCAAGCGAATCTTCTAAGATCTGTGTTGCTTAGTTGACATCATGAGGCATCTCTTCGTAGAGTGACAAGTCCTGTAGTACTTATTTCGAAACGGTCCTGTTTAGGGCCACCGCCTCACTATTGGTCATCTCGCAGCAGCATAGAAACCGACCATGCAGTTAAATATCGGCGCATGTCGCTTCCCGGTCTGTACGTGTTGATCTTCCTGACTGCTGGATAAAGGCTGTGAGTACTCGTAAATCCAGCACGGTCAAGTTGAAAAGACGATGCGCGCACACCGGAAGAGAGTGTGACACTCTGAAGATCCATGTGTCCTAGACTGCTGCTGCGATATGTGCCCCGACCGCGACATGCACGCTGTGAGGAGATTGGCCGTGTGATAAAAATTATTGCTGTTTTATATTTTTTATAGTTTATGCCTAGTTGGATTATGGGTATGTCATGAACCAATCAACACATATACATGTATGTTTATCATCAAAATGTGGGATGCACAAGTCAAATTCAATAACTCTCTCTTTCAATTTAACCAAATTATCTTTCCTCTGGTCTGCGTGTACTTATTGGCTCATGTTTGAACTACTTAATGTATCGGATAATTGTATTTAATTGTATCAAATAAAAGTCAAGTTCAATAACTCTGTCTTCCACTCAGTCCTTACATATAAGTTACTATATCAATGAACTTTGTTAAGCATTCCATGTATTTATCGGGTATGAGCACATGAGTCGAGCGAGTGAGCTTCCAGCCGTTCGTGTTTCAATTTAACTTGTCATTAACGGATAATGTTATATAATGTGACTGCGTTTTCTACATTTTTCAGGACATGACGACAGATCTACTGCCAAAAGTGTTGCCATTTGTATACCAGGGCTTACAAGATGCTGATGATGATAACAGAGCTGTAGCTGCTAGTGCCCTTGTTCCAGTCGCCGACAATCTTGTACAGATTGTTCCACAACAGGTGTGGCCTCACTTACACTAATCTTCGTATTGTAAAATACCCATTGTCAGTACGTTCATGGGGAAGAATGAAGTTTGGTTCTTTTTAAATTGTTGTACATTGTAGATCGGGACCGGGTACTCCCCCAGTGTCTGTAATACTACACGGAGGATCGGGGCCGGGTACTCCTGCCAGTCTCTGTAATACTACACGGAGGATCGGGACCGGGTACTCCTGCCTGTGTCTGTAATACTACACGGAGGATCAGGACCGGGTACTCCCGCCTGCATCTGTAATACTACATGGAGGATCGGGACCGGGTACTCCCGCCTGTGTCTGTAATACTACACGGAGGATCAGGACCGGGTACTCCTGCCTGTGTCTGTAATACTACACGGAGGATCGGGACCGGGTACTCCTGCCTGTGTCTGTAATACTACACGGAGGATCGGGACCGGGTACTCCCGCCTGTGTCTGTAATACTACACGGAGAGGTACCGGGGTCTTCCTTCACCAAGCTAGTCGCAGCTGCCAGCTGTGACTGTAGAAGGTTATTAAATTTGTTGAACTTGATGAATCTTTTATTATCGTTCGGTGTTGAATCTGACTATCGAACACCCAGTTGCTGCCCTGTATGTAGTAATGTATTAAGAGATTTACTTCTGTCTCCGTAGGTACCTGTGATAGTGTTATGTTTGTGGGAGATTCTACTAGACCTAGACGATCTTACAGCGTCTACCAACAGTATAATGACTCTACTATCCACACTGCATGCCCATCCGCAAGCTAATGTCATAGATATGTGAGTTTGAGTTGTTTGCAATCATTTTGGTGCTTTGTATAGAGTATTGAATATGTATGTTTTACCATAGATTATGCTAAACAGCAGCACTATTGAATATGTATGTTTTACCATAGAGTATGCTAGACAGCAGCACTATTGAATATGTATGTTTTACCATAGATTATGCTAGACCGCAGCACTATTGAATATGTATGTTTTACCATAGATTATGCTAGACAGCAGCACTATTGAATATGTATGTTTTACCATAGATTATGCTAGACAGCAGCGCTATTGAATATGTATGTTTTACCATAGATTATGCTAGACAGCAGCGCTATTAAATATGTATGTTTTACCATAGATTATGCTCACAGGGATTCGGCACGTTTGGGAGTACTAGTATATATATTTAAGTACAGGGATTCTACTCTGTGGGATGTCAGATTTCGCATCGATCAGTAAAATGGCCATATCTGAAACAATTTTGTACAAAGCTGTCCAAATATAATGCCTATCCCGAGTCTTTATATTGTTCTTCAAATAAAACACAACTTTAAGCTGCATGCATGTATACTTTGCAAACAATTGCCACATACATTGGCCATAGCAGGTCACATTTCCATACTAGGACATGGGTTCTGTCAGCAACAAAAAAAAATCTTCGCCGGGAGAGTTTT
Organism: Archivesica marissinica; assembly: GCA_014843695.1. Classification (NCBI taxonomy): domain Eukaryota; kingdom Metazoa; phylum Mollusca; class Bivalvia; order Venerida; family Vesicomyidae; genus Archivesica; species Archivesica marissinica. The sequence continues at coordinate 53,027,230 of CM026390.1, forward strand.
AACTGTGAATAACATTATCAATAAAATGTGTTTCCACTAACCTGTATGTTTATTCGGCAAAAATTTACGTCAAAAAGAGATTTCGTAGCATTTTCAATTTGTTTTGAAAATTTCTAAAGCGGCGCAATTCGCATTGAAACCAGCGTTGAAACGAGCGTTCTGATTGGATTATTAGAATGTAACAAGATGTTTTTTTATATATGAAGAACAATCATAATCCAATCAGAACGCTCGTTTCAACGCTCGTTTCAACGTGAATTGCGCCGCTTTAGAATTTTTCAAAACAAATTGAAAATGCTACGAAATCTCTTTTTGACGTACATTTTTGCCGAATAAACATACAGGTTAGTGGAAACACATTTTATTGATAATGTTATTCACAGTTAAAACTCTCCCGTCGAAGATTTTTTTTGTTGCTGACAGAACCCGTGTCCTAGTATGGAAATGTGACCTGCTATGGCCAATGTATGTGGCAATTGTTTGCAAAGTATACATGCATGCAGCTTAAAGTTGTGTTTTATTTGAAGAACAATATAAAGACTCGGGATAGGCGTTATATTTGGACAGCTTTGTACAAAATTGTTTCAGATATGGCCATTTTAAAGATCGATGCGAACTCTGGCATCCCACAGAGTAGAATCCCTGTACTTAAATATATATACTAGTACCCCCAAGCGTGCCGAATCCCTGTGATTATGCTAGGCATTGAATGGAAAAATTACAGAGAAATTTGTTTGCATAGTACAAACTACTAGACTGTTTCACTCATTTACCAATGAACGATTGGATATACAGTGTACATAGGAACATTGTGCGTTCTGTGAGTATTTAGCCACTATTGATAGTTGGTTTCAAAGATCACCATATGGTCCTCAACATGTGCCTGTTGTCTCTTGTGATGCACACACATGCACATTCAACCAACGACTGTATATCCAAACTGTTGTGTGGACTATTGGGGTTTTATAGCTTTTATAGATATTTCAATGGATCCGTTGTCTTGTTAATATCCTGTAACATAAACACTATTGTTTCATTATCCTAGGATTGCCAAGCCTTTAACAGAACTGGTACCAAGGTTGTTGCCATTCCTACGTCACAATATTCCCTCGGTGAGGAAGGCTGCACTGGATACCCTGAATACACTGTTAAACATACAGTCAGCAAAGGTATTTCCTCTTATATACATAGTCAGTAAAGGTATTTCCTCTTATATACATAGTCAGCAAAGGTATTTCCTCTTATAAACATACAGTCAGCAAAGGTATTTCCTCTTATATACATAGTCAGCAAAGGTATTTCCTCTTATATACATAGTCAGCAAAGGTATTTCCTCTTATATACATAGTCAGCAAAGGTATTTCCTCTTATAAACATACAGTCAGCAAAGGTATTTCCTCTTATATACATAGTCAGCAAAGGTATTTCCTCTTATATACATACAGTCAGCAAAGGTATTTCCTCTTATATACATAGTCAGCAAAGGTATTTCCTCTTATAAACATACAGTCAGCAAAGGTATTTCCTCTTATAAACATACAGTCAGCAAAGGTATTTCCTCTTATAAACATACAGTCAGCAAAGGTATTTCCTCTTATAAACATACAGTCAGCAAAGGTATTTCCTCTTATATACATAGTCAGCAAAGGTATTTCCTCTTATAAACATACAGTCAGCAAAGGTATTTCCTCTTATAAACATACAGTCAGCAAAGGTATTTCCTCTTATAAACATACAGTCAGCAAAGGTATTTCCTCTTATAAACATACAGTCAGCAAAGGTATTTCCTCTTATAAACATACAGTCAGCAAAGGTATTTCCTCTTATAAACATACAGTCAGCAAAGGTATTTCCTCTTATAACATAGTCAGCAAAGGTATTTCCTCTTATAAACATACAGTCAGCAAAGGTATTTCCTCTTATAAACATACAGTCAGCAAAGGTATTTCCTCTTAAATACAGTCAGCAAAGGTATTTCCTCTTATAAACATACAGTCAGCAAAGGTATTTCCTCTTATAAACATACAGTCAGCAAAGGTATTTCCTCTTATAAACATACAGTCAGCAAAGGTATTTCCTCTTATATACATAGTCAGCAAAGGTATTTCCTCTTATATACATAGTCAGCAAAGGTATTTCCTCTTATAAACATACAGTCAGCAAAGGTATTTCCTCTTATATACATAGTCAGCAAAGGTATTTCCTCTTATATACATAGTCAGCAAAGGTATTTCCTCTTATAAACATACAGTCAGCAAAGGTATTTCCTCTTATATACATAGTCAGCAAAGGTATTTCCTCTTATAAACATACAGTCAGCAAAGGTATTTCCTCTTATATACATAGTCAGCAAAGGTATTTCCTCTTATAAACATACAGTCAGCAAAGGTATTTCCTCTTATATACATAGTCAGCAAAGGTATTTCCTCTTATAAACATAGTCAGCAAAGGTATTTCCTCTTATAAACATACAGTCAGCAAAGGTATTTCCTCTTATATACATAGTCAGCAAAGGTATTTCCTCTTATAAACATACAGTCAGCAAAGGTATTTCCTCTTATATACATAGTCAGCAAAGGTATTTCCTCTTATATACATAGTCAGCAAAGGTATTTCCTCTTATATACATAGTCAGCAAAGGTATTTCCTCTTATAAACATACAGTCAGCAAAGGTATTTCCTCTTATATACATAGTCAGCAAAGGTATTTCCTCTTATAAACATACAGTCAGCAAAGGTATTTCCTCTTATAAACATACAGTCAGCAAAGGTATTTCCTCTTATAAACATACAGTCAGCAAAGGTATTTCCTCTTATAAACATACAGTCAGCAAAGGTATTTCCTCTTATAAACATACAGTCAGCAAAGGTATTTCCTCTTATAAACATACAGTCAGCAAAGGTATTTCCTCTTATATACATAGTCAGCAAAGGTATTTCCTCTTATAAACATACAGTCAGCAAAGGTATTT
>CM026390.1:53031201-53073437 GCA_014843695.1 Archivesica marissinica
AGTCAGCAAAGGTATTTCCTCTTATATACATAGTCAGCAAAGGTATTTCCTCTTATAAACATACAGTCAGCAAAGGTATTTCCTCTTTTAAACATACAGTCAGCAAAGGTATTTCCTCTTATATACATAGTCAGCAAAGGTATTTCCTCTTATATACATAGTCAGCAAAGGTATTTCCTCTTATAAACATACAGTCAGCAAAGGTATTTCCTCTTATATACATAGTCAGCAAAGGTATTTCCTCTTATAAACATACAGTCAGCAAAGGTATTTCCTCTTATATACATAGTCAGCAAAGGTATTTCCTCTTATAAACATACAGTCAGCAAAGGTATTTCCTCTTATATACATAGTCAGCAAAGGTATTTCCTCTTATAAACATAGTCAGCAAAGGTATTTCCTCTTATAAACATACAGTCAGCAAAGGTATTTCCTCTTATAAACATAGTCAGCAAAGGTATTTCCTCTTATAAACATACAGTCAGCAAAGGTATTTCCTCTTATATACATAGTCAGCAAAGGTATTTCCTCTTATAAACATACAGTCAGCAAAGGTATTTCCTCTTATATACATAGTCAGCAAAGGTATTTCCTCTTATATACATAGTCAGCAAAGGTATTTCCTCTTATATACATAGTCAGCAAAGGTATTTCCTCTTATAAACATACAGTCAGCAAAGGTATTTCCTCTTATATACATACAGTCAGCAAAGGTATTTCATCTTATAAACATACAGTCAGCAAAGGTATTTCCTCTTATATACATACAGTCAGCAAAGGTATTTCATCTTATAAACATACAGTCAGCAAAGGTATTTCCTCTTATATACATAGTCAGCAAAGGTATTTCCTCTTATAAACATACAGTCAGCAAGGTATTTCCTCTTATAAACATACAGTCAGCAAAGGTATTTCATCTTATAACATAGTCAGCAAGCAAAGGTATTTCCTCTGCACTCCATTATATACTGCTTACCAGATCGGTAGCATCCTACACTGCACTCCATTATATACTGCTTACCAGATCGGTAGCATCCTACACTGCACTCCATTATATACTGCTCACCAGATCGGTAGCATCCTACACTGCACTCCATTATATACTGCTTACCAGATCGGTAGCATCCTACACTGCACTCCATTATATACTGCTTACCAGATCGGTAGCATCCTACACTGCACTCCATTATATACTGCTCACCAGATCGGTAGCATCCTACACTGCACTCCATTGTATACTGCTTACCAGATCGGTAGCATCCTACACTGCACTCCATTATATACTGCTCATCGGATCGGTAGCATCCTACACTGCACTCCATTATATACTGCTCACCAGATCGGTATCATCCTACACTACACTCCATTATATACTGCTCACCAGATCGGTAGCATCCTACACTGCACTCCATTATATACTGCTTACCAGATCGGTAGCATCCTACACTGCACTCCATTATATACTGCTCACCATATCGGTAGCATCCTACACTGCACTCCATTATATACTGCTTACCAGATCGGTAGCATCCTACACTGCACTCCATTATATACTGCTCACCATATCGGTAGCATCCTACACTACACTTCATTATATACTGCTTACCAGATCGGTAGCATCCTACACTGCACTCCATTATATACTGCTTACCAGATCGGTAGCATCCTACACTGCACTCCATTATATACTGCTTACCAGATCGGTAGCATCCTACACTGCACTCCATTATATACTGCTTACCAGATCGGTAGCATCCTACACTGCACTCCATTATATACTGCTCACCAGATCGGTAGCATCCTACACTGCACTCCATTATATACTGCTTACCAGATCGGTAGCATCCTACACTGCACTCCATTATATACTGCTTACTAGATCGGTAGCATCCTACACTACACTGCACTCCATTATATACTGCTCACCAGATCGGTAGCATCCTACACTGCACTCCATTATATACTGCTTACCAGATTGGTAGCATCCTACACTGCACTCCATTATATACTGCTCACCAGATCGGTAGCATCCTACACTGCACTCCATTATATACTGCTTATCAGATCGGTAGCATCCTACACTGCACTCCATTATATACTGCTCACCAGATCGGTAGCATCCTACACTCACTGCACTCCATTATATACTGCTCACCAGATCGGTAGCATCCTACACTGCACTCCATTATATACTGCTTACCAGGACGGTAGCATCCTACACTGCACTCCATTATATACTGCTTATCAGATCGGTAGCATCCTACACTGCACTCCATTATATACTGCTTACCAGATCGGTAGCATCCTACACTGCACTCCATTATATACTGCTCACCAGATCGGTAGCATCCTACACTGCACTCCATTATATACTGCTTACCAGATCGGTAGCATCCTACACTGCACTCCATTATATACTGCTCACCAGATCGGTAGCATCCTACACTGCACTCCATTATATACTGCTTACCAGATCGGTAGCATCCTACACTGCACTCCATTATATACTGCTCACCAGATCGGTAGCATCCTACACTGCACTCCATTATATACTGCTCACCATATTGGTAGCATCCTACACTGCACTCCATTATATACTGCTTACCAGATCGGTAGCATCCTACACTGCACTCCATTATATACTGCTTACCAGGACGGTAGCATCCTACACTGCACTCCATTATATACTGCTCACCAGATCGGTAGCATCCTACACTGCACTCCATTATATACTGCTCACCAGATCGGTAGCATCCTACACTGCACTCCATTATATACTGCTCACCAGATCGGTAGCATCCTACACTGCACTCCATTATATACTGCTCACCAGATCGGTAGCATCCTACACTGCACTCCATTATATACTGCTTACCAGATCGGTAGCATCCTACACTGCACTCCATTATATACTGCTCACCAGATCGGTAGCATCCTACACTGCACTCCATTATATACTGCTCACCAGATCGGTAGCATCCTACACTGCACTCCATTATATACTGCTTATAAATCAGGCTGGTAGTACCGGTAGCCTATTCGACTGCAAATTTTTTTTAAATGAATGAATTATTTAATAGACTTGTGACAATGTGTAAATGAGTCACACTTTAGACACCATTGACAAGCAACACAATATTGCTATTTGCATATATGTAATGTATGCAGATTGACTGAATTGCACAAGTTTGTAAAATTCTACAATATAGCCTTGAATTTGATATCAAGATTATCATTCTACCATTACAGGTTCACATGTTTTTCTTGTGTCAATTATGTTGGTTTCCATACAGCGTCACTCAAATATTCCGTTTTCTTATCTCATTTAGCAGTCGGCCAACACCTGGTTGCCCCCTCTGCTGCAGCACCTATTGTGTCATGTATACCAGAGATCCCTACTCGAGACTCAGCCAGACATCCTCTTAGTCGTGATCCAGGTTTGGTCGTGCTTGTTGGACAGGTCACCTACAGAGTTCGTAGTGGCAGCAGCTACACCGTGGATGGGGGTGTGGTTATCCCTGGCTATGCAACCTTCTAAGATACCATATGATCATAACTACCTCGTTGAGGCCAAGCACCCTGGCAGGGTAAACATTACTGTAATAGTTTGTGCTAAATGTTATTGTCCCGTTTTCTATTTGAACCAGCCCTATTATCCCTACATATGAATAATCATTAAGCGTGTAATGAACAGCTATTGAAATTACAGTTTGTGTGTGTCCCACATTTGCAGATGATGGACATGACACATTTGTTATTTTCCTTCTATTTTAGTGCATATTTACAAAATGTATCCATCGTCCAGTTGTTTAATCCTTTCCCACAGAGAATCTCTGCTCGACACCATTACCATCGACACATATATTGTCACATCGACACATATATTGTCACATTTTGAAAGTCGATCAAACAGCAACATAGTGGATACAACCACTATGCATTCCCAGTAATCTCTGTGGAGATTGAATAGACATGATGCCTGTTTATCCATTGATCATGATAAATGATGGTTGTCGTATACATGGAGATACAGTTACATATATAGTTGTTGCACCTATGCTCGGCATATTCCTATGCCCGCCATATGTTTGGGGAATATCACCCTTGGTCGGCACTATATACCCCATCAACTTCCCCGGATAACATATAATAAACACGTTCATCAATGCTGATATGTGAAAGATATATTTACATTGTATTAATTTGAGTTGCAGAACAGTTCTATTTTTATGAGAATGACGTATAAATTCAAGGGAGTGAATCAGGGCTGCTTTGACTTCTCTTGTTGATTGTTGTGATAGTACAAGTTATGCTTCTGTCATATTCATTGTTTTATGTTCTAATAGGGTACATTATATAACGGGATTATTTTGTCACGGTCTCAAAAATGTTATATGTTGTCAGGTAAAAGTAAGTGAAGTCAATACACTGTAATTTAATATCCACCATGGTTTCTGCTTAGCATAAGACATTACAATAAATTCAAACGGCATTAACTGGAGATTCTATCCTACGACAATATGCTGATTTATCACGATCAAAGTAAAGTACTTTGGTGTTAAGGTGAATTGCCTGTTACTATTTGATCAGGCAGCGGATGCCGTGTCACATAGAAATCGTCAGTCGGTGGAAAATGAAGACCAGGCTTCTACAGACAGCAAGGATAGACCAGAATACATTGCCGGGTACGAATCTGTCAACTCGTCCGTCCAGGAGAGAGATATCTGCGTAATGCGGTCCAGGATCACTGCAGCACAGTAAGATGCATAAAATATATCCTTCAGTCATACACCTCGAAATGTTATTCAACCATGCAATTTTTATTTTTGTCTTAAAATATTGGATATTTTGCTATTTTATTTCTCCCAAAAATAGTCCATACCTGATCATTGCTGAAATCTACTGTTTTAGTTTAGTTGATCATGTGTATGTACTGCAGCTACCAGGTGTTTGATTGTCTTCTACTGTCATTGTGGTTGTAATTGGAGAAGATCCATTCTGTATTGGTGGGATGCTAAAATTTTACTTTAGTTGATCATGTATATGTAATGCAGCTACCAGGTGTTTGATTGTCTTCTACTGTCATTGTGGTTGTAATTGGAGAAGATCCATTCTGTATTGGTGGGATGTTAAAATTGAATTTACTCGCCCAGTTGCTTGATCGAACATACTTATATAGTGAGTTGTAATGATGTTTCTTGTAGATTACTGGGTAGCTTATGTAGCAAGATCACGCAGCCGGTATCCAGTCTTCCAGAGAATTGTGAAAAACCATCCGACTCCCTGGCTAAACTACTTGTCTTCCATCTCAACACAAAGTCAGCAATACAGAGGATTATCATAGCAGAGGTTGTGCATGCCTGGGCTGCTACAGGGGTATGTACATGGTATAGCCAGCAGGAAAACATCTGACAGTCGGTGTACAAGGTGTGGTGCATGCCTGGGCTGCTACAGGGGTATGTACATGGTATAGCCAGCAGGAAAACATCTGACAGTTGGTATACGAGGTGTGGTGCATGTCTGGGCTGCTACAGGGGTATGTACATGGTATAGCCAGCAGGAAAACATCTGACAGTCGGTATACAAGGTGTGGTGCATGCCTGGGCTGCTACAGGGGTATGTACATGGTATAGCCAGCAGGAAAACACCTGACAGTCGGTATACAAGGTGTGGTGCCTGTGCTGCTACAGGGGTATGTACATGGTATAGCTAGCAGGAAAACATCTGACAGCCGGTATACAAGGTGTGGTGCCTGGGCTGCTACAGGGGTATGTACATGGTATAGCCAGCAGGAAAACATCTGACAGTCGGCATACAAGGTGTGGTGCATGTCTGGGCTGCTACAGGGGTATGTACATGGTATAGCCAGCAGGAAAACATCTGACAGTCGGTATACGAGGTGTGGTGCATGTCTGGGCTGCTACAGGGGTATGTACATGGTATAGCCAGCAGGAAAACATCTGACAGTCGGTATACAAGGTGTGGTGCATGCCTGGGCTGCTACAGGGGTATGTACATGGTATAGCCAGCAGGAAAACACCTGACAGTCGGTATACAAGGTGTGGTGCCTGTGCTGCTACAGGGGTATGTACATGGTATAGCTAGCAGGAAAACATCTGACAGCCGGTATACAAGGTGTGGTGCATGTCTGGGCTGCTACAGGGGTATGTACATGGTATAGCCAGCAGGAAAACATCTGACAGTCGGTATTCAAGGTGTGGTGCCTGCCTGGGCTGCTACAGGGGTATGTACATGGTATAGCCAGCAGGAAAACATCTGACAGTCGGTATTCAAGGTTTGGTGCCTGCCTGGGCTGCTACAGGGGTATGTACATGGCATAGCCAGCAGGAAAACATCTGACAGTCGGTATACAAGGTGTGGTGCCTGGGCTGCTACAGGGGTATGTACATGGTATAGCTAGCAGGAAAACATCTGACAGTCGGTATGCAAGGTGTGGTGCATGTCTGGGCTGCTACAGGGGTATGTACATGGTATAGCTAGCAGGAAAACATCTGACAGTCGGTATGCAAGGTGTGGTGCATGTCTGGGCTGCTACAGGGGTATGTACATGGTATAGCTAGAAGGAAAACATCTGACAGTCGGACAGACCAGGTGCATGCGCACACTATTTAATTTTAGGCAGCCCAAAAAGTGGTGGAATTAAAGTAACATCAAGTTTTCTAAGCCTGATAAAACTTATTTTACAAATACAAAATAAACAAATATATACCATGAAAAAGAATGGAAATATGCACACATTAGTTTTTGTTGTATTACTGATGATTCTGTTAGATCTAAGCCAACTATGGCGGAAAATGTAAGTGTACAGATAGTGGGTCTTCTCTTGAATTCTAATCAGCCTTTTAATGAGAAACATTAGTCAGTTACTGCCCCTGAATACTTACTGTAAAAATTGGTTCAATTAATTAACACGATTTTGATAAAATTACATTTATCCTAACGCAACATCTGTTTAGACGACAACAGTAAAAACAAAGGATTCCAACTAAAAGGACCAATATACATTTAGGGATAAATCTGACTTTATCCATCAAGGGATGTAATAGAAAAACCAGTAATGTCTCTCATTGCCCCGTTTGGAGCCTCACTATCGGCAGTTACCTCCCTCAAGTGCTATCGGCTGTTACCTCCCTTGATATTGGCTGTTTTGTGTTATTTCATATATGATGAGCTGACCTAATTATTGAAGTAAAAGAAATGACTGTGCAGCACAATTGTTTCAAGTTATATGAACAAACTTTGATGCCAATCCAGTAACCATTTTGAAAGCATAACTCTTTTTAGCCAAACTTTGGCACCCATTGGCGATGCTCTTGTTGAACGAAATACTGTAGTTTTGGTGGTTATGAGGAAACTGTAAATAGTTTATATGTTCGTCATCTTCAATCTTACAGTTGTGCGATTGTCCCGAGGAAGTGAAATCCAAGTTGTTGGAAAATCTAACCGAAGGCATTTACTATGAAGAAATAGCACTGGGGTTTACACGCTTGCAAACAGAGTGTAGAGATTTCATTGCTTCTCTCAAACAACAGGGGATCGACATGGACCAGATCATACCTCCAGGGTAATATTTAATACTCCCATTCACTTATAGATATTAATAACAAATTGGTCAAGCAGTTTATTGGCCACTATGAGCTTAAGGTTTTGAATTTGAGTCTTACCTAATCATTAATGATGTTAATTTATACACATTTATTTTAGCTCGATTGCGAAACAAGTTTTACAATGTTAGATTAATCGCTTCCGAGACCTCATTCTTGATGGAAACCATCGCCACGAGGGAGAGAGAAGATGCAATGTGGAATTTAAGTGCCTTACCTAAGTGCACAATTGAACCATAACTGTGAATATAATCTTGGTTTACGGGTATTATTTCAAGAAACAATTCAACAGTTTGACATTATTGGCAGGTGTTTGTGCTGCTTATATCTTTTGTCGCTTAGGATGATGATAAAAAGGAATGACGATGACGTTGGATTAATCAAAGGTCGTAGCTACATGTTTTATAATAAACTGTTATGTTTGTTTAATAATTATGTCAATAAACTTTGATTAAAGGGAAGAAACTTTAAGAAAGTAATTACGAGGTGTCATGTGTTAACAGTTTGTTGCAGAAATATTATGAAGAGGAGGTCTTAGATTGGTTTAATTATTTCAATAAAGTTGAATAAAGGTATGTTTCATCCCGTCGTGTTTAGCTGTATTACAATGCAATGTTTTTATCACAGAATCAGATAAATTAGCATCAGTTTTCAGACGAGCATCATCCGAAATACTTACCAAATATCTGAAATTACATCATACATACGACCACATTAATGCAATGTAGCCAAGAATCGAGTGATAGTTTCAAGTACTCTATCGGAACGGTGTCGGAGTACTCAATTATCCAAATTGCTACTCTTATTATTACTGATGGGACTTGACATATTTCAGGAATTTGGCTGTCCGATTAGCGCAGTGGTTAGCACACTCGCTTCTCACCAATGCAACCCAGGATCGATCCTCGGACCGGGAAGTATGCGAGATGGTACGGTGGTCGCCAGATCGGACAGGTGGGTTTTCTCTGGGTACTCCGGTTTCTTCCCACACGAATGACCACATTTATGCTTTCATCCTCGCCAACGAGAGTGATTAATATAAGTTATTAAAACTTGCTTCGCAATCGTTGTAAAATAAAGTTTAAACTTAAAATATTTCAGGAACATAATATCTCTCGACCAAGCCCAGATGCTCGTTACTCAAGTCTATGAACAAGTGAAGTCAACAGTGAGACCGCGCAGTTTACCAACGTTAGAGGATAGGCGGTCACAATTACACACCTCCGTGTTTCAGATTACTACAGATCAGCAGATGCTGTCTGTCAGGTACATATACACTGCAACTAATTAAATATTGTTATGTGTGAAGTCCAAGCATTCATATCAACATATCGTTCACAATATCAGATCTGAAAAAGGAATTCCATTAACACCAGAGGCAGATGCAGACATTTTAATATGCGACTTGTATATGCAATTATGGGGTAAGTGATAAAGCAACAGTAATTTTAAATTAGATATTCTTAAAATCGCTATTAAGCTCCTTCTGATAAGTTTTTAAAATATTTGTTTACAACCAGACATATTGAATATGATGATAACTTGTTGCTGACAATTTTCCTTTAAGCCTTATACCGTTAGTGTTCCGCTCTCTATCATGTTGTGGATCAATTAATAATTTATTGTATGCAGTTATTTACACGATATGGATACAGTCTAGTGTTACTGTGCAGTTATTTACTCACGAAAAGATGTCCAGTTTCACCTTGCAAACTTACTGGCTGACCGCCTCCATTGTGTAGTTGGTACGATCGCCGACTTGTATACCACTGTAACCTATCATCACTGATGGTCATGGGTTCGAGCCCCGTTCAGGCCATATCTATTGGGGCTTTTAGTAGTGGTTAACTGATATAACCCAAAATATTGGTCACGGGTTAGAGCCCCGCTCAGGCCGTGTCTCATTTATATGAAAACGTTGGCAGTTTCTTACGGAGGTTGGTGCACCCAAGTACTGGTTAACCGCTGGAGCATGCCCAGGAAAGGTGTTGTTAGGTAAATTGCCCGCCGGCGATATAGCCCAAAATGGTGCTGATGCAGGCGTAAAACCCGAAATATAACATAACATATATATATAACCCAAAATGATGAAAGGTGTAAAACCAGAACAAACACGATATGAAATTGTAGTGGATCAGTGGTCCGGAGGTTAACACGCTGGACTTGTAATCCAGGGTCGCATGTACGATCCCCTGCTATACTATACTAAAATTACTTGTATCATAGTCTTTTGGATGAGACCTTAAGCCGGGTGCTTGTGTCGGTGCACTGTGGACTTAAGAGAACCAGAGGAAATTCTAGAATGGGTCTCTGTCTGCATCATTGCACTATCCTCCAAAATCTAAAATGACTAATCTCTTCAGGAGGCGTCGCTCATATGGGCAACCGGTAGTGGCGGTAAATAAACATAAAACACACTATATGAAATCAACATGTTTGGCAAGGTTGTTACCAACAGTCTATCCTATGTTTAATTAAAAATACTTTCTTTCACCATTCAACTGTCAAAATAAATTAAGCAACTAGTGGTCATGTATCTTCTAAGAAATATGTTTGTGTTTACTTATGTGGTACTGCTAGCATGGGAACAGGCGTCGATATATTTTGCCTGGTCAGTCAAATAAATATATTTTAACACCGAGACTATTAATTGGGCCGTATTGAGTTTCTGAACATATCAACGCCTGGGGAAACTGGCAGGGTTTCCCATGAAATTATTAATCCTATTAATAGGCCTATTAGCAAGTGACTTAAGTAATGACGTACTTCAATCGAAAGCGAGGCACTGCAATGCTGATAAAACTTTATTATTGGCCGCCATTGTGTATGGGTCAACGGAACGATAAATAGTTTTAAAAAGTACAATGTGCGTCTGATTTGACATATTTACTCAATAGTTAAGTCGTCCTTAGTTCAATTACACCGAATCGATCAATTACCATCTAAATGTAATATTTAAAATCCGCCATCTCGTCGATATAACACAGAAACGGGACATTATATGTAAATGAGTCTACCGGAACATTCGTGTATATTCGGAAATGATCGTGTATAATCGTGCCTGTTCGGCGATTTCAGCCATCTTGTCGATATAACACAGAAACAGGACATTATATGTAAATGAGTCTACGGGAACATTCGTGTATATTCGGAAATGATCGTGTATAATCGTGCCTGTTCGGCGATTTCCGATAGAATTCCGTTTCTATATTTAGCGATATTATCTTGTAGAGAAGAGTCGTTCTTCAAATCTACACCCTCAAAAAAGTGGGTTTAAGTAGATGGCGCTATGATCGGAAATCCAGTTTCCCCAGGCTGTCATTTGGCTAGAAGTTAAAAAGTGAAAAATCGACAGACTGGAACCCAGGCTAGGGTACTGCCTAATGTCACACAAAATAAACAGTTTAATGCATGTAGGAAATAATTTCTGTGAATGGATGGCATTTTCATTAGTCACAGTCTTCCTGGTGAAGAGGCTACCAAAATGTCACTAATAGAACACAATGAAATTAAAACACAAACACAGCCACATAAAAATCACAACTTGCCATAGTAGGCAAAAGAAGCACAGATTCTTTCTTCGCTCATTTATCTGACTAGACAATTTTGGTGTATGAACATTTATATTGCACAACTCATGTCAGGAGACCAAATGTATTACGAGTGTATGGAGTCAAAGACCCAATTACTGCATGCTGTATTAAGAGACCATTAGTGTTTAGAGACCGCCTCTTGCACATGAGATGAGGGGTCTCTTGTTTCACTGTGTGTAGTTATTTACTTTGACCAGCTCCAGTCTAGATACTGTTCACTGCTTTACTTTGACCAGCTCCAGTCTAGATACTGTTCACTGATTTACTTTGACCAGCTCCAGTCTAGATACTGTTCACTGATTTACATTGACCAGCTCCAGTCTAGATACTGTTCACTGATTTACATTGACCAGCTCCAGTCTAGATACTGTTCACTGCTTTACTTTGACCAGCTCCAGTCTAGATACTGTTCACTGCTTTACTTTGACCAGCTCCAGTCTAGATACTGTTCACTGCTTTACTTTGACCAGCTCCAGTCTAGATACTGTTCACTGATTTACTTTGACCAGCTCCAGTCTAGATACTGTTCACTGATTTACATTGACCAGCTCCAGTCTAGATACTGTTCACTGATTTACATTGACCAGCTCCAGTCTAGATACTGTTCACTGCTTTACTTTGACAGGGTACAGTCCAGTTTAGCTAAGGCTGTTGTATTGCTAGATGTAATTCCAGACAAATTAAATCCAGTTATTAGACCACTAATGGATTGTATCAAGAAGGAAGAGAATGCAAACATACAGGTACGAAGTTACCAACACTCCGGTAGGATGCTACACACACATACTACAACATATATACACACATGTAACAAAATATTCCCATACAGGTAACAACATATCCACATATATGTAGCAATTTATCCACATATATGTAACAATTTATCCACATACATGTAGCAAAATATCCACATACATGTAAAACATATCCACATACAGGTAACAATTTATCCACATACATGTAGCAAAATATCCACATACATGTAGCAAAATATCCACATACAGGTAGCAAAATATCCACATACAGGTAGCAAAATATCCACATACAGGTAGCAAAATATCCACATACAGGTAGCAAAATATCCACATACAGGTAGCAAAATATCCACATACAGGTAGCAAAATATCCACATACAGGTAGCAAAATATCCACATACAGGTAGCAAAATATCCACATACAGGTAGCAAAATATCCACATACATATAGGGAAATATCCACATACAGTAGCAAAATATCCACATACAGGTAGCAAAATATCCACATACATATAGGGAAATATCCACATACAGGTAGCAAAATATCCACATACAGGTAGCAAAATATCCACATACAGGTAGCAAAATATCCACATACAGGTAGCAAAATATCCACATACAGGTAAAACATATCCACATACAGGTAACAAAATATCCACATACAGGTAGCAAAATATCCACATACAGGTAGCAAAATATCCACATACAGGTAACAAAATATCCACATACAGGTAACAAAATATCCACATACAGGTAGCAAAATATCCACATACAGGTAGCAAAATATCCACATACATATAGGGAAATATCCACATACAGGTAGCAAAATATCCACATACAGGTAGCAAAATATCCACATACAGGTAGCAAAATATCCACATACAGGTAGCAAAATATCCACATACAGGTAGCAAAATATCCACATACATATAGGGAAATATCCACATACAGGTAGCAAAATATCCACATACATATAGGGAAATATCCACATACAGGTAGCAAAATATCCACATACAGGTAGCAAAATATCCACATACAGGTAGCAAAATATCCACATACAGGTAGCAAAATATCCACATACATATAGGGAAATATCCACATACAGTAGCAAAATATCCACATACAGGTAGCAAAATATCCACATACATATAGGGAAATATCCACATACAGGTAGCAAAATATCCACATACAGGTAGCAAAATATCCACATACAGGTAGCAAAATATCCACATACAGGTAGCAAAATATCCACATACAGGTAGCAAAATATCCACATACAGGTAAAACATATCCACATACAGGTAACAAAATATCCACATACAGGTAGCAAAATATCCACATACAGGTAGCAAAATATCCACATACAGGTAACAAAATATCCACATACAGGTAACAAAATATCCACATACAGGTAGCAAAATATCCACATACAGGTAGCAAAATATCCACATACAGGTAGCAAAATATCCACATACAGGTAGCAAAATATCCACATACAGGTAGCAAAATATCCACATACAGGTAGCAAAATATCCACATACAGGTAGCAAAATATCCACATACAGGTAGCAAAATATCCACATACAGGTAAAACATATCAAACAGAACAACATGTTTTGTATTTATTTATTTACATGGATTGAAATGTTTGTTAGATATCAGACAAAACATATCTTTATAATCAATTCAATTTCTTACTTTATTTTATACATATATAACCGTGTATTCGTGTTTGCATGAGATTTTGTGGGTAATGCCGGTATCCTTATATAACTATATGTGGTAGTGCATTCGCTTCAGGTGCGAAAGGCCTGGAGTCAGAGCCCCCACTGAAGCCGTTATGAGTGTGCCCTTAGGCAAGGCATTTTAATTCCACGTTGCCTCTTCTCTCTCCCTCGTAGCGATGGATTCCATCAGGAATGAGGTCTCGAAGAGTAATTAATGATAAATAACAGTTTATGTAACTTGTTTCGCAATCAAGCTAAAATTAATTTGTATAACTAACTATATGTAGATGTTTGTATGTGTTTTACAGAGAGAAGGAGCCAAGTGTCTGAGTAAGCTGCTGAAGATATGTTTGTCCAGAGAACCATGTCCGAATAACAAGGTGATCAAGAACTTGTGCACGTTCTTATGCTGTGATCCTTCGAGAACTCCTGTCTGTGCACAACTCAATAACAACACAAGTTCTGGTATGCACATGTACTGTCTGTTTTTGAAAAGCATGTCATGATATTTTTAGTGCTCTACCGAGTTGCCTTGAATATTGCCAGAGTTTGGCCTGACAGTAGTATTCTTGCATCAATATCTACCGAGTTGCCTTGAATATTGCCAGAGTTTGGCCTGACAGTAGTATTCTTGCATCAATATCTACCGAGTTGCCTTGAATATTGCCAGAGTTTGGCCTGACAGTAGTATTCTTGCATCATTATCTACAGAGTTGCCTTGAATATTGCCAGAGTTTGGCCTGACAGTAGTATTCTTGCATCATTATCTACCGAGTTGCCTTGAATATTGCCAGAGTTTGGCCTGACAGTAGTATTCTTGCATCAATATCTACAGAGTTGCCTTGAATATTGCCAGAGTTTGGCCTGACAGTAGTATTCTTGCATCATTATCTACCGAGTTGCCTTGAATATTGCCAGAGTTTGGCAGGACAGTAGTATTCTTGCATCAATATCTACCGAGTTGCCTTGAATATTGCCAGAGTTTGGCCTGACAGTAGTATTCTTGCATCATTATCTACCGAGTTGCCTTGAATATTGCCAGAGTTTGGCCTGACAGTAGTATTCTTGCATCAATATCTACCGAGTTGTTCACTGTGGTGAAAATGTAGTCACATTGTCAAATTAAAGGACATTTTTTGCATGACTGTTTCTGACTGGGCTGAATACTGTACTGAATGACTTCCGTCCTCTTTGTGTGGCTTAAATATCGGTAGTTAATTGTTGATCTGTTTGTAAATACACTGTAGTTATTATTATGCATTGCTTGAGTACTTTAGATTCGTATAAATTCATGACTACGTATATTTATTAACAACCTGTCAAGCATTGGTTCCCCAACAAGAGTGACCTTGAATCTGAAATTTGGCCAAAAATTGGAATTGCACTCAATACCATGCCTTGTTGTGCATACATGTCACCCTTGTATTGCACTATTGTTATTTCACAGGATTATGCTCTTGGCAATTCTATATATTATTAACATTATATATTATATTTGTATTATATATATCGTTATTTATTTCTCGACAGAAACTAGCTGTGATATGTACAAAGGAAATCTCACTCTATCCAAGTTGAATAAGGTAAGAACTTGTGCATGTGTGTTATGTGGTTATAACATGAATCATTGAAATATTCCATCGTATATTTGTAACGTAAGGAATGCAATGGATGCAGTGTTCACCTTATGAACTAAGGGTTGTGAGCTTGAGCCCCGCTATAACCATTGTGGGATGGGGGGGGGGTTCTCTGGCCAGACACTTAGCCCTTTCCCCATGTTGGCTTACAAGCTAGTGTATCTCCATACAAATGGGGGACTCGTATTGATTTTGTGTTGATAGATAACATGGAGACTCGTATTTAGCGTTTGTTGGGACATAGCTCCATGGAGACTCGTATTGATCCCTCATTGGTACATAGCTCCATGGAAACTCGTATTGATCCCTTGTTGGTACATAGCTCCATGGAGACTCATATTGATCCCTCATTGGTACATAGATCCATGGAGACTCATATTGATCCCTCATTGGTACATAGATCCATGGAGACTCATATTGATCCCTCATTGGTACATAGCTCCATGGAGACTCATATTGATCCCTTGTTGGTACATAGCTCCATGGAGACTCATATTGATCCCTCATTGGTACATAGATCCATGGAGACTCATATTGATCCCTCATTGGTACATAGCTCCATGGAGACTCATATTGATCCCTCATTGGTACATAGATCCATGGAGACTCATATTGATCCCTCATTGGTACATAGCTCCATGGAGACTCATATTGATCCCTCATTGGTACATAGCTCCATGGAGACTCATATTGATCCCTTGTTGGTACATAGCTCCATGGAGACTCATATTGATCCCTCATTGGTACATAGCTCCATGGAGACTCATATTGATCCCTCATTTGTACATAGCTCCATGGAGACTCATATTGATCCCTCATTTGTACATAGCTCCATGGAGACTCGTATTGATCCCTTGTTGGTACATAGCTCCATGGAGACTCATATTGATCCCTCATTGGTACATAGATCCATGGAGACTCATATTGATCCCTCATTTGTACATAGCTCCATGGAGACGTATATTGATCCCTTGTTGGTACATAGCTCCATGGAGACTCATATTGATCCCTCATTGGTACATAGCTCCATGGAGACTCGTATTGATCCCTTGTTGGTACATAGCTCCATGGAGACTCATATTGATCCCTCATTGGTACATAGCTCCATGGAGACTCATATTGATCCCTCATTGGTACATAGCTCCATGGAGACTCATATTGATCCCTCATTGGTACATAGATCCATGGAGACTCATATTGATCTCTCATTGGTACATAGCTCCATGGAGACGTATATTGATCCCTCATTGGTACATAGCTCCATGGAGACTCATATTGATCTCTCATTGGTACATAGCTCCATGGAGACGTATATTGATCCCTCATTGGTACATAGCTCCATGGAGACTCATATTGATCCCTCATTGGTACATAGCTCCATGGAGACTCATATTGATCCCTCATTGGTACATAGCTCCATGGAGACTCATATTGATCCCTCATTGGTACATAGCTCCATGGAGACTCATATTGATCCCTCATTGGTACATAGCTCCATGGAGACGTATATTGATCCCTCATTGGTACATAGCTCCATGGAGACGTATATTGATCCCTCATTGGTACATAGCTCCATGGAGACGTATATTGATCTCTCATTGGTACATAGCTCCATGGAGACTCATATTGATCCCTCATTGGTACATAGCTCCATGGAGACTCATATTGATCCCTCATTGGTACATAGCTCCATGGAGACTCATATTGATCTCTCATTGGTACATAGCTCCATGGAGACGTATATTGATCCCTCATTGGTACATAGCTCCATGGAGACTCATATTGATCCCTCATTGGTACATAGCTCCATGGAGACGTATATTGATCCCTCATTGGTACATAGCTCCATGGAGACGTATATTGATCTCTCATTGGTACATAACTCCATGGGGACTCATATACATCTTATATACACCTGCGGTGTATTTCCTACCAAGTGCATTAGTAGAGTAATCTGACAATTTTATGGTCGTGTTTCTATTACATCTGTCACAGGTCCCAGAAAATGATAGGAAACGATTGCAGAGGTCATCAAGTCTGAAAAATGATGTTTCCTTGATCCAAGATGTGCCGAAAGAAGATGAACAGGTTAGTGAAGTTATGTGATAACGGGGTACATATCCACCAGGGTAAATGGTAAATATTCACCGGAGTAGATGTCCACGGGGTACATATCCACCGGGGTACATATCCACCAGGGTACATATCCACCAGAGTAGATGTCCACGGGGTACATGTCCACGGGGTACATATCCACCAGGGTACATATCCACCGGGGTACATATCCACCGGGTTACATGTCCACCGGGGTACATATCCACTGAGGTAGATGTCCACGGGGTACATATCCACCGGGGTACATATCCACCGGGGTACATATCCACCGGGGTATATATCCATCGGGTACATATCCCTCGGGGAAGTCGGGGTACATATCCATCGGAGTACATATCCATCGGGATACATATCCACCGGGGTACATATCCATCGGAGTACATATCCATCGGGATACATATCCACCTGGGTACATATCCACCGGGGTACATATCCATCAGGGTACATATCCATCGTGGTACATATCCATCGTGGTACATATCCATCGGGGTACATATCCACCGGGGTACATATCCATCGGGGTACATATCCATCGGGGTACATATCCACCGGGGTACATATCCACCTGGGTACATAACCATCGGGGTACATATCCACCTGGGTACATAACCATCGGGGTACATATCCACCAGGTACATTTCCATCGGGGTACATATCCACCGGGGTACATAACCACCAGGGTAGATATCCACGTGGTACATATCAACCAGGGTACATATCCACCAGGGTACATATCAACCAGGGTACATATCAACCAGGGTAGATGTCCACGGGATACATATCCACCGTGGTACATATCCACCGGGGTACATATCCATTGGAGTTCATATCCATCGGGGTACATATCCATTGGGGGTACATATCCACCGGGGTAGATGTCCACGGGGTACATATCCACTGGGGTACATATCCACCGTGGGTACATATACACCGGGGTACATATCCATCGGGGTACATATCCACCGGGGTACATAGCCACATCTCCTTGAGGCTTTCAAAGTCTTATCTATGTACGTAGAAACTAGTTTGACACCAATAATCAGGAGAGCATGTATCAAAATAAGTAAACTAAACTGAAGTTGGTTCCATAACACATTACGTCGGTCGGGAGCCGATCATAGTTGTTCTTATGTAATAGATATAGTAATAGTAGAGTAATGTCATTCATTGTAAACTATTTATGTAAATGGTAGTTTCATTGTTGTATCGTGTAAAGTTACATTTGTCAGCGGAGCAGCCAACATTCATGCAGATCCCAGATGTTATCCTGGGTTGCATTCATGCATGCCTGGGCACTTTGGTAGACCCACGATCTCAATGGATAGATTCCTGACATGAAATCATTTGACAGCTTATGTTACAGTGACAGCTTGTGTTACATTGACACCCCATGTTACATTGATAGTCTGTGTTACATTGACAGCCTGTGTTACATTGGCAGCCTGTGTTACATTGACAGCCTGTGTTACATTGGCAGCATGTGTTACATTGCCAGCCTGTGTTACATTGACAGCCTATGTTACATTGGCAGCCTGTGTTACATTGGCAGCCTGTGTTACATTGGCAGCCTGTGTTACATTGATAGCATGTGTTACATTGACAGCCTGTGTTACATTGACAGCCTGTGTTACATTGACACCCCATGTTACATTGATAGTATGTGTTACATTGACAGCCTGTGTTACATTGGCAGCCTGTGTTACATTTACACCCTGTGTTACATTTACAGTCTGTGTTACATTTACAGCCTGTGTTACATTGACAGCCTGTGTTACATTTACACCCTGTGTTACATTTACAGTCTGTGTTACATTTACAGCCTGTGTTACATTTACAGTCTGTGTTACATTTACAGCCTGTGTTACATTGACAGCCTGTGTTAGATTTACAGTCTGTGTTACATTTACATCCTGTGTTACATTGACAGCCTGTGTTACATTTACACCCCAGGTTACATTGATAGCCTGTGTTACATTGACAGCCTGTGTTACATTGACAGCCTGTGTTGCATTTACACCCCATGTTACATTGGCAGCCTGTGTTACATTGATAGCCTGCGTTAACTTACATTTACACCCCATGTTACATTGATAGCCTGTGTTAACTTACATTTACACCCCATGTTACATTGATAGCCTGTGTTAATTTACATTTACACCCCATGTTACATTGATAGCCTGTGTTAACTTACATTTACACCCCATGTTACATTGGCAGCCTGTGTTAACTTACATTTACACCCCATGTTACATTGGCAGCCTGTGTTACATTGATAGCCTGTGTTAACTTACATTTACACCCTATGTTACATTGGCAGCCCATGTTACATTGATAGCCTGTGTTAACTTACATTTACACCCCATGTTACATTGGCAGCCTGTGTTACATTGATAGCCTGTGTTAACTTACATTTACACCCTATGTTACATTTACAGTCTGTGTTACATTTACATCCTGTGTTACATTGACAGCCTGTGTTACATTGACAGCCTGTGTTACATTTACACACCATGTTACATTGATAGCCTGTGTTACATTGACAGCCTGTGTTACATTGACATCCTGTGTTACATTGACCGCCTATGTTACATTGACAGCCTGTGTTACATTTACACCCCATGTTACATTGATAGCCTGTGTTGACTTACATTTACACCTTGTATTAACTTACATTTACACCCTGTGTTACATTTACAGTCTGTGTTACATTTACATCCTGTGGTACATTGCCAGCATGTGTTGCATTTACACCCCATGTTACATTTACACCCCATGTTACATTGACAGTCTGTGTTACATTGACAGCCTGTGTTGTGTTACATTGACAGCCCGTGTTACATTGACATCCTGTTTTACATTAACATCCTGTGTTACATTGACACCCTGTGTTACATTTACACCCCATGTTACATTGATAGCCTGTGTTTAACTTACATTTACACCCTGTGTTACATTTACAGTCTGTGTTACATTTACATCCTGTGTTACATTGACAGCCTGTGTTACATTTACAGTCTGTGTTACATTTACATCCTGTGTTGCATTGACAGCCTGTGCTACATTGACAGCCTGTGTTACATTTACACCCCATGTTACATTGATAGCCTGTGTTTCATTGACAGTCTGTATTACATATACACCCTGTGTTACATTCACACCATGTGTTACATTCGAACCTATGATTAAAAGACGACTGCTGAGCCACGGAGGACCCCAAGATATAAACAGATCTGTGTGTATGCTAATATAATTCAAACTATATTATTATTGACTCTTTGTAGAAGCTGTTATCAATCCAGAGACTAGGAGGGGCAGTAACTCTGAATACACTGAGTTCAGAGTTTGGAGAAAGAGTTCCTCAGGATTTACCTAGTCTATGGGAAACCACTACTAAATGCCTCGATGAAAGCCAGAGTATGTGTAGCTTGTCAGCCACTATATATATATATATATATCACATTTTTATTTAGTTAAGTAACTGTTCAATCCTCTAGGGGTTCTGAGACCACTGTTCCAGAATGTTGTAAGACACCACTACAGTAGTATCTGGGGTATTAACTTCCGGTATTAGGGGACATAATTATATTGTTTTGCATTATAAACTGGCTGCAACATTAACCTGCAGAATAAACTGTTTGGAGACATGTATTGCCCTGCAGTATAGACTTGCTGCAACATTAACCTGCATAATAAACTGTTTGGAGACATGTATTGCCCTGCAGTATAGACTGGCTGCAACATTAACCTGCAGAATAAACTGTTTAGGGACATGTATTGCCATGCAGTATAGACTTGCTGTAACATTGCCTTGCAGAATAAACTGTTTGGGGACATGTATTGCCCTGCAGTATAGACTGGCTGTGACATTGCCTTGCAGAATAAACTGTTTGGGGACATGTATTGCCGTGCAGTATAGACTTGCTGTGACATTGCCTTGCAGAATAAACTGTTTGGGGACATGTATTGCCCTGCAGTATAGACTGGCTGTGACATTGCCTTGCATAATAAACTGTTTGGGGACATGTATTGCCGTGCAGTATAGACTTGCTGTGACATTGCCTTGCAGAATAAACTGTTTGGGGACATGTACTGCTGTGCAGTATAGACTTGCTGTGACATTGCCTTGCAGAATAAACTGTTTGGGGACATGTATTGCCCTGCAGTATAGACTTGCTGTGACATTGCCTTGCAGAATAAACTGTTTGGGGACATGTATTGCCGTGCAGTATAGACTTGCTGTGACATTGTCCTGTATAATAAACTGTTTGGGGACATGTATTGCCGTGCAGTATAGACTTGCTGTGACATTGCCTTGCAGAATAAACTGTTTGGGGACATGTATTGCCCTGCAGTATAGACTGGCTCTGACATTGTACTACAGTATCAACATGTATTGCCCTGCAGTATAGACTGGCTGTGACATTGTACTACAGTATCAACATGTATTGCCCTGCAGTATAGACTGGCTGTGACATTGTACTACAGTATCAACATGTATTGCCCTGCAGTATAGACTTGCTGTGACATTGTACTACAGTATCAACATGTATTGCCCTGCAGTATAGGCTGGCTGTGACATTGTACTACAGTATCAACATGTATTGCCCTGCAGTATAGACTTGCTGTGACATTGTCCTGTATAATAAACTGTTTGGGGACATGTATTGCTCTGCAGTAATGACTGGCTGTGACATTGTACTACAGTATCAACATGTATTGCCCTGCAGTATAGACTGGCTGTGACATTGTACTACAGTATCAACATGTATTGCACTGCAGTATAGGCTGGCTGTGACATTGTACTACAGTATCAACATGTATTGCCCTGCAGTATAGACTTGCTGTGACATTGTCCTGTATAATAAACTGTTTGGGGATATGTATTGCCCTGCAGTATAGACTTGCTGTGACATTGTACTACAGTATCAACATGTATTGCCCTGCAGTATAGGCTGGCTGTGACATTGTACTACAGTATCAACATGTATTGCACTGCAGTATAGACTGGCTGTGACATTGTACTACAGTATCAACATGTATTGCACTGCAGTATAGACTGGCTGTGACATTGTACTACAGTATCAACATGTATTGCACTGCAGTATAGACTGGCTCTGACATTGTACTACAGTATCAACATGTATTGCACTGCAGTATAGGCTGGCTGTGACATTGTACTACAGTATCAACATGTATTGCCCTGCAGTATAGGCTGGCTCTGACAGTGTACTACAGTATCAACATGTATTGCCCTGCAGTATAGACTGGCTCTGACATTGTACTATAGTATCAACATGTATTACCCTGCAGTATAAGCTGGCTCTGACATTGTACTACAGTATCAACAGGTATTGCCTTGCAGTATAAGCTGGCTCTGACATTGTACTACAGTATCAACATGTATTGCCCTGCAGTATAGACTGGCTCTGACATTGTACTACAGTATCAACATGTATTGCCCTGCAGTATAGACTGGCTCTGACTTTGTACTACAGTATCAACATGTATTGCCCTGCAGTATAGGCTGGCTCTGACATTGTACTATTGTATCAACATGTATTGCCCTGCAGTATAGACTGGCTGTGACATTGTACTACAGTATCAACATGTATTGCCCTGCAGTATAGACTGGCTGTGACATTGTACTACAGTATCAACTTGTAATGCCTTGCAGTATAGACTGGCTGTGACATTGTACTACAGTATCAACATGTATTGCCCTGCAGTATAAGCTGGCTCTGACATTGTACTACAGTATCAACATGTATTGCCCTGCAGTATAGACTGGCTCTGACATTGTACTACAGTATCAACATGTATTGCCCTGCAGTATAAGCTGGCATTGTACTACAGTATCAACATGTATTGCCCTGCAGTATAGGCTGGCTCTGACATTGTACTACAGTATCAACATGTATTGCCCTGTAGTATAGACTGGCTGTGACATTGTACTACAGTATCAACATGTATTGCCCTGTAGTATAGGCTGGCTGTGACATTGTACTACAGTATCAACATGTATTGCCCTGCAGTATAGACTGGCTGTACTACAGTATCAACATGTATTGCCCTGCAGTATAGACTGGCTGTACTACAGTATCAACATGTATTGCCCTGCAGTATAGACTGGCTGTGACATTGTACTACACTATCAACATGTATTGCACTGCAGTATAGGCTGGCTGTGACATTGTACTACACTATCAACATGTATTGCCCTGCAGTATAGGCTGGCTCTGACATTGTACTACACTATCAACATGTATTGCACTGCAGTATAGGCTGGCTGTGACATTGTACTACAGTATCAACATGTATTGCCCTGTAGTATAGGCTGGCTCTGACATTGTACTACAGTATCAACATGTATTGCCCTGCAGTATAGGCTGGCTCTGACATTGTACTACAGTATCAACATGTATTGCCCTGCAGTATAGACTGGCTCTGACATTGTACTACAGTATCAACATGTATTGCCCTGTAGTATAGGCTGGCTCTGACATTGTACTACAGTATCAACATGTATTGCCCTGCAGTATAGGCTGGCTCTGACATTGTACTACAGTATCAACATGTATTGCCCTGTAGTATAGGCTGGCTCTGACATTGTACTACAGTATCAACATGTATTGCCCTGCAGTATAGGCTGGCTCTGACATTGTACTACAGTATCAACATGTATTGCCCTGCAGTATAGACTGGCTCTGACATTGTACTACAGTATCAACATGTATTGCCCTGTAGTATAGGCTGGCTGTGACATTGTACTACAGTATCAACATGTATTGCCCTGCAGTATAGACTGGCTGTGACATTGTACTACAGTATCAACATGTATTGCCCTGCAGTATAGACTGGCTCTGACATTGTACTACAGTATCAACATGTATTGCCCTGCAGTATAGACTGGCTGTGACATTGTACTACAGTATCAACATGTATTGCCCTGCAGTATAGGCTGGCTCTGAAATTGTACTACAGTATCAACATGTATTGCCCTGCAGTATAGACTGGCTGTACTACAGTATCAACATGTATTGCCCTGCAGTATAGACTGGCTGTACTACAGTATCAACATGTATTGCCCTGCAGTATAGACTGGCTGTGACATTGTACTACACTATCAACATGTATTGCACTGCAGTATAGGCTGGCTGTGACATTGTACTACAGTATCAACATGTATTGCACTGCAGTATAGGCTGGCTGTGACATTGTACTACAGTATCAACATGTATTGCCCTGCAGTATACACTTGCTGTGACATTGTCCTGTATAATAAACTGTTTGGGGACATGTATTGCCCTGCAGTATAGACTGGCTGTGACATTGTACTACAGTATCAACATGTATTGCACTGCAGTATAGGCTGGCTGTGACATTGTACTACAGTATCAACATGTATTGCCCTGCAGTATAGACTTGCTGTGACATTGTCCTGTATAATAAACTGTTTGGGGACATGTATTGCCCTGCAGTATAGACTTGCTGTGACATTGTACTACAGTATCAACATGTATTGCCCTGCAGTATAGGCTGGCTGTGACATTGTACTACAGTATCAACATGTATTGCACTGCAGTATAGGCTGGCTTTGACATTGTACTACAGTATCAACATGTATTGCACTGCAGTATAGACTGGCTGTGACATTGTACTACAGTATCAACATGTATTGCCCTGCAGTATAGGCTGGCTCTGACATTGTACTACAGTATCAACATGTATTGCACTGCAGTATAGACTGGCTCTGACATTGTACTACAGTATCAACATGTATTGCACTGCAGTATAGACTGGCTGTGACATTGTACTACAGTATCAACATGTATTGCACTGCAGTATAGACTGGCTGTGACATTGTACTACAGTATCAACATGTATTGCCCTGCAGTATAGGCTGGCTCTGACATTGTACTACAGTATCAACATGTATTGCCCTGCAGTATAAGACTGGCTCTGACATTGTACTACAGTATCAACATGTATTGCCCTGCAGTATAGACTGGCTCTGACATTGTACTACAGTATCAACATGTATTGCCCTGCAGTATAGACTGGCTTATGTATTGCCCTGCAGTAGACTGGCTGTACTACAGTATCAACATGTATTGCCCTGCAGTATAGACTTGCTGTACTACAGTATCAACATGTATTGCCCTGCAGTATAGACTGGCTCTGACATTGTACTACAGTATCAACATGTATTGCCCTGCAGTATAGACTGGCTCTGACATTGTACTACAGTATCAACATGTATTGCCCTGCAGTATAGACTGGCTGTACTACAGTATCAACATGTATTGCCCTGCAGTATAGACTGGCTCTGACATTGTACTACAGTATCAACATGTATTGCCCTGCAGTATAGACTGGCTCTGACATTGTACTACAGTATCAACATGTATTGCCCTGCAGTATAGACTGGCTCTGACATTGTACTACAGTATCAACATGTATTGCCCTGCAGTATAGACTGGCTGTGACATTGTACTACAGTATCAACATGTATTGCCCTGCAGTATAGACTGGCTGTACTACAGTATCAACATGTATTGCCCTGCAGTATAGACTTGCTGTACTACAGTATCAACATGTATTGCCCTGCAGTATAGACTGGCTCTGTCATTGTACTACAGTATCAACATGTATTGCCCTGCAGTATAGACTGGCCATGTACTACAGTATCAACATGTATTGCCCTGCAGTATAGACTGGCTGACTTGTACTACAGTATCAACATGTATTGCCCTGCAGTATAGACTGGCTGTACTACAGTATCAACATGTATTGCCCTGCAGTATAGACTGGCTGTACTACAGTATCAACATGTATTGCCCTGCAGTATAGACTGGCTCTGACATTGTACTACAGTATCAACATGTATTGCCCTGCAGTATAGACTGGCTGTGACATTGTACTACAGTATCAACATGTATTGCCCTGCAGTATAAGCTGGCTCTGACATTGTACTACAGTATCAACATGTATTGCCCTGCAGTATAGACTGGCTCTGACATTGTACTACAGTATCAACATGTATTGCCCTGCAGTATAGGCTGGCTGTGCCATTGTACTACAGTATCAACATGTATTGCCCTGCAGTATAGACTGGCTGTACTACAGTATCAACATGTATTGCCCTGCAGTATAGACTGGCTCTGACATTGTACTACAGTATCAACATGTATTGCCCTGCAGTATAGACTGGCTGTGACATTGTACTACAGTATCAACATGTATTGCCCTGCAGTATAAGCTGGCTCTGACATTGTACTACAGTATCAACAGGTATTGCCCTGCAGTATAGACTGGCTCTGACATTGTACTACAGTATCAACATGTATTGCCCTGTAGTATAGGCTGGCTGTGCCATTGTACTACAGTATCAACATGTATTGCCCTGCAGTATAGACTGGCTGTACTACAGTATCAACATGTATTGCCCTGCAGTATAGACTGGCTCTGACATTGTACTACAGTATCAACATGTATTGCCCTGCAGTATAGACTGGCTCTGACATTTACTACAGTATCAACATGTATTGCCCTGCAGTATAGGCTGGCTCTGACATTGTACTACAGTATCAACATGTATTGCCCTGCAGTATAGGCTGGCTCTGACATTGTACTACAGTATCAACATGTATTGCCCTGCAGTATAGGCTGGCTGTGACATTGTACTACAGTATCAACATGTATTGCCCTGCAGTATAGACTGGCTGTACTACAGTATCAACATGTATTGCCCTGCAGTATAGACTGGCTGTGACATTGTACTACAGTATCAACATGTATTGCCCTGCAGTATAGGCCGGCTTGGCATTGTACTACAGTATCAACATGTATTGCCCTGCAGTATAGGCTGGCTCTGACATTGTACTACAGTATCAACATGTATTGCCCTGCAGTATAGACTGGCTCTGACATTGTACTACAGTATCAACATGTATTGCCCTGCAGTATAGACTGGCTGTACTACAGTATCAACATGTATTGCCCTGCAGTATAGACTGGCTCTGACATTGTACTACAGTATCAACATGTATTGCCCTGCAGTATAGGCTGGCTCTGACATTGTACTACAGTATCAACATGTATTGCCCTGCAGTATAGACTGGCTCTGACATTGTACTACAGTATCAACATGTATTGCCCTGCAGTATAGACTGGCTCTGACATTGTACTACAGTATCAACATGTATTGCCCTGCAGTATAGACTGGCTCTGACATTGTACTACAGTATCAACATGTATTGCCCTGCAGTATAGACTGGCTCTGACATTGTACTACAGTATCAACATGTATTGCCCTGCAGTATAGACTGGCTCTGACATTGTACTACAGTATCAACATGTATTGCCCTGCAGTATAGACTGGCTCTGACATTGTACTACAGTATCAACATGTATTGCCCTGCAGTATAGACTGGCTCTGACATTGTACTACAGTATCAACATGTATTGCCCTGCAGTATAGACTGGCTCTGACATTGTACTACAGTATCAACATGTATTGCCCTGCAGTATAGACTGGCTCTGACATTGTACTACACTATCAACATGTATTGCCCTGCAGTATAGACTGGCTCTGACATTGTACTACAGTATCAACATGTATTGCCCTGCAGTATAGACTGGCTCTGACATTGTACTACAGTATCAACATGTATTGCCCTGCAGTATAGACTGGCTGTACTACAGTATCAACATGTATTGCCCTGCAGTATAGACTGGCTCTGACATTGTACTACAGTATCAACATGTATTGCCCTGCAGTATAGACTGGCTCTGACATTGTACTACAGTATCAACATGTATTGCCCTGCAGTATAGACTGGCTCTGACATTGTACTACAGTATCAACATGTATTGCCCTGCAGTATAGACTGGCTCTGACATTGTACTACAGTATCAACATGTATTGCCCTGCAGTATAGACTGGCTGTGACATTGTACTACAGTATCAACATGTATTGCCCTGCAGTATAGACTGGCTCTGACATTGTACTACAGTATCAACATGTATTGCCCTGCAGTATAGACTGGCTCTGACATTGTACTACAGTATCAACATGTATTGCCCTGCAGTATAGGCTGGCTCTGACATTGTACTACAGTATCAACATGTATTGCCCTGCAGTATAGACTTGCTGTACTACAGTATCAACATGTATTGCCCTGCAGTATAGACTGGCTCTGACATTGTACTACAGTATCAACATGTATTGCCCTGCAGTATAGGCTGGCTCTGACATTGTACTACAGTATCAACATGTATTGCCCTGCAGTATAGGCTGGCTGTGACATTGTACTACAGTATCAACATGTATTGCCCTGCAGTATAGGCTGGCTGTACTACAGTATCAACATGTATTGCCCTGCAGTATAGGCTGGCTCTGACATTGTACTACAGTATCAACATGTATTGCCCTGCAGTATAGGCTGGCTGTGACATTGTACTACAGTATCAACATGTATTGCCCTGCAGTATAGGCTGGCTGTACTACAGTATCAACATGTATTGCCCTGCAGTATAGGCTGGCTCTGACATTGTACTACAGTATCAACATGTATTGCCCTGCAGTATAGGCTGGCTGTGACATTGTACTACAGTATCAACATGTATTGCCCTGCAGTATAGGCTGGCTGTACTACAGTATCAACATGTATTGCCCTGCAGTATAGGCTGGCTCTGACATTGTACTACAGTATCAACATGTATTGCCCTGCAGTATAGGCTGGCTGTACTACAGTATCAACATGTATTGCTCTGTAGTGCAACTTGTAGTGGACATCCATAGCCATATAATACATCTTCTGCTTGTATTTTCAGATTCAGGCGTTGACATGGCTGATACACTTGCCCAGGAGACAGTCAATTGTCTGCAAGTTCTCCAATCCACAGGCCCCTCTTTGCATAATTCCTTGTTGCCAAAGGTAGGGTATTGTAGATGCCTAAATAATTAAATATCGTGTACATTTAGTCAAGCAGTTGTC
This sequence comes from Archivesica marissinica, assembly GCA_014843695.1. Classification (NCBI taxonomy): domain Eukaryota; kingdom Metazoa; phylum Mollusca; class Bivalvia; order Venerida; family Vesicomyidae; genus Archivesica; species Archivesica marissinica. The sequence continues at coordinate 53,060,654 of CM026390.1, forward strand.
CCTCATTGCTGCACTAATGGAATTTACTCTCAAAAGGTTCCTATTTGAGACGCACTACTCTAGTAGTATTCTTTCCGTTTTTCTGCAATCTCCATGCGATGACCATTTGTTCATGTGGTTCTTGTATAGTTTATATATAAACAGAAAGATATGAACGGCCTTATCTCCAGGGCAACTAATGGTTTATGAATAGTTATGTTATAGTTATGAATACTGATTTTGGTATTCGAATATTCGATTGGGAAAAGATTCCATAATTCAATTGTGAATCTTTCAAAATCACTTACAATTTGAAAACCATATCAAAGACTACCGATATTCACCAAGCAGCAACAGTTTACAAACAAATTGGAACTTTGTTATTATGTTAAATGTTTATAGGATAATATCAAGAAGCAAGAATTTGCAAATAAATTTATTATAATATCGGTTTATAATATGAAATCAAACACTACGTACCTACCTTAGCACTTACTGTAATTATCCTGGGAGAGTGTCAACACCAAGTAACTGACATGGACTGGTCCATGATATTTTTAGACCAATAAATTAATAAGAAAATTACATTTGGACAAGTTCATTTATCAAAATGGGTAATTTTTCTCTAAAAATAGTAATATTACTGGCAAAAAGTGCAGATCCTGATGAGACGGCTCGTTAGAGCCGGCTCATCTGGATCTACACTTTGTGTAAGCCTATTTAGAGGTCTGTGGTGTTGAAAGGGTTAACACCTGTGATTGAGGAAACCACAATATGGTTTATTCACACATCCTGGGGCGATTTCTTTTGTAATGAAAGGTTTTATGGATTCAAAAGAAAACAACATTGATTTATCTCATTTTAAGAGTTTATTTCAATTTTGCAAATATAATTTATTGGTAACGTATTCGGATATTAGGACATCCGAACAAATATTCGAATATCGTTGCCATGACTAGTTATGAATGCTTTAGTTTGTTGCATCTCGGTAGTGCCAGCAGGTCAAAAGTTTAGATGTTATGCGTTGTACCTTTATGCTCCACATAAAATTTCAGACAGCATATAGTTGCTGCTTTGTGAGTTTGCTGTGTCAGTCAGTCCAAGTGTGAGTGTTGCACTGCTGTGTCAGTCAGTCCATCCAAGTGTGAGTGTTGCACTGCTGTGTCAGTCCATCCAAGTGTGAGTGTTGCACTGCTGTGTCAGTCCGTCCACGTGTGAGTGTTGCACTGCTGTGTCAGTCCGTCCACGTGTGAGTGTTGCACTGCTGTGTCAGTCCGTCCATGTGTGAGTGTTGCACTGCTGTGTCAGTCAGTCCATCCAAGTGTGAGTGTTGCACTGCTGTGTCAGTCAGTCCATCCACGTGTGAGTGTTGCACTGCTGTGTCAGTCCATCCATCCACGTGTGAGTGTTGCACTGCTGTGTCAGTCCGTCCATCCACGTGCGAGTGTTGCACTGCTGTGTCAGTCCGTCCATCCACTTGTGAGTGTTGCACTGCTGTGTCAGTCGGTCCATCCAAGTATGAGTGTTGCACTGCTGTGTCAGACCATCCATGTGTGAGTGTTGCACTGCTGTGTCAGTCCATCCAAGTATGAGTGTTGCACTGCTGTGTCAGTCCATCCAAGTGTGAGTGTTGCACTGCTGTGTTAGTCCATCCAAGTGTGAGTGTTGCACTGCTGTGTCAGTCCATCCACGTGTGAGTGTTGCACTGCTGTGTCAGTCGGTCCATCCAAGTGTGAGTGTTGCACTGCTGTGTTAGTCCATCCAAGTGCGAGTGTTGCACTGCTGTGTCAGTCAGTCCATCCAAGTGTGAGTGTTGCACTGCTGTGTCAGTCCGTCCAAGTGTGAGTGTTGCACTACTGTGTCAGTCCGTCCATGTGTGAGTGTTGCACTGCTGTGTCAGTCCGTCCATGTGTGAGTGTTGCACTGCTGTGTCAGTCCATCCAAGTGCGAGTGTTGCACTGCTGTGTCAGTCCATCCACGTGTGAGTGTTGCACTGCTGTGTCAGTCGGTCCAAGTGTGAGTGTTGCACTGCTGTGTTAGTCCATCCAAGTGTGAGTGTTGCACTGCTGTGTCAGTCAGTCCATCCAAGTGTGAGTGTTGCACTGCTGTGTCAGTCAGTCCATACAAGTGTGAGTGTTGCACTGCTGTGTCAGTCCGTCCAAGTGTGAGTGTTGCACTGCTGTGTCAGTCGGTCCAAGTGTGAGTGTTGCACTGCTGTATCAGTCCATCCAAGTGCGAGTGTTGCACTGCTGTGTCAGTCAGTCCATCCAAGTGTGAGTGTTGCACTGCTGTGTCATTCCGTCCAAGTGTGAGTGTTGCACTGCTGTGTCAGTCTGTCCAAGTGTGAGTGTTGCACTGCTGTGTCAGTCCATCCAAGTATGAGTGTTGCACTGCTGTGTCAGTCCGTCCACGTGTGAGTGTTGCACTGCTGTGTCAGTCCGTCCAAGTGTGAGTGTTGCACTGCTGTGTCAGTCAGTCCATCCAAGTGTGAGTGTTGCACTGCTGTGTCAGTCCGTCCAAGTGTGAGTGTTGCACTGCTGTGTCAGTCCGTCCAAGTGTGAGTGTTGCACTGCTGTGTCAGTCGGTCCAAGTGTGAGTGTTGCACTGCTGTGTCAGTCCGTCCAAGTGTGAGTGTTGCACTGCTGTGTCAGTCCGTCCAAGTGTGAGTGTTGCACTGCTGTGTCAGTCCGTCCAAGTGTGAGTGTTGCACTGCTGTGTCAGTCCGTCCAAGTGTGAGTGTTGCACTGCTGTGTCAGTCCATCCAAGTGTGAGTGTTGCACTGCTGTGTCAGTCCGTCCATCCACGTGTGAGTGTTGCACTGCTGTGTCAGTCAGTCCATCCAAGTGTGAGTGTTGCACTGCTGTGTCAGTCCGTCCAAGTGTGAGTGTTGCACTGCTGTGTCAGTCCGTCCAAGTGTGAGTGTTGCACTGCTGTGTCAGTCGGTCCAAGTGTGAGTGTTGCACTGCTGTGGCAGTCCGTCCAAGTGTGAGTGTTGCACTGCTGTGTCAGTCCGTCCAAGTGTGAGTGTTGCACTGCTGTGTCAGTCCAACCAAGTGTGAGTGTTGCACTGCTGTGTCAGTCCATCCAAGTATGAGTGTTGCACTGCTGTGTTAGTCCATCCAAGTGTGAGTGTTGCACTGCTGTGTTAGTCAGTCCATCCAAGTGTGAGTGTTGCACTGCTGTGTCAGTCAGTCCATCCAAGTGTGAGTGTTGCACTGCTGTGTCAGTCCATCCAAGTGTGAGTGTTGCACTGCTGTGTCAGTCCATCCAAGTGTGAGTGTTGCACTGCTGTGTCAGTCAGTCCAAGTGTGAGTGTTGCACTGCTGTGTCAGTCAGTCCATCCAAGTGTGAGTGTTGCACTGCTGTGTCAGTCCGTCCATCCAAGTGTGAGTGTTGCACTGCTGTGTCAGTCAGTCCATCCAAGTGTGAGTGTTGCACTGCTGTGTCAGTCGTCCATCCAAGTGTGAGTGTTGCACTGCTGTGTCAGTCCATCCAGTGTGAGTGTTGCACTGCTGTGTCAGTCGTCCATCCAAGTGTGAGTGTTGCACTGCTGTGTCAGTCCATCCAAGTGTGAGTGTTGCACTGCTGTGTCAGTCTCCATCCAAGTGTGAGTGTTGCACTGCTGTGTCAGTCCGTCCAAGTGTGAGTGTTGCACTGCTGTGTCAGTCCATCCAAGTGTGAGTGTTGCACTGCTGTGTCAGTCCGTCCAAGTGTGAGTGTTGCACTGCTGTGTCAGTCCATCCAAGTGTGAGTGTTGCACTGCTGTGTCAGTCCATCCAAGTGTGAGTGTTGCACTGCTGTGTCAGTCAGTCCATCCAAGTGTGAGTGTTGCACTGCTGTGTCAGTCCGTCCATCCAAGTGTGAGTGTTGCACTGCTGTGTCAGTCAGTCCATCCAAGTGTGAGTGTTGCACTGCTGTGTCAGTCAGTCCAACACCGTCAGTCCATCCAAGTGTGAGTGTTGCACTGCTGTGTCAGTCCGTCCAAACACCTGTCAGTCCACCAGTGTGAGTGTTGCACTGCTGTGTCAGTCCATCCAAGTGTGAGTGTTGCACTGCTGTGTTAGTCCATCCAAGTGTGAGTGTTGCACTGCTGTAGTCAGTCCATCCAAGTGTGAGTGTTGCACTGCTGTGTCAGTCAGTCCATCCAAGTGTGAGTGTTGCACTGCTGTGTCAGTCCATCCAAGTGTGAGTGTTGCACTGCTGTGTCAGTCCATCCAAGTGTGAGTGTTGCACTGCTGTGTCAGTCAGTCCAAGTGTGAGTGTTGCACTGCTGTGTCAGTCAGTCCATCCAAGTGTGAGTGTTGCACTGCTGTGTCAGTCCATCCAAGTGTGAGTGTTGCACTGCTGTGTCAGTCCATCCAAGTATGAGTGTTGCACTGCTGTGTCAGTCCATCCAAGTATGAATGTTGCACTGCTGTGTCAGTCCATCAAGTGTGAGTGTCAGTCCATCCATGTGTGAGTGTTGCACTGCTGTGTCTGTCCGTCCATCCACGTGTGAGTGTTGCACTGCTGTGTCAGTCCATCCAAGTATGAGTGTTGCACTGCTGTGTCAGTCCATCCAAGTATGAGTGTTGCACTGCTGTGTCAGTCCATCCATGTGTGAGTGTTGCACTGCTGTGTCAGTCCATCCAAGTATGAGTGTTGCACTGCTGTGTCAGTCCATCCAAGTATGAGTGTTGCACTGCTGTGTCAGTCCATCCAAGTATGAATGTTGCACTGCTGTGTCAGTCCATCCAAGTGTGAGTGTCAGTCCATCCATGTGTGAGTGTTGCACTGCTGTGTCTGTCCGTCCATCCACGTGTGAGTGTTGCACTGCTGTGTCAGTCCATCCAAGTATGAGTGTTGCACTGCTGTGTCAGTCCATCCAAGTATGAGTGTTGCACTGCTGTGTCAGTCCATCCATGTGTGAGTGTTGCACTGCTGTGTCAGTCCATCCAAGTATGAGTGTTGCACTGCTGTGTCAGTGTCCATCCAAGTATGAGTGTTGCACTGCTGTGTCAGTCCATCCATGTGTGAGTGTTGCACTGCTGTGTCAGTCCATCCAAGTATGAGTGTTGCACTGCTGTGTCAGTCCATCCAAGTATGAGTGTTGCACTGCTGTGTCAGTCCATCCAAGTATGAGTGTTGCACTGCTGTGTCAGTCCATCCAAAGTGTCAGTCCATCCATGTGTGAGTGTTGCACTGCTGTGTCTGTCCGTCCATCCACGTGTGAGTGTTGCACTGCTGTGTCAGTCCATCCAAGTATGAGTGTTGCACTGCTGTGTCAGTCCATCCAAGTATGAGTGTTGCACTGCTGTGTCAGTCCATCCATGTGTGAGTGTTGCACTGCTGTGTCAGTCCATCCAAGTATGAGTGTTGCACTGCTGTGTCAGTCCATCCAAGTATGAGTGTTGCACTGCTGTGTCAGTCCATCCAAGTATGAGTGTTGCACTGCTGTGTCAGTCCATCCAAGTGTGAGTGTTGCACTGCTGTGTCAGTCCATCCAAGTGTGAGTGTTGCACTGCTGTGTCTGTCCGTCCATCCACGTGTGAGTGTTGCACTGCTGTGTCAGTCCATCCAAGTGTGAGTGTTGCACTGCTGTGTCAGTCAGTCCATCCAAGTGTGAGTGTTGCACTGCTGTGTCAGTCAGTCCATCCAAGTGTGAGTGTTGCACTGCTGTGTCAGTCCATCCAAGTGTGAGTGTTGCACTGCTGTGTCAGTCCATCCAAGTGTGAGTGTTGCACTGCTGTGTCAGTCCGTCCAAGTGTGAGTGTTGCACTGCTGTGTCAGTCCATCCAAGTGTGAGTGTTGCACTGCTGTGTCAGTCAGTCCATCCAAGTGTGAGTGTTGCACTGCTGTGTCAGTCCATCCAAGTGTGAGTGTTGCACTGCTGTGTCAGTCCATCCAAGTGTGAGTGTTGCACTGCTGTGTCAGTCAGTCCAAGTGTGAGTGTTGCACTGCTGTGTCAGTCAGTCCATCCAAGTGTGAGTGTTGCACTGCTGTGTCAGTCAGTCCATCCAAGTGTGAGTGTTGCACTGCTGTGTCAGTCCGTCCAAGTGTGAGTGTTGCACTGCTGTGTCAGTCCATCCAAGTGTGAGTGTTGCACTGCTGTGTCAGTCGTCCAAGTGTGAGTGTTGCACTGCTGTGTCAGTCCGTCCAAGTGTGAGTGTTGCACTGCTGTGTCAGTCCGTCCAAGTGTGAGTGTTGCACTGCTGTGTCAGTCCGTCCAAGTGTGAGTGTTGCACTGCTGTGTCGTCCATCCAGTGTGAGTGTTGCACTGCTGTGTCAGTCCATCCAAGTGTGAGTGTTGCACTGCTGTGTCAGTCCGTCCAAGTGTGAGTGTTGCACTGCTGTGTCAGTCAGTCCATCCAAGTGTGAGTGTTGCACTGCTGTGTCAGTCCGTCCAAGTGTGAGTGTTGCACTGCTGTGTCAGTCCGTCCAAGTGTGAGTGTTGCACTGCTGTGTCAGTCCGTCCAAGTGTGAGTGTTGCACTGCTGTGTCAGTCCATCCAAGTGTGAGTGTTGCACTGCTGTGTCAGTCCGTCCAAGTGTGAGTGTTGCACTGCTGTGTCAGTCCGTCCAAGTGTGAGTGTTGCACTGCTGTGTCAGTCCGTCCAAGTGTGAGTGTTGCACTGCTGTGTCAGTCCGTCCAAGTGTGAGTGTTGCACTGCTGTGTCAGTCCGTCCAAGTGTGAGTGTTGCACTGCTGTGTCAGTCCATCCAAGTGTGAGTGTTGCACTGCTGTGTCAGTCCATCCAAGTGTGAGTGTTGCACTGCTGTGTTAGTTAGTCCAAGTGTGAGTGTTGCACTGCTGTGTCAGTCAGTCCATCCAAGTGTGAGTGTTGCACTGCTGTGTCAGTCAGTCCATCCAAGTGTGAGTGTTGCACTGCTGTGTCAGTCCATCCAAGTGTGAGTGTTGCACTGCTGTGTCAGTCCATCCAAGTGTGAGTGTTGCACTGCTGTGTTAGTCCGTCCAAGTGTGAGTGTTGCACTGCTGTGTCAGTCAGTCCATCCAAGTGTGAGTGTTGCACTGCTGTGTCAGTCCGTCCATCCAAGTGTGAGTGTTGCACTGCTGTGTCAGTCCATCCAAGTGTGAGTGTTGCACTGCTGTGTCAGTCCGTCCATCCAAGTGTGAGTGTTGCACTGCTGTGTTAGTCCATCCAAGTGTGAGTGTTGCACTGCTGTGTCAGTCAGTCCATCCAAGTGTGAGTGTTGCACTGCTGTGTCAGTCCATCCAAGTGTGAGTGTTGCACTGCTGTGTCAGTCCATCCAAGTGTGAGTGTTGCACTGCTGTGTCAGTCCGTCCAAGTGTGAGTGTTGCACTGCTGTGTCAGTCCATCCAAGTGTGAGTGTTGCACTGCTGTGTCAGTCCGTCCAGTGTGAGTGTTGCACTGCTGTGTCAGTCCGTCCAAGTGTGAGTGTTGCACTGCTGTGTCAGTCCATCCAAGTGTGAGTGTTGCACTGCTGTGTCAGTCCGTCCACGTGTGAGTGTTGCACTGCTGTGTCAGTCCGTCCAAGTGTGAGTGTTGCACTGCTGTGTCAGTCCATCCAAGTGTGAGTGTTGCACTGCTGTGTCAGTCAGTCCATCCAAGTGTGAGTGTTGCACTGCTGTGTCAGTCCGTCCATCCAAGTGTGAGTGTTGCACTGCTGTGTCAGTCCATCCAAGTGTGAGTGTTGCACTGCTGTGTCAGTCCATCCAAGTGTGAGTGTTGCACTGCTGTGTCAGTCCATCCAGTGTGAGTGTTGCACTGCTGTGTCAGTCAGTCCAAGTGTGAGTGTTGCACTGCTGTGTCAGTCAGTCCATCCAAGTGTGAGTGTTGCACTGCTGTGTCAGTCAGTCCATCCAAGTGTGAGTGTTGCACTGCTGTGTCAGTCCGTCCATCCAAGTGTGAGTGTTGCACTGCTGTGTCAGTCCATCCAAGTGTGAGTGTTGCACTGCTGTGTCAGTCCGTCCATCCAAGTGTGAGTGTTGCACTGCTGTGTCAGTCCATCCAAGTGTGAGTGTTGCACTGCTGTGTCAGTCCGTCCATCCAAGTGTGAGTGTTGCACTGCTGTGTCAGTCCATCCAAGTGTGAGTGTTGCACTGCTGTGTCAGTCAGTCCATCCAAGTGTGAGTGTTGCACTGCTGTGTCAGTCCGTCCAAGTGTGAGTGTTGCACTGCTGTGTCAGTCCATCCAAGTGTGAGTGTTGCACTGCTGTGTCAGTCCGTCCACGTGTGAGTGTTGCACTGCTGTGTCAGTCCGTCCAAGTGTGAGTGTTGCACTGCTGTGTCAGTCCATCCAAGTGTGAGTGTTGCACTGCTGTGTCAGTCAGTCCATCCACGTGTGAGTGTTGCACTGCTGTGTCAGTCCGTCCATCCACGTGTGAGTGTTGCACTGCTGTGTCAGTCAGTCCATCCAAGTGTGAGTGTTGCACTGCTGTGTCAGTCCGTCCAAGTGTGAGTGTTGCACTGCTGTGTCAGTCTGTCCAAGTGTGAGTGTTGCACTGCTGTGTCAGTCCATCCAAGTATGAGTGTTGCACTGCTGTGTCAGTCCGTCCACGTGTGAGTGTTGCACTGCTGTGTCAGTCCGTCCAAGTGTGAGTGTTGCACTGCTGTGTCAGTCCATCCAAGTGTGAGTGTTGCACTGCTGTGTCAGTCAGTCCATCCACGTGTGAGTGTTGCACTGCTGTGTCAGTCCGTCCATCCACGTGTGAGTGTTGCACTGCTGTGTCAGTCAGTCCATCCAAGTGTGAGTGTTGCACTGCTGTGTCAGTCCGTCCAAGTGTGAGTGTTGCACTGCTGTGTCAGTCCGTCCATGTGAGTGTTGCACTGCTGTGTCAGTCGTCCAAGTGTGAGTGTTGCACTGCTGTGTCAGTCCGTCCAAGTGTGAGTGTTGCACTGCTGTGTCAGTCCGTCCAAGTGTGAGTGTTGCACTGCTGTGTCAGTCCGTCCAAGTGTGAGTGTTGCACTGCTGTGTCAGTCCATCCAAGTGTGAGTGTTGCACTGCTGTGTCAGTCAGTCCATCCAAGTGTGAGTGTTGCACTGCTGTGTCAGTCAGTCCATCCAAGTGTGAGTGTTGCACTGCTGTGTCAGTCCATCCAAGTGTGAGTGTTGCACTGCTGTGTCAGTCCATCCAAGTGTGAGTGTTGCACTGCTGTGTTAGTTAGTCCAAGTGTGAGTGTTGCACTGCTGTGTCAGTCAGTCCATCCAAGTGTGAGTGTTGCACTGCTGTGTCAGTCCGTCCATCCAAGTGTGAGTGTTGCACTGCTGTGTCAGTCCATCCAAGTGTGAGTGTTGCACTGCTGTGTCAGTCCGTCCATCCAAGTGTGAGTGTTGCACTGCTGTGTCAGTCCGTCCACGTGTGAGTGTTGCACTGCTGTGTCAGTCCGTCCAAGTGTGAGTGTTGCACTGCTGTGTCAGTCCATCCAAGTGTGAGTGTTGCACTGCTGTGTCAGTCAGTCCATCCACGTGTGAGTGTTGCACTGCTGTGTCAGTCCGTCCATCCACGTGTGAGTGTTGCACTGCTGTGTCAGTCAGTCCATCCAAGTGTGAGTGTTGCACTGCTGTGTCAGTCCGTCCAAGTGTGAGTGTTGCACTGCTGTGTCAGTCCGTCCAAGTGTGAGTGTTGCACTGCTGTGTCAGTCCGTCCAAGTGTGAGTGTTGCACTGCTGTGTCAGTCGGTCCAAGTGTGAGTGTTGCACTGCTGTGTCAGTCCGTCCAAGTGTGAGTGTTGCACTGCTGTGTCAGTCCATCCAAGTGTGAGTGTTGCACTGCTGTGTCAGTCCGTCCACGTGTGAGTGTTGCACTGCTGTGTCAGTCAGTCCATCCAAGTGTGAGTGTTGCACTGCTGTGTCAGTCCGTCCAAGTGTGAGTGTTGCACTGCTGTGTCAGTCCGTCCAAGTGTGAGTGTTGCACTGCTGTGTCAGTCGGTCCAAGTGTGAGTGTTGCACTGCTGTGTCAGTCCGTCCAAGTGTGAGTGTTGCACTGCTGTGTCAGTCCGTCCAAGTGTGAGTGTTGCACTGCTGTGTCAGTCCGACCAAGTGTGAGTGTTGCACTGCTGTGTCAGTCCATCCAAGTATGAGTGTTGCACTGCTGTGTTAGTCCATCCAAGTGTGAGTGTTGCACTGCTGTGTTAGTCAGTCCATCCAAGTGTGAGTGTTGCACTGCTGTGTCAGTCCATCCAAGTGTGAGTGTTGCACTGCTGTGTTAGTTAGTCCAAGTGTGAGTGTTGCACTGCTGTGTCAGTCATCCATCCAAGTGTGAGTGTTGCACTGCTGTGTCAGTGTCCATCCAAGTGTGAGTGTTGCACTGCTGTGTCAGTCCATCCAAGTGTGAGTGTTGCACTGCTGTGTCAGTCAGTCCATCCAGTGTGAGTGTTGCACTGCTGTGTCAGTCATCCAAGTGTGAGTGTTGCACTGCTGTGTCAGGTCCATGTGAGTGTTGCACTGCTGTGTAGTGTCCAAGTGTGAGTGTTGCACTGCTGTGTCAGTCAGTCCATCCAAGTGTGAGTGTTGCACTGCTGTGTCAGTCAGTCCGTCCAAGTGTGAGTGTTGCACTGCTGTGTCAGTCCATCCAAGTGTGAGTGTTGCACTGCTGTGTCAGTCCGTCCATCCAAGTGTGAGTGTTGCACTGCTGTGTTAGTCCATCCAAGTGTGAGTGTTGCACTGCTGTGTTAGTCAGTCCATCCAAGTGTGAGTGTTGCACTGCTGTGTCAGTCAGTCCATCCAAGTGTGAGTGTTGCACTGCTGTGTCAGTCCATCCAAGTGTGAGTGTTGCACTGCTGTGTCAGTCCATCCAAGTGTGAGTGTTGCACTGCTGTGTTAGTTAGTCCAAGTGTGAGTGTTGCACTGCTGTGTCAGTCAGTCCATTCAAGTGTGAGTGTTGCACTGCTGTGTCAGTTCGTCCATCCAAGTGTTAGTGTTGCACTGCTGTGTCAGTCCATCCAAGTGTGAGTGTTGCACTGCTGTGTCAGTCCGTCCATCCAAGTGTGAGTGTTGCACTGCTGTGTCAGTCAGTCCATCCAAGTGTGAGTGTTGCACTGCTGTGTCAGTCAGTCCATCCAAGTGTGAGTGTTGCACTGCTGTGTCAGTCCGTCCAAGTGTGAGTGTTGCACTGCTGTGTCAGTCTGTCCAAGTGTGAGTGTTGCACTGCTGTGTCAGTCCATCCAAGTATGAGTTTTGCACTGCTGTGTCAGTCCGTCCACGTGTAAGTGTTGCACTGCTGTGTCAGTCCGACCAAGTGTGAGTGTTGCACTGCTGTGTCAGTCAGTCCATCCACGTGTGAGTGTTGCACTGCTGTGTCAATCCGTCCATCCAAGTGTGAGTGTTGCACTGCTGTGTCAGTCCGTCCAAGTGTGAGTGTTGCACTGCTGTGTCAGTCCGTCCAAGTGTGAGTGTTGCACTGCTGTGTCAGTCCGTCCAAGTGTGAGTGTTGCACTGCTGTGTCAGTCCGTCCAAGTGTGAGTGTTGCACTGCTGTGTCAGTCCGTCCAAGTGTGAGTGTTGCACTGCTGTGTCAGTCCATCCAAGTGTGAGTGTTGCACTGCTGTGTCAGTCCGTCCAAGTGTGAGTGTTGCACTGCTGTGTCAGTCCATCCAAGTGTGAGTGTTGCACTGCTGTGTCAGTCCATCCAAGTGTGAGTGTTGCACTGCTGTGTTAGTTAGTCCAAGTGTGAGTGTTGCACTGCTGTGTCAGTCAGTCCATCCAAGTGTGAGTGTTGCACTGCTGTGTCAGTCAGTCCATCCACGTGTGAGTGTTGCACTGCTGTGTCAGTCGTCCATCCACGTGTGAGTGTTGCACTGCTGTGTCAGTCCGTCCATCCACGTGTGAGTGTTGCACTGCTGTGTCAGTCGGTCCAAGTGTGAGTGTTGCACTGCTGTGTCAGTCCGTCCAAGTGTGAGTGTTGCACTGCTGTGTCAGTCCGTCCAAGTGTGAGTGTTGCACTGCTGTGTCAGTCCGTCCAAGTGTGAGTGTTGCACTGCTGTGTTAGTCCATCCAAGTGTGAGTGTTGCACTGCTGTGTTAGTCAGTCCATCCAAGTGTGAGTGTTGCACTGCTGTGTCAGTCAGTCCATCCAAGTGTGAGTGTTGCACTGCTGTGTCAGTCCATCCAAGTGTGAGTGTTGCACTGCTGTGTCAGTCCATCCAAGTGTGAGTGTTGCACTGCTGTGTCAGTCCGTCCAAGTGTGAGTGTTGCACTGCTGTGTCAGTCACCATCCAAGTGTGAGTGTTGCACTGCTGTGTCAGTCAGTCCATCCAAGTGTGAGTGTTGCACTGCTGTGTCAGTCCGTCCAAGTGTGAGTGTTGCACTGCTGTGTCAGTCCATCCAAGTGTGAGTGTTGCACTGCTGTGTCAGTCAGTCCATCCAAGTGTGAGTGTTGCACTGCTGTGTCAGTCAGTCCATCCAAGTGTGAGTGTTGCACTGCTGTGTCATTCCGTCCAAGTGTGAGTGTTGCACTGCTGTGTCAGTCTGTCCAAGTGTGAGTGTTGCACTGCTGTGTCAGTCCATCCAAGTATGAGTTTGCACTGCTGTGTCAGTCCGTCCACGTGTGAGTGTTGCACTGCTGTGTCAGTCCATCCAAGTGTGAGTGTTGCACTGCTGTGTCAGTCAGTCCATCCACGTGTGAGTGTTGCACTGCTGTGTCAGTCCGTCCATCCACGTGTGAGTGTTGCACTGCTGTGTCAGTCAGTCCATCCAAGTGTGAGTGTTGCACTGCTGTGTCAGTCCGTCCAAGTGTGAGTGTTGCACTGCTGTGTCAGTCCGTCCAAGTGTGAGTGTTGCACTGCTGTGTCAGTCGGTCCAAGTGTGAGTGTTGCACTGCTGTGTCAGTCCGTCCAAGTGTGAGTGTTGCA
>CM026390.1:53074437-53163090 GCA_014843695.1 Archivesica marissinica
TGTATACAATACAGTATATGTATACAACACAGTATATGTATACAACACAGTATATGTATACAACACAGTATATGTATACAATACAGTATATGTATACAACACAGTATATGTATACAACACAGTATATGTATACAACACAGTATATGTATACAACACAGTATATGTATACAACACAGTATATGTATACAACACAGTATACGTATACAATACAGTATACGTATACAATACAGTATATGTATACAACACAGTATATGTATACAACACAGTATATGTATACAACACAGTATATGTATACAATACAGTACACAACACAGTATATGTATACAACACAGTATATGTATACAATACAGTATATGTATACAACACAGTATATGTATACAACACAGTATATGTATACAACACAGTATATGTATACAACACAGTATACAACACAGTATATGTATACAACACAGTATATGTATACACACAGTATACGTATACAACACAGTATATGTATACAACACAGTATATGTATACAATACAGTACAAATACAGTATATGTATACAATACAGTATATGTATACAACACAGTATATGTATACAACACAGTATATGTATACAACACAGTATATGTATACAACACAGTATATGTATACAACACAGTATATGTATACAACACAGTATATGTATACAATACAGTATATGTATACAACACAGTATATGTATACAACACAGTATATGTATACAACACAGTATACGTATACAATACAGTATATGTATACAACACAGTATATGTATACAATACAGTATATGTATACAACACAGTATATGTATACAACACAGTACACAATACAGTATATGTATACAATACAGTACACAATACAGTATACGTATACAACACAGTATATGTATACAACACAGTATATGTATACAACACAGTATATGTATACAACACAGTATATGTATACAATACAGTATATGTATACAACACAGTATATGTATACAACACAGTATATGTATACAACACAGTATATGTATACAATACAGTATATGTATACAACACAGTATATGTATACAACACAGTACACAATACAGTATATGTATACAATACAGTACACAATACAGTATATGTATACAACACAGTATATGTATACAACACAGTATATGTATACAATACAGTATATGTATACAACACAGTATATGTATACAACACAGTATATGTATACAACACAGTATATGTATACAATACAGTATATGTATACAACACAGTATATGTATACAACACAGTATATGTATACAATACAGTATATGTATACAATACAGTATATGTATACAACACAGTATATGTATACAATACAGTATATGTATACAACACAGTATATGTATACAACACAGTATATGTATACAACACAGTATATGTATACAACACAGTATATGTATACAACACAGTATATGTATACAACACAGTATATGTATACAACACAGTATATGTATACAACACAGTATATGTACACAACACAGTATATGTATACAATACAGTATATGTATACAATACAGTATATGTATACAACACAGTATATGTATACAACACAGTATATGTATACAACACAGTATATGTATACAACACAGTATATGTATACAACACAGTATATGTATACAACACAGTATATGTATACAACACAGTATATGTATACAATACAGTATATGTATACAACACAGTATATGTATACAACACAGTATATGTATACAACACAGTATATGTATACAACACAGTATATGTATACAACACAGTATATGTATACAACACAGTATATGTATACAACACAGTATATGTATACAACACAGTATATGTATACAATACAGTATATGTATACAATACAGTATATGTATACAACACAGTATATGTATACAACACAGTATATGTATACAACACAGTATATGTATACAACACAGTATATGTATACAACACAGTATATGTATACAACACAGTATATGTATACAACACAGTATATGTATACAACACAGTATATGTATACAATACAGTACACAATACAGTATATGTATACAACACAGTATATGTATACAACACAGTATATGTATACAACACAGTATATGTATACAACACAGTATATGTATACAATACAGTACACAATACAGTATATGTATACAACACAGTATATGTATACAACACAGTATATGTATACAATACAGTATATGTATACAACACAGTATATGTATACAACACAGTATATGTATACAACACAGTATATGTATACAACACAGTATATGTATACAACACAGTATATGTATACAATACAGTATATGTATACAACACAGTATATGTATACAATACAGTACACAATACAGTATATGTATACAACACAGTATATGTATACAACACAGTATATGTATACAATACAGTACACAATACAGTATATGTATACAACACAGTATATGTATACAACACAGTATATGTATACAATACAGTATACGTATACAACACAGTATATGTATACAACACAGTATATGTATACAACACAGTATATGTATACAACACAGTATATGTATACAACACAGTATATGTATACAACACAGTATATGTATACAACACAGTATATGTATACAACACAGTATATGTATACAACACAGTATATGTATACAATACAGTATATGTATACAACACAGTATATGTATACAATACAGTATATGTATACAATACAGTATATGTATACAATACAGTATATGTATACAACACAGTATATGTATACAACACAATATATGTATACAATACAGTATATGTATACAATACAGTATATGTATACAACAATAAAATATGATTAAGCTAGACCAAATTGCTGTTACATCAGTCTTCACGAAACTGATTGAATTTACACAGGACATTCGGTCAGACAGGATAAAAAATTTCTGTCTGACCGAAGAAAAATCTGTCTGACCGAATAATTTCTAAATTTGGCGTATAGCAAGTAACACAATATTTCACATATACTTACAGCTATGAAAGTGTTATGATTTTTAAGGTTAACATTAGTTGATGGACCCGACTCCACGGTGCTGAAATCACAGCAGGCATTGCACTTCATCACATCCATCGAATAATCAAACATAAGCCACTCTTTCCACGCCTCACACAGCTTTCATTCTTTCCTATGCTCCTCATATTTTCTTGATTTTACAGCCGGATCTTACTTTGTAACATTCTTCCTGTATTGGCCAGGCTTGGTCCCTTCAAAGAATCGTAACTGGCCGAATATGTTTTAAACTAATACAAAAAAATATAATGAAAACGAAATCACCGTTTAGCAATAGGGATTCAAATCTTCTTTCCTTTTATTCTTCGTCAGCGAAGGTCAGACGGTGTTATTGATATAGTGGTCTGGGATTGGTTGAAAACGTGTAGGGCAGCCCTTAAGAGTTATTGATACATGAACTGATTGGCTGAGTAGGTATTGCCAGCAATAGTTAAAATGACTTCTAAATATTAAAATACAATATATGAGCTGCATTTTGGAGTATTAAAAAATATGTGCAGACTATTTGGTGACAAATAAACAGCATATTATAAATGCAGGTGTCAGTGCAACAGGTGTCAGTGCAACATTCACCACCAAATTACCTTCAGAGTAGGGGGTGGGTCCTTTAAGTTGGAAATTTAAAAAAATCCAATTGGTTAACCCCGTTGAAATTTGACATGTTCCTGTGGCTCAAAGGTCAATCTGTTGAAAACTACTGTCTTTTGTGCCAAACTATTTTTGGGAGAAATCTAATGGCACTGTGTTGCAATAGCGGTGTCTGACCTGATACATTGTGTATGTCGCTAAAACATGTTACAGCAATGTTAGATCTAACAATCCGTATTATTGGTTGAAACTCGAATCGCTTACCCAATGAAATTCGCACTCTTATATTTTCCGGAGATGGAAATAAAGCGCATAAATGGAAGATGGCAGATGGAAAATAAGCGCACCGGTCCGCAAAATTCCGTTTTTGTAAATATACGTCACATAGAACAACACATTTTGTTAATTTAGTGCTTTAGGTTAATGCACACTAAATAAAACTTGCATGCTGGCTATTATTTTCATCGGACAGTAGGACCGATAAACTGCAAAAAGTCGTCGGACATTTCTGAAATTTATCGGATATGTCCGGCAGTCCGACGGCTTTCATGAAGACTGTTACATATGAGGCTCTTACTGTGGGGGCATTAATGAAATTGTTATTCGTTAATCTTGATGTAGATCAAACTCAATATTAACCATCAAAGTATCCAGCAGTCATCCAGCAAAGCATTAGACAGTCGTTGAACAAAACACTGGAACATATATCCAACAAAGCATTAGACAGTCATTGAACAAAACACTGGAACATATATCCAACAAAGCATTAGACAGTTGTTGAACAAAACACTGGAACATATATCCAACAAAGCATTAGACAGTTGTTGAACAAAACACTGGAACATATATCCAACAAAGCATTAGACAGTTGTTGAACAAAACACTGGAACATATATCCAACAAAGCATTAGACAGTTGTTGAACAAAACACTGGAACATATATCCAACAAAGCATCCAACAAAGCATTAGACAGTTGTTGAACAAATCACTGGGACATATATCCAGCAAAGCATTAGACAGTTGTTGAACAAAACACTGGGACATATATCCAACAAAGCATTAGACAGTTGTTGAACAAAACACTGGAACATATATCCAACAATGCATTAGACAGTTGTTGAACAAAACACTGGAACATATATCCAACAAAGCATTAGACAGTCGTTGAACAAAACACTGGAACATATATCCAACAATGCATTAGACAGTTGTTGAACAAAACACTGGGACATATATCCAGCAAAGCATTAGACAGTCGTTGAACAAAACACTGGAACATATATCCAACAAAGCATTAGACAGTCATTGAACAAAACACTGGAACATATATCCAACAAAGCATTAGACAGTTGTTGAACAAAACACTGGAACATATATCCAACAAAGCATTAGACAGTCGTTGAACAAAACACTGGAACATATATCCAACAAAGCATTAGACAGTCGTTGAACAAAACACTGGAACATATATCCAACAAAGCATTAGACAGTTGTTGAACAAAACACTGGGACATATATCCAACAAAGCATTAGACAGTCGTTGAACAAAACACTGGAACATATATCCAACAAAGCATTAGACAGTCGTTGAACAAAACACTGGAACATATATCCAACAAAGCATTAGACAGTCGTTGAACAAAACACTGGAACATATATCCAACAAAGCATTAGACAGTCGGAACAAACACTGGACTATATCCAACAATGGGTGAACAAAACACTGGAACATATATCCAACAAAGCATTAGACAGTCGTTGAACAAAACACTGGAACATATATCCAACAAAGCATTAGACAGTTGTTGAACAAAACACTGGAACATATATCCAACAAAGCATTAGACAGTCGTTGAACAAAACACTGGAACATATATCCAACAAAGCATTAGACAGTCGTTGAACAAAACACTGGAACATATATCCAACAAAGCATTAGACAGTTGTTGAACAAAACACTGGAACATATATCCAACAAAGCATTAGACAGTTGTTGAACAAAACACTGGAACATATATCCAACAAAGCATTAGACAGTCGTTGAACAAAACACTGGAACATATATCCAACAAGCATTAGACAGTTGTTGAACAAAACACTGGAACATATATCAACAAAGCATTAGACAGTCGTTGAACAAAACACTGGAACATATATCCAACAAAGCATTAGACAGTTGTTGAACAAAACACTGGAACATATATCCAACAAAGCATTAGACAGTGTTGAACAAAACACTGGAACATATATCCAACAAAGCATTAGACAGTCTTGAACAAAACACTGGACATATATCCAACAAAGCATTAGACAGTTGGAACAAAACACTGGAACATATATCCAACAAAGCATTAGACAGTCGTTGAACAAAACACTGGGACATATATCCAACAATGCATTAGACAGCGTTGAACAAAACACTGGAACATATATCCAACAAAGCATTAGACAGTTGTTGAACAAAACACTGGGACTTATATCCAACAAAGCATTAGACAGTTGTTGAACAAAACACTGGAACATATATCCAACAAAGCATTAGACAGTTGTTGAACAAAACACTGGGACATATATCCAGCAAAGCATTAGACAGTTGTTGAACAAAACACTGGAACATATATCCAACAAGGCATTAGACAGTTGTTGAACAAAACACTGGGACATATATCCAGCAAAGCATTAGACAGTTGTTGAACAAAACACTGGAACATATATCCAGCAAAGCATTAGACAGTTGTTGAACAAAACACTGGGACATATATCCAGCAAAGCATTAGACAGTTGTTGAACAAAACACTGGAACATATATCCAACAAAGCATCCAACAAAGCATTAGACAGTTGTTGAACAAAACACTGGGACATATATCCAGCAAAGCATTAGACAGTTGTTGAACAAAACACTGGAACATATATCCAACAAAGCATCCAACAAAGCATTAGACAGTTGTTGAACAAAACACTTGGACATATATCCAGCAAAGCATTAGACAGTTGTTGAACAAAACACTGGAACATATATCCAGCAAAGCATTAGACAGTTGTTGAACAAAACACTGGAACATATATCCAACAAAGCATAAGCATTAGACAGTCGTTGAACAAAACACTGGAACATATATCCAACAAAGCATTAGACAGTCGTTGAACAAAACACTGGAACATATATCCAACAAAGCATTAGACAGTTGTTGAACAAAACACTGGAACATATATCCAACAAAGCATTAGACAGTTGTTGAACAAAACACTGGGACATATATCCAACAAAGCATTAGACAGTTGTTGAACAAAACACTGGAACATATATCCAACAAAGCATTAGACAGTTGTTGAACAAAACACTGGAACATATATCCAACAAAGCATTAGACAGTTGTTGAACAAAACACTGGAACATATATCCAACAAAGCATTAGACAGTTGTTGAACAAAACACTGGAACATATATCCAACAAAGCATCCAACAAAGCATTAGACAGTTGTTGAACAAAACACTGGGACATATATCCAGCAAAGCATTAGACAGTTGTTGAACAAAACACTGGGACATATATCCAGCAAAGCATTAGACAGTTGTTGAACAAAACACTTGGACATATATCCAGCAAAGCATTAGACAGTTGTTGAACAAAACACTGGAACATATATCCAACAAAGCATTAGACAGTTGTTGAACAAAACACTGGGACATATATCCAGCAAAGCATTAGACAGTTGTTGAACAAAACACTGGAACATATATCCAACAAAGCATCCAACAAAGCATTAGACAGTTGTTGAACAAAACACTTGGACATATATCCAGCAAAGCATTAGACAGTTGTTGAACAAAACACTGGAACATATATCCAACAAAGCATTAGACAGTTGTTGAACAAAACACTGGGACATATATCCAACAAAGCATTAGACAGTTGTTGAACAAAACACTGGGACATATATCCAGCAAAGCATTAGACAGTTGTTGAACAAAACACTGGAACATATATCCAACAAAGCATTAGACAGTCGTTGAACAAAACACTGGGACATATATCCAACAAAGCATTAGACAGTCGTTGAACAAAACACTGGAACATATATCCAACAAAGCATTAGACAGTTGTTGAACAAAACACTGGGACATATATCCAACAAAGCATTAGACAGTTGTTGAACAAAACACTGGGACATATATCCAGCAAAGCATTAGACAGTCGTTGAACAAAACACTGGAACATATATCCAACAAAGCATTAGACAGTTGTTGAACAAAACACTGGGACATATATCCAACAAAGCATTAGACAGTTGTTGAACAAAACACTGGAACATATATCCAACAAAGCATCCAACAAAGCATTAGACAGTTGTTGAACAAAACACTTGGACATATATCCAGCAAAGCATTAGACAGTTGTTGAACAAAACACTTGGACATATATCAAGCAAAGCATTAGACAGTTGTTGAACAAAACACTTGGACATATATCCAGCAAAGCATTAGACAGTTGTTGAACAAAACACTGGAACATATATCCAACAAAGCATTAGACAGTCATTGAACAAAACACTGGGACATATATCCAACAATGCATTAGACAGTCGTTGAACAAAACACTGGGACATATATCCAACAAAGCATTAGACAGTTGTTGAACAAAACACTGGAACATATATCCAACAAAGCATTAGACAGTTGTTGAACAAAACACTGGGACATATATCCAACAAAGCATTAGACAGTTGTTGAACAAATCACTGGGACATATATCCAACAAAGCATCCAACAAAGCATTAGACAGTTGTTGAACAAATCACTGGGACATATATCCAGCAAAGCATTAGACAGTTGTTGAACAAATCACTGGGACATATATCCAACAAAGCATTAGACAGTTGTTGAACAAAACACTGGAACATATATCCAACAAAGCATTAGACAGTTGTTGAACAAAACACTGGGACATATATCCAACAAAGCATTAGACAGTTGTTGAACAAAACACTGGAACATATATCCAGCAAAGCATTAGACAGTTGTTGAACAAAACACTGGAACATATATCCAACAAAGCATCCAACAAAGCATTAGACAGTTGTTGAACAAAACACTGGAACATATATCCAAGCACAAAGCATTAGACAGTTGTTGAACAAAACACTGGAACATATATCCAACAAAGCATCCAACAAAGCATTAGACAGTTGTTGAACAAAACACTGGGACATATATCCAACAAAGCATCCAACAAAGCATTAGACAGTTGTTGAACAAAACACTGGAACATATATCCAACAAAGCATCCAACAAAGCATTAGACAGTTGTTGAACAAAACACTGGGACATATATCCAACAAAGCATCCAACAAAGCATTAGACAGTTGTTGAACAAAACACTTGGACATATATCCAGCAAAGCATTAGACAGTTGTTGAACAAAACACTGGGACATATATCCAGCAAAGCATTAGACAGTTGTTGAACAAATCACTGGGACATATATCCAACAAAGCATCCAACAAAGCATTAGACAGTTGTTGAACAAATCACTGGGACATATATCCAGCAAAGCATTAGACAGTTGTTGAACAAATCACTGGGACATATATCCAACAAAGCATTAGACAGTTGTTGAACAAAACACTGGAACATATATCCAACAAAGCATTAGACAGTTGTTGAACAAAACACTGGAACATATATCCAGCAAAGCATTAGACAGTTGTTGAACAAAACACTGGAACATATATCCAACAAAGCATCCAACAAAGCATTAGACAGTTGTTGAACAAAACACTGGGACATATATCCAACAAAGCATCCAACAAAGCATTAGACAGTTGTTGAACAAAACACTGGGACATATATCCAGCAAAGCATTAGACAGTTGTTGAACAAAACACTGGGACATATATCCAACAAAGCATTAGACAGTTGTTGAACAAAACACTGGAACATATATCCAACAAAGCATTAGACAGTTGTTGAACAAAACACTGGGACATATATCCAGCAAAGCATTAGACAGTTGTTGAACAAAACACTGGGACATATATCCAGCAAAGCATTAGACAGTTGTTGAACAAAACACTGGAACATATATCCAACAAAGCATTAGACAGTTGTTGAACAAAACACTGGAACATATATCCAGCAAAGCATTAGACAGTTGTTGAACAAAACACTGGAACATATATCCAACAAAGCATCCAACAAAGCATTAGACAGTTGTTGAACAAAACACTTGGACATATATCCAGCAAAGCATTAGACAGTTGTTGAACAAAACACTTGGACATATATCCAGCAAAGCATTAGACAGTTGTTGAACAAAACACTGGAACATATATCCAGCAAAGCATTAGACAGTTGTTGAACAAAACACTGGAACATATATCCAACAAAGCATCCAACAAAGCATTAGACAGTTGTTGAACAAAACACTGGGACATATATCCAACAAAGCATCCAACAAAGCATTAGACAGTTGTTGAACAAAACACTGGGACATATATCCAGCAAAGCATTAGACAGTTGTTGAACAAAACACTGGGACATATATCCAACAAAGCATCCAACAAAGCATTAGACAGTTGTTGAACAAAACACTGGGACATATATCCAGCAAAGCATTAGACAGTTGTTGAACAAAACACTGGGACATATATCCAGCAAAGCATTAGACAGTTGTTGAACAAAACACTGGAACATATATCCAGCAAAGCATTAGACAGTTGTTGAACAAAACACTGGAACATATATCCAACAAAGCATCCAACAAAGCATTAGACAGTTGTTGAACAAAACACTTGGACATATATCCAGCAAAGCATTAGACAGTTGTTGAACAAAACACTTGGACATATATCCAGCAAAGCATTAGACAGTTGTTGAACAAAACACTGGAACATATATCCAGCAAAGCATTAGACAGTTGTTGAACAAAACACTGGAACATATATCCAGCAAAGCATTAGACAGTTGTTGAACAAAACACTGGAACATATATCCAACAAAGCATCCAGCAAAGCATTAGACAGTTGTTGAACAAAACACTGGAACATATATCCAGCAAAGCATTAGACAGTTGTTGAACAAAACACTGGGACATATATCCAACAAAGCATCCAACAAAGCATTAGACAGTTGTTGAACAAAACACTGGAACATATATCCAACAAAGCATTAGACAGTTGTTGAACAAAACACTGGGACATATATCCAGCAAAGCATTAGACAGTTGTTGAACAAAACACTTGGACATATATCCAGCAAAGCATTAGACAGTTGTTGAACAAAACACTGGAACATATATCCAACAAAGCATTAGACAGTTGTTGAACAAAACACTGGAACATATATCCAACAAAGCATTAGACAGTTGTTGAACAAAACACTGGGACATATATCCAGCAAAGCATTAGACAGTCGTTGAACAAAACACTGGAACATATATCCAGCAAAGCATTTGATATTTACCCAACACACCATTTATCCGACAAGAGATTGGATATTTACCCCAATACATCATTTATCCGACAAGAGATTTGATATTTACCCCAACACACCATTTATCCAACAAGAGATTGGATATTTATCCAACATACCATTTATCCAACAAGGGATTGGATATTTATCCAGCACACCATTTATCCGACAAGAGATTGGATATTTATCCAACACACCATTTATCCAACAAGAGATTGGATATTTACCCCAACACAGCATTTATCCGACAAGGGATTGGATATTTATCCAACACACCATTTATCCGACAAGGGATTGGATATTTACCCAACACACCATTTATCCGACAAGGGATTGGATATTTATCCAACACACCATTTATCCGATAAGGGATTGGATATTTATCCAACACACCATTTATCCGACAAGGGATTGGATATTTACCCAACACACCATTTATCCGACAAGGGATTGGATATTTATCCAACACACCATTTATCCGATAAGGGATTGGATATTTACCCCAACACACCATTTATCCAACAAGAGATTGGATATTTACCCAATACACCATTTATCCGACAAGGGATTGGATATTTATCCAACACACCATTTATCCGATAAGGGATTGGATATTTATCCAACACACCATTTATCCAACAAGAGATTGGATATTTACCCAATACACCATTTATCCGACAAGGGATTGGATATTTATCCAACACACCATTTATCCGACAAGGGATTGGATATTTATCCAACACACCATTTATCCAACAAGGGATTGGATATTTATCCAACACACCATTTATCCGATAAGGGATTGGATATTTATCCAACACACCATTTATCTGACAAGAGATTGGATATTTATCCAACACACCATTTATCCGACAAGAGATTGGATATTTACCCAACACACCATTTATCCGACAAGAGATTGGATATTTATCCAACACACCATTTATCCGACAAGGGATTGGATATTTACCCCCAACACACCATTTATCCGACAAGAGATTGGATATTTACCCAACACACCATTTATCCGACAAGAGATTGGATATTTACCCAACACACCATTTATCCGACAAGAAATTGGATATTTACCCAACACATCATTTATCCGACAAGAGATTGGATATTTACCCAACACACCATTTATCCAACAAGAGATTGGATATTTATCCAACACACCATTTATCCGATAAGGGATTGGATATTTATCCAACACACCATTTATCCGATAAGGGATTGGATATTTATCCAACACACCATTTATCCGACAAGAGATTGGATATTTATCCAACACACCATTTATCCGACAAGAGATTGGATATTTACCCAACACACCATTTATCCGACAAGAGATTGGATATTTATCCAACACACCATTTATCCGACAAGGGATTGGATATTTACCCCCAACACACCATTTATCCGACAAGAGATTGGATATTTACCCAACACACCATTTATCCGACAAGAGATTGGATATTTACCCAACACACCATTTATCCGACAAGAAATTGGATATTTACCCAACACATTATTTATCCGACAAGAGATTGGATATTTACCCAACACACCATTTATCCAACAAGAGATTGGATATTTATCCAACACACCATTTATCCGATAAGGGATTGGATATTTATCCAACACACCATTTATCCGACAAGGGATTGGATATTTACCCAACACACCATTTATCCAACAAGAGATTGGATATTTACCCAAGACACAATTTTTATGACAAGGGATTGGATATTTATCCAACACATAATTGGACATTTATCCATAAAAACATTAGAAATTCATAAAATATAGCAACATGTGACATTTATTCACCAAAACATGGGGATATTTATCCACCAAAACATGGGAACATTTATCCACCAAAACATGGGAACATTTATCCACCAAAACATGGGAACATTTATCCACCAAAACATGGGGATATTTATCCAACAAACCATGAAATATTTATACAAGAAAACATGACACATTTTTCCAACAAAACATGTCCCCGCCAGCGATATAGCCCAAAATGGTGCTAATGCAGGCGTAAAACCCGAAACATAAAAATATAAAAACATGTCTGTCCGATTAGCGCAGTGGTTAGCGCACTCGCTTCTCACCAATGCAACCCGGGTTCGATCTCTGGACCGGGAAGTACGTGAGATGGTACGATGGTCACCAGATCGGACAGGTGGGTTTTCTCCGGGTACTCCTGTTTCCTCCCACATGAATGACCACATATACGCTTTCATCCACGCCAACGAAAGTGATTAATATAAGTTAGCAGTCGTTTTAAAATAAATAAAGTTTAAACTTTTTTTTATAACAAAACATAACGCATTTATCCAACAAAACATTGTTCTTGTATCGCCCAGTAAATTTTAAAACACAAGGAGATTTATCCTACAAATCACCAAGACATTTATCCAACATAATGTTGCGAGATGTGTCCATATAACCATGGGGACATTTATCAAAGCATGGAACATTGATCCAGCAAAACAAGCATATTGTTTGCACATAGCACCAGGAGTTATGCCTCCTATTGTAATTCAATTT
This sequence comes from Archivesica marissinica, assembly GCA_014843695.1. Taxonomy (NCBI): domain Eukaryota; kingdom Metazoa; phylum Mollusca; class Bivalvia; order Venerida; family Vesicomyidae; genus Archivesica; species Archivesica marissinica. The sequence continues at coordinate 53,088,088 of CM026390.1, forward strand.
GTAAATAATATTTGTCTTTTGTTGTTTATCAACTAATGTTCTAATGCGTAGGAATTACCCACTTTCACATATGGCCTACAATTACATATAGCAGTATTGCCAACTAATGTAAGGTGAACAGCTAATACGAGATGGAAATTAGGGTAATGAAAAACAGTACATAATCTTTACACACATGTATGCTAAGCCTGCCCAGGAAAACATGTCTAAGTCCCCGCGAGGGGTTTGACATTAAAGGAACATACATACCGTACATATATGCACATATTACAGTGTAAGAGAAATAGATAGGATAGGTTTTGCGAGGTACATATAAATTCTACACTGCTTTCCGGTTGTCTTGGCATTGGCGATGAGATATAAATGTCATGGTCTGGTTGGACTAGAATGACATTGTCAAACAGACGGATCTGTAGTCCAGTGATAACACGCTGGACTGGTAATCCAGGGATTGCAGGTTCGATCTTTCAGATGGGACTTTAAACCAAGGTCTCTGTCTGTATCATTGCACTATCCTCCAAAAATCTAAAATGACTAATCTCTTCAGGAGGCGTCGCTCATATGGGCAACCGGTAGCGATGATAAATAAACATATATTAAAAAAAAGACATTGTCAATTTTAAGATGTACTGAAATATTTACAGCCATGTGCATGGATAATTAACAATGAGAAATCTGCAAATATAAAAACTAGAAAATAATGTTTAATTGTTGGTGCCCTAAGCTGCCAGAAAATGCAAAATTATACGTTTTATGCAAGAGTATTTTGACTAATAATAATGCTCCAACATTGATTGAAAAGGAATTTTTTCAGTATATTTAATTTTCATGTCAGACATGACAGTTTAATTTCTCTATAGGATGTAATTCAATCTATTGTGTGGTTCTCTACTTGAATACATTTGCTTACATATGTACTTTAATCCATTGGCTAAGAAATGTACTTTAAAACACTTGCTTATAAATAAATTTTATGTCTCATAAAATGTGTTACGTGCCACACTACCAGGGTCCACTGCCCCGCATACTGCGGCTTTTCGCTACATACATTGTAGATCCGCATACTGCAAGTGCTCTGCCATATGGTAAACACTGCATATTAACTCATTTCATTCTGGATACATTTAAAGGCTTTTGCAAACAGCATAGATCCAGCTGATCAGTATCTATGTTGTTTGCTACATAGCCAAGTGTCTTAGCAAGATCATCTGAATAACAAACAGCATAAAGCCTGATGAGACGGAACGTTCCGTGGCTGCTGATCTTGCTCTCTATGTTCTTTGCAAATACTGTTTGAACGGTATCCAGAATCAAATGGGTTGATTAGCGTGGACGATAAAACGTACTTGGAAACAGTTGCTTAGAAGTGTACTTGAATCCAATTGTATCTCCTTGAATAGGCAGGTAGACATTAATCTGTTTTATTGATTTTGTCTTCAGTGTATGGATTGCCAACTTACAGTGTGTACATCAGTATGCAGTTTGAATTGCATATCCGGTGCCTAGATGTTCCAACTTCCACCATTGAAAGCTTTGATGAAGAAATGCAAAACAATTTTTTGAATGTAATAAGTGCCAATTGGCCTGAAATATGTCTCAGCAACTGCAACAACCTGGAAATTGTGTCAACTGAATGCCAAGGAGATGAGAAAAAACTAAATGCTAAATTTTCATTGGATTTGAGCAGGTAGGTTCCCAATAACAGGATTTATCACATAACTTTGCTTGTATTCAGTGTAATACAGCCGTGACATAAATTCTTATATGTCCGCACATTTAATAACACCTGGATGGATTCGGATTGGTCTCAGCATGACATTGACAGCTTGCAATACATATTCGACATATATAAAGTCGAACTTCGTTGCCTTGAACTCGGTTGGCTCGAGCACCACCGTTGGCTCGAACATGTCATCTGGTCCCGGCGATAATCTCTATATAATGCATATTGTTCTACCCTCGATGACTCGAACATGGATAACTGGAACTTTCGAACCAGAATTACTGCTCCCATGAAATCAATTAGTACTTAAATTAACACCTTTAGGTCAAACACAATTGTGTCCAGGTCCTCGTGTCACACAAAAGTTTTCACAGCTTTTGTTAATGGCAATGACATCCCTTTTTATCGGTACATTTGCGTAATTTACACGTCGTGAGATTGGCAATTACTATTCTATTGTGACTGGGTTTCAATCACGGTGGCTTTTTTATCCATAGTTTAAATTGGTATTAAACGTAATATTGTATAGAACAAACATGTTACACACTTATTGAGTTAAAGATGGCAAGCGACGACAATATAACTGGACCTCAAAGTGTGACCTTGACCGTAAATCTACATGCCTGGGTTTTACATCATTTTATTATTGTAATCATTTGTGAAAGTTATTTTATAATCATCAACATGGACGTCAAAAACACCAGAAAATACAATCAAGATTGGGCATGAGTCTAAGGCATGAAAAGTTGTTTTAAAAATGTCATGGTCACATTTGTGGTCAAAGTTGCTCTGTATCACAATATATGAATACATTCATAACAGCCATGTCCACAGCATGTCTTTGTTGATCATTAATGGATTATAATATAACTTGGCACAAATGATCACCATAATAATATGATATGTTGCGCATAAGACGAGACATGTATCGAATATCCAGGCCATACTGAAAGTCAATGGTTGCTGCCCAAGCAAAGAAAAGAACAATACACATATATATGGTACGGTAATACTGCATGTTCATATGATATAGGCACGATAGGCTCGAGGCCAACAAAAACATGTGAATTTTGAGACAAAATTGCATAAATAAGACTATCGGTAAAATCACTTCTCATCAAAAGTCAAATTCTCGTAATTTTGTATGTGTTTTTACTCTAATTTATCAAAAATAAAAACAATATATGCACATTTTTGGTTTTAGTTCATTCCATTTATATTTAGACCATCGGCAGATGATCTTAATTAAGAAATATTATTTGTCTTTATTATTTATAGCGAATAATATATGGTTTGAGTTCCGATGCGTAGGAATTCCTGCGCTCAGAACAACACACAATGTTTTATTCGACTATAGATAACGCAAATACAAATATAATTTTGATTATAACATGACTAAAGTATCTAAAAAGTAGGGATGTCAACGAATAGCGATTTTGCTATTCGAATATTCGATCGGGAAGGTATTCGAATATTCGATATAATTCTATCAAAACTCAAATTCACTCAAATCTTTATAAAAATTGCCAAATTAACCTAATTTCTGTTTTAGCGTGTCATCTTCTTCCTGTAAGGCCATGCAAATATGATGACGACTTGTTCAATTATTGTTATCGGCCACTGTCTGTACATTCATGGGCGTTTTCACAAATGAAGCCATTGTCAAACTGCTTTCCGTTGAAGGGTGTTTGTTTTTCAAATGATTATTCAGATTGATGTTGTACCCGAATATGTTAAATCCAATGTTCATTGATTACACCTAGAGCAGTTTTCTTATTCTCAGAGCGTTTGAAGTCTAACTAAACGTGTGACTGAGCAGTCGGCATTTTGGAGGACAATATGAATATCATAAAATGGTACTTTAAATAGTACCTATTTGTAATATTGAGCAGTTCATTAAAAATTTAAGATACATGGGGGTGGATGTTGTTGCAAAGTGTCTGTAATATTTCTAAGGAAGTTTCTCGTCTAAATACACCTACCGTAGCACCTACTGTAATTATCCGATTACATGGATGTGACCACAACATGGTTTATTCACACATCCTGGGGCGATTTCTTTTGTATTGGAAAGTTTGCTGATGGTTTCAAAAGAAAACAACGTAATTAATTTTAAGTTTATAATTTCATTATCATTTTTTGCAAATATATTTTTTTTTTTCGAATACTGGAATAATATTCTGACTTTTAGAAAGCATAAATGATGTTACAAAAATGCTAGTAAAATCACGTAACGTTTGACATCACACACTATAACCATGGTTTATTGCATGTTTGAACACGATAAATTCCATTTTTGTGTATACAGACAAAATGCCGAGTCATATTAGAATAGTTATTTTATAACATTTGTAGAACACAGCAATTTGTATAATAGTTGACTTCTGATCAATTCTGATCAATTTTTATAATGTGATTTTAGCTGAAGTATGAACAATTTTGTCTGGAAAAAAATCCATCGAAAATGGTGCAATATAAAGTTTTGACATAGATATTAGGCGCGTAGCTGACTGTAAATACGCAGCTGCATACTAAAAATTAGTGAAATAAAATAATTAATAACGCCAAAATTTCACCTGAAAGTGGACATACGATAAAAAAAAACTCCAATTTTACCAATCGAGATTGTTCAGGGGGAGATCCCCCGACCCTCCTGCAAGGAGAGGACACCATCCACAAACGGTGTTTCGCAGCTCATTCTGCATAATTAAAATGTCACTCTAGCTGCTGATAAATACATTAGATACTATTTGAGGTTGCTAAGTCAATTACATCTTGTGTTCTTGTGTTTGCCTCTATCCTGGTGGCTGTTATTTATTACCTAAGTGCTGCTACTCTTTATTTTAATTTCAGCAAATATTTGAATGCAGCAGGCGGTGGTGCCGTACCTATTGAAGATGCTCTCAAAATAATCCTCCTTATTGAACCAAATATGCTAGATCTAACAGTAAGGATCACTCTCTTTTTAAATATTTAAAGAACCACCATTTTTTCATATTTCTGTATGAAAAAGCAATTGAGAATAATTCAGAAATGAGAAATTGCACTTGTTTGCGAGTGTCCCAGTTTTATGCTACTACTTGAATAAAACTTGCTGTGTCATTTATGAACATTATTTTCTTTCTTATGATCTGTAGCCTCATGAACTATGTTGCTAACATTGACACATGTCTGTATTCCATAGGACAGAGCAATCTGTAGCCTCATGAACTATGTTGCTAACATTGACACATGTCTGTATTCCATAGGACAGAGTAATCTGTAGCCTCATGAACTATGTTGCTAACATTGACACATGTCTGTATTCCATAGGACAGAGTAATCTGTAGCCTCATGAACTATGTTGGTAACATTGACACATGTCTGTATTCCATAGGACAGAGCAATCTGCAGCCTCATGAACTACCGGTATGTTGGTAATATGACACATGTCTGTATGTCATAAAACATACACATGTCAAATATTGGTTCAGCAGAGACTATTAAGTTGTTTTCTTTCAAAAGGTGGCTATTACATTTAGATGGCTATAGCTAGCACTGTAAGTGTGTGTTTTGTCATGGGGGTGCTTTCTCCTAGCATGGTGGTGTTTTATTTGCTGCAGTAATTTGAGGTGAGGTGGCCAAATTGTTACTGTTTATTGGTTAATATCACTTTTTGGTTAGTTTTTGGTAGTTTATGTCAATAATATATAGTGTATTCCATCGTTCCATGTGAATGATAAGCAACCAAACAGACTTATTTTATAGATTTGGATATTGACAGGTATCAATGACAAACAAAATACCGTTATTGTGAGTAGTTTTTCTAAACCTATCTAATGTCAGTTCTAGAAAGTAAGATTTTATCAATTTCCAGAAGAGTGTGCTGCTGATACATTTAAAGGCTTTTGCAAACAACATAGATCCAGATCATCCGCAGCGTGATGGCTACATAGCCATGTGTCATAGCAAGATCATCTGAATAACAAACAGCATAGAGCCTGATCAGACGGAATGTTCTGTGGCTCTATGTTCTTTGCAAATACTGTTTGAACGGTATCCAGAATGAAATGGGTTAAAAACTGAATTTTCAAGTCACTTTTAAAGATATGTCAACATCTCGAAACTGTCTGACATTTTCATGTATAGAGATGTTTGCATTCTCAAGCAAATCATTTGATGTTTCCGTGCCTTGCTAATGTGGCAAAAATTTGTTCACAATCAAAATTTATTTAATTGAAATATTGAACAGAGCATGATTCAACAATGACTCTTTGATTCAAGAAACAATCACACAATTCAATCTTAGACCCTCCAATCATGAATCAATCACATGATTCAACCAATAACCTGTGGATCATAAATCAATTACATGACCCCTTGATCATGCATCAAACACATGATTCAACCTATAGCCTTCGGATCATGAATATATCACATGACCTCTTGATCATGCATCAACCACATGATTCAACCTATAGCCCTCGGATCATAAATCAATCACATGACCCCTTGATCATGCATCAACCACATGATTCAACCTATAGCCCTCGGATCATGAATATATCTTGGTTATATATGGTTAACCGCTGGAGCCTGCCCAGGAAAGGTGTTGTTAGGTAAACTGCCTGCCGGCGATATAGCCCAAAATGGTGCTGATGCAGGCGTAAAACCCGAAATAAAAAAAACACACAAACAAAAAACATGAATATATCACATGATTCAAACATGACCCCTTGATCATGCATCAAACACATGATTCAACCTATAGCCCTCGGATCATAAATTTTTCACATGACTCAACCATTACCATGCTATCCTGATTCATTCACTCAGCTCAAACTCATTCACACCTTAATGGATGAGTTTCCAGGTCACTTTTTATGAGCTTTGTCACTTTAATTGTTATTTATATTTACAGAGAATAGCTGGTGCAGAGTTAATTCCTGATTCTGTTGTCATCACCATGAATGAAGTGTGTATTGCTGGATACAGTTTGAAGAGAAATGGGGATACATCTATGTGTGGTAAGTCATATTTATGCCCCCACTAAACAAGTTGGGGGTATATAGGAGTTATCTCATCTGTCTGCCCCGTATCTCTTAACCCTTTCCCCCTTAGTAGCGCCTCTCAACGCCAATGCATATTGCACATAGATCGACACATTAGTAGTCAAACAAGCTATAATAAAGATTGGAACACTTATTCCTAGTAACCTCCATGAAGGTGGAGTAGGCAAGTTCACAGCTTATCCATTGCATACGATTGGTAAATTACAGCCAAATGTATGAAATAAAACTACATCTCCAAGGGGGAAAGGGTTAAACGTATAGGACAGTTTTGAAAATAGAAATGCTCACCTGTTAGTTTCTGCTCCGTATCTCTTGAATGATGGTATATCTGTACCATGTAACAGTGGATTCTATAATGTGTATCTATGTTGTAGTACCATGTGGTCATGGATGGTTCTTGAATGTTGACTTATCTGTACCATGTAACAGTGGATTCTATAATGTGTATCTATGTTGTAGTACCATGTGGTCATGGATGGTTCTTGAATGATGGTATGTGTGTACCATGTAACAGTGGATTCTATAATGTGTATCTATGTTGTAGTACCATGTGGTCATGGATGGTTCTTGAATGATGGTATGTGTGTACCATGTAACAGTGGATTCTATAATGTGTATCTATGTTGTAGTACCATGTAGTCATGGATGGTTCTTGAATGATGGTATGTGTGTACCATGTAACAGTGGATTCTATAATGTGTATCTATGTTGTAGTACCATGTAGTCATGGATGGTTCTTGAATGATGGTATGTGTGTACCATGTAACAGTGGATTCTATAATGTGTATCTATGTTGTAGTACCATGTAGTCTGGTGGTTTTGTGTGGTTGTGTGTTGTGTGGTTTTTGTGTTTTGTTGTGTTGTGTTGGTGGTTTTGTGTGGTTGTGTGTTGTGTGGTTTTTGTGTTTTGTTGTGTTGTGTGTGGATGGTTTTTGGATGCTGGTATGTGTGTACCATGTGACTATGGTTCCTACCAAAATGAAACTGCCCAGACAGAATGTTACCCCTGTTCTGAAGATCAAATAACTTACCAAGAAGGAGCCATGTCTGAGTCGGCCTGCCAAGGTATGTGAATTATTTGTTTCAATGTCAACTGTTATTGTATATTATAAAAATATAGTATGTTCTTGCATGCTCAGAAGGGAATGAGATGCCTATGGTTAATATTGGGAGACAATGGTACACTTGCAAAATGTCCATATGCAAAGATACTACTGTATAAGTAGATTTATATGAGGAGGTTTTAAATTGGCTATATTGGCAATCAGTAATGATTCCGTCAAATCTAACCTGCCATTATAGTGTATTTTAAGTTACCACCAATATCAACAAAGTGAAAGCAAATGCGCTGTTTTCAAAATGGAGGTCAATATAATTTATCTAAATCCCAGATGAATCCTGTTCCGAATAGAAATGAAGAAACTGGAATTTGTTATTTTATTTATGTATACTTATAGCAACGTAATTCATTTTTATTATATATTTATAGGTATAAATTAGTGAAAAGATAGTAGTAATATGTCGTCATTCCTGTACTAGTAATACTATCATGAGTCACTGTACAGTCCGGCTTTCACAAAGGAATCTGTAATAATCTCGGGTTTGTTTGATAACTTGTTGACAGCATTGACTGCGCATACAATGGTTGTACACAATGGTTTTTGCACTATTCATAGTTGTAAATGTGTGAAAATAAAACTGTTTGTATGCATTATAAAGGTTACATATTACTTTTCCAATTAATTACAATGCAAATTGATTTAAGTTTGTCAGAAGCATGTGATGTCACTGATTAGACTTCTATCCCATAGTAGTACGACTTATTGGCGTTTCTCTTGCCGAGCTGATTGTGGGTTTAATTTTGGCCGGAAAAAAGAAATGTGCCAATTTAAGACATTGCCAATTCAAATCTCCTCAAAAACATTCTATATTTAGAAGCATTGCTGTAACAAAACGAGATGGTACCATATAATGAAACACAAATATAGTTCTCCTAGAATCATGTAGATGAAATATGAAAGTAGTGTTGATGGAAAATATCTTCAGTAAAAAAGACTAAACACTTTGAAGGTTTTCTGTCAGCATAGTTCATTTTATGATGTCATTTTCACATCATTTTATTAACCTGGTGCAGTCAAAAGTACGGTATCATGTAATTTGCTTTTTTGCATTACTATTTATTTAGTATATTGCATTCACATTTGAGTCTAATTATCTATATTAACACAGAAACAGTTTGAGAAAAGATGTTTTATAAAAATGTATCGTGTACATTATTAGCGAGTCATCAACTTAAACAGAATGACATCATAATCATTTAGCTCTAGTTTTACCAGATTCCAGAAAACAATTAAATGTACATATAAACCTGATATGAATATTATAGATGTAGTGGTATACAATAACACATTTCTGATTAGATTTGTCTTCATTTTGTCTGTTTTGAAATGCTATTTCTTGAGTCAGCACTTCAACTTTTGACCCTCATTACCAATGCTTGATTCTGAGTCAGCGTTGCCATTTTGCCCCTCATTACCAATGCTTGAATCTGAGTCAGCGTTGCCATTTTGCCCCTCATTACCAATGCAAGTGAATCTGAGTCAGCATTGCCATTTTGCCCCTTATAACCAATGCAAGTGAATCTGAGTCAGCGTTGCCATTTTGCCCCTCATTACCAATGCAAGTGAATCTGAGTCAGCATTGCCATTTTGCCCCTTATAACCAATGCAAGTGAATCTGAGTCAGCATTGCCATTTTGCCCCTCATTACCAATGCTTGAATCTGAGTCAGCGTTGCCATTTTGCCCCTCATTACCAATGCTTGAATTTGAGTCAGCGTTGCCATTTTCCCGCTCATATGCAAGTGAATCTGAGTCAGCGTTGCCATTTTCCCGCTCATATGCAAGTGAATCTGGGTCAGCGTTGCCATTTTGCCCCTCATTACCAATGCAATTGTATTTTTACACAAAGGATCAAATAGGACTGTAATAAAGTTCTAACATATTTTTCTCACATTCCAAGATTTATTAATTGAGTTGTAGGCAAACAACTATGATCTTACATTCTTATCTAATCAAAGTGTCATGTATCTCTCTTGTCTAATCAAAGTGTCATGTATCTCTCTTGTCTAATCAAAGTGTCATGTATCTCTCTTGTCTAATCAAAGTGTCATGTATCTCTCTTGTCTAATCAAAGTGTCATGTATCTCTATTGTCTAATCAAAGTGTCATATATCTCTCTTGTCTAATCAAAGTGTCATGTATCTCTCTTGTCTAATCAAAGTGTCATGTATCTCTCTTATCTAATCAAAGTGTCATGTATCTCTCTTATCAAATGAACGTGTCATGTATCTCTCTTATCTAATCGAAGTTTCATGTATCTCTCTTATCTAATCAAAGTGTCATGTATCTCTCTTATCTAATCAAAGTTTCATGTATCTCTCTTATCTAATCAAAGTTTCATGTATCTTTCTTATCGAATCAAAGTGTCATGTATCTCTCTTATCGAATCAATGTGTCATGTATCTCTCTTATCGAATCATAATGTCATGTATCTCTCTTATCTAATCAAAGTGTCATGTATCTCTCTTATCTAATCAAAGTGTCATGTATCTCTCTTGTCTAATCAAAGTGTCATGTATCTCTCTTGTCAAATCAAAGTGTCATGTATATCTCTTGTCTAATCAAAGTGTCATGTATCTCTCTTATCTAATCAAAGTGTCATATATCTCTCTTGTCTAATCAAAGTGTCATGTATCTCTCTTGTCTAATCAAAGTGTCATGTATCTCTCTTGTCAAATCAAAGTGTCATGTATATCTCTTGTCTAATCAAAGTGTCATGTATCTCTCTTGTCTAATCAAAGTGTCATGTATCTCTCTTGTCTAGTATCTCTCTTGTCTACTATTCGATATTAGATATTTCTTGTGATATAGTGTTGTTATTTGTCACAAATATGATACGTCCATTATGCATTGTAATGGAGGTTTACTTTCAATATGTATAGGATATAGGCCGAAAACGGTCCCATACGCGTAGCGCCAATCTATTATTGATCAGCTTGAGTTACATAGTGGATCAGCTTGAGTTACATAGTGGATCAGCTTGAGTTACATAGTGGATCAGCTTGAGTTACATAGTGGATCAGCTTGAGTTACATAGTGGATCAGCTTGAGTTACATAGTGGATCAGCTTGAGTTACATAGTGGATCAGCTTGAGTTACATAGTGGATCAGCTTGAGTTACATAGTGGATCAGCTTGAGTTACATAGTGGATCAGCTTGAGTTACATAGTGGATCAGCTTGAGTTACATAGTGGATCAGCTTGAGTTACATAGTGGATCAGCTTGAGTTACATAGTGGATCAGCTTGAGTTACATAGTGGATCAGCTTGAGTTACATAGTGGATCAGCTTGAGTTACATAGTGGATCAGCTTGAGTTACATAGTGGATCAGCTTGAGTTACATAGTGGATCAGCTTGAGTTACATAGTGGATCAGCTTGAGTTACATAGTGGATCAGCTTGAGTTACATAGTGGATCAGCTTGAGTTACATAGTGGATCAGCTTGAGTTACATAGTGGATCAGCTTGAGTTACATAGTGGATCAGCTTGAGTTACATAGTGGATCAGCTTGAGTTACATAGTGGATCAGCTTGAGTTACATAGTGGATCAGCTTGAGTTACATAGTGGATCAGCTTGAGTTACATAGTGGATCAGCTTGAGTTACATAGTGGATCAGCTTGAGTTACATAGTGGATCAGCTTGAGTTACATAGTGGATCAGCTTGAGTTACATAGTGGATCAGCTTGAGTTACATAGTGGATCAGCTTGAGTTACATAGTGGATCAGCTTGAGTTACATAGTGGATCAGCTTGAGTTACATAGTGGATCAGCTTGAGTTACATAGTGGATCAGCTTGAGTTACATAGTGGATCAGCTTGAGTTACATAGTGGATCAGCTTGAGTTACATAGTGGATCAGCTTGAGTTACATAGTGGATCAGCTTGAGTTACATAGTGGATCAGCTTGAGTTACATAGTGGATCAGCTTGAGTTACATAGTGGATCAGCTTGAGTTACATAGTGGATCAGCTTGAGTTACATAGTGGATCAGCTTGAGTTACATAGTGGATCAGCTTGAGTTACATAGTGGATCAGCTTGAGTTACATAGTGGATCAGCTTGAGTTACATAGTGGATCAGCTTGAGTTACATAGTGGATCAGCTTGAGTTACATAGTGGATCAGCTTGAGTTACATAGTGGATCAGCTTGAGTTACATAGTGGATCAGCTTGAGTTACATAGTGGATCAGCTTGAGTTACATAGTGGATCAGCTTGAGTTACATAGTGGATCAGCTTGAGTTACATAGTGGATCAGCTTGAGTTACATAGTGGATCAGCTTGAGTTACATGAGTGGATCAGCTTGAGTTACATAGTGGATCAGCTTGAGTTACATAGTGGATCAGCTTGAGTTACATAGTGGATCAGCTTGAGTTACATAGTGGATCAGCTTGAGTTACATAGTGGATCAGCTTGAGTTACATAGTGGATCAGCTTGAGTTACATAGTGGATCAGCTTGAGTTACATAGTGGATCAGCTTGAGTTACATAGTGGATCAGCTTGAGTTACATAGTGGATCAGCTTGAGTTACATAGTGGATCAGCTTGAGTTACATAGTGGATCAGCTTGAGTTACATAGTGGATCAGCTTGAGTTACATAGTGGATCAGCTTGAGTTACATAGTGGATCAGCTTGAGTTACATAGTGGATCAGCTTGAGTTACATAGTGGATCAGCTTGAGTTACATAGTGGATCAGCTTGAGTTACATAGTGGATCAGCTTGAGTTACATAGTGGATCAGCTTGAGTTACATAGTGGATCAGCTTGAGTTACATAGTGGATCAGCTTGAGTTACATAGTGGATCAGCTTGAGTTACATAGTGGATCAGCTTGAGTTACATAGTGGATCAGCTTGAGTTACATAGTGGATCAGCTTGAGTTACATAGTGGATCAGCTTGAGTTACATAGTGGATCAGCTTGAGTTACATAGTGGATCAGCTTTACATAGTGGATCAGCTTGAGAGTTACATAGTGGATCAGCTTGAGTTACATAGTGGATCAGCTTGAGTTACATAGTGGATCAGCTTGAGTTACATAGTGGATCAGCTTGAGTTACATAGTGGATCAGCTTGAGTTACATAGTGGATCAGCTTGAGTTACATAGTGGATCAGCTTGAGTTACATAGTGGATCAGCTTGAGTTACATAGTGGATCAGCTTGAGTTACATAGTGGATCAGCTTGAGTTACATAGTGGATCAGCTTGAGTTACATAGTGGATCAGCTTGAGTTACATAGTGGATCAGCTTGAGTTACATAGTGGATCAGCTTGAGTTACATAGTGGATCAGCTTGAGTTACATAGTGGATCAGCTTGAGTTACATAGTGGATCAGCTTGAGTTACATAGTGGATCAGCTTGAGTTACATAGTGGATCAGCTTGAGTTACATAGTGGATCAGCTTGAGTTACATAGTGGATCAGCTTGAGTTACATAGTGGATCAGCTTGAGTTACATAGTGGATCAGCTTGAGTTTATATTTTACTTAAACACACACTTACATAACAAGATCTTTCTAATTAAAATTATTAATTTCGTACATTTACGCCTAGGATTTAATGTAATACTCCAATATTAAATAATAATGGACATTACTATTATATATATATACATTATTATTTAATGATTACTAATATATATAAACACCTACTCTGAATTACTATGTACACGTATATTTTGGGCATTGTACGAGGCTAGAAATGTACGCATGACTCTTTAAATGATAATGATGATCTATATAGCCATTACACACATTAATGGCCTTGATTTATGATTGAATGTATATTGTATGCATTGTGTTTATTTCATTGTCTTGTTGCGTCATTGTATTACAATGTATATCTATGTTTATGTTTGTTGTATTTTCACATGGGCCTCTGGCTTACTGAATTTGAAAAATAAACTATGTATTTATACAACTGCATGCATGCATTTTCTCCAGTTGTCTTTTTGCCATTGGTAGTCAATGAAGAGTATTTTTGATTTGTGCTGCATCATGTTGCTAATGCTGGTTTGAAGTACATATAAATCTATTGTACTCAACCAGTCATTGGCTTTGGTAGTAGCTTTATCGCATTTTGCATATAAGTTCATCTTTCTCAATGTACTGGATGAAATCAAATTTACATGACACACAAAAGATAACAATGCATTGATTTTAACATCAGTATTCACTATTTTCGGTTTCCTCTCTTTAATCTGCGTGTTCTTATAATTATATGCTATAATGCAAATTTATATGTTTAATCATCATATTTTATTTGCTATTTTACATATATAGTACATATAGACTAACATTCATTATATATGATAAAAGGCAAAATGGGTTGGGCAACAAGTTCTAGCAACATTAGTAAACTGCTCTCCCCAAATTTATATGTACTTACCTGATCTCATTTATTTTTTATCTTTAGATGTGTGTGATAAAGGACACTATTATGATGAGGATGAGAGTACATGTATTGCCTGTCCAAGACATTTCTATCAAGCCATGCAGGGCAAGAACTTCTGTATACCGTGTAGTATTGACTATAAAACTGTTGCCAATGGCTCAGACAGTGAAAATGATTGCAACGGTAAGACAATCATATAATCTGACATTTGGAGGAGAAAATTCAGCCAAATGAGCAAAATTCACAGCTTGAGATTTTAACGTTTTCTGAATGCCCAAGCTATTCTCATTACATTGAAACTTACATAGAATATTTCTTTTTATGTTTTCCAATAAATGAGTAGGTTTTCTCAGTGAAGGAAATGCTATTTTTCACCATCTTGAAACAGTAGACGATGGCATTTTCTTTCTGACTGCTCATGTTTCGTATTCCTCCACGGTTGTACATGTATGTACTTTGTTAGCTATCTCTGATTGATCTCATCTTGTGAGCTCCGAAACAGTGTACACCATTTCTAAGCTCACGAGAGGAGATAAATTCCAATCTTACACTGAAAAACACATATATCTACATATTAGTTTGTTAGTGTTTTATTTTTGCTTTAGTTGTATAATATTGTTCAAGTTTTAGCTGCTGATTTAATACTTGTTGCTATGGTAACATTTAACTTTCTTTTGCATGAAACAATGAGTTTATGTTATTCAATAATAATGAAGTAGAAGACTTTATTACAGAGTATACGTAATACCACATCTTGAAATAGGTGTAGATCAGAATGACATTTTGTTTCACCGATGGTCTCGAATAACAACCATACAACAGCAGATGAAGAAGCCATTGTGATCCTTTGATTCCAGACCCTAGACACATTAACACATGCATTTGTTATAATGGTGTTGGTCTTGAATTACCCTTCTCAATATATATCCTACTAGTAAATAGAGTCCGCCTACGTGTTCTTGTTGTTGATGATCACAGGTTCGATCCCAGGCCATGTCTCATTTATATGAAAAAGTTGGCAGTTTCTTACAGAGGTTGGTGCACCAAATACTTGTTAACCGCTGGAGCCTACCTAGACCTAGAGCTCAATACCACCGAAGAATCGCTTTATACGATATAATACGAAAATGTACGGGAAATAGACAATCAATAAAATCACGTTTCAACATCCACCATTGTTGTTGGCATTTACGTTTTTGATGAAATTTCCCAAATTCAAAGCAAATAAATGCTATCTAAGTTCATAGTTGGTCTAAATCAATGCCATTATATATATATCATCGGTACATTGTTAGAACAGTTATTTTATAATGTTTGCCAAAAGTACCTACTTGGTGGGGACGATGTGGGTCGAAATTTCGCCTGAAAAAAATGTTGTGATGGCTGTACCCGTGTATAATGCGCACTAGACAAATTCCTCAAGGATATCAGTAATAAAAGTGCGCGTTATACATAGCAAATGACGGTATATCTCCATACAAAAGCCATTTAGCTATCATGCAGTGGATAAGTAGTCGCCATATCTATCCCACCTCCATAGATATTACTGGGACTACATGAGATTCTGGCCTTTTTTATGAACATTGGTTTGGCTACTACATTGTCAATGTATGTCATATTGGTAATGGCGTCAAGAGGTGCTTCTATGAGGGAAAGAGTTAAACATGCTACCACTTCTTTAAATATGTTTGTCTCAAGTCGTTATAGCGAATACATTCAATAAGCAAATGATACTCATTATAGCGAATACATTCAATAAGTAAATGATACTCGTTGCCAGATTTGTTTAATAAAAATTTAGCACTTATGCTCAGAACGGGGTATATAATATTGCATATGACAATTTATTGCTTTTGTTTCAATTTGATGAGAAGATGTATGCAATCTCATAACAGCTTTTCTGTACTTATTTATTTATGGATTGAAGCAATAATGTTGATGTTTATGTGTTGGTGGAGTTCAAAGGTAGCAATTCAACCATCTTAAAAGTTATCAATTCAGCGAATGCCTTGTTTCAGGGGAGGAAATGCAGTGATGAGTTTGTAATCTGTATGTACGTGGGAATGACTATTTATCTATTACAGTCCACTGCCAAGCAGGGGAGGAAGGCAGTGAGGACGCAGGAGTTTGTAATCTGTATGTACGTGGAATGACTATTTATTTATTACAGTCCACTGCCAAGCAGGGGAGGAAGGCAGTGAGGACGCAGGAGTTTGTAATCTGCATGTACGTGGAATGACTATTTATTTATTACAGTTCACTGCCAAGCAGGGGAGGAAGACAGTGAGGACGCAGGAGTTTGTAATCTGTAAGAATGTGGATTGACCATTTATTTATTTATTACAGTCGACTGCTCAGCTGGTGAGGAACGCAGTGAGGACACAGGAGTTTGTAACCTGTGTGAACGTGGATTCTGGAGAAGTCTCACGTTTGATGACTGTCAGCCATGTCCTCCTAATAAAACTACATTTAAGAATGAACATGCTGAAATTGAAGCTGATTGTACTATGAGTAAGGTTTTATATTGTCGCTTACCACTCTTTGTTCATGATTTTGTATGTGTCTTATCATGGTCCATCCGGAATTGTCCCTCCGGGGTCATATCTTAGTATGGTGTAACAAATTTAATTGATTCTTGCTGCAAGTATTGTATTTAGCTTATGCTTTTTTTTCATCACAATGAGCTTATGTTAAACAATCACAACAGAGCTTATGTTATTCAATCACAACAGAGCTTATGTTATTCAATCACAACAGAGCGTATGTTATTCAATCACAACAGAGCTTATGTTATTCAATCACAACAGAGCTTATGTTATACAATCACAACAGAGCTTATGTTATGCAATCACAACAGAGCTTATGTTATTCAATCACAACATAGCTTATGTTATTCAATCACAACAGAGCTTATGTTATTCAATCACAACAGAGCTTATGTTATTCAATCGCAACAGAGCTTATGTTATTCAATCACAACAGAGCTTATGTTATTCAATCACAACAGAGCTTATGTTTTGATTGAAGAAGTAGTAATGTGGAGATTGAGTAGCATAGGATGTGTAGAGCTTGAATTGTAATTAGCTCTGTTGAGATTGAATAACATATTCTCTATTATGATTGAATAACATAGGATCTGTTGAGATTGAGTAACATAGCATCTGTTGAGATTGAATAACATAGGATATGTTGAGATTGAATAACATAGGATCTGTTGAGATTGAATAACATAGGATCTGTTGAGATTGAATAACATAGGATCTGTTGAGATTGAATAACATAGGATCTGTTGAGATTGAGTAGAGATTGAATAGAGATTGAATAACATAGGATCTGTTGAGATTGAGTAGAGATTGAGTAGAGATTGAATAACATAGGATCTGTTGAGATTGAATAACATAGGATCTGTTGAGATTGAATAACATAGGATCTGTTGAGATTGAATAACATAGGATCTGTTGAGATTGAATAACATAGGATCTGTTGAGATTGAATAACATAGGATCTGTTGAGATTGAATAACATAGGATCTGTTGAGATTGAATAACATAGGATCTGTTGAGATTAAGTAACATAGGATCTGTTGAGATTGAATAACATAGGATCTGTTGAGATTGAGTAGAGATTGAATAACATAGGATCTGTTGAGATTGAGTAACATAGGATCTGTTGAGATTGAATAACATAGGATATGTTGAGATTGAGTAGAGATTGAATAACATAGGATCTGTTGAGATTGAATAACAGGATCTGTTGAGATTGAGTAGAGATTGAATAACATAGGATCTGTTGAGATTGAATAACATAGGATCTGTTGAGATTGAGTAGAGATTGAATAACATAGGATCTGTTGAGATTGAATAACATAGGATCTGTTGAGATTGAGTAACATAGGATCTGTTGAGATTGAATAACATAGGATCTGTTGAGATTGAGTAACATAGGATCTGTTGAGATTGAATAACATAGGATCTGTTGAGATTGAATAACATAGGATCTGTTGAGATTGAATAACATAGGATCTGTTGAGATTGAATAACATAGGATCTGTTGAGATTGAATAACATAGGATCTGTTGAGATTGAATAACATAGGATCTGTTGAGATTGAATAACATAGGATCTGTTGAGATTGAATAACATAGGATCTGTTGAGATTGAATAACATAGGATCTGTTGAGATTGAATAACATAGGATCTGTTGAGATTGAATAACATAGGATCTGTTGAGATTGAATAACATAGGATCTGTTGAGATTGAGTAGAGATTGAATAACATAGGATCTGTTGAGATTGAATAACATAGGATCTGTTGAGATTGAGTAGAGATTGAATAACATAGGATCTGTTGAGATTGAATAACATAGGATCTGTTGAGATTGAGTAGAGATTGAATAACATAGGATCTGTTGAGATTGAATAACATAGGATCTGTTGAGATTGAGTAGAGATTGAATAACATAGGATCTGTTGAGATTGAATAACATAGGATCTGTTGAGATTGAGTAGAGATTGAATAACATAGGATCTGTTGAGATTGAATAACATAGGATCTGTTGAGATTGAGTAGAGATTGAATAACATAGGATCTGTTGAGATTGAATAACATAGGATCTGTTGAGATTGAGTAGAGATTGAATAACATAGGATCTGTTGAGATTGAATAACATAGGATCTGTTGAGATTGAGTAGAGATTGAATAACATAGGATCTGTTGAGATTGAATAACATAGGATCTGTTGAGATTGAGTAACATAGGATCTTTTGAGATTGAATAACATAGGATCTGTTGAGATTGAGTAGAGATTGAATAACATAGGATCTGTTGAGATTGAATAACATAGGATCTGTTGAGATTGAATAACATAGGATCTGTTGAGATTGAGTAACATAGGATCTGTTGAGATTGAATAACATAGGATCTGTTGAGATTGAATAACATAGGATCTGTTGAGATTGAATAACTACTTTGAATCATAAATATTAGCATGAGATCTGTTTAAGCTTCAAGTTTAGCTTTGGGAAAGTGAAGCAACGTATGTAACAATCTTACAGGACTTTGTTTTCAGTGACAAAGTACTTAAGTTTAAGCTCTATTTATTTTACAACGATTGCGAAACAAGCTTTAACAACTTATATTAATCACTCTCATTGGCGCAGATGAGAGCATAAATGGGTCATTTGTGTGGGAGGAAACCGGAGTACCCGGAGAAAAACCCACCTGTCTGATCTGGCGACCACCGTACCATCTCATATACTTCCCAGTCCGAGGATCGAACCCGGGTTGCATTGGTGAGAAGCGAGTGCGCTAACCACTGCGCTAATCGGACAGCCGACAAGTTTGAATTACATAAACCAATTAGGATTTGAGTAATACATGTATTTCTGATTTAGAGTGATATATACTTGTGTACTCGAGTGACATAATTTCTCTTGATACTTTTGTATGAGATTTTTCAATTTAAAACTTGTTAGAATATAGCCATACATCTTCACCCCAGCACTGTGCTGTTACCCATGTTAATCTAGCTAGATGCATCGAGGTAAGATCATAGTACCTTACACAAGGTCACATTACAAGGACATTGACTGGAAATGGAGCCCTGAAAGTGAGCTCTATCAAAGCACTTTGTGGTTTACTCTTTATTTATTGTTTGTAATTACCGGTAGTCAACTTATATCAATCACTCCCATTGGCACAGATAAATTCACATATGTGGTCATTCGTGCGGGATGAAACCGGAGTACCTGCGGAAAACCCAACCCACCTGTCTTATCTTGCACATAGATGATCAATCATGACACAAAAATTGGAAATTCATTTTAAATCCAAAATCTGGCACCTTTTGTACATCATTATCTGAACCTTGTGGCATCAACTCCTACAGTTTTCATCAAGTTGAATTGGGACACATTTTCAAACATTTGTAGACATAATTTTATTACCATTAAAGTTTTCTTGAATTATTCAACAGTACTTTACTATATTACATCTGAACATCGACTGAAAAACATTAGTCAGTTACTGCCCCTAAATTCTCCTAAAAGTAGATTGGTCCTCCTAAATGGTTTCCTCTGTTTTTATTGTTGTTTCCATTGCACCAGTCTAGTTCTAGTTGAACTGGTAATCCAGGGATCGCAGGTTCGATCCCCCGTCTGACCATAATTAAATTAACAGTCTTTCAGATGGGACTTTAAACCGAGGTCTCGTGTCGGTGCTTTACACTGTGCACGTAAAAAACCAGAAGAGACTCCGGAATGGGTCTCTGTCTGTATCATTGCACTATCCTCCAAACATCTAAAATGACTAATCTCTTCAGGAGGCGTCGCTCATATGGGCAACCATTAGCGACGATACATACCAGTAGTCCATGTCAGTTACTTTGTGTTGAAAGGGTTGATTATTTACTCTCCCCAATACCAGATATTCTAATTTTAGAAATTTGCAATCTCGGGGAGTATTTCAATGCTAAGACTGCAACATGTGAAGAGTGCGACTATGGCGAGTACCAGGATGAGTATTTCATGATTGAATGTAAGAAATGTACTGGTAACAGAACAACAAGAACGATGGGAGCAAATAATGCTAGTCACTGTGAATGTAAGTATCTGGACCACATCCCACAAACATTTATGAATATATCTTTACCACATCTCTGATACATTTGTTATTGTGTACTTACCACATTCCATTGAGATTTATTAACATATCTTTACCACATCTCTGATACATTTGTTATTGTGTACTTACCACATTCCATTGAGATTTATTAACATATCTTTACCACATCTCGGATACATTTGTTATTGTGTACTTACCACATTCCATTGAGATTTATTAACATATCTTTACCACATCTCGGATACATTTGTTATTGTGTACTTACCACATTCCATTGAGATTTATTAACATATCTTTACCACATCTCGGATACATTTGTTATTGTGTACTTACCACATTCCATTGAGATTTATTAACATATCTTTACCACATCTCGGATACATTTGTTATTGTGTACTTACCACATTCCATTGAGATTTATTAACATATCTTTACCACATCTCGGATACATTTGTTATTGTGTACTTACCACATTCCTTTGAGATTTATTAACATATCTTTTATTTATTAATGTAGTCGAACTTTGTTGCCTCAAACTCGACAGGTCCATGAATAATAGTTTGAGTCATGGGTGGTTCGAGTCAAGGAGTTTGGAGTGACCCTTGATATTTAGAAATTACGTGTATAGGAGCTTACTGTTGTATTCTGGTTTATGCAATATGTTGTTTGATACGAATCCGTGTTTATAGGACGGCGCTTCATTGTCATGCTAAATGATATTATAATCTACAAGAACATTGGTACTTTGAATTGCTTAAATCTACATATAATGTCATGACAGGTAGAGTTATGCATTCTAAAAATATAATGTGTCAATCAGTAGGTAGTGATAATAATGACAGTTATTTAACACATAGACATCTTACATACAAGTTTTAATTGCTTACTTCTTAAAGCAGTCACAGATTGTTATCTACTTTGTTGTATTATGTTTATTAAAGTCGGATTTGAGCAACGACTTGTATAAGGAGCACATCTTTAACTCAATAAGTGTGTAATATGTTTGTTCTGTACATAATTATGTTTAATACCAATTTACAATATTGATAAAAAAGCTGATGATCATGATTGAGCTTATTTACCATAGTGGGCGAGCTGCCGTGAGCGAAAGTAATTAACGACAGAATAGTAATTGCCAATTTCACGATTTGTAAATTGCGCGCGTGTACCGATGAAAGGAGATGTCAATCAAATCAGAGAAAGGGGAGAAAACTTTTGTTTCTCATCCTTCTATGTTTACATAAACAGATATACCTCTATAATATTAGAACTCTGTAACTGTGTTTCAAGAGTATATCAAATGTTAAATTGTAATAAGGTGAAATTGTAATTATGTTTCTGTGTATGTAAATATGGAAAAAAACAAATATACGGGTTGCTCCATGGCAACTCAAAAATAAAAAATACTTAAAAAAACCACTTTTGTGTACATTTTCTGAGACACGTGGACTTGGCCACTCGGCCAATTGTGTTCGACCCAAAGGTGTTAATTGAAGTAGTAATTGATTTGGTGGGACCAGTGATCTGGTTTGAGAGTTCCAGTCATCCCTGTTCGAATCATCGAAGGTAGAACAATATGCATTATATAGAGATAATTGCCGGGACATGTTCGACCAAACAGGGATGTTCTAGTTAACCGAATTCGCGGCAACAGAGTTCGACTGTATATCTTTGTCACATCTCTTATACTTTTGTTACTGTGTTTTTACCACATATATGAGTACCACATCTGTGTAGCAATGGTAGATGTATCATTGTCACATCTCATTAATAACTTACTATCTCTCTGCCATTATGAATATGTCTTCATGCCAAAGTTTTCTGATCGATGACTTCAAACAGTGATGCTTCAATGCATTGAACTATAACCAAGTCGATATCCCTGTTTATATGTATCTGACATGGTCCCATTGGAAGTGACCATATACATGTAAGATATCCTTTTCTTATATATATTTGAATGGCCATTTTACCATGAAATACGTCATATGAAGAAATATTAAGACATTTTAATGGCCAAATGATGGCCGATATGAAAGTAAACTAGGAGTTTAATATTGACCCAGAAATCAGTAATTAGGACGCTACTGTAATTTCGGATAAAAATGAATCGCTGAATTCTGGACGGAGGATTCTCGAATTAGTGCACCTGATATGAGTGTATTGTGGCAAATACAGCTATTTAAGGAGTTATTTATTAACTTTTTAGAATTCTGAATTGAGAACAATCTGAGAAGTTTTATGAAAATGGGGACTGGAGTTTTGAGCTAGTTTACACCTCAGTACACACATAAATTGGCAGGTTATCATCTTTATAGAGGTGATCTCATGTACATATTCACTGTACTAATATTATCATGTATGTGGCTTAGTTTTAAATAATATCAAAATATTTGCATTTTTATAATAGAAAAATGACCTCCCTTACAAAATTCATTACATTACTTATATCCTGTGTCAATAATGATGTTAATGAATACACAAGATCATAATTAGATCTTCTAGAAGGTTGTAACAGTTATTTTTATATAAATATATGCATGTTGTAATATAATATATAAATAAGCTTACTGACGAGATACATGCATTTCCCACAATTTAAAGAAAGTTATTCATAAAATTAGGCATGAAGAAATTCTATTATTGTGAACAAAAATTAATAGAAAATATATCCGAACTATTAAACGCATAAAAAGTACTCAACATGGAAAATTCATGATTTAGGATTATTGTATTCTAAATATGCATATTTTATGTTTGTAGTTACATGCAATTATGATTAATAGTCATATGTAACATATTATTTTATCAATACACATATAATATTTACAAATATATTTTTATTTTACTTTTGTCTCCAATATGAGAAATTATTGGCCAAAATGGGCATGTTACAAATTAATTAATAACAAAAGAGTCATTAGCATATCAATTTTATATCATAAACATGTCTCAGCTTGAACTAAGCATTGCAGAGTTGAATTATTAATTTAGGAGAAATCTATCCCCACATTAAAAAACCCATCTAAACTGAAAACCCATCCGATCTAAACATTACCTCTAGTCCGGTGGCCATTCGGTTTAGAGGGGTTTTATGATATAATTATGGTGGGCGGCAACCAATTGCATGTCCCTTTATGTATTTGATGTTGTTTCATTTCCTGTAGGCTGTGACCATTTCTATACATTTTCTTACATATACATTGTATCTGACGTTTCAGTTTATTGTGCCGAGGGTTATGAAATGAATGGGACGGATGAGGTCTGCCTGATGTGTGAACGAGGCTACTACAAGGATAATACAGGGGACAGCAAGTTTGAAAAATGTCAGCAGTGTTCATCTCGTACAACTGATCAAGTTGGGGCAACTTCTGCAGACAACTGCAGCATACGTATGTACATATATATCACCAAGACATGCATCAATGTATGTGTGTAACATGTATGTGTGTAACATGTATCAATGTATGTGTGTAACATGTATCACTGTATGTGTGTAACATGTATCAATGTATGTGTGTAACATGTATCAATGTATGTGTGTATCATGTATCAATGTATGTGTGTAACATGTATGTGTGTAACATGCATCAATGTATGTGTGTAACATGTATCAATGTATGTGTGTAACATGTATCAATGTATGTGTGTAACATGTATCAATGTATGTATGTAACATGCATCAATGTATGTGTGTAACATGTATCAATGTATGTGTGTAAAATGTATCAATGTATGTGTGTAACATGTATCAATGTATGTATGTAACATGTATCAATGTATGTGTGTAACATGTATCAATGTATGTGTGTAACATGTATCAATGTATGTGTGTAACATGTATCAATGTATGTGTGTAACATGTATCAATGTATGTGTGTAACATGTATCAATGTATGTGTGTAACATGTATGTGTGTAACATGTATCAATGTATGTGTGTAGCATGTATGTGTGTAACATGTATCAATGTATGTGTGTAACATGTATCAATGTATGTGTGTAACATGTATCAATGTATGTGTGTAACATGTATCAATGTATGTGTGTAACATGTATCAATGCATGTGTGTAACATGTATCAATGTATGTGTGTAGCATGTATCAATGTATGTGTGTAACATGTATGTGTGTAACATGCATCAATGTATGTGTGTAACATGTATCCATGTATGTGTGTAACATGTATCAATGTATGTGTGTAACATGTATCAATGTATGTGTGTAGCAGTGTTTAGTTTGACTATATTTACTAATGAGTATTAGAAATAATCTCATAGGGAGCATAATTATAAACAATACAGTGAAATATCTGCAATACCTTCCAACGTACCTTTTTTTATCAAGAACGTCAGATATCTGGTGTGGCTGTCCTCCTTAGCAACTCCTGTGTGTATATGAATAACGTCAGATATCCGGTGTGGCTGTCCTCCTTAGCAACTCCTGTGTGTATATGAATAACGTCAGATATCTGGTGTGGCTGTCCTTAGCAACTCCTGTGTGTATATGAATAACGTCAGATATCTGGTGTGGCTGTCCTCCTTAGTAACTCCTGTGTGTATATGAATAACGTCAGATATCCGGTGTGGCTGTCCTCATTAGCAACTCCTGTGTGTATATGAATAACGTCAGATATCCGGTGTGGCTGTCCTCCTTAGCAACTCTTGTGTGTATATGAATAACGTCAGATATTCGGTGTGGCTGTCCTCCTTAGCAACTCCTGTGTGTATATGAATAACGTCAGATATCCGGTGTGGCTGTCCTCCTTAGCAACTCCTGTGTGTATATGAATAACGTCAGATATCCGGTGTGGCTGTCCTCCTTAGCAACTCTTGTGTGTATATGAATAACGTCAGATATCCGGTGTGGCTGTCCTCCTTAGCAACTCTTGTGTGTATATGAATAACGTCAGATATCCGGTGTGGCTGTCCTCCTTAGCAACTCTTGTGTGTATATGAATAACGTCAGATATCCGGTGTGGCTGTCCTCCTTAGCAACTCTTGTGTGTATATGAATAACGTCAGATATCCGGTGTGGCTGTCCTCCTTAGCAACTCTTGTGTGTATATGAATAACGTCAGATATCCGGTGTGGCTGTCCTCCTTAGCAACTCTTGTGTGTATATGAATAACGTCAGATATCCGGTGTGGCTGTCCTCCTTAGCAACTCTTGTGTGTATATGAATAACGTCAGATATCCGGTGTGGCTGTCCTCCTTAGCAACTCTTGTGTGTATATGAATAACGTCAGATATCCGGTGTGGCTGTCCTCCTTAGCAACTCTTGTGTGTATATGAATAACGTCAGATATCCGGTGTGGCTGTCCTCCTTAGCAACTCTTGTGTGTATATGAATAACGTCAGATATCCGGTGTGGCTGTCCTCCTTAGCAACTCTTGTGTGTATATGAATAACGTCAGATATCCGGTGTGGCTGTCCTCCTTAGCAATTCTTGTGTTTTTATCAAGAACGTCAGATATCCGGTGTGGCTGTCATCCTTAGCAATTCTTGTGTTTTTATCAAGAACGTCAGATATCCGGTGTGACTGACCTCCTTAGCAATTCTTGTGTTTTTATCAAGACCGTCAGATATCCGGTGTGACAGACCTCCTTAGCAACGTGTTTTTATCAAGAACGTCAGATATCTTGCTTGTGTTTTGACTCAGAAGTAATACACTAACTTGTACATTTTGTTAATTGGCTTTGAACTATTTCAGGTGTGTGTGTACTAGGTCAGTATATAAATGAGGATGCATGTGAAGATTGTCCTCAAGACAGCTTTTCCGATGATGTACTGCCAAGCTCTGATACAGAGTGTACAAGCTGTGATGCAATGTATGGGACAATGGATGCTGGATCAACTTCTGACCAGTGTAAGAGTAAGTATTTGTTCACACATTGTGTGCGTTATAACATCCCATTCACACATGCAATCAAAAACCAGTCAGTGAATTTATCATAAAGATGCAAAACTACCCAACACTATCATCAAAACAAAACAGTGGAAGTCGTGATAGCGCAGTGGATGCGCGTTCGCTTCAGGTGCGAAAGGTCCGGAGTTTGAGCCCCGTTGGAGCCGGTACGATTGTGCTCTTAGGCAAGGCATTTAAATTCCACATGCCTCTTCTCTCTCCTTCATGCAATGGATTCCATCAGGAATGTATAAACTAAACAAAACATAAAACTATCATAATTTGGAAAGTGTCCAGGACCGCATGTCACACAGGACCGCGTGTTCTCACCTTTCATTGATTGGATTGACATCTCTTTTGATTGGTACACTCGCGTAATTTACACGTCGTGAAATTGGCAATTACTATTCTATTGTTAATGGGTTTCAATATCTTTATCCATAGTTAAAGTTGGTATTAACCGTAATTATGTATAGAACAAACATATTACACACTTATTGAATTAAAGATGCCTAGCTACGGCATTTCAATATAAACAACCGATTTTGTCGTCTCTTCATCAATTCTTGATTAACCATGTCAAAACCAAATCCTACCATGCTTAGCGCCGAGAAACTTAGCAAAGGACCCGGCAACGGGGGGATACCTAAGTCGACTACCGGAAAACAGGGTGCAAAACGGAAATTAGACCAACAAACCTTGGAGACGAAATATCATGCCATCATTGTCAATATTATGGATCAACCCACACAACTATCCTTGACTCGAACCTCCCATGATTCGAACCATTATTCAAGAACCCGTCGAGTTCGAGGCAACAAAGTTCGACTCTACTTTAATCTATATAGTGCACTGGTACCGGCAATCCGGTCCACTGTTTTTATAAACCAATCCAATAATAGCCTTGTGAAAGTACAAGCAATGGCGTGCGACCTCTAATCAACTATTTTAGGGAAGAATGTCTTCAATCGCGGCTGGTTGAGCAGATATAATATAGAACAATATATATATATATAGATTCAAGATATTCATTTAGTACTATAGTGTTTGTTTATAATAGTGTCACCTCTATTTAAAGGGCCAGCCATTTCAGACTTATGAGAGACACTCTTTTTTTATGAACATCAGTACTTCCCGAATCCTATACTTGTATGACAGGCTGGTAGGCAATCGGTAACCATTATTTAACTAGCTGGCGGCTCACCAACTGAACGAACGAACCCTGACGAGATTCGAACCTTCGTCCTCCCGCTCCGTAGGCAGACACCTTAATCACTAGGCCATGGAGACGGTGTATATATTGTTAAAATGTGAAAATTATGTCGTATGTTATGAAAGAACAAAATAAATTATAATAAAAAACAAATTAACTTTTTTTAAACTAGTCGTTTTGGTGGCTGCATTATTGAGAAAACTGTTGGTTTTAGAAATCTTTCACAACCCAACTAAATCCACCCGAATGCCTGGGTCATACCACTGGAATGAAGTTATAAATATATAATGACATGTGACTTTATTACAGGATACTGTGAGGCTGGAACATACCTTGATGGAGAGTCCTGTACAAAATGTCCTCGTGGTTTCTACAAAGACAATTTCAACAATGCACGTTTTGAAAACTGTATAAAATGTGTTGTTAGCGCAGCAGGTCTAGAGAAGACCACAGATGTTGAAGGGTCCGAAGATGAGGAAAATTGTTTTGTTTGTAAGTTTCTTACCATCTCTGTGCCGAAGATAATGTAGATCTATTCGTAGGTTGATTGCCATCTCTATATGGAGACATTTATATGCTTCTTAATCTCTATGTAAGAGTGCCACACCATCTTCTAGGGGTCAGGTCCTAAAACTGTGAATAGTT
The DNA here is from genome assembly GCA_014843695.1 of Archivesica marissinica. Taxonomy (NCBI): domain Eukaryota; kingdom Metazoa; phylum Mollusca; class Bivalvia; order Venerida; family Vesicomyidae; genus Archivesica; species Archivesica marissinica. The sequence goes on from CM026390.1 coordinate 53,116,756, forward strand.
GCCAATATATATTGGCATAGCATGTGACCGTAAAAATATATAAATGGTTTGTATAAAGTCCCTGTGGCAGAATGAACAAGTGAAGAAATCCATGAAGACAATTCCAAAGGATAAATAAAGATCCTATAACAACTTGTTTCTCATGATAAAACATATTTATCTCTAGGAACAGCAGTCTTCCTGATATATACAATACGACCCTTAAAATTCAAGCCATCCTCTTGAGCTGGGTTAGACTATTTATGTTGAACCAATGACTTAGAATCTGCCAGACACATATCTATATACTTTAGCTCTTTCATACCCATGTCAATATTGGTCATAAAAAAAATTGTTATATCAATATTCAGTAGGGATGTCAACGAGTACTCGAGTACTCGATCGAACGTCCGAGTATCGAATACTTTTCAGATAATCGAGTACTCAGTTAAAAAAATAAAATCAACAAATCTTTATTTTGCGCAAATACGGAGTTGCCTGTGAACAAATCGTGATCAGTGGGATTAGTGAAACTTCCGCTGTACCAAACAATGCAATATACAGCGTGTCATGGTGATTAACAATACCTATATATCACACAGAGCCGGCCACAGTGTCCGAATAATTAAGGTGTTGATTCAATTTAATTGGTAAGCGTAAGTTTGATGCAAATTATTTTATCATTGTCGTCACTACTGAGGCGGGTAGTCCGATTGTCTGTCGTGTGAATGACATCTTTTGTCTGGTGGTCGGAACTTGTTTTGAAGATAATAAATATCGTAACTTTTGCCATTAACGTTAACGCTGTTAAACGGTGAAAAGATCTTTAGAATATAATAGTAGTATAGTAATATAAGTGAATTGTGAGAATGCCTCCACCTAAATCTGTGGTATGGAAGTACTTTGAAAGACTTGACAACACATCAAAGCAATGAATTGATTAAAAGCAGGACCAATCTGATTGACGAGACAAGAAGCATAATCCACGGTAACGGTAACCGAGTACTCGATCGAATCCTTTCCGAGTACTCGAGTACCAAAATCACTACTCGTTGACATCCCTAATATTCAGACATTATTATGTCAAGAGGTATCTGAATCATAGAATAATGTACGGTATAGATCTGGGTCTATTTTTAATTTGAGTGAAATATTATTTAATATTGGATCATGTTCTGTGTCTGTGACTATATCCGTCAATAGAATTTAGACTGCATTGCCGATTAATATTCCTTGTTCACTATTTATTAGTGAGCATTATTGGGGATGGAGGTCACCCAAATATGATAGTCATAGCATTGCCCCCAAACAAGTGTGCCTGATCCACTGTCCCATAGTCCCATAATTATGCAACCGGTTCCCCATTCCAATCTAGACTCAGATAGTGACAGTTCACACCTGGAATGGATTGAACAACTTATTGCTAGAATAGTCTATGGCAGATGTGTGTAATATTTACCTCCCCAAAACCCAGTCGTGATACTGTGGTTAACACCCCCCCCCCCCCCACTACCCACTAATACTGGTTGTAGTTGATTGTCACGTGTTATATATATAGGATATTTGTTATTGAATTGATTACGAGTCTCATCAAACGAGATTCGGGCGAGTTTTTGTCTTCAGAAGACTAGTTAAATAATCAATAACATATGAACACGAATATAAGATCCTTTTTAGTCATAGTCATCCAAAAATATGTAAATTCACTGAATTGCAAAGATTCTATATACCAGTGCTTCAGTTACAATGAATGAAGTGTGGTTGTAAATGAATAGTAAATGCATCAAAAAATAGTTCACAATTTATTTGTAATTTTACTAGGGATGGCAACGAATATTCGCTCGAACGTCCGAATATCCGAATACTATTCCAGTATTCGGAAACAAATATTATATTGTCCTCAAAAATGCCACCCGCTCAGTCACATGTTTGGAAAGGCTTGAATCGCTCTGATAATAAGAAAACTGCTAGGTGTAATATATGCAAATTGGATTTAACATATTCGGGTACAATATCAATCTGAATAATCATTTGAAGAAGTTTACGCGTAAAACAGAAATTAGGTTAGTTTGGCAATTTTTATAAGAGTTTTAGTGATTTTGTGTTTTTGATAGAATTCTATCGAATATTCGACTACCTTCCCGACCGAATATTCGAATAGTTTAATCGTTATTCATTGCCAACCCTAAATTTTACCATTTTGAACATTTTTATAGCACAACGCTTGTCATTACTTCATCTCCAAAACTTCATAATACTACATATGACTTTTATTACTCCACTGAAGCAACCGTGAAATTTATTTTTCTCAAACAAATCACTAGTTTTATTAAACATCGGAATTTAATTACAGACAAGTGTGAGGCTGGTGAAATACACACACCTTCTGGTTGTGAAGCATGCGATGTGGATATGTACCAGCCAATATCGATACCTTTGTCAACAGACACATGTCTGACATGTCAACGTGAAGGTGGTTTACTTACAGGAACAAAGCACGATAGATCTGTTAGTGCGGCTCAGTGTATACGTAAGTTAAGAAGGAAGATGTTAATGAAGGAAAGTATGTTTGTTTAATGCATTTAGAAGATGTTAATGAAGGAAAATATGTTTGTTTAATGCATTTAGAAGATGTTAATGAAGGAAAATATGTTTGTTTAATGCATTTAGAAGATGTTAATAGGAAAGTATGTTTGTTTAATGCATTTAGAAGATGTTAATGAAGGAAAATATGTTTGTTTAATGCATTTAGAAGATGTTAATGAAGGAAAATATGTTTGTTTAATGCATTTAGAAGATGTTAATGAAGGAAAATATGTTTGTTTAATGCATTTAGAAGATGTTAATGAAGGAAAATATGTTTGTTTAATGCATTTAGAAGATGTTAATGAAGGAAAATATGTTTGTTTAATGCATTTAGAAGATGTTAATGAAGGAAAATATGTTTGTTTTAATGCATTTAGAAGATGTTGATGCAAATGGAGTTGTTTATGTGGGTGAATGTAAGCTTCAGTAAACACTTGTTAAATTACACTGTTATAGACTACACGTATATATATTACAAGATGATGAATAATTTTTCAGCATACTGCCTGGCAGGGTCTCATCTAAAAGATCAAATCTGTGAACCATGTCCTAGAGGATATTTCAAAAACAATGCTAGCAGATTTGATGAGTGCAGTTTATGTTCAGCAGAAGATAAAACTACTGATACCACAGGAGCTCAAGATGAAATACTTTGTGATATATGTAAGTAATATATCGTTAATTGTTTCCCACCTGTTTTCGAATTTGTTTGCAAATTTCGTCACTGCTGTCAGTATCATGTGCTTGGTTTATGTGGTACAAGCTAGAACTGCCAAATAGGGAAATGAGCACACACACAAAAATATTCACATTATATTTCGAAAATATGTAAATGTTGATGTTTTCATCAAAATATGTAAATGTTGATGTTTTCATCAATCTCATTCACATGTACCCTAGCAATCCGTAAGCGGTATATATATAAAGAAATATTTGTTTGTTTTTGTAAACGGGCGAAGCCTTAAAGTTTGCTGTGCAAGGTCATGTGAAAATGCCAGAAAACATATTTCTTATACAGTCAAACCTGTGCTAACGACCACCTCTTAATAGCGACCACCTGTCAACAACGGCCAGTTCAATTCCCCCCGTCCATAATCGTTCTTTAAAAGGCCGTGAATAACGACCACCTGCCGACCGCGACCAGCGGCCAGTCAAAAGCATTCCAAACTAAGCCAAAATTAACCCCGAACAACGACCGCGTGTCATCATCGGTCACCAATCAAAGGTGTGAAAAATATATGGTCGTTAGTGCATCAATTTGTAGACAATTAGCCAAGTGGTATGTCCCCACTGGATTATCGGCCTGTTTGATTAGGTCACTTGATTACATATTTGTTTGTTACCAGTTCTAATCTTAAAAAGATTATGCATAATTATCGACATCGGCTCTTAATTGAGTAATCACACTTTTGTTAACTAACAATTTGTAAATGATGAAATAAAAAGGGCTGTTGTTTCATTTCCCTTCAAAACACGATTATTTATCTAAGTGCTCATACAATTCATATTAAGTGCAAAATGTCAAAACGGAGGTTCTTAACGTTAGACGATCGAGTTAAAGTTATTAACTTGGCGGATAACGGAAAAAGTTGTAGAAATATTGCGGGTGTTTTGTGTGTGGGTAAAACCCAAATTCAAGGAATTCTTAAACGTAAGCAAGAAATTATGGATGAATATGAATAGAATGTCAACATGGAGTTTAAGCGACCGCACCGTGCCACTACATACGAGGACATAAATGATCTGTGTCTCAAATTCTTCAATGAGGCTACAGCAAGGAAAGTGAACATGTCGGGCCCTATGCTTAAGGAACGTGCATTGCTATATGCTAAGGACTTGACCATGGATAACTTTAAGGCGTCCAATGGCTGGCTGAATAGTTTTCTAAAACGGAATAATATAGTGTTCAAGACGATGTCTGGTGAACGTGGATCTGTTGATCAGAAAGTTGTTACTGACTGGAAACAGAAACTTCCGTCACTGTGCGAGGGGTTTGAGCCCAAAGACATTTTTAACATGGATGAGACAGGCCTCTTTTACCGGGATTCCTCAAAGTCGACCTACTTTAGAAAAGGGGAAGACTGTGCTGGTGGAAAGCGCTCCAAAGACCGCATTACAGTTGCGCTATGTGCAAGCATGACTGGTAAATATATTATAATGAATCTACCTATTAGAATTATCCAGATTTGCCAAACATTTATTCGATTAAATCTTTGAAACAAATATAAAGCCCATATCGAGTGTATACTAAGGGACGTAACTCTAACGTAACACGCACACATGGAAAACCACGGCTGTAAAAATCAAATTACAAAATGATATGGTAAAAAACTGATATGATAAAATATTTCTAGTGAATTTTCTCTCCGTCTGCAAAAACATGTGCTACTTTAAATTGCCGTGTACCGTCGTTGGTTCTATACAGGTCGTGATGGGCTATTATTCATTTCCTCTGTAGTTGCATATTTTCGGATTGGGATAGGCCAGCAACCGAATTATTGAGTGAGATACGCGCAGAAAATGAATCAGATGATGAGGATACTGAATGTGAAAGTGAAAGTAAACCTGTATGTACAATGGAAGAATGTTTCAATTACATTGAGAAACTGAAACAGTTTGCTGCTTACCAAGGCAAGGGAGTACAGTAATGTTCGATTCAGCTGTAGATATGGAGGAAATATTACTTAAAATGAAAACAGACAGTTGTTCTAAACAAACGAAAATCAGTGACTTTTTTCACTAGATAAGATAATCATAAGATACTTCATTATGTGCTAATATCAACTGTATAAATTTTAAAGACTACAATACATTGTACATTATTTATTAAAAATGATAAAATGATACATATACCTGCTATTTCTTTCTACACAGTACAGTTTAACATTAGTAAGAAAAGAGAGCCAGTGATTGTATATGAAGATCATGATTGATGACCCTCCGAATAAAGACCACCTCTGAACAAAGACCACTTTGCCTATTTCCCAAGGCCGGTCTTTGTTCACAGGTTTGACTGTACATGAAATTTGATTGGTTATCCGAAAACCGGTCCTTTTGTTTTTGACATGTTAAACTCACATTTGAGTGAAATTGTTGTTTTATTTCAAAAGATGTTATGCAATCTGAGGTGAAGATGATTTATTGGAGTAGCTATAATCAATTGCATTTCTTAATCCCTTTTTTGTGTTGGTATTGTTTGTTGTTAGTATTTGCACAACTCGACATATATTCAGCCACTTTGTTTGTTACACTCTAGTATTTTGGGGAGGGCCGTAACTAATGTTGTTAAAACTTGTGGCCCAACCCATTTGCTTCAACATTTATTGACAATTCTTGTGCACAACAATGACATAAATCGTATATGTCCGCCTCCATGGTCGAGTGGTTACGGTCGCTGACTTGTATACCACTGTAACCTATCATCACTGATGGTCACGTGTTCGAGCCCGGCTTAGGCTGTGTCTCATTTATATGAAAAAGTTGGCAGTTTCTTACAGAAGTTGGTGCACCCAAGTACTGGTTAACCACTGGAGCCTGCCCAGGAAAGGTGTTGTTAGGTAAACTGCCCGCCGGCGATATAGCCCGAAATGGTGCTGATGCAGGCGTAAAACCTGAAATATAATAATAATAATAAATCGTATATACTATGCATAATTATACAAGTTCATTTGTTCTGTACATTGTATATATAGAATGAATGCAATAAAATATGATTAAACTAAGATGATATAGACTCACTGAGGTTCCATAAATGTGTTCAGAAGGTTGCTAACATGATAAATGTTGCTGCTGATGCAACTTCAAACCCATGCACTTACAAACAAAGTAATATGTGGAATAAATAAACTTTGACTATTAACATAATTATGTAACATAACAGGAATATCAGAGTTGCAGAACGTCCATTCGTGGGTTTCATCATTACGCCACTCTGACTGGTACAATACAGTTATTTTGCATAAACTACTATGAATACAGTAATATAAAACATTGAATTGTGTTTCCATTGAATGTACAGTAATATAAAACATTGAATTGTGTTTCCATTGAATGTATGTAATATAAAACATTGAATTGTGTTTCCATTGAAGGTATGTAATATAAAACATTGAATTGTGTTTCCATTGAATGTATGTAATATAAAACATTGAATTGTGTTTCCATTGAATGTATGTAATATAAAACATTGAATTGTGTTTCCATTGAATGTATGTAATATAAAACATTGAATTGTGTTTCCATTGAATGTATGTAATATAAAACATTGAATTGTGTTTCCATTGAATGTATGTAATATAAAACATTGAATTGTGTTTCCATTGAATGTATGTAATATAAAACATTGAATTGTGTTTCCATTGAAGGTATGTAATATAAAACATTGAATTGTGTTTCCATTGAATGTATGTAATATAAAACATTGAAATGGATTTCCATTGCATGTATGTAATATAAAACATTGAAATGTGTTTCCATTGAATGTATGTAATATGAAACATTGAATTGTGTTTCCATTGAATGTATATACAGTAATATAAAACATTGAATTGTGTTTCCATTGAATGTATGTACAGTAATATAAAACATTGAATTGTGTTTCCATTGAATGTATGTAATTTAAAACGTTGAAATGTGTTCCCATTGAATGTATGTAATTTAAAACGTTAAAATGTGTTCCCATTGAATGTATGTAATTTAAAACGTTAAAATGTGTTCCCATTGAATGTATGTAATTTAAAACGTTAAAATGTGTTCCCATTGAATGTATGTAATTTAAAACGTTAAAATGTGTTCCCATTGAATGTATGTAATTTAAAACGTTAAAATGTGTTCCCATTGAAGTAATGTAAAGTAATTTAAAACGTTAAAATGTGTTCCCATTGAATGTATGTAATTTAAAACGTTAAAATGTGTTTGCATTATAGTAGTATTTTCAATGATCGTAATGTGGTGCAGTTGTTGAAAGTCTGGCTTGTTTGTCATGAGTTCGAACAGCGGGTCCGGTGTCTCACTCATGATACCTAAATATACATGTCCATAACATCCAATATACATGTCCATAACATCTCATATACAGTCCAAATTCAACATATACATGGTTAATATATGTCCATAATACAATATAAGTCCATAACATCTCAATAAATGTCCATAACATCTCAATATAAATGTCCATAACATCCAATATACATGTCCATAACATATCAATAACGGTCCATAACATCTCAATATATGCAATACACCCCCAAATAATGTTCCATAACATCTCAATATACATGTCCATAACATCTCAATATACATGTCCATAACATTCAATTCATGTCCATAACATCTCAATATACATGTCCATACATCTCAATATACATGTCCATAACATCTCAATATACATGTCCATAACATCTCAATATACATGTCCATAACATCTCAATATACATGTCCATAACATCTCAATATACATGTCCATAACATCTCAATATACATGTCCATAACATCTCAATATACATGTCCATAACATCTCAATATACATGTCCATAACATCTCAATATACATGTCCATAACATCTCAATATACATGTCCATAACACCCCAATATACATGTCCATAACATCTCAATATACATGTCCATAACATCTCAATATACATGTCCATAACATCTCAATATACATGTCCATAACATCTCAATATACATGTCCATAACATCTCAATATACATGTCCATAACATCTCAAAATCCATGTCCATAACATCTCAAAATGCATGTCCATGACATCACCAAATTCATGTCCATGACACCCCAAAATTCATGTCCATGACTCCCCAAAATCCATGCCCATGACATCACCAAATTCATGTCCATGACATCACCAAATTCATGTCCATGACTCCCCAAAATGCATGTCCATGAAATCACCAAATTCATGTCCATGACATCACCAAATTCATGTCCATGACTCCCCAAAATGCATGTCTATGATGTCACCAACTACATGTCATCCCAAAATACATATCAGTGACACCCAAATCTACATGTCCATGACACCACCAGCTACATGTCCATGACACCCCAAAATACATGTCTATGACACCCAAATCTACATGTCCATGACACCATCAGCTACACGTCCATGACACCTCAAAATACATGTCCATGACACCCAAATCTACATGTCCATGACACCACCAGCTACATGTCCATGACACCCAAATCTACATGTCCATGACACCACCAGCTACATGTCCATGACACCTCAAAATACATGTCCATGACACCCCAAACTACATGTCCATGACACCCCAAACTACATGCCCATGACACCCCAAACTACATGTCCATGACACCCAAATCTACATGTCCATGACACCACCAGCTACATGTCCATGACACCTCAAAATACATGCCCATGACACCCCAACTCTACATGTCCATGACACCCAAATCTACATGTCCATGACACCCCAAAATTCATGACCATAATACCGGTACCAAAAATACTTATCCATTACACCACCAAATACATGTCCATAACACCCCAAATTACATATACATGACATCCCAAAATACATGTACACTAGACATTGTGTTCTTTTCCAGCCAAATGTGGAGCTGGGGAGTATCTCGTTGATAAGACGTGTACCCTGTGTCTCGAGGATTACTATTCCGATGTGGTGGAACCAAATACAGAGGTAACATGTATCTCCTGTAAAAATGATACTTGTGTTGGATGTGACGACGTTTCCCCAGCATTAGGCACTAAAACACAAGGCACAAACAGCTCTTCAATGTGTCTGCGTGAGTATCTCGTGACATATGTAACGTATTTTATCCAGTGTTATGCACTAAAGCTTTAGGCACAGACAGCTTATCAATGTGTCTGCGTGAGTATCTCCTGACATATATAACGTATTTTATCCAGTGTTATGTACTAAAGCTTTAGGCACAAACAGCTCTTCAATGTGTCTGCTGCGTGAGTATCTTGTGACATATGTAACGTATTTTATCCAGTGTTATGTACTAAAGCTTTAGGCACAAACAGCTCTTCGATGTGTCTGCGTGAGTATCTCCTGACATATGTAACGTATTTTATCCAGTGTTATGTACTAAAGCTTTAGGCACAAACAGCTCTTCAATGTGTCTGTGTGAGTATCTTGTGACATATGTAATGTATTTTATCCAGTGTTATGTACTAACGCTTTAGGCACAAACAGCTCTTCAATGTGTCTGCGTGAGTATCTCCTGACATATGTAACGTATTTTATCCAGTGTTATGCACTAAAGCTTTAGGCACAAACAGCTCTTCGATGTGTCTGCGTGAGTATCTCCTGACATATGTAACGTATTTTATCCAGTGTTATGTACTAAATCTTTAGGCACAAACAGCTCATCAATGTGTCTGCTGCGTGAGTATCTCGTGACATATGTAACGTATTTTATCCAGTGTTATGTACTAAATCTTTAGGCACAAACAGCTCTTCAATGTGTCTGCTGCATGAGTATCTCGTGACATATGTAACATATTTTATCCAATGTTATGTACTAAAGCTTTAGGCACAAACAGCTCTTCAATGTGTCTGCGTGAGTATCTCCTGACATATGTAACGTATTTTATAAAGTGTTATGTACTACAGCTTTAGGCACAAACAGCTGATCAATGTGTCTCGTATAGTGAACCTGTGACATATGTAATGACTTTCCTTCACTTTATGTACTGAAGTTACGGTGGATGTGTACATGTAAGTATCACGTGTAGTCAACAGGTGATGGATGTGTACATGTAAGTATCGTGTGTAGTCAACAGGTGATGATGTGTACATGTAAGTATCATGTGTAGTCAGCAGGTGATGATGTGTACATGTAAGTATCACGTGTAGTCAACAGGTGATGGATGTGTATATGTAAGTATCGTGTGTAGTCAGCAGGTGATGATGTGTACATGTAAGTATCGTGTGTAGTCAGCAGGTGATGATGTGTATATGTAAGTATTGTGTGTAGTCAACAGGTGATGGATGTATACATGTAAGTATCACGTGTAGTCAACAGGTGATGATGTGTATATGTAAGTATCGTGTGTAGTCAACAGGTGATGATGTGTATATGTAAGTATCGTGTGTAGTCAACAGGTGATGATGTGTATATGTAAGTATCGTGTGTAGTCAACAGGTGATGGATGTATACATGTAAGTATCACGTGTAGTCAACAGGTGATGGATGTGTATATGTAAGTATCGTGTGTAGTCAGCAGGTGATGATGTGTACATGTAAGTATTGTGTGTAGTCAGCAGGTGATGATGTGTACATGTAAGTATCGCGTGTAGTCAGCAGGTGATGATGTGTATATGTAAGTATCGCGTGTAGTCAGCAGGTGATGATGTGTATATGTAAGTATCGCGTGTAGTCAACAGGTGATGATGTGTATATGTAAGTATCGCATGTAGTCAGCAGGTGATGATGTGTATATGTAAGTATCGTGTGTAGTCAACAGGTGATGATGTGTATATGTAAGTATCGCATGTAGTCAGCAGGTGATGATGTGTATATGTAAGTATCGTGTGTAGTCAACAGGTGATGATGTGTATATGTAAGTATCGCATGTAGTCAGCAGGTGATGATGTGTATATGTAAGTATCGTGTGTAGTCAACAGGTGATGATGTGTATATGTAAGTATCGCATGTAGTCAGCAGGTGATGATGTGTATATGTAAGTATCGTGTGTAGTCAACAGGTGATGATGTGTATATGTAAGTATCGCATGTAGTCAGCAGGTGATGATGTGTATATGTAAGTATCGTGTGTAGTCAACAGGTGATGATGTGTATATGTAAGTATCGCATGTAGTCAGCAGGTGATGATGTGTATATGTAAGTATCGTGTGTAGTCAACAGGTGATGATGTGTATATGTAAGTATCGCATGTAGTCAGCAGGTGATGATGTGTATATGTAAGTATCGTGTGTAGTCAACAGGTGATGATGTGTATATGTAAGTATCGCATGTAGTCAGCAGGTGATGATGTGTATATGTAAGTATCGTGTGTAGTCAACAGGTGATGATGTGTATATGTAAGTATCGCATGTAGTCAGCAGGTGATGATGTGTATATGTAAGTATCGTGTGTAGTCAACGGTGATGATGTGTATATGTAAGTATCGCATGTAGTCAGCAGGTGATGATGTGTATATGTAAGTATCGTGTGTAGTCAACAGGTGATGTGTGTATATGTAAGTATTGCATGTAGTCAACAGGTGATGATGTGTATATGTAAGTATCGCATGTAGTCAACAGGTGATGATGTGTATATGTAAGTATCGCATGTAGTCAACAGGTGATGATGTGTATATGTAAGTATCGTGTGTAGTCAACAGGTGATGATGTGTATATGTAAGTATCGCATGTAGTCAACAGGTGATGATGTGTATATGTAAGTATCGCATGTAGTCAACAGGTGATGATGTGTATATGTAAGTATCGTGTGTAGTCAACAGGTGATGATGTGTATATGTAAGTATCGCATGTAGTCAACAGGTGATGATGTGTATATGTAAGTATCGCATGTAGTCAACAGGTGATGATGTGTATATGTAAGTATCGTGTGTAGTCAACAGGTGATGATGTGTATATGTAAGTATCGCATGTAGTCAACAGGTGATGATGTGTATATGTAAGTATCGCATGTAGTCAACAGGTGATGATGTGTATATGTAAGTATCGTGTGTAGTCAACAGGTGATGATGTGTATATGTAAGTATCGCATGTAGTCAACAGGTGATGATGTGTATATGTAAGTATCGCATGTAGTCAACAGGTGATGATGTGTATATGTAAGTATCGTGTGTAGTCAACAGGTGATGATGTGTATATGTAAGTATCGTGTGTAGTCAACAGGTGATGATGTGTATATGTAAGTATCGTGTGTAGTCAACAGGTGATGGATGTGTATATGTAAGTATCGTGTGTAGTCAGCAGGTGATGATGTGTATATGTAAGTATCCTGTGTAGTCAGCAGGTGATGGATGTGTATATGTAAGTATCGTGTGTAGTCAGCAGGTGATGGATGTGTATATGTAAGTATCATGTGTAGTCAGCAGGTGATGGATGTGTATATGTAAGTATCGTGTGTAGTCAGCAGGTGATGGATGTGTATATGTAAGTATCGTGTGTAGTCAGCAGGTGATGATGTGTATATGTAAGTATCCTGTGTAGTCAGCAGGTGATGGATGTGTATATGTAAGTATCGTGTGTAGTCAGCAGGTGATGGATGTGTATATGTAAGTATCGTGTGTAGTCAGCAGGTGATGGATGTGTATATGTAAGTATCGCATGTAGTCAGCAGGTGATGGATGTGTATATGTAAGTATCGCGTGTAGTCAGCAGGTGATGTGTATATGTAAGTATCGTGTGTAGTCAGCAGGTGATGGATGTGTATATGTAAGTATCGCATGTAGTCAACAGGTGATGGATGTGTATATGTAAGTATCGCATGTAGTCAGCAGGTGATGATGTGTATATGTAAGTATCGCATGTAGTCAGCAGGTGATGGATGTGTATATGTAAGTATCGCATGTAGTCAGCAGGTGATGGATGTGTATATGTAAGTATCGCATGTAGTCAGCAGGTGATGTGTATATGTAAGTATCGCGTGTAGTCAGCAGGTGATGTGTATATGTAAGTATCGCATGTAGTCAGCAGGTGATGGATGTGTATATGTAAGTATCGCATGTAGTCAGCAGGTGATGGATGTGTATATGTAAGTATCGCGTGTAGTCAGCAGGTGATGTGTATATGTAAGTATCGCGTGTAGTCAGCAGGTGATGTGTATATGTAAGTATCGCATGTAGTCAGCAGGTGATGGATGTGTATATGTAAGTATCGCATGTAGTCAGCAGGTGATGGATGTGTATATGTAAGTATCGCATGTAGTCAGCAGGTGATGTGTATATGTAAGTATCGCGTGTAGTCAGCAGGTGATGTGTATATGTAAGTATCGCATGTAGTCAGCAGGTGATGGATGTGTATATGTAAGTATCGCATGTAGTCAGCAGGTGATGTGTATATGTAGGTATCGCATGTAGTCAGCAGGTGATGGATGTGTATATGTAGGTATCGCATGTAGTCAGCAGGTGATGGATGTGTATATGTAGGTATCGCATGTAGTCAGCAGGTGATGTGTATATGTAGGTATCGCATGTAGTCAGCAGGTGATGGATGTGTATATGTAGGTATCACATGTAGTCAGCAGGTGATGTGTATATGTAGGTATCGCATGTAGTCAGCAGGTGATGATGTGTATATGTAAGTATCGCATGTAGTCAGCAGGTGATGATGTGTATATGTAAGTATCGCGTGTAGTCAACAGGTGATGATGTGTATATGTAAGTATCGCATGTAGTCAACAGGTGATGGATGTGTATATGTAAGTATCGCATGTAGTCAACAGGTGATGGATGTGTATATGTAAGTATCGCATGTAGTCAACAGGTGATGGATGTGTATATGTAAGTATCGCATGTAGTCAACAGGTGATGGATGTGTATATGTAAGTATCGCATGTAGTCAACAGGTGATGATGTGTATATGTAAGTATCGTGTGTAGTCAACAGGTGATGGATGTGTATATGTAAGTATCGCATGTAGTCAGCAGGTGATGATGTGTATATGTAAGTATCGCATGTAGTCAACAGGTGATGGATGTGTATATGTAAGTATCGCATGTAGTCAACAGGTGATGGATGTGTATATGTAAGTATCGCATGTAGTCAACCCCTGAGATACGACTTCCCTCCAGTTATTAAAAGGTGAAATTAAAGGCGCTCGCCCACATGGTTCGCCAGAGGCGAGGGTAAATAAGCTCAATCATCATGAAATTAAAGGTGCAAACAATGTTACGATTTGTAAGTATCTTGTGTAGTGATAGTTGTGATATATGTAACATTGTGCCCAAGTGTTAGGCACAGAATCTATTACATTATTGAAGGGACACATTGTGTCTTCTCTGCCACTAAAAGCTAGAAAATGATGCTATGTTACCTGTTGGTGTTACTCTAAATCAACACAAATATGTATGCAAAACAGCTCTAATACATCACACAAATATTATCTGGTGACATGAGTTATGATGACAATAACACTGTTGAATACTTGCAGAGATGTGTCCCGGAGGAGAACAGATTGATAACACCACAGGATTATGTGTGAAATGCATGATTGGTACCTACAAGGTACCAGAAGACAGATTCGGACAATGTGTATCATGCGAAACTAACTATCAAGGATATGTAACTGTAGATGAAGGATCTACTTCTGGTAGTAACTGCACTCTATGTAAGATATTTATAAATTAATTATATTGTTTCAGTACATATATCAATAATGCCAAGTCACTTAATTCAGTGACTATTACCCATCAAGACGGGTGGGTGCAAACTTTCTTGTTGTTGTGTCTCAAGGTACACCTGCCGTTTCCTAAATCATTTCATGGATTTCTGAGAACTTCACTTATTGGTGTGCAGTGTTATGTTCAAAGGTCAAGGTCACACTTAGTTGTGTGAAATTGTTCATATTGTCTTGTCCACAATATAAGTCCTACACCATTTGATTAAATTTCAAATAACGTCACCATAATGAAAGGGAGTGTTGTGCGGAACACCCAGATCCTTTTCTCAAAGATCATACTTAACAGTCAAAGTGTTCAAAATGTGAAATATCTGGTAGGTGACTATGGCAGTCCCCACAGCTAGCTTCTTATTTACATTCTCAGAAACCACAAGCACCAGATATTTAGGTATGTAGTATCTCGTAGTGAATAGTACAACTACTTCAAAATCATTTTCTGAGTAGATTAAAATTCTCTTCGGAAACCAGAATGTCCAGCGATTTGATAGTTTGCATGTACACACAAACCTGTGTTATATGATAAACTACATATTTCATGCAACTTAGGCGCAACTTAGACTGGACGATTCTATTCCCTAATTAATTGGCATTAAATATTATTCAATTACTGTGTGTGTGTGTGTGTGTGTGTGTGTGTGTGGTGTGTGGTGTGTGTGGTGTGTGTTTGTTTGTTTGTTTGTTTGTTTGTTTGTTTGTTTGTTTGTTTGTTTGTTTATTTATTTATTTATCGTCATTACCTGTTGCCCATATGAGCGCCGCCTCCTGAAGAGATTAGTCATTTTAGATGTTTGGAGGATAGTGCAATGATACAGGCAGAGACCCATTCCAAAGTCTCCTCTTGTTCTTTTACGTGCACAGTATAAAGCACCGACACAAGACCTCGGTTTAACGTCCCATCTGAAAGACTGTTCCTAATGTAGGTTTCTTTGCCACTTCAGTACCTGTTTTATATACATATAATTTAAGTAGCCAACAGGTGGTTCTTTCCAAGATTTTTTTTTTGAGGCCCCTTTTGGGTCACCCCGTTCATTTATTTTTTTCTGTGCATACATACAAAGCAATGCAGTTAATTAAACAATGGCATGTTATATTATTAATATTAAAAAACGTATATAAATATTGCATTCCATGTATATACAAAACAGGTTTGTGGAGTGTTTTCTCCAGTTTAAGAAATATATGGAAAAAAGAAAAAATAATTTAAAAAATAAGGGGAAAAAATAGAGAATGCATTTGATCATTTCCAAGAATCTTGTCCAAACTCCTAGACCCAGCAGCTAGTACTACGACCTGTAGCCATTACCAATAACTGACATGCACTGGTGCATGATATTTTTAGACCAATAAAGTAATTAGACAATTATATTTCGATCAGTTCATTTATCAAAATGGGTAATTTTGTTTAAAAATAGCAATATTACTGGCAAAAAATGCAGATTCTGATGAGAAGGCTAGTCACAAACTGACTCATCTTGATCTACTCTTTTTGTAAGCCTATTTAGAGGTCTGTGGTGTTGAAAGGGTTAATGAAATATTATCTTTTTGCTTTTAGTGGACTGTGATCCTGGAGAATACATTGTTGGCAATGAATGTAAGAAATGTCCCATTGGCGAATACCAAAATAACAGTAGGAAGTCTTTCTGTTACGAATGCGGAGACAATCTGAGTACAAATGGAGAAGGCAAGACTAGTTTTGATCAATGTCAATGTAAGTTACCTCACTATGATGGAGTTCTTGAGAGGATTGTGTTGATCTACATTGGCATCAGCGTTGCAATTGATGCAAGGATGGATGCAATATTAATATTTTGTTTTTGTAAATAATTCTGTGTCATGTAATTTAGTGTATATAGTTCAGTTTATACATATTTAATTTAGCTTGATTGCGAAACAAGTTGTATTAATCAATCTTGAGACCTCATTCCTGATGGAATCCATCAAGAGAAGAGGCATGTGGAATTTAAATGCCTTGTCTTAGGGCATAATCATAACGGCTCCCGCAAACATTTCGCACCTGAAGCGGACGTGCTACCACTGCGCTATCACAACTTCCACTGTGTATATAGGGGCATTGTGGTACATGTTCTAATGTGGAAGCAAGTCTTGGATATGAAAATGTTTGATGTTGAACATTTTCATACGATACTTGTTCCCATTGAGGACAAAAATTTCTTTAAAAGCCTTTAATTATGTATAGTATGAACAACAGCAGATTAAATTTACAGTTATCCAGTAAACATTGAAAGGTAGTAAGACTTCACCTGTTATATTTATGTTGTAAGATATAAGATTTTTCCTGGAAGAACCTTAATAATCAAAAGAATGTTTTTCTTTCGTTATTGTCTAACCAAAAACTAACACGAGAGAACAGAAACATTACACATCATTATTTTAATAAATAATTTATCATTTATTTTTCACAAGGTTCCAGTCAAAAAAGTCCTTTACTTCTGTTAAACACATTTCATTCTGGATACATTTAAAGGCTTTTGCAAACAACATAGATCCAGATCAGCCGCAGCATGATGCTGTGTGCTGATCAGGATCTATGTTTTTTGCTACATAGCCAAGTGTCTTAGCAAGATCATCTGAATAGCAAACAGCATAGAGCCTGATCAGACGGCGTTCCATGGCGGCTGATCTGGCTCTATATTCTTTGCAAATACTGTTTGAACGGTATCCAGAATCAAATGGGTTAATAGGACACAAACAAATGTGGATCTGTGTTATTTACTTACAATCATATTTACCTTCAATGTTGTTCCTATTTGACAATACAGTTCTACAATTTGAGGCATTTTGACCAACACAAAATGTTCTAAAATATTGTAAGCATGTATGTATAAGACACAGGTTTCAAAACTATGCATTTTCGAAATCGTTGAAGCATAATGCTTTTCCTTGGAGGGAGGGAGTGAGAGAATGGAGCTTACAGATTTTCCTTTGAGGGAGGGAGTGAGAGAGAATGAAGCATAATGATTTTCCTTTGCGGGAGGGAGTGAGGGAATGAAGCATAATGCTTTTCCTTGGAGGGAGGGAGTGAGAGAATGGAGCTTACCTATTTTACTTTGAGGGAGGGAGAGAGAGAATGAGCATAATGCTTTTCATTTGAGGGAGGGAGTGAGAGAATGAAGCATAATGATTTTCATTTGAGGGAGGGAGTGAGAGAATGAAGCATAATGATTTTCCTTTGAGGGAGGGAGTGAGAGAATGAAGCATAATGATTTTCCTTTGAGGGAGGGAGTGAGCGAATGAAGCATAATAATTTTCCTTTGAGTGAGGGAATGAAGCATAATGCTTTTCTTTGGAGGGAGGGAGTGAGAGAATGGAGCTTACGAATTTTCCTTTGAGGGAAGGAGTGAGAGAGAATGAAGCATAATGATTTTCCTTTGAGGGAGGGAGTGAGGGAATGAAGCATAATGCTTTTCCTTGGAGGGAGGGAGTGAGACAATGGAGCTTACATATTTTCCTTTGAGGGAGGGAGTGAGAGAGAATGAAGCATAATGCTTTTCCTTTGAGGGAGGGAGTGAGAGAATGAAGCATAATGATTTTCCTTTGAGTGAGGGAATGAAGCATAATGCTTTTCCTTGGAGGGAGGGAGTGAGAGAATGGAGCTTACAGATTTTCCTTTGAGGGAAGGAGTGAGAGAGAATGAAACATAATGATTTTCCTTTGAGGGAGGGAGTGAGGGAATGAAGCATAATGATTTTCCTTTGAGAGAGGGAGTGAGAGAGAATGAAGCATACTTATTTTCCTTTGAGGGAGGGAGTGAGAGAGAATGAATCATACTGATTTTCCTTTGAGGGAGGTAGTGAGAGAGAATGAAGCATAATGATTTTCCTTTGAGGGAGGGAGTGAGAGAATGGAGCATAATGATTTTCCTTTGAGGGAGGGAGAGAGAGAGAATGAAGCATAATGATTTTCCTTTGAGGGAGGGAGTGAGAGAATGGAGCATAATGATTTTCCTTTGAGGGAGGGAGTGAGAGAGAATGAAGCATAATGATTTTCCTTTGAGGGAGGGAGGGAGAGAGAGAATGAAGCATAGTGATTTTCCTTTGAGGGAGGGAGTGAGAGGGAATGAAGCATAATGATTTTCCTTTGAGGGAGGGAGTGAGAGAGAATGAAGCATAATGATCTTCCTTTGAGGGAGGGAGTGAGAGAATGGAGCATAATGATTTTCTATTGAGGGAGGGAGAGAGAGGGAACACTCCTTTGAGAGAGGGAGTGAGAGAGAATGAAGCATACTGATTTTCCATTGATGGAGGGAGTGAGAGAGAATGAAGCATAATGATTTTCCTTTGAGGAAGGGAGTGAGAGAGAATGAAGCATAATGATTTTCCATTGTGAGAGTGAACATTTTCCTTTAAGGGAGGGAGTGAGAGAGAATGAAGCATAATGATTTTCCATTGAGGGAGGGAGTGAGAGGGAACATTTTCCTTTGAGGGAGGGAGTGAGAGAGAATGAAGCATAATGATTTTCCATTGAGGGAGAGAGTGGGAGGGAACATTTTCCTTTGAGGGAGGGAGTGAGAGAGAATGAAGCATAATGATTTTCCATTGAGGGAGGGAGTGAGAATGAGCATAATGATTTTCCATGAGGGAGGGAGTGGGGGAACTCCTTTGAGGGAGGAGTGAGAGATGAGCATAATGATTTTCCATTGAGGGAGGGAGTGAGAGGGAACACTCCTTTGAGGGAAGGAGTGAAAGAGAATGAAGCATAATGATTTTCTTTTGAGGGGGGAGTGAGAGGGAACACTCCTTTGAGGGAGGGAGTGAAAGAGAATGAAGCATAATGATTTTCCTTTGAGGAAGGGAGTGAGAGAGAATGAAGCATAATGATTTTCCACTGTGAGAGGGAACATTTTCCTTTGAGGGAGGGAGTGAGAGAGAATGAAGCATAATGATTTTCCTTTGAGGGAGGGTGTGAAAGAGAACATTTTCCTTTGAGGGAGGGAGTGAGATAGAATGAAGCATAATGATTTTCCATTGAGGGAGGGAGTGAGAGAATGGAGCATAATGATTTTCCATTGAGGGAGGAGGGAGTGAGAGAATGGAGCATAATGATTTTCTTTTGTTTGTACACATACCTGCAGAACTTGTGATGTTTTATTGCAGATAAATGTGGACCTGGATTACAGGGTACAGAGTCTTGCGTGCTATGTCCATTCGGCCAATTCAAGAATGAATCAGGATATGCCAACTGTGAAGATTGCCCTCCAAATTTCACATCTAATGAAGATCGTACAGACTGTCCTGTTGGTATGTTCATACTGTTAAATAATTTCATTCACAAGTCTGTAACAACATTTTTACAACCTTGTAACCTGATAAAAATGTATCGTCAACATCCCTGATATCGGCCGTCACCTGTTTTCGGCCTTTGTTTATTCATATGATTTTTGTTTACATCTGGAATGCTAATGATATCATTGTTAGCAAAACCGATGCGTTGGTACTTATGGAGTTCACATATTAGTTATCAAAGAGCAAACTGCACATAAAGCAGAAAAATTGTCACATTTTATTTGAAAGTATGCACATGTTGATGTTTTCATTAATCCCATTTATGTATAGCCTAAAAATCCCTTAAACAGAGGTAAATATAAAGAAATATGTGTTTGTTTTTGTAAAATGAGAAATTCATTGTCTGCTCAGGAAGGTCAGTGATATGTTTTTGTAAAATAAGAAATTTCATCGTCCACTCAGGAAGGTCACGTGATAGATGCGACAATGTCATAATGCACATTTTACAGGTCAATTCAAATATAGTGTTCCTCTTACAGCTTTTTAACTTTTTTTTCTTCAAAAATACTATTGTCCAAGATATTTGCTATTTACCGGTATGCTAATTCAGTTTCATCCATTTTTTTTCAAATCCAACCTGGCGTCTATATTCACCAAGTGCACTGACAAATGCATATCAGGTTGTTAGAGACATGGGTTTGCTAATAAAATCGGCAGCAACTCTCCACATTAAATGACATTTCTCTCCATGTCACAACTTATCTCATATTGAAGAGCAATTATGTGTTGGGTGTTAAATTCCTCTGTTTCAAGTAACAATGATTACTATGCCCAATGTTAATTAGCTTTTTAGAACTTAACTGTAATCAACATTTCTGTTACATGAGTTTTCAAGGTCGGCCGATCCTTTATTTGTGCGCATGCGCAAGTGATGCCCCACCCTAGAGATGATCGCAGGGCAGTTAAATATCTTGGCTATCTGACTACCAGCCGATATACACTTTCTGCATATTATAATGATTATATTATCAGTAAATCATGATGGCATGCTACAATATTATACTGGGCAAACAATAATTCAACACTCTTTGGAAAGTTGATTAAATCATCCTTCGGCATGTTTTTAAACCACTTTTGACAAAAGGAGAGAACTTTTCATAGTATATTTGCAAACATGAATAGTGCATTATATTTCCTTTAAAGCAGCATTACATCGTATGAAATAAAAGATATTTGAAAAATTCAATTTTTACGTATGGGTAGCAATGCTGCTACACATTCTAACATTATACTTTGTATGCTTATGTTCCTTTGGTAAACAGTGTTTTTTGCAATAAAACAAACTCGAAACCGAAAGTAGGACATTCCGAGTCTATCGGTCACGCACTTGTTTACAACCGGAACGCATCGTCCGCACTTGTTTACATTCGGAATGCATCTTCCCCATTTGTCCCACGTTGTCTTTTTAATTAAATTACTTGATATGTTGATTCATACCTGTTAGCTATGTCTTTTAGGGACATTTCTACATCCCCGCGAGGGGTTCGACATTAGAGGAAGATAGATAGATAGTCTTTCATGTTCAAAATATATACGTTGTTTTCTACATCCTCTGTTGTTTCACGCATGCGCGCTGTGCGTGTTTACATTTCGTATGTTGATAAACAAATTCGCATATACGACGGTTTAAATTGTTTGGAATTTTTATCGTTTCTGAGCGACTATTTCGATTTTTGTATACACACACACATTAATATTTTACCCATAACAATCTTTATTACGATGTAATGCTGCTTTAATATAATGCTATAAATTGCTACTAAATGTATATCCTATTGAGCTCCGTAAACTCGCATACATTATTGTTAAAATCTGGTACAAACAGTTCAATATTATATTGTTTCAAGCGCCTCGGATTACAAATATAGATGAAAGAATGTGATTATTTTTACACAATTCAAATTAGATGAAAGAATGTCATTATTTTTACACAATTCAAACCATCTGTTGAACATTTACAGACTTGCTATGCAGGTTTTGATTAATAATAAGTGTAAGAAAACCAGGTGTACAATCACTACTGCTGAGAATATTAAAACGTGCAATACCCGGTTTCAAAGCAAAACGTGCAATTTGTATACCCGTATTCTGGCCTCCTAATTGACAGTTTACAGGACATCATTTATATGAATACACATTCTCAACATAGAATAGAACCAAGGTATGTGTAAACAGTGAGAACTTTAACTATGAATTATGTTTTAGATTTACAGCGTAATAATTATGAGATTTCTGGTAATAATTAGGAGATTTCTGTTTATCGATAGCGTATATTACTTGCCAATAAAGTAAGTGCAATGATTTGTGAAATAAAATAGTCTTTGTTCATTTAAAGTGACACTACATCGGTGAAAATGCAAACTTCTATAGAATGTATTTTCCTAATATATGATATGCATTTTTTCTAAATATTTGCCTCAAATACTGAGTATTTCAACTAATAAACAAACGCCGTATACGCGGTTTGTTGACATAACAAAATAATGTAAATATCCATGCGTAATACAACTGGTGTATCCTGAATACGACTATTTATGGTACAGATTTACAGTTATATCTCACATTTGTGCTTATTTATTTGTAGACTATTCTTAGACTATTCTTAGTTAAATTATCTCGAGTTTAGTAACCTCCGATGACAAGCAAACGTCAATTCAGCAACATGGATGACCGTTATATGAAATCATACTTTCAATCCACAAAACACTGTTTATTGATTTAATGTTAGTGTTCGAATGTATTCGGAAGAATTTGTAGTAGCAATGCATTTATACGTTTTGTGATGTAATGTTCCTTTAAAGATATATTCCTATTCATTATTCACCCTGACTTGTCAACATTTCTATAAAAAAAGTTCATATTAAACAATTGAGTTAGTTACAAAATCAATATTACACAAATTTTGCAGTAAAGACATCCCTCCTTTTTAACATTTTAAGTGTATGTGAACATTGTTGAAAAAGATATATATCTCATATGATTAGGTTAGTCTTTTATCATTGCACTCTTCTAGCTGCAATTCTGTGTAACAAAACATAACAGCAATGGAGTTAATGTGCATACATCACTTTAAGCATGTTTTATTAATCTTGCTGGCATAAAAACCGGGACACAATGCAATTTTTTACCGGAATATATCTTTAAAGCGACACTACATCAGTGAAAACGCAAATTTATGCAGAATGTAATTTCCCATTATATGGTATAAATATTTTCCAAATATTTGCCTAAAATATTTCAACTAATAAGCAAGTTCTTGCGTCGTATATGCGATTTGTTGACATAACAAAATAATGTAAACAGGGTCGACATACTTGCGTAATACAACCTGTGTATCCCGAATCACAAGATTTATGGTACAGATTTACCATTATATCTCACATTTGTGTGCCTCTGTATATTTATTTGTAGACTAATCTTTGTTAAATTTATTATCTCAAAGCGACAGTATCAAGCGATTAGTATTGACTACAATGACAAAGAAATGTCAATTCAGGAGCATATACCGGTATATGAAATCCTACATTCAGTTTTGAAAGTTTGTAGACCACACTACACTGTTTATTGATTCAATATTTGTGTTCGAATGTATTCGGAAGAATTTGTAGTAGCAATGCATTTTTGCGATATAATGTCGCTTTAAATAAACGTAACATTTTAGGGAAAATCCTACAAAAGTTACTTTTATCATTTTAACTCTTTGCACACTACAGGTGAAAATAAAAGTCAAATACGACACAATTCTAATGAAATTCCATGACATATTTCGCGAGTTTTCATATACAAATACTACAAAACATTAATGAAGTGCCGTCTGCTACAGTTATTTTAACTATTTATAGCCTTTATTATACCCAGCATGCAAAGAGTTAAAATCTCATTATCTCTGTCTTAATGCCTTAGTGTTGTATTTCGGTTTGTATGATGTACTGTGATTAAATTCAGTAAGCTGTTCCCTTGGATACGAGTATAAAATGAGCGACAATATGGAAACGTGTGAAAAGTGTCAAGTGGGCTTCTACAAGACAATAGTGGGTAATACAGAATGTCTGCAATGTGATCTTGGAACGACAACAGATGGTGATGGACAGGCCAGCTGTTCCCTATGTAAGTTTCTACTTTATTCAAATTGAGAATTTATTATTGTTACATTTTGTAGTTGGGGCAGTTTCCTAATGCAGTTTTAGTTTATTTTAGTAAACCCATTCAAATACAATAGTGTGTCGAGGTCTGTTTGTTTTTGGTTAGCTCTGTTTTTTTTGGTTAGCGTGAGCTAAAGATTTATGATCATGTTTTGTGTAACAATTTTGTGTAAATACCATAATATTTCCCCTTTTTATATCAGATTTTGGTCAAGTTATATTTTTTTATTAAAATTTTTGATATTCAGCTATTTGCTCTACTACTTCAGTTAACACAATCGGCCGAGTGCCCAGGTCGTCGTGTCTCAGAAAATGTACACATATATTTTCTCACCATTCTCTGATTTGATTGACATCTCTTTGCATCGGTACACGTGCGTAATTTACACGTCGTGAAATTGGCAGTTACTATTCTACGTTAATTATTTTCGCTCACAGCGGCTTTTTATCCATATTTTAAATTGGTATTAAGTGGAATTATGTATAGAACAAACATATTACACACTTATTGAGTTAAGCTCCTTATACAAATTGTTGCTCAAACCCGATTCTCATAAACATAATACAGCAAAACAGATGACAGTCTGTGACTGCTTTAAGAAGTAAACAATTAAATATGGTATGATACATGTCCATGTGTTAAATCGCTGTACATTATTATCAAGTACAAGTTCAATTATCATTACCTACTGATTGGCACATTCTATTTTTAGAATGCATAACTCTACCTGATATGACATTATACAGTCTACACCTGTTATGTCAAAGTCGGTTATGTCAAATTCTCCGGTTATCTCGAAGTCGAATCAAAGTCCGGTTTCAGACACTATCATTTTACACATAACTGGCTCCGCTTATATCGAATTTCATTAAGTCAAATTTTTCGAATTGAAGAGATTAGTCATTTTACATTTTTGGAGGATAGTGCAATGATACAGACAGAGACCAATTCCAGAGTTTCCTCTGGTTCTTTTACGTGCACGGTGTACAGCACCGACACGAGACCTCTGTTTCATGTCCCATCTGAAAGACTGTTAATTTTATTATGGTCAGACAGGGGATGGAACCATGTAGTACAGTATGTTGACTACTTGGTATACATGTAGGTACAATAAGAGCCAATAAGAGGTGTCTCATAAGTAGTAATGGCTGGCACTTTCAATAATAAACAAATACTATAGACTCAATAGTATAGAGGAAAGGACACTGATGTGCATCTGATATATTATGTGCAGTTAACAGGGCCTGTGCAGGCGATGTCGAATGAAGCAATTGGCTAAACAAATTTAATTTGCAATATTAGCAAATTATTCCAAAATGTAAAAATTCAACAACAACTTAATTTAGGTTGGGATAAATAGGTAAACATTGAACAAGTCAGTTACTAATGACAAGCAAATGGATTAGATTTGGCAACCAATGTTAGTACCGGTAAATGCTATTATTGGATGGCTAAATATCGAATTTATGTACATCTGCAATGGTGTTGTTGCATGAACTCGCTTTATTTATTTAACGATTCAAAATATTCTTGCATAAAACGTACAATTTCCTGCAGTTTACGTAGCTTGGAGCAACTATGTGAATAAGTGTCTACCCAGACAGGGCACATTTTATAGCATACCTGAGCACAAACCTCTCTAGTTGAGTTTTTGTGTTCACCCTGTGTACATCAGCATGGGTCGTCAATATTTTGCTTCAAACAACATCTCCTCCTGATCCACTTGTCCGATCATCATGATTCTTCATAACATCATTGCCTGATTCTCTTTCACGATTGCTCAAATTAGATCAATATGTCTAAACCCTTTCCTTCATATAGATTTAGGTTAATATACTATTATATCTCCATACAAACGACAGCCATTTAGCTATCATGCAGTGGATAAGTAGTCACCATATCTATCCTGCCTCCATAGATATTACTGGGTCTACATGAGATTCTGGACTTTATTATGAACAATGGTTTGGCTACTACATTGTCAATGTATGTCGTATTAGTGATGGCGTCAAGAGGTGCTTCTATGAGGGAAAGTGTTAAAACTAGGTCAAATGAATGCCAAAATTTTAAAAAAATATCCTCAAAAAAACGAATTTGATGAAATTTTTCATGGATCGTTATTATATGATAGTCTCTAAAGATTGCTCAAATTGTGTTGATTCATCAAAATACATGGCAGTCAGTGGGGAAGCTTTTTTTAGAAACCATAATAGATCATGTAACATGATTCTTATTTGGCTACAATATACATATGTGATTAACTTTGCCTCTCTAACAAGTAGCAGGATTTCAAAATAGTTTTGCACAAATGGCGAGTACTTGGGTAGTCACAGGGTGGAGGCTAGCATAAATCATTGTATCAATGATTCAAGTGAGTGACCTAGGACCATAACAGCTCTCAATTGTGTTAAATGTTTCAATGCTTCTCATTTGTATGTCAACAGCCATTTCTTTATTTTTCCCACACGTAATAAATTAGATGAATCAAACAAAAGTTACAAAAAATACATGTCTAGATATTTACCATCCATTTTTACGGAAATTTACTATATAATATATATAATTAGATACTTAAAATATTGTGATAGAAAACAGGCTGGACTGGTTGTATGATATTGTTTATTTCAGTACACTGTGTGCCAGGCAAATATTTAATGTCAGAATGTGAACCATGCCCTATAGGAACATTCAAGACAGATTCTGGCAATGCCGAATGTACGCCATGTGACGATGGATATACCACAAGAGTAGAAGGGGCTATAACCAGTGTTGAATGTGACATAGGTAAACTGCCACCTATGCTTTTTGTGTTGGTTTTGAAGTCATGGAAAATGAAATTCAGATTTCAAAGCCTGGAAAACAAAGGTTTTGCTTGCTTTGTGGAAAATGAACCTGTTGGAATAAAAAAATAACTCACATTTGAAATAAAAATGTTGCTGTACTGTTTTGCATTTCATTATTTCTGGGTACAAAATGGACATAACTGTTTATTCTGGTATTTTGTGTATTTGCTATAAGCATATGTCTATGTTTTATACAGAAGCCAAATATATACCGATACATGTACAGTGGGTACTTGTACAGGTTTAATGCTGAAGGGAGACATACTGTCTCATATTACATTGACTCATTTAAGGCAAAGGGTCCCTGAGGTACTGCACTCTTAACTGCCGTTAAATTCTTACGGTATCTGAAACAAATACGTAGAATTTGATCATGTGCATTTAGCCCTTTCAAATTAATCCTGGTATGAACAATCCATCAAATAACTACGTACTTCAACATAACTCTTTACCTGCTGAGTAAATAAAATCACTTTTGCAAACATCATTGATCTATCCAGAACAGCCGCGGTGTAACGGCTCGTCTGATCAGTATCTATGTTGTTTGTTATTCTGCCAAGTATTTTAGCTCCACTACCTGAATAACAAACAGCATAGAATCTGATCAGACGACGCATTCTGTCTTATCTGGCTCTATGATGTTTGCAAAAGTGAGTTTTATCTGCCGCTAGCGTGCAAAGGGTTAAGAAACACTTTTATACAGTATCTCCTTTACACCAGCTGTTAGAAGTTGATCAAATTTGGCTTGAAGCATCCGGACAATTGCATGTACTTGTCGCGTGAAAATAACAAAACAAACGCGAAAATAAATGACTTGTTCCTTTTTCAGCGTTTTGTGATCCTGGATTTTACAGAAAGCCAGAAGAAAAGAGCGTGTGTACACCATGCGACCTTGATACATACAATTCTGCTTCTGGACAAACCGAATGTATACCTTGTCCTGGTAATGAAATCACGCTGGGAAATAAGCAAGTCAGCATAGATGCTTGTGTTCGTAAGTATGCGCTTAGACCAGTGTACAGGGTTTCCAACCTATGCATTGAAATGTTGCAAAGAGAAAACACATATACCGGTACTAACGTAAAACTGTATGTAGATTTAGTTTTTTTCCCAAGATATTCCTTTTTTCTAAGGTCTGTCCGCTCTTAATCTCCAAAATGTCTTGTTGATTTTTCACCAAACTTGGAATGAAGCATCCGTATGATGTCTATGCATGTTGTATCCTCAAGCATGTGCTGAATGTTTTATGACCGATTCAGGAAATTATTGAAAATATTATGGCCCGATTTTTGGTTTTAGAATCAAACGATCTTCCCATCAGAAAATTGGTGGATGTCTGTCAGAATGTCAGTTTTAGAAGCACTGAATATAAGTGTCTTTATTTGATGTTTTATGACTGTCAGAATGTCAGTTTTAGAAGCACTGAATATGAGTGTCTTTATTTGATGTTTTATGACTGTCAGAATGTCAGTTTTAGAAGCACTGAATATAAGTGTCTTTATTTGATGTTTTATGACTGTCAGAATGTCAGTTTTAGAAGCACTGAATATAAGTATCTTTATTTGATGTTTTATGACTGTCAGAATGTCAGTTTTAGAAGCACTGAATATAAGTGTCTTTATTTGATGTTTTATGACTGTCAGAATGTCAGTTTTAGAAGCACTGAATATAAGTGTCTTTATTTGATGTTTTATGACTGTCAGAATGTCAGTTTTAGAAGCACTGAATATAAGTGTCTTTATTTGATGTTTTATGACTGTCAGAATGTCAGTTTTAGAAGCACTGAATATAAGTGTCTTTATTTGATGTTTTATGACTGTCAGAATGTCAGTTTTAGAAGCACTGAATATAAGTGTCTTTATTTGATGTTTTATAACATTTTAATCTAGTCAATTGTTATGCTACACAAGAGCTTTGCAATAATAGTTAATGTCCACACTTCATTAAAGAAAGAGATATTTATGTCTACTGATAACCTGGACTGATTTCCAGTGAAAAGAATTTAGATCCGAGTTAATAATACCATTTAAAAGAATGAATTCATGTAATCATGCATTTTCATATGAACCCATTGATCTAGATTTTGAGGCTAAATCTACTAGCAATGTTATATATACAGATAGGAAACTATTTGGCATGGATGCTAAGCTGTACCTAAAAATGCCATAAAATGACTACTACTGCTACTAATGAGTGTAGGACATAATCCCACCCCTCGTGTTTTTTTGACAAAGGCGCACATAATCACCCTCACCCAATATAAAAAACCCATTCAGATTCCCAATTGGACCTTAATCATAACCCTAGCCGTAACACTAACCCCTAGTCCTAAAACTAACCATATCGAGCCTCAAACCTGAAAGAATGTGAGATGGTACGATGGTCGCCAGATCGGACATGTGGGTTTTCTCCAGGTACTCCGGTTTCCTCCGCACCAACGAGAGTGATTAATGTAAGTTGTTAAAACTTGCTTCACAATCGTTGTAAAATAAATAAAGTTAATTTTTTTAACCCTTATCGTAGATTGGGGGATTTTGTCCTCCTGTGTTGTAGTTATAGCTGTATATAAATAGTTGTTCTATATTTAGATCATAGTCATTACTATGGTACATGGTGTATCTATTATTAGATGGAATGCTGGTGGCTAGTGATGCAATTGGTAATCAATAATATGTTTAAATTTATATAACAACTTTGAGTCTACAAAATTTAATGAAATAACAACAAAACATAAGAAAATAGCTAGTGCTGAGAAATACTAAATGATATAGTATAAAATCCCGAGAATTTCACTCACTAGAAAATGCTTAACCAATGGATATTGACTAACATTTATTCGGTCTTTCAGCGATTGATTTTGATGTGGCTGTGTCCGTGGTCCTGTGCATACATGCACCTTCTAAGTACTATAATAACTGAGTATTTTGTGCAGAAAACATCTCGAAAATTAATGAAGGATTACTAATATAGCTTCTTGGTATATGAAATAAACGGTATTGCGAGTGAGCAAGAATGATACATCTAGCATAACACTGGATTATGGTCCTTTGAAATGTATGCATATGTTATAAGAGTAATTTTGTGCAGAGAATAACTCAAAAAGTACTGAACAGATTTCATTGTAACTTGGAATAGAATATAATATAACGGGCAATAAGAAAATGTTCAGTGTACATAACCTTCAATCCATAACCTTCGGGTAATTGCTGAATTATGGCCCTTTGAAATTTTATGGATATGGTATTTATTATAATAGTGTTTTTTTCCTATGTCGAACCCAGTGGGGATATCAATTCATCGACTTGTTTCTGTTTGTGTTTTATCCACTTGTAAGACAGGACATCAATTTCAAGCCCAGATGTTGTGGGGATAAAGCTTGTCTTATGGCGAATAAGTACTGGCATGTACTGAGAGGTGTGATGTTTCTTTTGCCTTTTTATGAATGGTACCGGTACCCCTGCAAAAAGGAACATTCGTATCTATACTTTAAATTGAAATTGTTTATTTATTTTCTGTTTCTTCTTTTCAGCCTTGTGTCTAGTCGGACAGTGGTACAACTCTACTACAGAGACCTGCAAACTCTGTCCAACTGGCAGCTTCAAGTCCAGTGCTGGTAACACTGAAGAGTGTGAATATTGCCCTCCCGCAAAGACAACTGTTGGTAAAGGTGCTACACATAGTAGTAACTGTTCACAGAGTAAGTGTTCTCTATAAGTCAAGAGCAGATACGGTATTATTTTTCCCTCGTTAGCATTACCAAAACAGTAACATTAATTATCATTTTCCTTCTTGTACTGAATTCCATATACTTCTGCCCCAGCGACGTCACAGCTATATGCTTATTATATCAGTGCACTTGTGTTTTCAAGAATATATCAAGTTTAATACATATTTAATCATTTTCTATTTAGAATACTAACTTGGATGGTTATTTAATAACACAGTAGATCTACACTTAATATTTGATTAAGATTTCTGCCGGGGGGGGGGGGAAACAATCTGATCTTGCTCGTGAGCTCGTATCTGAAAATAGACATGGCCGGAAATTCAAGAAATAATCTAAAAATAGAACATTAAAATCAACTGTTATACCAAGGCTCTAAAACAATGAATGAAGATTCTGTGATGACATTTACACATGCCAGTACATGTCTGTATTATATTTAATTAAGCCTAGCATGTTGTATTTTTCACTTTGTGTCAAAGCAAGAAAAGTAGTCCGGATACAGCTATGATACAGATTCTGAAAATATCGGATGTGATACAAGATCTTGTATCACACTGAAGAATACACCATGTATTTGTGTTGGATTTATGATGTGCAGAAAATAAATATTGATAACAAATTGCCATATTGATGTTTATTCTAACATGGTTCGGCATTTTGTCTGTATACACAAAGAAAGAATCTAAATCTGCAATGAAACATTAATTTTTTTACTAGCATTTTTGTTGTTTTGGAACTATTTCTGCACTTTATATATATTTTGGTCATGTTAGAATATAACCAAATTTGTATTATAGTCAAATAAAACATGGTTTGTCGTTCTGAGTGTCGGAATTAACCACTTATGTAGGCTTATGGCTTGCATTGTTAATTCCTACAGGTCGGAACTCCAAACCAAGTTTATTCGCCACTAAATAACATACCTGTATATACAAATATTATTTTTCAAAGTATACACCAGTAAGCTTTATACATATCCTGGGTCACTCCAACTATCCTTGTCTCGAATCGCCCATCACTGAAACCATTCACAGACCCGACAAATTTAAGACATCAAAGTTTGACTGTAACTTAAAAAAAGTCAAATATGATAACTTTTTGGCCAAAAATAGTCCAATTTCAGAAATTATTTATGTGTCAAAAAAACTCAATCACATTTCTCAAAATCCGTCCATATTATTGCTTAGAAACTTTGCATACACATCCGAAGACTAATTCTTGAAAACAATTAGCAATTCATTGGAAAGGATAAAAGACATCTGTTATTTCGCTGAACCAACACTTATACAGTCAATCGCACATGGCGAGACATCCAGTGGCAGTAGGCTTGTTACACATACCATGTTTTGAATGTTTTATGGACAAAAGATTTTTTAAAATATTTTGAATGATAATGATGTTGAACATCATTATCATTCAAAATATTTAAAAAAATCTTTTGTCCATAAAACATTCAAAACATGGTATGTGTAACAAGCCTACTGCCACTGGATGTCTCGCCATGTGCGATTGATGCATGATCAACAAGAAAATGGGAAATAATGTGTGTTTTAGATTTATGCATTTTAGGCATGCTTTACTGTGCAATATTGTATGTGGTTTTACTGAGCAATGTTTTATGTTGTTTTACTGTGTAATGTTTGAAATGAGCATATATTGCTGAATTTGTTTCAGATGTGTGTCCACCGGGAAAGTACTATGTTATAAACGATATTGCGGTAGAGTGTATTGATTGTGATATTGGGAGATACAGTGATACAGAGATGGCTGAGGAATGTACAGTCTGCCCTGATGATAAAGTCACTCATGAGAAAGGCAGCAAATCAAAAAACATGTGTATAGGTAACAGTGATGATGTACTATACACATTGAAACATAACGTTGATTGTCTTATTTTTAAGATTCTGCATGTTTCACATTAAAACTGTGCTATATCTGCCCATAGACTTGGAGAGCCGGAAGGCATACAGTGTTTGGACTGTCTGTGCAACCGTTGCCAACAGTTACACTTTCTTGTCGCCTCAACCCCTACAGTTTTCATCCAATTGTCCTGAGACTAGGCATACATTGTCTATATCATGTAGTAGCAACTAGTCTGTGTTCCAGTCTTGTAGACAAGGTACCGTAGCAACTAGTCTGTGTTCCAGTCTTGTAGACAAGGTACCGTAGCAACTAGTCTGTGTTCCAGTCTTGTAGACAAGGTACCGTAGCAACTAGTCTGTGTTCCAGTCTTGTAGACAAGGTACCGTAGCAACTAGTCTGTGTTCCAGTCTTGTAGACAAGGTACCGTAGCAACAGGTATTTATTTTACGATTACCGGTAATGCTTTACAAATACTCTAAATGTTGAGGTTCGAGAGCGAGATGGGACAGACTTTAGTTGCTACTGTACCCTATCAACAAGACTGGAAGACAGACTAGTTCTAGTTTCTACAATACCTTGTCTACAAAACTGGAACACAGACTAGTTCTAGTTTCTACAATACCTTATCTACAAAACTGGCACATAGACTAGTTGCTATGGTACCTTGCCTACAAGATTGGAACACAGACTAGTGCTAGTTTCTACAATACCTTGTCTACAAACTAGTTGCTACGGTACCTTGTCTACAAAACTGGAACACAGACTAATTGCTACGGTACCTTGTCTACAAGACTGGAACACAGACTAGTTGCTAAGGTACCTTGTCTACAAGACTGGAACACAGACTAGTTGCTAAGGTACCTTGTCTACAAGACTGGAACACAGACTACTTCTAGTTTCTACAATACCTTGTCTACAAACTAGTTGCTACGGTATCCTGTCTACAAGACTGGAATACAAACTAGTTGCTATGGTATCCTGTCTACAAGACTGGAACACAGACTAGTTGCTATGGTATCCTGTCTACAAGACTGGAACACAGACTAGTTGCTATGGTACCTTGTCTACAAGACTGGAACACAAACTAGTTGCTACGGTACCTGGTCTACAAGACTGAAACACAGGCTAGTTGCTATGGTACCTGGTCTGCAAGACTGGAACACAGGCTAGTTGCTATGGTACCTTGTCTACAAGACTGGAACACAGACTTGTAGACAAGGTACCGTAGCAACTAGCCTGTGTTCCAGTCTTGTAGACAAGGTACCGTAGCAACTAGTCTTGTGTTCCAGTCATGTAGACAAGGTACCGTAGCAACTAGTCTGTGTTCCAGTCTTGTAGACAAGGTACCGTAGCAACTAGTCTGTGTTCCAGTCTTGTAGACAAGGTACCGTAGCAACTAGTCTGTGTTCCAGACTTGTAGACAAGGTACCGTAGCAACTAGTCTGTGTTCCAGTCTTGTAGACAAGGTACCATAGCAACTAGCCTGTGTTCCAGTCTTGCAGACCAGGTACCATAGCAACTAGCCTGTGTTTCAGTCTTGTAGACCAGGTACCGTAGCAACTAGTTTGTGTTCCAGTCTTGTAGACAAGGTACCGTAGCAACTAGTCTGTGTTCCAGTCTTGTAGACAAGGTACCGTAGCAACTAGTCTGTGTTCCAGTCTTGTAGACAAGGTACCGTAGCAACTAGTCTGTGTTCCAGTCTTGTAGACAAGGTACCGTAGCAACTAGCCTGTGTTCCAGTCTTGTCGACATGGTACCGTAGCAACTAGCCTGTGTTCCAGTCTTGTAGACATGGTACCGTAGCAACTAGTCTGTGTTACAGTCTTGTAGACAAGGTACCATAGCAACTAGCCTGTGTTCCAGTCTTGTAGACATGGTACCGTAGCAACTAGTCTGTGTTCCAGTCTTGTAGACATGGTACCGTAGCAACTAGTCTGTGTTCCAGTCTTGTAGACAAGGTACCGTAGCAACTAGCCTGTGTTCCAGTCTTGTAGACAAGGTACCGTAGCAACTAGTCTGTGTTCCAGTCTTGTAGACAAGGTACCGTAGCAACTAGCCTGTGTTCCAGTCTTGTAGACAAGGTACCGTAGCAACTAGTCTTGTGTTCCAGTCATGTAGACAAGGTACCGTAGCAACTAGTCTGTGTTCCAGTCTTGTAGACAAGGTACCGTAGCAACTAGTCTGTGTTCCAGTCTTGTAGACAAGGTACCGTAGCAACTAGTCTGTGTTCCAGTCTTGTAGACAAGGTACCATAGCAACTAGCCTGTGTTCCAGTCTTGCAGACCAGGTACCATAGCAACTAGCCTGTGTTTCAGTCTTGTAGACCAGGTACCGTAGCAACTAGTTTGTGTTCCAGTCTTGTAGACAAGGTACCGTAGCAACTAGTCTGTGTTCCAGTCTTGTAGACAAGGTACCGTAGCAACTAGTCTGTGTTCCAGTCTTGTAGACAAGGTACCGTAGCAACTAGTCTGTGTTCCAGTCTTGTAGACAAGGTACCGTAGCAACTAGCCTGTGTTCCAGTCTTGCAGACCAGGTACCATAGCAACTAGCCTGTGTTTCAGTCTTGTAGACCAGGTACCGTAGCAACTAGTTTGTGTTCCAGTCTTGTAGACAAGGTACCGTAGCAACTAGTCTGTGTTCCAGTCTTGTAGACAAGGTACCGTAGCAACTAGCCTGTGTTCCAGTCTTGTCGTAATGGTACCGTAGCAACTAGCCTGTGTTCCAGTCTTGTAGACATGGTACCGTAGCAACTAGTCTGTGTTCCAGTCTTGTAGACAAGGTACCATAGCAACTAGCCTGTGTTCCAGTCTTGTAGACAAGGTACCGTAGCAACTAGTCTGTGTTCCAGTCTTGTAGACATGGTACCGTAGCAACTAGTCTGTGTTCCAGTCTTGTAGACAAGGTACCGTAGCAACTAGTCTTGTGTTCCAGTCATGTAGACAAGGTACCGTAGCAACTAGTCTGTGTTCCAGTCTTGTAGACAAGGTACCGTAGCAACTAGTCTGTGTTCCAGTCTTGTAGACAAGGTACCGTAGCAACTAGTCTGTGTTCCAGTCTTGTAGACAAGGTACCGTAGCAACTAGTCTGTGTTCCAGTCTTGTAGACAAGGTACCATAGCAACTAGCCTGTGTTCCAGTCTTGCAGACCAGGTACCATAGCAACTAGTCTGTGTTCCAGTCTTGTAGACAAGGTACCGTAGCAACTAGTCTGTGTTCCAGTCTTGTAGACAAGGTACCGTAGCAACTAGCCTGTGTTCCAGTCTTGTCGACATGGTACCGTAGCAACTAGCCTGTGTTCCAGTCTTGTAGACATGGTACCGTAGCAACTAGTCTGTGTTCCAGTCTTGTAGACAAGGTACCATAGCAACTAGCCTGTGTTCCAGTCTTGTAGACATGGTACCGTAGCAACTAGTCTGTGTTCCAGTCTTGTAGACATGGTACCGTAGCAACTAGTCTGTGTTCCAGTCTTGTAGACAAGGTACCGTAGCAACTAGCCTGTGTTCCAGTCTTGTAGACAAGGTACCGTAGCAACTAGTCTGTGTTCCAGTCTTGTAGACAAGGTACCGTAGCAACTAGCCTGTGTTCCAGTCTTGTAGACAAGGTACCTAGCAACTAGTCTGTGTTCCAGTCTTGTAGACAAGGTACCGTAGCAACTAGTCTGTGTTCCAGTCTTGTAGACAAGGTACCGTAGCAACTAGTCTGTGTTCCAGTCTTGTAGACAAGGTACCATAGCAACTAGTCTGTGTTCCAGTCTTGTAGACAGGATACCATAGCAACTAGTCTGTGTTCCAGTCTTGTAGACAGGATACCATAGCAACTAGTTTGTATTCCAGTCTTGTAGACAGGTACCGTAGCAACTAGTTTGTAGACAAGTATTGTAGAAACTAGAAGTAGTCTGTGTTCCAGTCTTGTAGACAAGGTACCTTAGCAACTAGTCTGTGTTCCAGTCTTGTAGACAAGGTACCTTAGCAACTAGTCTGTGTTCCAGTCTTGTAGACAAGGTACCGTAGCAATTAGTCTGTGTTCCAGTTTTGTAGACAAGGTACCGTAGCAACTAGTTTGTAGACAAGGTATTGTAGAAACTAGCACTAGTCTGTGTTCCAATCTTGTAGGCAAGGTACCATAGCAACTAGTCTATGTGCCAGTTTTGTAGATAAGGTATTGTAGAAACTAGAACTAGTCTGTGTTCCAGTTTTGTAGACAAGGTATTGTAGAAACTAGAACTAGTCTGTCTTCCAGTCTTGTTGATAGGGTACAGTAGCAACTAAAGTCTGTCCCATCTCGCTCTCGAACCTCAACATTTAGAGTATTTGTAAAGCATTACCGGTAATCGTAAAATAAATACCTGTTTTTTTTATCTATAAAAAAGTCACCCTCCAAATTTTCAAAGAATTTTTGTTCTTTTATAAAGTCATTTTGATCTAACCGCTAATTTCAAATTCGCTATGGAAGCAGCCTGTTGTATAGTATTCAGCCGCCATCTTGCTTTGAGTTAGAAGTTAAAAGGCAACTATAGTTGATCTACACACCTGTATTGACATGGCATGGTCAAACATATGTTTTACTAATCCTTAATTGGTTGCTTACATAATCCAGCCACATCTTTATATAAATGGTAATCATGGTCAATGTGTTGTTTTTATTTTGGAAAGTTGGGAGGGGGACTTTTAAGGAATTTATTTTTGCTCTGTTAGGTCTAACATAGTATTTGTAAGCATTAATCGTAAAATAAATATCTGTTTTTTGACTTTAAAAAAGTCACCCTCCAAAATTCAAGTCATTTTGTCCTAAATACGAATTTCATATACCTATGGAAGTGGCCTTTGTGTAGTATTCAACCACCATCATACTTTGAGCTAGATGTGCCAAATTATATGCCACTCTGATTGTTTTACGCACCTGTGTTGACGGGCACGGTCATGGGCATGTTGTACTAATCCTTAATTTGTTGCTTACATAATCACGCTGCTCATCTTCAGAAAATTATGCAGAAATGGTTCTGTAACCTCAGATGATGTCTTAGTTTTTATTTTGGCAAGTTAATTTAAACATTATTTATTTCAGTATTTGTACATGTAATCAAGAAATGAACATTTTAAATATAATTTAACAGCAGTAGACTAAAAGGGATAAGTTGAGGGTGGAAGAGGTTTTACGGAATTTACGTTAGTAATGTAAACAACTTGGGCTAAATAACGTGTACCGGCCTTCTAAAAATGTGATGTAAATCAACAGTCTATGAAAATCTGCAACCAGGGGTACCACACCTACCAATAATAGTATTCTAATTCCACATAGCACTCAGCAACCACGGGTACCACACCTACCAATAATAGTATTCTAATTCCACATAGCACTCAACAACCAGGGGTACCACATCTACCAATAATAGTATTCTAATTCCACATAGCACTCAACAACCAGGGGTACCACATCTACCAATAATAGTATTCTAATTCCACATAGCACTCGGCAACCAGGGGTACCACATCTACCAAAAATAGTATTCTAATTCCACATAGCACTCGGCAACCAGGGGTACCATATCTACCAGTAATAGTATTCTAATTCCACATAACACTTGGCAACCAGGGGTACCACACCTACCAATAATAGTATTCTAATTCCACATAGCACTCGGCAACCAGGGGTACCACATCTACCAGTAATAGTATTCTAATTCCACATAGCACTCGGCAACCAGGGGTACCACATCTACCAATAATAGTATTCTAATTCCACATAGCACTCGGCAACCAGGGGTACCACATCTACCAATAATAGTATTCTAATTCCACATAGCACTCGGCAACCAGAGGTACCACATCTACCAATAATAGTATTCTAATTCCACATAGCACTCGGCAACCAGGGGTACCACATCTACCAATAATAGTATTCTAATTCCACATAGCACTCGGCAACCAGAGGTACCACATCTACCAATAATAGTATTCTAATTCCACATAGCACTCGGCAACCAGGGGTACCATATCTACCAATAATAGTATTCTAATTCCACATAACACTCGGCAACCAGGGGTACCACATCTACCAATAATAGTATTCTAATTCCACATAGCACTCGGCAACCAGGGGTACCATATCTACCAATAATAGTATTCTAATTCCACATAACACTCGGCAACCAGGGGTACCACACCTACCAATAATAGTATTCTAATTCCACATAGCACTCGGCAACCAGAGGTACCACATCTACCAAAAATAATATTCTAATCTCATACAATGCTTGCTGACCTACCAACAATAAACAATTGTTATTCTACACAGTTATTTGTGTGCTTCATGTATTTAGTTTATACAAATTTATTTTAGCTCGATTGCGAAACAAGTTCTTAGAACTTATATTAATCACTCTCGAGACCTCATTCCTGACGGAATCGATCGCAACGAGGGAGAGAGAAGAAGCAGCGTGGAAATAAATGCCTTGCCTAAAGGCTCAATCGTAATGGCTCCAGCGGGGCTCGAACTCGGGACCTTTCGCACCTGAAGCGAACGCGCTACCACCGCGCTATCACGAGTTGTATTTAAATATACATTTAAAAAAGACAACAATGTTTTAACAGTAGAAACATGCATTGCCCTGTAACACCCATTTCTTTTTGAGGTTATTAGTGATACCCTCCTCATACATGTGTAACTATATTTGCAGACAATTGTTCGGAAGGGAATGGCTACGTAACATACTATCATAATTGTACGGTATGTTTGCCAGGGCAGTACAATGCCAAAAATGGTGTGAATGCAAACACATGCAAATTTTGTCCAAATGGCAAAACAAACACACAGTCTGGAGCAACAACTTGTACCTACATTGGTAAGGAAACTGATTTTAGAGATTATTTTATATTGATTGTTAAGTGGTATGTAGTGTGATAGTGGTTGTTGGCTGCAGTGTGATAGTGGTTGTTGGCTGCAGTGTGATAGTGGTTGTTGGCTGCAGTGTGATAGTGGTTGTTGGCTGCAGTGTGATAGTGGTTGTTGGCTGCAGTGTGATAGTGGTTGTTGGCTGCAGTGTGATAGTGGTTGTTGGTTGCAGTGTGATAGTGGTTGTTGGCTGCAGTGTGATAGTTGTTGTTGGCTGCAGCGTGATATTGGTTGTAGACTGCAGCGTGATATTGCATAATAATTGGTTGTAGACTGCAGCGTCATATTGGTTGTAGACTGCAGCGTGATATTGGTTGTAGACTGCAGCGTGCTATTTGTTGAGATGAGTTATAGAGAGATAATATAAATGTTTCTTGGTTTTACATTTGTAGGTGCATATAGTTGTAGAGAGATAATATAAATGTTTCTTGGTTTTACATTTGTAGGTGCATATAGTTGTAGAGAGATAATATAAATGTTTCTTGGTTTTACATTTGTAGTTGCCTATAGTTGTAGAGAGATAATATAAATGTTTCTTGGTTTTACATTTATAGGTGCCTATAGTTGTAGAGAGATAATATAAATGTTTCCTGGTTTTACATTTGTAGCCGAGCCAATGGTAGAGCCTCGTATAGATGTCAATGTTCAGGTGGATTACAGAATTGCCATAGATGATTGCAGTGACACAAATCTCATCAACCTCATCTTGAATAAAATCCTACAATTACTCAGAAATCAGTTTATGACAGAGACAGTGAAGCGTTTCAATGGTAGCAATAAATTCTGTACAAAATCAAACTGTGGAAATCTTGTGTTGCATGATGGGAAAACAACATGTACACAAATTACTAAAAGAAAAAGAGATTTTAGTCATACACTTGGAGTGTCAATTTCCTTAAAAAATGTCAGGTTTGTATAAACTTTTATAATTATTAATTACGACATTTCTATTTTAATGACGTTATTATTAAGAGTGCCTGCCTTAAAGGTTATGGTGCGGGTCGTTGTCTAATGTTCCTATACTTGTGGCCCAGACCATTTGTATTTTCATGCTACCGGTATGTATTGTACCTTTATGTGTATGACATATTTACTATTGATTTGCAATAAAATATAATTAAACAAACATGATTATGGTACCAGAAAATGATAGCAGGACTGTAAGGTAGTATGTGCATTGTGTAAACCCATATAATGATAGGACTGTATGGCAGACTGTGCATTGTGTAAACCCATATAATGATAGGACTGTATGGGAGACTGTACATTGTGGAAACCTGTACAATGATAGGACTGTATGGCAGATTGTACATTGTGGAAACCCATAAAATGATAGGACTGTATGGGAGACTGTACATTGTGGAAACCCATAAAATGATAGGACTGTATGGGAGTCTGTACATTGTGGAAACCCATACAATGATAGGACTGTATGGGAGACTGTACATTGTGGAAACCCATACAATGATAGGACTGTATGGCAGATTGTACATTGTGGAAACCCATAAAATGATAGGACTGTATGGGAGACTGTACATTGTGGAAACCCATAAAATGATAGGACTGTATGGGAGTCTGTACATTGTGGAAACCCATACAATGATAGGACTGTATGGGAGACTGTACATTGTGGAAACCCATAAAATGATAGGACTGTATGGGAGACTGTACATTGTGGAAACCCATAAAATGATAGGACTGTATGGCAGACTGTACATTGTGGAAACCCATAAAATGATAGGACTGTATGGGAGACTGTACATTGTGGAAACCCATAAAATGATAGGACTGTATGGCAGACTGTACATTGTGGAAACCCATAAAATGATAGGACTGTATGGCAGACTGTACATTGTGGAAACCCATAAAATGATAGGACTGTATGGCAGACTGTACATTGTGGAAACCCATAAAATGATAGGACTGTATGGCAGACTGTACATTGTGGAAACCCATAAAATGATAGGACTGTATGGCAGACTGTACATTGTGGAAACCCATAAAATGATAGGACTGTATGGCAGACTGTACATTGTGGAAACCCATAAAATGATAGGACTGTATGGCAGACTGTACATTGTGGAAACCCATAAAATGATAGGACTGTATGCCAGACTGTACATTGTGGAAACCCATAAAATGATAGGACTGTATGGGAGACTGTACATTGTGGAAACCCATAAAATGATAGGACTGTATGGGAGACTGTACATTGTGGAAACACATCAAATGATAGGACTGTATGGGAGACTGTACATTGTGGAAACACATAAAATGATAGGACTGTATGGGAGACTGTACATTGTGGAAACCTGTAAAATGATAGGACTGTATGGGAGACTGTACATTGTGTAAACCCATAAAATGATAGTACTGTATGGGAGACTGTACATTGTGGAAACCCATAAAATGATAGGACTGTATGGGAGACTGTACATTGTGTAAACCCATAAAATGATAGTACTGTATGGGAGTCTGTACATTGTGGAAACCCGTAAAATGATAGAACTGTATGGGAGACTGTACATTGTGGAAACCCATAAAATGATAGAACTGTATGGGAGACTGTACATTGTGGAAAACCATAAAATGATAGAACTGTATGGGAGTCTGTACATTGTGGAAACCCGTAAAATGATAGAACTGTATGGGAGACTGTACATTGTGTAAACCCGTAAAATGATAGGACTCTATGGGATTCTGTATATTGTGGAAACCCATCGGCGCGTTTGATTGCATGGCATAAAGGCCAAAGAATGGACGATAATTCCGTTATCAACGAGTTAAATATTGAGTCAGTAATAAGTAATTCGGACAGTACTATAAATCCGGATAGTAAGGAATCGTGGCCATCTGGCCAGAGGATTGTTGAATTGGGCCATTTGTCAGTGCACTCTCTGGCCCTACTTTCATCAAATTTCTCACTTTGAGATTGCTCTGGGTTTAAATTTTCTTACATTGATAAATCATTAAGCTTGAACAATTGTTGGGGTATATGTTTAGTTTAGTATTCATAAACAATATCTCAATGAAGGCATTTAAGGAATTATTAACTTTGAGAATTTTGAGTTGAGAATCTTGAGTTTCAACGAACAATTGGAAGTTGAGATATTTATGGAATTTTAGTTTATAATACAAATTATTTTAGCTTGATTGCGGAACAAGTTATTAAAACTTAAACTAATCCCTCACGAGAACTCATTCCTGATGGAATCCATCGCCACGAGGGAGAGAGAAAAGGAAATGTGGAATTTAAATGCCTTGCCTAAGGACACAATCATAATGTCTATAGCTGGGTGCGAACACTCCGGGCCTTTCGCACCTGAAGCGAACACGCTATCATGACTTCCACAATTTTAGCTAGTTATGACCTCAATACACACCTAATTTGGCCTCTTAGGACAGGTGGTATCTTTATTGAGGTATTCTCTTGGGCAGGTTGGACTATATTAACCAGTGTTGTCATATATGGTGATTAGTTTTAAATATTATAACAATATTTGCATTTTTCATTTTTATGATAGAAAAATTACCTCACTTACATTACGTTACTTATTTGCTGTGTCAACAATGAATATAGATGAACATACTTAGAT
This sequence comes from Archivesica marissinica, assembly GCA_014843695.1. Taxonomy (NCBI): domain Eukaryota; kingdom Metazoa; phylum Mollusca; class Bivalvia; order Venerida; family Vesicomyidae; genus Archivesica; species Archivesica marissinica. Next base: position 53,160,070 of record CM026390.1, read on the forward strand.
CTTCTATAATGTTGTAAAAGTTATTTTTATATAATAATATGCCTGTTGTAAGCTTACTGATGAGATGCACAGATTTCCAACAGATTTAAAGAAAAAGTGAGAAAATTGGCATGTTACATTAATTCATAAAAAAATTATATTAATTAATAATTATATTACATGTAAAATACTAAAAAATCTCACCAAAATCAAGTACTCAACCATGGAAAATTCATGATTTAAGATTATTGTATTCTAAATATGCATATTTTATGTTTGTAGTTACATGCAATTATGAGAAATTATTGGCCAAATAATATATTAAAAAAACGAAGTCATTAGCATTTCAATTTTATTTCATATTTTGGTTAGTAACAGGAACTGAAAGAGTGATCTCTTAATACAAGTGGTCTCTTAATAGACATGATCTTTTGAACAAGTTTGACTGTACATGAATAGAATAATCAGGTGATGTAGTTTTGAGCCAATGTTGGACCACTATAGTCCTCTCATTTTAATATATTTATTTCTTTTTATATCAGCATCTCAGTGACAAACCAGTTTGATAGTGACACAGAAATATCAACACTTGAGATTGTATCACAAATACTAGAATTGAGAGCTGAGGAATTATCTAGCGCTGTAAGTTGAATTCTTTAACCCTTTCCTTCATAGAGGTTTAGGTTAATATACTATTATATCTCCATACAAACGACAGCCATTTAGCTATCATGCAGTGGATAAATAGTCGCCATATCTATCCCACCTCCATAGATATTACTGGAACTACATGAGATTCTTGTCTTTATTATGAACATTGGTTTAACATTGTCAATGTATGTCGTATTGGTAATGGCATCAACAGGTGCTTCTATGAGGGAAAGGGTTTATGAACATTGGTTTGACTACTACATTGTCAATGTATGTCGTATTGGTAATGGCATCAAGATGTGCTTCTATGACTGAAAGGGTTTATGAACATTGGTTTGACTACTACATTGTCAATGTATGTCGTATTGGTAATGGCATCAACAGGTGCTTCTATGAGGGAAAGGGTTTATGAACATTGGTTTGACTACTACATTGTCAATGTATGTCGTATTGGTAATGGCATCAAGATGTGCTTCTATGACTGAAAGGGTTTATGAACATTGGTTTGACTACTACATTGTCAATGTATGTCGTATTGGTAATGGCATCAAGAGGTGCTTCTATGAGGGAAAGGGTTTATGAACATTGGTTTGACTACTACATTGTCAATGTATGTTGTATTGGTAATGGCATCAAGATGTGCTTCTATGACTGAAAGGTTCAGCAACTCTGAAACTGATTATCTTCTACTTAGTATTGACTTTGTTTTAAGTTAAATCTTGATTTAGTTTACAAGCATATTGCAAAACAAGTTTTAGCAACTTATTTATCATTCTTGTTGGTGTTGATGAAACCATACAATAAATGCTCACTTGTGTGGGGGAAACAGGAGTATCTGGAGAACATCAATGTGCAAAATATATATGTGCCACTTTTTATGAAGCAAATTGAATGGTGTACGTGACATTTCACACTCGGATAGGATTACCAGGTCGCTATAGCTTCTATATTTCTCAAAATTATATTCGGTAATGTACCGAAATGTGAGTGTTTATATATAAAATTATATATATATTCATGGTGACTTTTATTATCACACTATCATTGGATTAACTGGATCTTCTAAGTGACTGACATTATTTTGTTATCAATACATACATATGTAATTGTAATAAGTAATTGTGCTCATTAATGATTTGGTATCATTGAATATTTGGTAAAAGAAGTTCATTGACAAATTGCTCATCATATTTCTATATATGACCAAAATTTGTCCAATGAGATCTTGGTGGTTTTTTGTTTAATCATATTTTATTTGCTATTTTACATATATAGTACATATAGACTTAACATTCATTATAATATACATATATAGTACATATAGACTTAACATTCATTATATTATACATATATAGTACATATAGACTTAACATTCATTATACATATACATATATAGTACATATAGACTTAACATTCATTATACATATACATATATAGTACATATAGACTTAACATTCATTATACATATACATATATAGTACATATAGACTTAACATTCATTATACATATACATATATAGTACATATAGACTTAACATTCATTATACATATATAGTACATATAGACTTAACATTCATTATACATATATAGTACATATAGACTTAACATTCATTATACATATATAGTACATATAGACTTAACATTCATTATACATATACATATATAGTACATATAGACTTAACATTCATTATACATATACATATATAGTACATATAGACTTAACATTCATTATACATATATAGTACATATAGACTTAACATTCATTATACATATACATATATAGTACATATAGACTTAACATTCATTATACATATACATATATAGTACATATAGACTTAACATTCATTATACATATACATATATAGTACATATAGACTTAACATTCATTATACATATACATATATAGTACATATAGACTTAACATTCATTATACATATACATATATAGTACATATAGACTTAACATTCATTATACATATACATATATAGTACATATAGACTTACATATATAGTACATATCTTACATATATAGTACATATAGACTTACATATATAGTACATATAGACTTAACATTCATTATACATATACATATATAGTACATATAGACTTAACATTCATTATATGTGATATTTTCATATATAGTACATATAGACTTAACATTATACATATATAGTACATATAGATTAACATTCATTATCATATACATATATAGTACATATAGACTTAACATTCATTATATGTGATATTTTACATATATAGTACATATAGACTTAACATTCATTATATTTGCTATTTTACATATATAGTACATATAGACTTAACATTCATTATATTTGCTATTTTACATATATAGTACATATAGACTTAACATTCATTATATTTGCTATTTTACA
>CM026390.1:53164090-53276843 GCA_014843695.1 Archivesica marissinica
TTAAACTACATCCGGGTATCGGCAAACGTGAATAGATATCACTTTGTTGATATGATATCAGATATCAGGGAGTCAAAGGGAGTATATATACCCCCCCACCTGCCTTGGGGGTTGATAAATCTAAACCTTAGGGTTAGACCCCACTGTCTTTGAGGGCTGACAACTTTTGTTCTGTTACATAAGTAAATTCTGATATTTCACAGTCTGATACCCCTAACATATCTAGGTAGGTATAGTATAACAGAGTGTACCCCAAAAATCTTAAAAAAATTTTGGGGCCTAAACGGCAAAGTAGTATAAAAAATGCATGTTATATAGCGCTAAATGGCTCTGGAACTCTAACAGATTAGGTGTTCTGGTAAACCGAGATGTGACTTTTTGGCAATATTAGACCCTTTTAAATGGGCTCCGATATGGCTCATACTTAGCCATAACGGACTATAGAACATCCTAAGCACGCCCAAAAAACGGTGTTACGTTAGCTCATCCAGTTTGAGTAAACCTAGCGTGGATTGGTGTGTTACATGTGCCATTGACCTATATTGGTGACGGTTTTCTCTGGAATGAGTAGAGCTACCGCTTTAGAGTGACTATTAGTTAGCGCAGGCTACTGGTGGCATTGAATAACTGCAATATTGGGAAGGTACATGTTCTAGTTGTGATAGGGGCAGGGGGTTGAACATGGTGGTTCATGTTGGTGTCAAAAACTACTATAAGTGACCTGAGTGAGGTGCTGTGAAGTTATTTATTTAAAAAAAACGATCAGATATTGCCGGTTTCTTGACAAATTCATAGGGTACACACATTTTTTAAGCCAAAAAGGTAGAGAAAAGTGAAAATATAATAAAATTGGATTTGAGCGCTATATAGTACATTTCAAACTGCCCACCCCACCGGGGTTATCATAGAAGGGGGTGAGATATTTTAAAACGGACTTCAGATTCGTGCTTAGAATGAATTACAACCACGTGGTGCAAAGACCCGGGGGTGTTGGGGGTAAAAAATATTTACCCCCAAAAAACACCAAAGGGTATACATCATGGATTTTTTAGGTTTAGAATTTATAATTTTATATCGGCCCCATACTTTGTTCTAGGGGGTTATTGGGTGTCCTAATCACGAATCCGAAGTCCGTTTTGCGATATCTCACTCCCTTCACCCTTTTTCATATTTTAAGGGGGACATTTTTATTTTCTCCCTCAAAATTCTTTCATACATACATCTATCTAAAGGGTTATCTGGCCTCCTGATCACGAATCTGAAGTCCGTTTTGCGATATCTCACCCCCTTCACCGAGATATAGGCTGGGGAGGTTGCTAGTTGGGTGGTTGAGGGTTAGAGTTATGAGGAGGTGTATGTGGAGGATGCATTTGTCTGTGGAGGATGCATGATCTATGTGGAGGATGCATGGTGTCTGTGGAGGATGTATGGTGTCTGCGAAGGAGGTTGCGTGTTGGATGTGTAGGTGGGGTGGTGCGGGTGCAGGATTCATGTTGTCTGTGGAGGATGCATGTTGTAGGTGGAGGATGCATGATGTTTGTGGAGGATGCATGGTGTTTGTGGATGATGTATGTGGAGGACGCAGGACGTGTGTGGAGGAGGCGTGGTGTAGGTGGTGGAATTATGGTGGAGGATGCATGTTGTGTGTGGAGGATGCTGTTGTAATGTGGAATGCATGATCTATGTGGAGGATGCCCGGTTTCTGTGGAGGATGTATGTGTCTGCGAAGGAGGTTGCGTGTTGGATGTGTAGGTGGGGTTAGTGCGGGTGCAGGATTCATGTTGTCTGTGGAGGATGCTGTTGTCGTGGAGGATGCATGATGTATGTTGAGGATTTGTGGAGGATACATGGTGTTTGTGGATGGTGCATGATGTATGTGGAGGACGCATGATGTGTGTGGAGGAGGCGTGGTGTAGGTGGTGGAAGTATGGTGTCGGTGGAGGATGCATGTTGTGTGTGGAGGATGCATGTTGTATGTGGAGGATGCATGGTCTATGTGGAAGATACATGGTGTTTGTGGAGGATGCATGATGTATGTGGCGGACGCAGGACGTGTGTGGAGGAGGCGTGGTGTAGGTGGTGGAATTATGGTGTCGGTGGAGGATGAATGTTGTGTGTGGAGGATGCATGTTTTTGGTGGAGGATGCTGATCTAGTGGAGGATGCTGGTGTCTGTGGAGGTGTATGTGTCTGCGAAGGAGGTTGCTTGTTGATGTGTAGTTGGGTGGTGCGGGTCGGATTCATTATGTATGTGGAGATGCTGTTGTTGTGTAGGATGCTGAGTTTGTTGAGGATATTGGAGGGTGTTTGTGATGATGCATTATGTCTGTGTAGACGCAGGTGTCTTTGGAGGGCGTGGTGTAGTGTTGGAATTACGGTGTTGGTGGAGGCTGTTGTGTGTGGAGTATGCTGTTGTCTGTGGAGAATGCATGATCTATGGGAGGAATGCACGGTGTCTGTGGAGGATGTATGGTGTCTGCGAAGGAGGTTGCGTGTTGGATGTGTAGGCGGGGTGGTGCGGCTGGAGGATTCATGTTGTCTGTGGAGGATGCATGTTGGATGTGGAGGATGCATGATGTATGTGGAGGATATGTGGAGGATGCATGTGTTTGTGGATGATGCAATATGTCTGTGTAGGACGCAGGATGTCTGTGGAGGAGGCGTGGTGTAGGTGTTGGAATTACGGTGTTGGTGGAGGATGCATGTTGTGTGTGGAGGATGCATGTTGTATGTGGAGGATGCATGATCTATGTGGAGGATGCGCGGTGTCTGTGGAGGATGTATGGTGTCTGCGAAGGAGGTTGCGTGTTGGATGTGTAGGTGGGGTGGTGCGGCTGGAGGATTCATGTTGTCTGTGGAGGATGCATGCTGGAGGTGGAGGGTGCATGATGTACGTGGAGGATATGTGGAGGGTGTTTGTGGATGATGCAATATGTCTGTGGAGGACGCAGGATGTCTGTGGAGGAGGCGTGGTGTAGGTGTTGGAATTACGGTGTTGGTGGAGGATGCATGTTATGTGTGGAGGATGCATGTTGTATGTGGAGGATGCATGATCTATGTGGAGGATGCACGGTGTCTGTGGAGGATGTATGGTGTCTGCGAAGGAGGTTGCGTGTTGGATGTGTAGGCGGGGTGGTGCGGCTGGAGGATTCATGGTGTATGTGGAGGATGCATGGTGGAGGATGCATGATGTATGTGGAGGATGCATGTGTTTGTGGATGATGCAATATGTCTGTGGAGGACGCAGGATGTCTGTGGAGGTGGTGTAGGTGTTGGAATTACGGTGTCGGTGGAGGATGCATGTTGCGTGTGGAGGACGCATGTTGTATGTGGAGGATGCATGATATATGTGGAGGATGCACGGTGTCTGTGGAGGATGTATGGTGTCTGCGAAGGAGGTTGCGTGTTGGATGTGTAGGTGGGGTGGTGCGGCTGGAGGATTCATGTTGTCTGGAGGATGCGTGTTGGAGGTGGAGGATGCATGATGTATGTGGAGGATATGTGGAGGATGCATGTGTTTGTGGATGATGCAATATGTATGTGGAGGACGCAGGATGTCTGTGGAGGAGGCGTGGTGTAGTTGTTTGTATTACGTGTCGGTGGAGGATTCATGTTGCGTTTGGAGGTGCATGTTGGTATGTGGAGGATGCGGATATATGTGGAGTATGCACGGTGTCTGTGAGATGTTGGTGTCTGCGAAGGAGGTTGCGTGTTGGATGTGTAGGTGGGGTGGTGCGGCTGGAGGATTCATGGTGTGTGTGTGGAGGATGCATGTTGTAGGAGGAGGATGCATGATGTATGTGGAGGATGCATGTGTTTGTGGAGGATGCATGATGTATGTGGAGGACGCAGTATGTTTGTGGAGGAGGCGTGGTGTAGGTGGTGTAATTATGGTGTCGGTGGAGAATGCATGTTGCGTGTGGAGGATGCATGTTATATATGGAGGATGCATGATCTATGTGGAGGATGCATGGTGTCTGTGGAGGATGTATGGTGTATGCAAAGGAGGGTTAGGGTTAGGATTAGGTTTTAGGGTTAGGAGGATGCATGATGTATGTTGAGGATTTATGGAGGATGCATGGTGTATGTGGAGGATGCATGATGTCTGTGGAGGACGCTGGATGTCTGTTGAGGAGGCGTGGTGTAGGTGGTGGAATTACGGTGTCGGTGGAGGCTGCATGTTGCGTGTGGAGGATGCATGTTGTATGTGGAGGATGCATGATCTATGTGGAGGATGCACGGTGTCTGTGGAGGATGTATGGTGTCTGCTAAGGAGGTTGCGTGTTGGATGTGTAGGTGGGGTGGTGCGGCTGGAGGATTCATGTTGTCTGTGGAGGATGCATGTTGTAGGTGGAGGATGCATGATGTATGTTGAGGATTTGTGGAGGATGCATGGTGTATGTGGAGGAGGCATGATGTATGTGGACGAAGCATGGTGTCGGTGGAGGAGGCATGGTGTATGTGGAGATTCGGCGTTGTCTGTGGAGGATACATGAGGTCTGTGGAGGATGCATTGTGTCTGTGGGGGATGCATGATGTCTGTGGAGGATGCATTGTGTGTGTGGAGGAGGCATGATGTATGTGGAAGAAGCATGGTGTCGGCGGAGGAGGCATGGTGTATGTGGAGTTTCGGCGTTGTCTGTGGAGGATGCATGAGGTCTGTGGAGGATGCATTGTGTCTGTGGAGGATGCATGATGTCTGTGGAGGATGCATTGTGTGTGTGGAGGAGGCATTGTGTATGTGGAGGATGCATGGTGAGGTGTGTGCATGTTCGCGGGTGTGTGTGGAATTTCGGTGATTTCTGTGGAGGATGCACGGTGTCTGTGGAGGTTGGGTGGTGTCTGTGGAGGATGCATGAAGTATGTGGAGGATGCATGTTGTCTGTGGAGGATGCATGATGTCTGTGGAGGACGCACGATGTCTGTGGAGGAGCCGTGGTGTGGGTGGCGGATATGTGGTGTCTGTGAATCGGTGAAGGGGTTGAGATATCTTAAAACGGACTTCGGATTCGTGCTTAGGAGGCCAAATTACCCCCTAGGACGAAGTATGAGAGGCTTTTGGAGGTGAGAACAATGTTCCGCCTAAAATGGCACCGCACACCCCACCCTATCACTCGGTGATCACTGCCAAGGGGGTGAGACACGGTAAAACGGAGTCAGATACGTGCGTAGAATGCCCAGTAGCCGCTTAGGACACTGTATGCGAGGAGGTAGGACACAGTGTTAGAGGATTAAATATACAGACTAAAATAGCACCTTCCATAGCCTCGTTCTCGGTGAAGGAGGCGAGATATTTTAAAAGCGAGTTCACATTCGTGATTAGGAGGCAAGATGACCCCTAAAAAAATATATATAATAATTTTGTAAGGTAGAAAAATTCACCCTCAAAAAATTACCCTCCCTCTTTTTTTTTCTCCCAAAACACCCGATACATTGTCCTAGGGGGTTATTGGGTGTCCTAATCACGAATCTGAAGTGCCTTTTAATATATCTCATCCCCTTCACTGAGATATAGGGTGGGGTGGGGTGGCTATTTTGGGGGTTGAGATAGGTCAAGTTTGGCGGCGTGAATCTCACGAAGCCTCAGAGCTACTGCTTTTAAGTGACCATTAATTAGCGCACACTATTGCTGTCTTTGCATAACTGCAATTGCGCTAACGTACACTGTCGCAATGAAACAGTGGCAGTGTGTTGAACATGGTGCTTCATTCTGTTGACCAGCCCTACCCAATGTGTAATAACTGAACTGCCGTTAACTGTGCTATAATAAAATTAGCACATAGTAATAGCTTTAGGTCATATGTAACTAGTACAAGCGTTTTGGACAGCCCAAACAGCTAGAGAAAATGGATAAAAACGCTGAGCGCTATATAATATATTTTAAACTGCCCACCCCACCGGGGTTCTCATGGAAGGGGGTGAGATATTTTAAAACGGACTTCAGATTCGTGCTTAGAATGAATTACAACCACGTATGACAAATAACCTGGGGTTTTTGGGGCATCATTGATTTTTTAGGTTTAGAATTTATAATTTTATATCGGCCCCATACTTTGTTCTAGGGGGTTATTGGGTGTCCTAATCACGAATCTGAAGTCCGTTGTACGCTATCTCATCTCCTTCACTGAGATATAGGCTGTGGGAGATGGGGTGGGGTCAAAATACACCCTCTAGTAGGTAGTATGCCTTGTGCTATTTGTATATAAACGTGGCCACATTGTTGCCCAAGTGATCCTTACCCAAATAGCAAACAGTATAGATCGTGATCGGTAAGGTGGAAGAATAATAATGGCGGGATAAAATGACAACAATGGTCAAAGGGAGATAAAACTGTGTAGAAATAAAAATATTAACCGATTTGGCTTCGCTAGCAGACATTAGAAGAGAGAGTAACAGAAAACCACTATGGCGCAATGGCTCCAAGACTTGCACGCAGGCGGTCCCGGTTCGAATCCGAGTGAAGGCATATGTTTTTTTCGTTTTTTTCAAAGAGCAAACAACATAGAACATGATCACATGTAACCTTGATTTTAATCTGATCATGATCTATATTGTTTGCAATTTAAAAAAAACAATTCCAACACTTGCATACATGCATGCATGCATACATGCACACGTGGTACGGGTTCGAATCCCAGTTGAGGCAGGTATTTTACTCTTTTTTTTCAACACCAAACAACATAGAAAATGATCACATCTAACATTGATTGTCAACTGATCACGATCTATGTTGTTTGCAATTTTTCCCAAGTCACCAGCAAGTAATTGAGGTCGATTTTAGATGAAGGGGGTGAGATATCGCAAAACGGACTTCAGATTCGTGATCAGGAGGCCAGATAACCCTTTAGATAGATGTATGTATGAAAGAATTTTGAGGGAGAAAATAAAAATGTCCCCCTTAAAATATGAAAAAGGGTGAAGGGAGTGAGATATCGCAAAACGGACTTCGGATTCGTGATTAGGACACCCAATAACCCCCTAGAACAAAGTATGGGGCCGATATAAAATTATAAATTCTAAACCTAAAAAATCCATGATGTATACCCTTTGGTGTTTTTTGGGGTAAATATTTTTTACCCCAAAAACCCCCCAGTTCTTTGCACCACGTGGTTGTAATTCATTCTAAGCACGAATCTGAAGTCCGTTTTAAAATATCTCACCCCCTTCCATGAGAACCCCGGTGGGGTGGGCAGTTTGAAATGTACTATATAGCGCTATGCATATTTATTTTTTTTATCTTCAATTTTTGGCTGTCCAAAACGCTTGTACTAGGTACATATGAGTGTTAGTCAAATACTATGTGCTAATTTTATTAGAAAAAAGTGAAGAAATCATGGGCTTACACCCCTAACCGTGACCCACCCCCTCCTAGAAATTAGTGAAGGGGGTAAAATTTGGGAAAAAACATTTCACATTCGAGATTAGCATGCCAAGTAACCCTTTGGGACAAAGTATGCGCCCCTTTTCACGTATTTTACATAGACCCAGGGTGAGGTGAATATTGGTGGGCATCTAAGTTAGGGGGGAGACATTTTGCGCCCCTAAACCCCCTCGTTTTTGCCTCCCTTTTCACGTTTCGACTTTGGCATGCCAAATAACCCTTTACTACATGGTTTGGGGCCCAAAAAAACTCGACTCTCTAGACACCGACATCTACCCCCCATGATCAGCCCCCTGCGCCTCTCACCCCTCAACAATGTACGTCCCTGCATCGCTTGTTCCTCCAACATGCAACTATTGTGAGTTGATCAACGGTCACATCAAAGCTCTAGCTCTAATAGGTCAAGAGAAACACCTCGTTATTGTTAGGCCCCAATAAAGCTCAACATTTACCACTACCCCATCCTAAATGTCATTTAAGGGGGCATCATATGGCCAAATGCAATTGACAGTCGTCGTTAGGAGGTCATCTACCCCTATTAGCACCACCTTTGAGCGTGTTTCCAGCTCTTCTAGCTACACCCACGGCCAGTTGAAGGCACTTTGTGCGTTTATTCGAGGCCTAAGGGGCAGTGTAAATCTAGAGTGCCCCCAAACCCCCTTAAACTCTCAAATAATGTAGTGGGAAATTTTATGAACACAAATCTGCAATCCGTTTAGCCATATCTCAACCCGAACAATAATTAACACACACATTGCAACCCATCCCCAATCTGGTACCCCCATCGACCCTCGGCCATATACGCTCCCGCCTTTGTACTTATACACCCCTGCACGCCTAAATACTCGTCTATACTATCGTATGTAGACGTGATAAGCGTTATTTAGCTGTGCACCTAGCCTAAATGCCTTTTAAGGTTAGCCCTAGCGCTAACCCTAGTCCAATATCCGTTGTTTAGCGCTAAATAGTGAATGGACCCTAACAAATTTTCACTCAATACCCCAAGGGTGACATACTAGCTGGCTGGGGCAGCCGCCAATGACCTAGACTTACTAAACTACGTCTAATCTACCGTAATAGGGCACACTTAGCCTGCCGTGACCATCACGAGAGTTAGGCTACCCCCTAATAGGTCCAACCTGTCATATATAGCGCTCTACCTCCTTCCCAGGGGGTTAACACCCCTCAAATTCGCCCAGATCCTTTGCGGAAAATATTATTGTACATCCTCAGACTAGCCCCAACAAACCAATGTATACTTATACTAGGTTTATACGTATATATAGGTAGTTAGGTGAGTTGTGACAAGCTCTGTCAGTATAGGCATGGTAATATCATACCTCTACTAGTACTCATTTTTTGGTCTAGGTTTAGAGATGAAAAGTTCTGCTGGAACGATTTTAGTTGTAATAGTTATTGGTAGGGAGAAGCTAAACCCCCACCTAAATCCACCCTAACTTCCCCCTAGGTTTGATTTATGACTACTATATAGCGCTTTGGGACTAAAAAACCCAAAAATAAAATTCCACTTAACCGATTTTTTTTTTTTTATTTTTCTCCCCTCCCTAACCATCCCCTCTACCACCCTGCCAAATGTCTACCTTGGCAAAAATCGAAAATTATATAACTTCACCGATCTAAAATTCGAGCGCCATATATGACCTTGGACCCTGGTTAGGGCTAAGGTCGGAAATTGGAGATATAATTTACTGAGATTTTTTTTCTCCACCAAATCATTATTTTTGACAGCCAGCAGGAACCCTAATAATTGTTGATTACTAGTAATTGGTTGAGCCTGTCATATGTGACTATAAGAAGTTATTTATCGCCGTTGCCCATATGAGCGACGGGTAGTTTACCTAACAACACCTTTCCTGGGCAGGCTCCAGTGATTAACCAGTACTTGGTGCACCAACCTCCTTAAGAAGCTGTCAACTTTTTCATATATAGAGACACAGTCTGAGTGGGGCTCGAACACTTGACCATCAGTAATGATAGGTTACAGTGGTATACATGTCAGCGACCGTAACCACTCGACCATGTAGGCAGACTTTAAAAATTCATGCCCTTACTCTGTGAATGTAATAGGGCTTGATTGAGGAACAGTTGGATCTGTAGTCCAGTCATTAACATGTTAAACTGGTAATCCAGAGATCGCCCATGTGACCCTAATAAAATTAACAGTCTTTCAGATGGGACTTTAACCTGAGGTCTTGTGTCGGTGCTTTACACCATGCACGTAAAAGAACCAACGGAGATTGGGTCTCTGTCTGTATCCTCCAAAAATCAAAAATGACTAATCTCTTTAGGAGGCATAGCTCATATGGGCAACCAGTAGCGATGATAAATAAATGTAAAACACCACCAGGATTGAGGAGAAAGCAACCTGCCTGTATGGTTATCTCTTTCCATTTTATTTATAACATATGTCATTACTAATAATAAACAGCAAACTGATTGAATAAATGATGAAGGAGGTTATGTCCTCCTTTGTGAAAACAACAATGGAAGTTTTGTTCACCCTCCCTGTCAAAATCATAATTGTGTTTATGTCTATGTTGTAATTTTCACACAAAGGAAGTTATGTTAAAACGTATTTTTGACATACACTTGATTCTTTTACATGTATACATAACACTGATACATGGATATTGATATAGTTCCCTCAAAACGATTGTATTATTATGGTGGGACCAGGGCTCTAAATCGCGACTCATGATTTACAGTATATCATATGAACTTGCCACAGGGTGCAATTTGAGTGTACCTTGACAAAGACATGGAACAATGTTTGTGAGATTTCTTCAATGATTGGTCTTAAATGTACATACCTGTAGACTGTTTAAATCACTTCGCATTGTGTAGAACTTATTTGACTTTCACAGGAATTTGAGATCATGTACATAGATTATAAGAACATCGCAGCCGTTGAACTATGTGCACCTGGAAAAGAACTTGTAGATGACATTTGCAGTAAGTATCTTTGTCCCTTATATTATTGATGATGTCAATAGCATGTTTAACCATAGGCCAGTCTTTTACATGATCAGCGTTGAAATCTAGTTTGTAGATCAGCTTGCCACTATGTAAGGTGCCTTGCTCCAAGACACACACAGACACTGTCTAGGTCATGGTTCATGATCCATCAGTTCTGAGACAGCCTTCCTAGCTACAGGGCTCAAGCTAGACTCAAATTGTGGGAGACTTCACTTCTCCCTCCAGATGATTTAGCGAGAAGTGAGAACACATAGTTCCCATGTGATGTCATCATCCCTACTGTGGCTGCCATTTTGATTGGCAAAGTTGATCAAATATTATATATAATATATAGTAGCGTAATTTTCTTCATAAAATATTTATTTTTCATTCCATCGTGTTGATGGTTCATACATTGTTGGAAAACTCCCAATGGACATATTTTTTGTATCATTCACAAATTTCATCTTAGTTGGTGCATCATAGACAATAATTATTGTCTTTAGTATATCATTTCCATAATTAATGATAGTGCTAGTTTGTATTTAATTGGGGGGGAACTATTTCAGAAAAAGGTGTACTTTTATATAGTTTATATACTGAACCATCATTTTCAGAAACTCGAATTTATTTATATTTGTGTGTCTGTTAATTAATATCATGACTTGTTTTTATACAGCTGCCTGTCCAGTTGGCAAATATGGACCTACCGGTGATGAGTGTATTTCGTGTGCAGTCAACACATACCAGAATGTGACTGGACAAATACTTTGTAAACACTGTCCGGACAACACATTCACAGAAGATACTAGCTCCACATTATCAACAGATTGCATCGGTAAGTGTGTTTATGCCCCCTTACGAAGAAAGTAGTGTATTGTTTTGTTGTCCATCTGTCCAATTCTGTAACGTGAAGGTTGTACTTGCTCATCACAGGTCAGAATTGAGTGCAATATTTTGTGTTCACTCAATCAATATCTTTCAAACCGACAGTTCTTTTATCAAATATAATTTCACAAAAGTGGCATGCTATGTTTTACAAACGTCTCATATGTTTGTATTTATTGATGGATTTTTAAATAATTTTTTATTATCATTAGATGACATATTATGTTACCGGTACTACCCCCAAGGTCAACTTGTGAATATTTTCAGCATAGAATTTGTGGCTGCTCCATATCTTTTGAACGCATTGAAGACGTTTTTTCAACTTAAATAATTCATCTCGACGACACAATATGCCGGACCCACTTATCAACCATATCTGGTCATGCTCACAATTCAAGATGAATTGCCTACCTAAGGATTTTCTTAAATTTAGACCACACATTCCAATTGTGTCAGAATTCAACATGAAACCACTTGTTTTTATTATGCTTGTCAAACGTTGCCTTTTGTTGAATACAATGTAGTTGTGTTCCAACTGCCAGCCGATCATCACTGATTTTTGCTAAATGTTTGATTCTTTTAATATAAAACAAGAAATATCACAGTAGGTGATCAATGCCGTTGCCGAAGATGTTGCAGCACAGACTGCAAATATTGACTCGTATGGACACACGTAAAGTTCGAAAACTATTCCTACCTTCGTGGGCATAAAAAGTCCCTGAGAACTATACTCGTGTATAATGCATAGAATTTTAGTGAACAAATGTATGTGTTATTCATCCGAAATGAGGGTACTTATATTGTGATGGTCCAGAAAAGTTATGGGACATGTATTGGTGTGTGTGTGTTTTATGTTTATTTATCGTCGCTACCGGTTGCCCATATGAGATTAGTCATTTTAGATTTTTGGAGGATAGTGCAATGATACAGACAGAGACCCATTCCAGAGTTTGCTCTGGTTCTTTTACGTGCACGGTGTAAAGCACCGACACGAGGCCTCAGTTTAACGTCCCATCTGAAAGACTATTAATTTTATTACGGTCAGACGGGGGATCGTACATGCGATCCCAGGATTACCAGTCCAACGTGTTAGCCACAGGACTACAGATCCGTCAAATATATTTCTTCCCAGGGAATTCATTTTATGTACTGGAGTCATCAGAATAGTTATGCCACTTTGACTGGATAAGTGTGTGTTTTATGTTTATTTATCATCGCTACCAGTTGCCTCTATGAGCGACGCCTCCTGAAGATATTAGTCATTTTAGATTTTTCAATCGAAAACATTAACAAACCATTGAAACTGTTAGGTTACTCAGTGACATTAATATTGCCCAATCTAAAGCATTAACTAACCATTGAAACTGTTAGGTTACTCAGTGACATTAATATTGCCCAATCTAAACCATTAACTAACCATTGAAACTGTTAGGTTACTCAGTGACATTAATATTGCCCAATCTAAACCATTAACTAACCATTGAAACTGTTAGGTTACTCAACTCAGTGAAATAACATAACCCAATATTTAGCACTAACTAACCATTGAACTGTCAGGTTAGGGTTAGTAGAAATGAATGAAGTGTTGCTGACCAATACCGTAGGTTCGATCACCTGTCTGACCCTAATAAAATTAACAATCTTTCAGATGCACAATATATGTTAGTGTGTTTCTGTGTTAAAGCTAAATTCATTCCAATTGGCCACCATCTTTGAGGTCGGGAATATGTTAATCATATAGAGGACATTTGGCAACACTTTATGGTTGAGTTATACCTTAGATTGTGTTTTGTTATTTTCTGAATTACCGAACACTTTAAATGGTTGAGTTATAATTTAGATTGGGTTATATTCACAAAAATCAAATTCTTCACACATTCATTCTCGGTCAGACTGTTTAGAAGTGAGAAAGCGCACGATCGCGTCCTTAAATTGTGTAATTTAATAAATTTCAACAAAATATGGTTAAAATACACAGTATGACCAATAAATACATTTGAATAGAAGGAGTGCTTTATAATGGGCCATTGTATCTATTGTACTGGACACAATTTTGTATGAAAATTGTAAAAAAAAAAGAAGAATTACGGGAGAAGTGGGCGCCCCCCAGATGGCAAAGTCAGGGTTCTTAGGGCGATTATTTCACTCACATCACCCTCTAGAACGATCCCTGTTAATAATAGCTTAGCATCCTGGGCAGATTGGTTTTATTTGGTTCTTGACTTCAAATCACTTGTCCCTCTGTATGTTCACATGAGCGGAAGCTATCCAGATAGCTTTGAGAATGTTGGTGGTTCTACCCTGTTACCTGTCCATGCCTGAAATACTGCTTGAAGGGACACCCAAAAAATACAGAATATGGTGTCATCACATGACAGATTGAGATTGTGCCATCACATGATGTATTCACAACAGATTGAGATTGTGCCATCAGTCACAACAGATTGAAGATGGTTCCATCACATGGTGTGTTCACAACATATTGAAGATGGTGTCATCACATGGTGTGTTCACAACAGATTAAAGATGGTGCCATCACATGGTGTGTTCACAACAGATTAAAGATGGTTCCATCACATGGTGTGTTCACAACAGATTGAAGATGGTTCCATCACATGGTGTGTTCACAACAGATTGAAGATGATGCCATCACATGGTGTGTTCACAACAGATTAAAGATGGTGCCATCACATGGTGTGTTCACAACAGATTAAAGATGGTGCCATCACAGTGTGTGTTCACAACATATTGAAGATGATGCCATCACATGGTGTGTTCATGTGTTCTGTTTCTTATTTAGATATCTGTCAAGCGGGATATGAGTTTGAGAGTGACACTAAGAAATGTGTCGCCTGTCCTGTCGGATTCTACAAGGAGCAGGTCGGCAATGAATACAGTTGTGCAGAATGTGCTAATGACAAAACGACAGAAGACGTAGGCTCCACATCACCAAGCCAGTGCTCTGAAAGTAAGTTTGCCAATGGGAAATGCAGAAACCTTCTCGATCTATATAAATGTTCAATGAAAATCCTTGGTGTTATCACTGATTGTCAATAAGTAAGTACATGTACATCATGTGTTCCATTAATTATACAGCTGTTGTAGGTACATATCCATGTTTGTTTAGCATTAGGTTGTCAATGAGTTATAGTGTTGAGGGTTTACAAACACTCCTAGACATGGTTGACTGTACATTGACTGCCTTGTGTAATTTGAAATATATTTCGTTTTTACGCTTGCAGCTAAATGTACGTTCGGTGAATACTATTACAAGGACATATTGACTGATGAGATAAAGTGCAATCCATGTGACATAGGCATGTACAATGATAAAAAAATGGCCAGTGAGAATTGTACTTTGTGCCAACCCGGTAACACAACACAGTTGATACGTTCCTCTCATGAAGACGATTGTATTGGTAAGTACATGAATTAACATGACATTGTTCCATTCCGGTAGACCTGTGTATTGGTAAGTACATGAATTAACATGATATTGTTGACCTTGTTACACTCTGGTAGACCTGTGTACTTGAATTCTTTTACACCTACAGCAAGTCCACCCCCACCCCCCCACTAGTGACCTTGAGCTTGAATTTTGGCCAACAATAGTTTTAGAGATGTTTGAGAACTCTACACCAACCGTAAGTCCCAGCCTACCACTGACCTTGAATTTGAATTTTGGCTATTCGTTGGAAAGCACAAAATACATTTTTTACTTTGCTGAACCAGCACTTATACAGTCGTATGTAGCTCATGGCAAGAAACCTTGGGGATGCTGGTCTTGTTATGTATTAGAGGTGTATCCTGGGCAGTTTGACAGTGCAGCACCTATTTCTACAGTCATCGTACACCTTCATCCGTACTATCTGCAGCAGACTGTGCAGCACCTATTTCTACAGTCATCGTACACCTTCATCCGTACTATCTGCAGCAGACTGTGCAGCACCTATTTCTACAGTCATCGTACACCTTCATCCGTACTATCTGCAGCAGACTGTGCAGAACCTATTTCTACATTCATCAGACACCTTCATCCATACTATCTGCAGCAGACTGTGCAGCACCTATTTCTACAGTCATCAGACACCTTCATCCATACTATCTGCAGCAGACTGTGCAGCACCTATTTCTACAGTCATCAGACACCTTCATCCATACTATCTGCAGCAGACTGTGCAGCACCTATTTCTACATTCATCAGACACTTTCATCCGTACTATCTGCAGCAGACTGTGCAGCACCTATTTCTACATTCATCAGACACCTTCATCCATACTATCTGCAGCAGACTGTGCAGCACCTATTTCTACATTCATCGGACACCTTCATCCATACTAACTGCAGCAGACTGTGCAGCACCTATTTCTACATTCATTAGACACCTTCATCCATACTATCTGCAGCAGACTGTGCAGCACCTATTTCTACATTCATCAGACACCTTCATCCATACTAACTGCAGCAGACTGTGCAGCACCTATTTCTACAGTCATCAGACACCTTCATCCGTACTATCTGCAGCAGACTGTGCAGCACCTATTTCTACATTCATCAGACACCTTCATCCATACTATCTGCAGCAGACTGTGCAGCACCTATTTCTCATTACACCTCATCCATACTACTGCAGCAGACTGTGCAGCACCTATTTCTACATTCATCAGACACCTTCATCCATACTAACTGCAGCAGACTGTGCAGCACCTATTTCTACATTCATCAGACACCTTCATCCATACTATCTGCAGCAGACTGTGCAGCACCTATTTCTACATTCATCAGACACCTTCATCCATACTATCTGCAGCAGACTGTGCAGCACCTATTTCTACATTCATCGGACACCTTCATCCATACTAACTGCAGCAGACTGTGCAGCACCTATTTCTACATTCATTAGACACCTTCATCCATACTATCTGCAGCAGACTGTGCAGCACCTATTTCTACATTCATCAGACACCTTCATCCATACTAACTGCAGCAGACTGTGCAGCACCTATTTCTACAGTCATCAGACACCTTCATCCGTACTATCTGCAGCAGACTGTGCAGCACCTATTTCTACATTCATCAGACACCTTCATCCATACTATCTGCAGCAGACTGTGCAGCACCTATTTCTACATTCATCGGACACCTTCATCCATACTATCTGCAGCAGACTGTGCAGCACCTATTTCTACATTCATCGGACACCTTCATCCATACTAACTGCAGCAGACTGTGCAGCACCTATTTCTACATTCATCGGACACCTTCATCCATACTATCTGCAGCAGACTGTGCAGCACCTATTTCTACAGTCATCAGACACCTTCATCCATACTATCTGCAGCAGACTGTGCAGCACCTATTTCTACATTCATCAGACACCTTCATCCATACTATCTGCAGCAGACTGTGCAGCACCTATTTCTACAGTCATCGTACACCTTCATCCGTACTATCTGCAGCAGACTGTGCAGCACCTATTTCTACATTCATCAGACACCTTCATCCATACTATCTGCAGCAGACTGTGCAGCACCTATTTCTACAGTCATCAGACACCTTCATCCATACTATCTGCAGCAGACTGTGCAGCACCTATTTCTACAGTCATCAGACACCTTCATCCGTACTATCTGCAGCAGACTGTGCAGCACCTATTTCTACATTCATCAGACACTTTCATCCGTACTATCTGCAGCAGACTGTGCAGCACCTATTTCTACAGTCATCAGACACTTTCATCCGTACTATCTGCAGCAGACTGTGCAGCACCTATTTCTACATTCATCAGACACCTTCATCCATACTATCTGCAGCAGACTGTGCAGCACCTATTTCTACATTCATCAGACACCTTCATCCATACTATCTGCAGCAGACTGTGCAGCACCTATTTCTACAGTCATCGTACACCTTCATCCGTACTATCTGCAGCAGACTGTGCAGCACCTATTTCTACATTCATCAGACACCTTCATCCATACTATCTGCAGCAGACTGTGCAGCACCTATTTCTACAGTCATCAGACACCTTCATCCATACTATCTGCAGCAGACTGTGCAGCACCTATTTCTACATTCATCGGACACCTTCATCCATACTATCTGCAGCAGACTGTGCAGCACCTATTTCTACATTCATCGGACACCTTCATCCATACTAACTGCATCAGACATCCTCATTGGATTGCCCCATCATTATGCTGTATGGGGTCCTCATTGGATTGCCCCATTAGACACCTTCATCCATACTAACTGCAGCAGACTGTGCAGCACCTATTTCTACATTCATCGGACACCTTCATCCATACTAACTGCAGCAGACTGTGCAGCACCTATTTCTACATTCATCGGACACCTTCATCCATACTAACTGCATCAGACATCCTCATGCTGTATGGGGTCCTCATTGGATTGCCCCATTATAATGCTGTATGGGGTCCTCATTGGATTGCCCCATTATAATGCTGTATGGTGTCCTCATTGGATTGCCCCATTATAATGCTGTATGGGGTCCTCATTGGATTGCCCCATCATTATGCTGTATGGGATGCTCATTGGATTGCCCCATCATTATGCTGTATGGGATGCTCATTGGATTGCCCCATTATAATGCTGTATGGGGTCCTCATTGGATTGCCCCATTATAATGCTGTATGGGGTCCTCATTGGATTGCCCCATTATAATGCTGTATGGGGTCCTCATTAGATTGCCCCATTATAATGCTGTATGGGGTCCTCATTAGATTGCCCCATTATAATGCTGTATGGGGTCCTCATTGGATTGCCCCATTATAATGCTGTATTGGGTCCTCATTGGATTGCCCCATCATAATGCTGTATTGGGTCCTCATTGGATTGCCCCATCATAATGCTGTATGGGGTCCTCATTGGATTGCCCCATCATTATGCTGTATGGGATGCTCATTGGATTGCCCCATCATAATGCTGTATTGGGTCCTCATTGGATTGCCCCATCATAATGCTGTATGGGGTCCTCATTGGATTGCCCCATCATTATGCTGTATTGGGTCCTCATTGGATTGCCCCAGCATAATGCTGTATGGGGTCCTCATTGGATTGCCCCATTATAATGCTGTATGGGGTCCTCATTGGATTGCCCCATTATAATGCTGTATGGGGTCCTCATTGGATTGCCCCATTATAATGCTGTATGGGGTCCTCATTGGATTGCCCCATTATAATGCTGTATGGGGTCCTCATTGGATTGCCCCATCATTATGTAAGCTGGTGCTTATTATTTTTTATGCTTAATAAAACAACGTCCAAGTTATTGCTTTGAGACTTAGGAAGTCCCCACCCTGCCAGTAACCCTAAATTTGAAATTTAGCAATTTATTGGAAAGCTTAATAGACATTTTTTATTTCAGTGAAACAGCACCAGTTTCGCCCATAGCGTGACACCCACCCTTGGGGCGGCGGATGTCTAACATTTGTCTTAAGTTTGTTGTTCCATTAAGTTGCTACCCTATAATTAATTGATTTGATGAGCAATCCTGGTCTTATATTATTGAATTGATACATTTTGCTCTTATTTAGAATCGTGTACTGCTGGTTATGGTTATGACACTTCAAAAAAGAATTGTTCCCTGTGTGAAGTCGGTCAGTACAATGCTGCAAATGGTGCCTTCCCGAATACTTGTAAATACTGCGAATCTGGTAAAACAACCACAAATAAGGGACGGTCTTCCTGTTCTGTTACAGGTGAGTTTGAAGAATATGTATTTATATCCCTGCAAACAAAGGGAGCTATATAGCACATCACGCCTGTTGGTCGGTAAGTCTGTCCATCAGAATTTATTCCCTCACCGATTCTCTTTGACCAAAATTGAGCCATGGCTTTGTCACAGTTAGAGCTTATGTGCAATCATTTGAGGCATTTTGACATAATTGATCAGTTGACCATCATAGATACTAAGTTCAGAGCTCAACTTTCAACCAAGTTCTACTGAAAATTATGACATGGGGACATGCTGTGCATTGTGGGTATACAGGCTATTGTGGACATGCTAGGTGTTATGGGTATACAGGCTATGGGGGACATGCTGTGTGTTGTGGGTATACAGGCTATGTGGGACATGCTAGGTGTTGTGGGTATACAGGTTATTGGGGACATGCTAGGTGTTGTGGGCATACATGCTATGGTGGACATGCTAGGTGTTGTGGGCATACAGGCTATGTGGGACATGCTAGGTGTTGTGGGTATACAGGTTATTGGGGACATGCTAGGTGTTGTGGGTATACAGGTTATTGGGGACATGCTAGGTGTTGTGGGCATACAGGCTATGGGGACATGCTGTGTGTTGTGGGTATACAGGCTATGGGGAACATGCTAGGTGTTGTGGGCATACAGGCTATGTGGGACATGCTGGGTGTTGTGGGTATACAGGCTATTGGGGACATGCTAGGTGTTGTGGGTATACAGGTTATTGGGGACATGCTAGGTGTTGTGGGTAGACAGGCTATGTGGGACATGCTGGGTGTTGTGGGTATACAAGCTATTGGGGACATGCTAGGTGTTGTGGGTATACAGGCTATGGGGGACATGCTAGGTGTTGTGGGCATACAGGCTATGTGGGACATGCTGGGTGTTGTGGGTATACAGGCTATTGGGGACATGCTAGGTGTTGTGGGTATACAGGTTATTGGGGACATGCTAGGTGTTGTGGGTAGACAGGTTATTGGGGACATGCTAGGTGTTGTGGGTATACAGGTTATTGGGGACATGCTAGGTGTTGTGGGTATACAGGTTATTGGGGACATGCTAGGTGTTGTGGGTATACAGGTTATTGGGGACATGCTAGGTGTTGTGGGCATACAGGTTATTGGGGACATGCTGTGTGTTGTGGGCATACAGGCTATGTGGGACATGCTGGATGTTGTGGGTATACAGGTTATTGGGGACATGCTAGGTGTTGTGGGCATACAGGTTATTGTGGACATGCTGTGTGTTGTGGGCATACAGGCTATGTGGGACATGCTGGGTGTTGTGGGTATACAGGTTATTGGGGACATGCTGTGTGTTGTGGGTAGACAGGCTATTGGGGACATGCTAGGTGTTGTGGGCATACAGGCTATGTGGGACATGCTGGGTGTTGTGGGTATACAGGTTATTGGGGACATGCTAGGTGTTGTGGGTATACAGGTTATGTGGGACATGCTAGGTGTTGTGGGCATACAGGCTATTGGAGACATGCTAGGTGTTGTGGGTATACAGGTTATTGGGGACATGCTAGGTGTTGTGGGTATACAGGTTATGTGGGACATGCTGGGTGTTGTGGGTATGCAGGTTATTGGGGACATGCTAGGTGTTGTGGGTATACAGGCTATTGGGGACATGCTAGGTGTTGTGGGTATACAGGTTATTGGGGACATGCTAGGTGTTGTGGGTAGCAGGTTATTGGGGACATGCTAGGTGTTGTGGGATACAGGTTATGTGGAACATGCTAGGTGTTGTGGGTTTACAGGTTATTGGGGACATGCTAGGTGTTGTGGGTATACAGGTTATTGGGGACATGCTAGGTGTTGTGGGCATACAGGCTATGTGGGACATGCTGGGTGTTGTGGGTATACAGGTTATTGGGGACATGCTAGGTGTTGTGGGTATACAGGCTATTGGGGACATGCTAGGTGTTGTGGGTATACAGGTTATGTGGGACATGCTAGGTGTTGTGGGTATACAGGTTATTGGGGACATGCTAGGTGTTGTGGTATACAGGTTATGGGGACATGCTAGGTGTTGTGGGATACAGGTATGGGGACATGCTGGTGTTGTGGTATACAGGTATTGGGGACATGCTAGGTGTTGTGGGTATACAGGCTATGGGGACATGCTAGGTGTTGTGGGTATACAGGTTATTGGGGACATGCTAGGTGTTGTGGGTATACAGGTTATTGGGGACATGCTAGGTGTTGTGGGTATACAGGTTATGTGGGACATGCTAGGTGTTGTGGGTATACAGGTTATTGGGGACATGCTAGGTGTTGTGGGTATACAGGTTATTGGGGACATGCTAGGTGTTGTGGGTATACAGGTTATGTGGGACATGCTAGGTGTTGTGGGTATACAGGTTATTGGGGACATGCTAGGTGTTGTGGGTATACAGGTTATTGGGGACATGCTGGGTGTTGTGGGTATACAGGTTATTGGGGACATGCTAGGTGTTGTGGGTATACAGGTTATTGGGGACATGCTAGGTGTTGTGGGTATACAGGTTATTGGGGACATGCTAGGTGTTGTGGGTATACAGGTTATGTGGGACATGCTAGGTGTTGTGGGTATACAGGTTATTGGGGACATGCTAGGTGTTGTGGGTATACAGGTTATTGGGGACATGCTGTGTGTTGTGGGTATACAGGCTATTGGGGACATGCTAGGTGTTGTGGGTATACAGGTTATTGGGGACATGCTAGGTGTTGTGGGTATACAGGTTATTGGGGACATGCTAGGTGTTGTGGGTATACAGGTTATTGGGGACATGCTGTGTGTTGTGGGTATACAGGCTATGTGGGACATGCTGGGTGTTGTGGGTATACAGGTTATGTGGGACATGCTAGGTGTTGTGGGTATACAGGTTATTGGGGACATGCTAGGTGTTGTGGGTATACAGGTTATTGGGGACATGCTAGGTGTTGTGGGTATACAGGTTATTGGGGACATGCTAGGTGTTGTGGGTATACAGGCTATTGGGGACATGCTGGGTGTTGTGGGTATACAGGTTATGTGGGACATGCTAGGTGTTGTGGGTATACAGGCTATTGGGGACATGCTAGGTGTTGTGGGTATACAGGCTATTGGGGACATGCTAGGTGTTGTGGGCATACAGGTTATTGGGGACATGCTAGGTGTTGTGGGCATACAGGCTATGTGGGACATGCTGGGTGTTGTGGGTATACAGGTTATTGGGGACATGATGTGTGTTGTGGGAATACAGGCTATGGGGGACATGCTGAGTGTTGTGGGCATACAGGCTATTGGGGACATGCTGTGTGTTGTGGGCATACAGGCTATTGTGGACATGCTAGGTGTTGTGGGCATACAGGCTAGTGTGGACATGCTGTGTGTTGTGGGCATACAGGCTATGGGGACATGCTGTGTGTTGTGGGTATACAGGATGTGGGGGACATGCTGTGTGTTGTGGGTATACAGGCTATGAGGGACATGCTAGGTGTTGTTGGCTGGCATACAGGCTATTGTGGACATGCTGTGTGTTGTGGGCATACAGGCTATGAGGGACATGCTAGGTGTTGTGGGCATACAGGCTATGAGGGACATGCTGTGTGTTGTGGGCATACAGGCTATGGGGAACATGCTGGGTGTTGTGGGAATACAGGCTATGGGGGACATGCTGAGTGTTGTGGGCATACAGGCTATTGGGGACATGCTGTGTGTTGTGGGCATACAGGCTATTGTGGACATGCTGGTGTTGTGGGCATACAGGCTATTGGGGACGTGTTGTGGGTATACAGGCTATGAGGGACATGCTAGGTGTTGTGGGAATACAGGCTATGGGGGACATGCTGGGTGTTGTGGGAATACAGGCTATTGTGGACATGCTAGGTGTTGTGGGCATACAGGCTATGGGGGACATGCTAGGTGTTGTGGGAATACAGACTATTGTGGACATGCTAGGTGTTGTGGGCATACAGGCTATGGGGGACATGCTGTGTGTTGTGGGTATACAGGTTATGGGGAACATGCTAGGTGTTGTGGGTATACAGGTTATGTGGGACATGCTATGTGTTGTGGGTATACAGGTTATGTGGGACATGCTAGGTGTTGTGGGTATACAGGTTATGTGGGACATGCTAGGTGTTGTGGGTATACAGGCTATTGGGGACATGCTAGGTGTTGTGGGTATACAGGTTATGGGGAACATGCTAGGTGTTGTGGGAATACAGGCTATTGTGGACATGCTAGGTGTTGTGGGCATACAGGCTATTTTGGACATGCTGTGTGTTGTGGGTATACAGGCTATTGTGGACATGTTAGGTGTTGTGGGTATACAGGCTATGGGGACATGCTGTGTGTTGGGTATACAGGCTATGGGGAACATGCTGTGTGTTGTGGGTATACAGGCTATGAGGGACATGCTAGATGTTGTGGGCATACCGGCTATGGGGAACATGCTAGGTGTTGTGGGAATACAGGCTATTGGGGACATGCTGGGTGTTGTGGGAATACAGGCTATTGGGGACATGCTAGGTGTTGTGGGTATACAGGTTATGGGGAACATGCTAGGTGTTGTGGGAATACAGGTTATTGTGGACATGCTGGGTGTTGTGGGTATACAGGCTATTGTGGACATGCTAGGTGTTGTGGGTATACAGGCTATGGGGACATGCTGTGTGTTGGGTATACAGGCTATGGGGAACATGCTGTGTGTTGTGGGTATACAGGCTATGAGGGACATGCTAGATGTTGTGGGCATACTGGCTATGGGGAACATGCTAGGTGTTGTGGGAATACAGGCTATTGGGGACATGCTGGGTGTTGTGGGAATACAGGCTATTGGGGACATGCTAGGTGTTGTGGGTATACAGGCTATGGGGAACATGCTAGGTGTTGTGGGAATACAGGCTATTGTGGACATGCTAGGTGTTGTGGGCATACAGGCTATGGGGAACATGCTAGGTGTTGTGGGAATACAGGCTATTGGGGACATGCTAGGTGTTGTGGGTAGACAGGCTATTGGGGACATGCTGGGTGTTGTTGGTATACAGGCTATTGGAGACATGCTGGGTGTTGTGGGCATACATGATATTGGGGACATGCTGGGTGTTGTGGGAATACAGGCTATGGGGGACATGCTGGGTGTTGTGGGCATACAGGCTATTGTGGACATGGTGTGTGTTGTGGGCATACAGGCTATGTGACATCCTAGGTGTTGTGGATATACAGGCTATTGGGGACATGCTGGGTGTTGTGGGCATACAGGCTATTGGGGACATGCTTGGTGTTGTGGGCATACAGGCTATGTGACATCCTAGGTGTTGTGGATATACAGGCTATTGGGGACATGCTGGGTGTTGTGGGCATACAGGCTATGGGGGACATGCTGGGTGTTGTGGGAATACAGGCTATGGGGGACATGCTGGGTGTTGTGGGCATACAGGCTATTGTGGACATGCTGTGTGTTGTGGGCATACAGGCTATGTGACATCCTAGGTGTTGTGGATATACAGGCTATTGGGGACATGCTGGGTGTTGTGGGCATACAGGCTATTGGGGACATGCTGGGTGTTGTGGGCATACAGGCTATGTGACATCCTAGGTGTTGTGGATATACAGGCTATTGGGGACATGCTGGGTGTTGTGGGCATACAGGCTATTGGGGACATGCTATAGGGAGCATTGTAGACATACATGCTATAGGGGGCATTGCAGGGCATTGTGGCCATACATGTTATAGGGAGCATTGTGGACATACATGTTATAGGGAGCATTGTGGACACACATGCTATAGGGAGCATTGCGGGGCATACATGCTATAGGGAGCATTGTGGACATACATGCTTTAGGGAGCATTGCGGGGCATACATGCTATATGGAGCATTGTGGACATATATGCTATAGGGAGCATTGTGGACATACATGCTATAGGGAGCACTGTGGACATACATGCTATAGGGAGCATTGTAGACATACATGCTATAGGGAGCATTGTGGACATACATGCTATAGGGAGCATTGTGGACATACATGCTATAGGGAGCAATGTGGACATACATGCTATAGGGAGCACTGTGGACATACATGCTATAGGGAGCATTGTGGGCATACATGCTATAGGGAGCATTGTGGACATACATGCTATAGGGAGCATTGTGGGCATACATGCTATAGGGAGCATTGTGGGCATACATGCTATAGGGAGCATTGTAGACATACATGCTATAGGGAACACTGTGGACATACATGCTATAGGGAGCATTGTGGACATACATGCTATAGGGAGCATTGTGGACATACATGCTATAGGGAGCATTGTGGACATACATGCTATAGGGAGCATTGTAGACATACATGCTATAGGGAACACTGTGGACATACATGCTATAGGGAGCATTGTTGGCATACATGCTATAGAGAGCATGTTGGGGGTATTGTGGACATACATGCTATAGGGAGCATTGTAGACATACATGCTATAGGGAGCATTGTGGACATACATGCTATAGGGAGCATTGTAGACATACATGCTATGGGGATCATTGTGGACATACATGCTATAGGGGGCATTGTGGGCATACATGCTATAGGGAGCATTGTGGGCATACATGCTATAGGGAGCATTGCGGGAGCATTGTGGACATACATTCTATAGTGAGCATTGTGGACATACATGCTATAGGGAGAATTGTGGGGTGCATTGTGGACATACATGCTATAGGGAGCATTGTGGGGTGCATTGTGGACATACATGCTATAGGGAGCATTGTGGGGTGCATTGTGGACATACATTATATAGGGAGCATTGTGGGCATACATGCTATAGGGAGCATTGTGGGGTGCATTGTGGACATACATGCTATAGGGAGCATTGTGGACATACATGCTATAGTGAGCATTGTGGACATACATGCTATAGGGAGCATTGTGGGGTGCATTGTGGACATACATGCTATAGGGAGCATTGTGGGGTGCATTGTGGACATACATGCTATAGGGATCATTGTGGGGTGCATTGTGGACATACATTATATAGGGAGCATTGTGGGGTGCATTGTGGACATACATGCTATAGGGATCATTGTGGGGTGCATTGTGGACATACATTATATAGGGAGCATTGTGGGGTGCATTGTGGACATACATGCTATAGGGAGCATTGTGGGGTGCAATGTGGACATACATTATATAGGGAGCATTGTGGGGTGCATTGTGGACATACATGCTATAGGGAGCATTGTGGGGTGCATTGTGGACATACATGCTATAGGGAGCATTGTGGGGAGCATTGTGGACATACATGCTATAGGGAGCATTGTGGGGTGCATTGTGGACATACATGCTATAGGGAGCATTGTGGGGTGCATTGTGGACATACATGCTATAAGGGAGCATTGTGGGGAGTATTGTGGACATACATGCTATAGGGAGCATTGTGGGGTGCATTGTGGACATACATGCTATAGGGAGCATTGTGGACATACATGATATATGGAGCATTGTGGGGAGCATTGTGGACATACATGCTATAGGGAGCATTGTGGACATACATGCTATAGGGAGCATTGTGGACATACATGCTATAGGGAGCATTGTGGACATACATGCTATAGGGAGCATTGCGGGAGCATTGTGGACATACATGCTATAGGGAGCATTGTGGGGAGCATTGTGGACATACATGCTATAGGGAGCATTGTGGACATACATGCTATAGGGAGCATTGTGGACATACATGCTATAGGGAGCATTGTGGACATACATGCTATAGGGAGCATTGTGGACATACATGCTATAGGGAGCATTGTGGACATACATGCTATAGGGAGCATTGTGGACATACATGCTATAGGGAGCATTGCGGGAGCATTGTGGACATACATGCTATAGGGAGCATTGCGGGAGCATTGTGGACATACATGCTATAGGGAGCATTGTGGGGTGCATTGTGGACATACATGCTATAGGGAGCATTGTGGGGGTGCATTGTGGACATACATGTTATGGGTAACATTCAGGGTGTTGTGGGTGTGCATGTTATGGGTAACATTCAGGGTGTTGTGGGTGTGCATGTTATGGGTAACATTCAGGGTGTTGTGGGCATACATGTTATGGGTAACATTCAGGGTGTTTTGGGCATACATGTTATGGGTAACATTCAGGGTGTTGTGGGCATGCATGTTATGGGTAACATTCAGGGTGTTGTGGGCATACATGTTATGGGTAACATTCAGGGTGTTGTGGGCATACATGTTATGGGTAACATTCAGGGTGTTGTGGGCATGCATGTTATGGGTAACATTCAGGGTGTTGTGGGCATGTTATGGGTAACATTCAGGGTGTTGTGGGCATGCATGTTATGGGTAACATTCAGGGTGTTGTGGGCATGTTATGGGTAACATTCAGGGTGTTGTGGGCATGCATGTTATGGGTAACATTCAGGGTGTTGTGGGCATGACATGTGTATGGGTAACATTCAGGGTGTTGTGGGCATGCATGTTATGGGTAACATTCAGGGTGTTGTGGGCATGCATGTTATGGGTAACATTCAGGGTGTTGTGGGCATGCATGTTATGGGTAACATTCAGGGTGTGTGGGCATGCATGTTATGGGTAACATTCAGGGTGTTGTGTGGTGTGTTGTGGGCATGCATGTTATGGGTAACATTCAGGGTGTTGTGGGCATGCATGTTATGGGTAACATTCAGGGTGTTGTGGGCATGCATGTTATGGGTAACATTCAGGGTGTTGTGGGCATGCATGTTATGGGTAACATTCAGGGTGTTGTGGGCATGCATGTTATGGGTAACATTCAGGGTGTTGTGGGCATGCATGTTATGGGTAACATTCAGGGTGTTGTGGGCATGCATGTTATGGGTAACATTCAGGGTGTTGTGGGCATGCATGTTATGGGTAACATTCAGGGTGTTGTGGGCATGCATGTTATGGGTAACATTCAGGGTGTTGTGGGCATGCATGTTATGGGTAACATTCAGGGTGTTGTGGGCATGCATGTTATGGGTAACATTCATGGTGTTGTGGGCATGCATGTTATGGGTAACATTCATGGTGTTGTGGGCATGCATGTTATGGGTAACATTCATGGTGTTGTGGCAATACAGGGTAGTATGTTCCACAATCAATGGACATACATTTTAATGCGCAGCTTTTCTTGTACATATCAGTGTAACGCTTAATATAAAACTGCTTCTATTTACTAGTTGACCAACCTGTCGTGCAGAAGAGAGTTGACATCTCAGTGTCAATCATATATGCGGTTTCCATAACCAGCTGCGACGACACAGATAGTCTTAATATCATCAGAACCCAGATATCTGTAATGATGATCACTGTGATTACAGTTGCATTACCACAATACCCCTCTCTCTGTGTAGACGATTCTTGTGCAAATGTGTTCATCAAGATTGCAGCTGGCACGAGTTGTTCATCGATAAATCGTTCTAAACGAGAAACGACCCATAATCTGAAGTTGGACCTTGAATTCAAGAATGTGACGTAAGTGTAATTCTATATACATGTGTACACTGAAGTCTCTGTTGTGAGGTATCATACAATTAGACATCTATAAACTGTAATAACACCATGCAGATAGAAAATACTTTATTATAAAAGCAGATTGCCTATAAGCATAAATGTGTACAAATAGCACAATGCATAACATACTGCAGGACAATTGCTAGACATACTTGTACAGTTGAACCCCTCTAAACCAGAACCACTCTAAACCTGAACCACTTTAAACCTGAACCACTCGAAACTCTATTAAAAACAAAAAACCTCTATAAACTTTTGTGCACATTATTTCTATTGCAAATTACCCCTGCAAACTGAACGCCCGAACAAAAAGGTGTGATAAAAATAGCGGACTGATGTTTCAAATTTGTTTATTTGCATTGGCTGTTTTAGTTAAACTTAGTGTCAGATCTTGTTTTACCTAACATTAGACACAGACGGATCTGTAGTCCAGTGGTAACACGCTGGACTGGTAATCCAGGGATCGCAGGTTCGATCCCCCATCTGACCCTAATAAAATTAACAGTCTTTCAGATGGGACGTTAAACCGAGGTCTTGTGTCGGGACTTTACACTGTGCACGTAAAAGAACCAGAGGAGACTATGGAATAGATCTCTCTCTGTATCATTGCACTATCCTCCAAAATGTAAAATAACTAATCTCTTCAGGAGATGTCGCTCATATGGGCAACCGGTAGCAACGATAAATAAACATAAAAAACAAACAATTTTAGAATAGAAATCACCCTGACACTGAAAATGTCTTCAACTTTCTCTGGCCAAACATGCAATATATACATTGTCTGGTGTCTATTTTATCCACCTGTCTTATATACGAGTGGAAGGCAAAACGCACTGATTTCATGACCAAAGTATGGGGGTCGTATAGGCGAGATTGCCCTATAGGCGAGTATGGACCTAATGCAAATTTTGACATTTTTTCCACTTTGAAAATCTTGTTAAACTTTGCACCCAAATTAAAATAGTCAAACCTGTGTTAGTTGTCACCTCCATTTAGCAGCCAATTCTATTAAGCAGTCAGTTTCCAGATTCCCAATATATTGTCTTATTATACATTTTACCTTTATTAAGCAGCCACCTGTGCTAAGCAGCCACTTTCTAGAATTCCCTTGGCTGGCTGCTTAAGACAGGTTTGACTGTACTAGTCAGTAACCAGTGCAAGTGCATGATTGATGCTACACACTAGGTTAACCACAATATTATAGCAAATTTACTTAAACTTGATGGCGAAACAAGTTCTTACAGCATAATTTAGTGGCTCTTGAGACGTCATTCATAATGGAATCTAACTATATCAGTATCTTTCTTAAGAAAACCACCTCAACATAACTTTTCAAATGTTATTTTGTTATTTTAATAACCGGATTGTGTTGTGTGCACTTATTGCAGAGAGGCAACACAAGTACAAGTTAAAGATGAATCCAGTGTGCTAATTTTACCAACACAAGAAGTGATCAATCAGATATTAGCGAATAATAAAGCAGATGTGTCCAATACAGAGGTAAGTACTGGTAGTGTGTATAGTGTGTACAGTAAAAACCATCAAAGACTATGCTAAGCCCACCCCGTTATTAAGACAAATTTTTCTTAGAACGAAATTATTCTATGTATCACCAATGAATGCAAAACCCTATAATAGGACCACCCCATTATTCAGTAATAAGACCACCTATTTCAGCCCCAAATGACAACAGAACTTCTGTAATATGCCCAGTTTCGGCCAAATTCACAAGTATGATCCAGTTCTATCTGACACTTATTAAGACGTCTACTTAATCCTGTGTATTTTGTCATCTCATGTCATACATATGTGAAAGTTGAGTGTTAATCTTACAATAATAATTTCCAATGATACAGTATAATTTATTTCGAAATATTTGTCTCAAAAACTGAGTATTTCAACTAACAAACAAACGGGTTTTTTTAGCCATGTTTATGGTCCGCTTATTACCCTCGGGGGAATGTGAATGTTCGAGTTGTCAGAGTTGTCATCAGTTCTGTACACTCATTTCATGAGATTCATGTGAACTGTGAAAAGAGACTTTCAAAAAATGGGTGCTGGTTAAGTTCTTATAAATCCATAAACCATAGTCACAAATTAAATTAATATTTAAAAAGTGTTTCAATACCTTTAAAATAATACCAAATTTTATATTAACAAATACAAATTATATCAAGTTAATGCAATTACAGAATTACTAAGAAAATCCTGAAATTGCCATGCAAAATGGCAGCCTGTGATCTAATCAGTGTTTTCTTTGTGTGTTTTACGTTTATTTATCCTCGCTACTGGTTGCCCATATGAGCGACGCCTCCTAAAGAGATTTTAGTCATTTTAGATTTTTGGAAGATAGTGCATTGATACAGACAGAGACCCATTCCAGAATCCCCTCTGGTTCTTTTACGTGCACAGTGTACAGCACCGACACGAGACCTCGGTTTAACGTCACATCTGAAAGACTGTTAAT
The DNA here is from genome assembly GCA_014843695.1 of Archivesica marissinica. NCBI lineage: Eukaryota > Metazoa > Mollusca > Bivalvia > Venerida > Vesicomyidae > Archivesica > Archivesica marissinica. The sequence goes on from CM026390.1 coordinate 53,195,045, forward strand.
TTTATTACCAGTCCAGCGTATTACCTCTGGACTACAGATCCGTCCGTGTTTTCACAGGCTGTGGGAACTATGTATTGCATCTTGAAATTCTGACATTTTAATAATAAATAACTTAAATATGTGGCTAGGTAACCATCTTTGTGTTAGACGATGTCCACAAAACACATCCTTTTACTCATCCAACATTGTAATGTTTCCCTCTATGTTTTATACTATGCTGTTTCATATATATATATATATTTAGTGTTAGATAAATGATGTACATACTGGCCAATGAATCATGATTTAGTGTTAGATAAATGATGTACATACTGGCCAATGAATCATGATGTAATGTTAGATAAATGATGTACATACTGGCCAATGAATCATGATGTAATGTTAGATAAATGATGTACATACTGGCCAATGAATCATGATGTAATGTTAGATAAATGATGTACATACTGGCCAATGAATCATGATTTAGTGTTAGATAAATGATGTACATACTGGCCAATGAATCATGATGTAATGTTAGATAAATGATGTACATACTGGCCAATGAATCATGATGTAATGTTAGATAAATGATGTACATACTGGCCAATGAATCATGATGTAATGTTAGATAAATGATGTACATACTGGCCAATGAATCATGATATAATGTTAGATAAATGATGTACATACTGGCCAATGAATCATGGTGTAATGTTAGATAAATGATGTACATACTGGCCAATGAATCATGGTGTAATGTTAGATAAATGATGTACATACTGGCCAATGAATCATGATGTAATGTTAGATAAATGATGTACATACTGGCCAATGAATCATGGTGTAATGTTAGATAAATGATGTACATACTGGCCAATGAATCATGGTGTAATGTTAGATAAATGATGTACATACTGGCCAATGAATCATGATATAATGTTAGATAAATGATGTACATACTGGCCAATGATTTATGTTTACCGGTATCACTATTCCTTATTGAAACCCTCCCTCATCCTGCAATCCAACTTCCCAAAATACACAGTAACTATCCTCTGGCGAGGGATATCATTTCAACAAGTTCCTTGTTATTAACCCTTTCAACCCCACAGGCCTCTAAATAGGCTTATGAAAAGTGTAGATCCAGATGAGCCGGCTCGTGACGAGCCGTCTCATCAGGATCTGCACTTTTTTGCCAGTAATAATTATTAGTATTTTTAGATAAAATTACCCATTTTGATAAATGAACTGGTCCAATGGTAATTTTCTTATTAATTTATTGGTCTGAAAATATCATGCACCAGTCCATGTCAGTTACTCGGGGTTGAATGGGTTAACCCATTCAACACCAAGTAACTGACATGGACTTGTGCATGATATTTTCAGACCAATAAATTAATAAGAAAATTACCATTGGACCAGTTCATTTATCAAAATGGGTAATTTTATCTAAAAATAGTAATCTTACTGGCAAAAAGTGCACATCCTGATGAGACGGCTCAGCCGGCTCATCTGAATCTACACTTGTTGTAAGCCTATTTAGAGGTCTGTAGTGGTGAAAAGGTTAACTAATATTCTAATATGTTATTTTTAGGCTGACATTTTGTTTACTGAGTTTGAGTCTCCTGTTATTTCTGAGGTATGCGGTCCTGGTGAACAACCTAGCGATGAAAGATGCGGTAAATATTATTTCATATATAAAAGTCTGGCTGCGCCACAATGAATATACCGGTATAGCAAATTTCGTATTCGAATATTTGATGGAGAAGGTATTCAAATATTCGGTCATTTAGATGAGTGATTTTATAAATCAGTTTACTTAACATTAACAATGCAGCACTTTACTATTTCAATTGCACCTAGCACCTAATTATCCAATTACCTAACTTGGTATCCATCAACACCTATCACATTAGTTTACCCATTGTTCGTCTGTCTGTCTGTGTTTCCGGAGGGTTAAGTGCTTATAAACTCAAATATCTTTCCCATCACTAAAGATATTTACTTGGATTAATTGTTTATATTGCCAAGCCACATTATTAGGACAAGTTACATCATTCTGCTGTCAACAGCATTTTCATTGTTATGCCCCTTTTAACATAGAACATTCAGGTTCAATCTCCATTGCTAAAGGCATCTACTTCAAATAAGTGTTTATTGTCTATCCTGGTGGGTGCCTCTCACCGGAGGGGACTAAATGTTTACCCACCATCCATCCGTCTGTCATGTTAATTTAGTATGTGCACAGTGTTTCTAAATACTGTTCTTTGCTGATGTAATTCATTATTGAAAGTTATTTTCCGATTCATCATTCTGTTGTTAACGTCTATATTTCACTATGGATTTTGTATGCTATGCTTATTTAGTAGTAATGTTCTCCCGGGTTAATTTGTTATTCCGGTTTCGTTGCTTGCCGTCACATGGTAACTCCGTTACTGCAGGTTTGCATTTACACTAGTCCACGTTTCCATTGCCGCTGTGTCGATCTGTACGCTATGCATAGTCTTGTCATATGTGGTGTACTTGTGTTTCCGGAAGGTAAATTTAATTTATTTTACAACGATTGCGAAGCAAGTTTTAACATTCTATGTTAATCACTCTCGTTGGCGCGGATGAAAGCGTAAATGTTGTCAATTCGTGTGGGAGGAAACCCACCCGTCTGGTCTGGCAACCATCTCACATACTTCCCGGTCCGAGGATCGTGTTGGGCTTTTATCAAGATTTGTCACTATTGCACACAAAACACTGACTTTATGTGAACATTAAATCAGCTAATTGTTTATTGATCAATAGTGAAACCAGAGTACCCGGAGAAAACCCACCTGTCCGATCTGGCAACCACCGTACCATCTCACATACTTCCCGGTCCGAGGATCGTGTTGGGCTTTTATCAAGATTTGTCACTATTGCACACAAAACACTGACTTTATGTGAACATTAAATCAGCTAATTGTTTATTGATCAATAGTGTGGCCCAAGATATTGTGGCAATCATTAGCACACAAATAAAACAAACTATTTTCTGTCTGACATGACCCATTTTAGTAATATCCCAATATAATATACATGAGGTTTGGTTTATATTATATGTACATAAAGGAAACAAACACGATAAACTTAAAATTTGTATCTTTGAATATGGGTTTACATTGATAATAAAGTACCGTTCTATAAAATATAGAATTGAGGACCCAACATAGTGTTTTGATCAATTAATTCAGAGACATTTTGTGACAGAGTGACATTAAGCGTAACATACATTAATATCATGAGATTTTCAATCAGTCATGACCAAAGGATAGGTCCCCCCCTCATCTGGTGCGTCCTCCCTCATCTGGTGTGTCCCCCCTCATCTGGTGCATCCCCCCTCATCTGGTGTGTCCCCCCTCATCTGGTGTGTCCCCCCTCATCTGGTGTGTCCCCCCTCATCTGGTGCGTCCCCCCTCATCTGGTGCGTCTGTTTTTCAGTCTGTTAGTTATACTTTCCACAAATATTCAAAGGGTTTCAAAATGTCTTGACCGGAGTATTAGTAATAAACCCTTCGATCAAATAATTTCATACAAATGTTCACCATAATGAGATAGAGTGTCGAGATAGGGTGTCGACATAGAGTGCCGAGATAGAGTGCCGCGATAGGGTGTCGAGATAGAGTGCCGCGATAGAGTGTCGAGATAGAGTGTCGAGATAGAGTGTCGAGATAGAGTGTCGAGATAGAGTGTCGAGATAGGGTGTCGAGATAGAGTGTCGAGATAGAATGCCGCGATAGAGTGTCGAGATAGAGTGCCGAGATAGAGTGGCAAGATAGAGTGCCGAGATAGAGTGCCGCGATAGAGTGTCGAGGTAGGATGCCGAGATAGAGTGTCGAGATAGAGTGCTGAGATAGAGTGTCGACATAGAGTGGCAAGATAGGGTGTCGAGATAGAGTGGCGAGATAGAGTGCCGCGATAGAGTGTCGAGATAGAGTGTCGAGATAGAGTGTCGAGTAGGATGCAGAGATAGAGTGTCGAGATAGATGCTGAGATAGAGTGTCGACATAGAGTCTCAGATAGAGTGCCGACATAGAGTGTCGAGATAGAGTGGCGAGATAGAGTGTCGAGATAGAGTGGCGAGATAGAGTGCCGAGATAGAGTGCCGAGATAGAGTGTCGAGATCGAGTGCCGAGATAGAGTGCCGAGATAGAGTGTCGAGATAGAGTATCGAGATAGAGTGCCGAGATAGAGTCTCGACATAGAGTCTCGACATAGAGTCTCGACATAGAGTCTCAGATAGAGTGTCGAGATAGAGTGCCGAGATAGAGTGGCGAGATAAGAGTGCCCAAATAGAGTGCCCAGATAGAGTGCCGAGATAGAGTGCCCAGATAGAGTGCCGAGATAGAGTGCCGAGATAGAGTGGCAAGATAGAGTGCCGAGATAGAGTGCCGCGATAGAGTGCCGAGGTAGGATGCCGAGATAGAGTGTCGAAATAGAGTGCTGAGATAGAGTGTTGACATAGAGTGTCGAGATAGAGTGGCAAGATAGAGTGCCGAGATAGAGTGCCGCGATAGAGTGTCGAGGTAGGATGCCGAGAAAGAGTGTCGAGATAGAGTGCTGAGATAGAGTGTTGACATAGAGTGTCGAGATAGAGTGGCAAGATAGGGTGTCGAGATAGAGTGGCGAGATAGAGTGGCGAGATAGAGTGCCGCGATAGAGTGTCGAGATAGAGTGTCGAGATAAGAGTGTCGAGATAGAGTGTCGAGTAGGATGCAGAGATAGAGTGTCGAGATAGATGCTGAGATAGAGTGTCGACATAGAGTCTCAGATAGAGTGCCGACATAGAGTGTCGAGATAGAGTGGCGAGATAGAGTGTCGAGATAGAGTGCCGAGATAGAGTGCCGAGATAGAGTGTCGAGATCGAGTGCCGAGATAGAGTGCCGAGATAGAGTGTCGAGATAGAGTGTCGAGATAGAGTGCCGACATAGAGTCTCGACATAGAGTCTCGACATAGAGTCTCAGATAGAGTGTCGAGATAGAGTGCCAAGATAGAGTGCCGAGATAGAGTGGCGAGATAAGAGTGCCCAAATAGAGTGCCCAGATAGAGTGCCGAGATAGAGTGGCGAGGTAAGAGTGCCCAGATAGAGTGCCGAGATAGAGTGCCGAGATAGTGGCGAGATAGAGTGGCGAGGTAAGAGTGCCCAGATAGAGTGGCGAGTCAGAGTGCCGAGATAGAGTGCCGAGATAGAGTGGCGAGATAGAGTGGCGAGATAGAGTGGCGAGATAGAGTGGCAAGATAGAGTGTCGACATAGAGTGCCGAGATAGAGTGCCGAGATAGAGTGCCGAGATAGAGTGTCGACATAGAGTGGCGAGATAGAGTGGCGAGATAGAGTGCCGAGATAGAGTGCCGAGATAGAGTGGCGAGATAGAGTGGCGATAGAGTGGCGAGATAAGAGTGCCGAGATAGAGTGCCGAGATAGAGTGCCGAGATAGAGTGCCGAGATAGAGTGGCGAGATAAGAGTGCCCAGATAGAGTGGCGAGATAGAGTGGCAAGATAGAGTGTCGAGATAGAGTGGCGAGTTAGTGTCGAGATAGAGTGGCGAGATAGAGTGCCGAGTATAGAGTGGCGAGATAGAGTGCCGAGATAGAGTGGCGAGATAAGAGTGGCGAGATAAGAGTGGCGAGATAAGAGTGCCCAGATAGTGGCGAGATAGAGTGTCGAGATAGAGTGGCGAGATAGAGTGCCAAGATAGAGTGCCGAGATAGAGTGCCGAGATAGAGTGGCGAGATAGAGTGGAGTGCCGAGATAGAGTGCCGAGATAGAGTGCCGAGATAGAGTGGCGAGATAGAGTGGCGAGATAGAGTCCCGAGATAGAGTGTCGAGATATAGTGCCGAGATATAGTCTCAGATAGAGTGCCGAGATAGAGTGGCGAGGTATAGTGTAGAGATAGAGTGTCGAGATAGAGTGTCGAGATAAGAGTGCCCAGATAGAGTGTCGAGATAGAGTGCCCAGATAGTGTCGTGCGCATGGGGACCCAGTTCCATTATTGCTCAAACGTCAATGTTGGTTGGTGGTAAACATGTTCAAATATCTTCGTCACATGTCATGTGGAATATCCGGTAGGGGCCCATTGTCATCCCCACGGCTAGCTTCTGGTTTTGTTATGCCAAAATGATGTCTCATGAATTTTGAAAATGAAAACAGCAAGCTGTGGCAGTTGTGCTTTAGATTGGCATTATTGAACGTACTATGGGATAGGTTAGCACTGCTCATGTTAATATTCCTTTCCTTGTGGCTAGCACCTCTCATGTTACTATTACTTTCACCCATGCATATAGCACTAATTAATCCAACCCTTCCATTTAGCCATTTACACCATTTGCTGGTATTTCCGGCGATCAATGCAAATGACGTGTTTGTCATAAACTCTTGACAGTTTTTTTCATAAAGTAACGCTATTTAGAAGAGGTAAATGCGTCTTTGCTAGAAAATTACTTGGCCAGAGATGGGTGCTTCATGCAAAGTGTAATAAAAACAAAAGGTAACTTAAAATCATGTGCAGTTCATTGACTTCTTTGAATGATTAGAGACGAAGACAGGTTCTTCAAAACAATTCATTTATAATGGTAAGTTTAAACAATGGCCTTGGAAATGTGTAAAATGTTTTTGAAAATTCCTTGAATTTCATGTCCCAGCTTCTGTACAGACAATGTTCTGGCATTTAGATATCCGATCAGTCTGCCACAATGCCAGCAACGAACGACGGACGCTGCATTTGAGCTATTTTCAATAACTGAACAAAAAAATCACTAAAATTGGACCAAACATTTTAAAACCACTCCCAAACTGAAATCATGTACTGTCCCTGTAATTGATTTGATGCGTTGTTTAATTGTTAACTTTATTATATTACAGTGTCATGCACGATGGGAACATACAGTAGTAGTGGGTCGACATGCGAGTTATGTCCCGCAGACATGTACCAGAATGAGATAGGCCAATCATCTTGCAAGGAATGTTTTCCAAAGACATATAGTGGTGTGGGAGCTACATCGAGTACGGATTGTCAATGTAAGTCTTGTGAATGTATTTTGATGTGGTGTCCAGTATAACTTACAGTACTGCTGTTCTTGCTCAATTTCAGTGTTGTAGTAAGCAGTATGAGTTGTTGTTTCAGCAGTTTGGAAAGAATGAGTTGTTGTTTCAGTAGTTTGGAAAGAATTAGTTGTTGTTTCAGTAGTTTGGAAAGAATGAGTTGTTGTTTCAATAGTTTGGAAAGAATGAGATGTTGTTTCAGTAGTTTGGAAAGAATGAGTTGTTGTTTCAGCAGTTTGGAAAGAATTAGTTGTTGTTTCAGCAGTTTGGAAAGAATTAGTTGTTGTTTCAATAGTTTGGAAAGAATTAGTTGTTGTTTCAGCAGTTTGGAAAGAATTAGTTGTTGTTTCAGTAGTTTGGAAAGAATTAGTTGTTTGGAAAGAATTAGTTGGTGTTTCAGTAGTTTGGAAAGAATGAGTTGTTGTTTCAGTAGTTTGGAAAGAATGAGTTGTTGTTTCAGCAGTTTGGAAAGAATGAGTTGTTGTTTCAGTAGTTTGGAAAGAATGAGTTGTTGTTTCAGTAGTTTGGAAAGAATTAGTTGTTGTTTCAGTAGTTTGGAAAGAATGAGATGTTGTTTCATTAGTTTGGAAAGAATTAGTTGTTGTTTCAGCAGTTTGGAAAGAATTAGTTGTTGTTTCAGTAGTTTGGAAAGAATTAGTTGTTTGGAAAGAATTAGTTGGTGTTTCAGTAGTTTGGAAAGAATGAGTTGTTGTTTCAGTAGTTTGGAAAGAATGAGTTGTTGTTTCAGCAGTTTGGAAAGAATGAGTTGTTGTTTCAGTAGTTTGGAAAGAATGAGTTGTTGTTTCAGTAGTTTGGAAAGAATGAGATGTTGTTTCATTAGTTTGGAAAGAATTAGTTGGTGTTTCAGTAGTTTGGAAAGAATGAGTTGTTGTTTCAGTAGTTTGGAAAGAATGAGATGTTGTTTCATTAGTTTGGAAAGAATTAGTTGGTGTTTCAGTAGTTTGGAAAGAATGAGTTGTTGTTTCAGTAGTTTGGAAAGACTGAGTTGTTGTTTCAGTAGTTTGGAAAGAATGAGTTGTTAGAATTAGTTTGTGTTTCAGTAGTTTGGAAAGAATGAGTTGTTGTTTCAGCAGTTTGGAAAGAATGAGTTGTTGTTTCAGCAGTTTGGAAAGAATGAGTTGTTGTTTCAGTAGTTTGGAAAGAATTAGTTGTTGTTTCAGTAGTTTGGAAAGAATGAGTTGTTGTTTCAGTAGTTTGGAAAGAATTAGTTGTTGTTTCAGTAGTTTGGAAAGAATGAGTTGTTGTTTCAGTAGTTTGGAAAGAATGAGTTGGTGTTTCAGTAGTTTGGAAAGAATGAGTTGTTTCATTTGTTTGGAAAGAATTAGTTGTTGTTTCAGCAGTTTGGAAAGAATTAGTTGTTGTTTCAGTGTTTCAGTAGTTTGGAAAGAATGAGTTGTTGTTTCAGTAGTTTGGAAAGAATGAGTTGTTGTTTCAGCAGTTTGGAAAGAATGAGTTGTTGTTTCAGTGTTTCAGTAGGTTGGAAAGAATGAGATGTTGTTTGATAAAACATATTACAAATACAAAATAAACAAATAGAAAGCATGATATACTATGTAAAAAGACAAAAATCAATACGACATATAGTGCTTTGTACATGTGCGTAATTTATCTGCTGATTACATTTTACAATTTGGTCCCCTTATTTGATCCCCTTATTTGATCAATACGATGTTGCACACCTGTCTTAAAAGTGTTTTAATTGGAAATATACTCTGGAATGATGGAGAACAAAAATCGTGCAACTGCAATATCAAACAATTGTGAGGGTGGACGGGAAAATGGGTTGCCTCGTCCAAATGTTCGCCAACCAGTATGTATTATTGTACTTAATAAGGATGTCAATTTTTTTATCACAACCATATTTAAACTGAGTTTAATGTCTTTATTTATTTTTATGCCCTTGTCGCGGAGAGCCAGTACTCATGAAATATTTGGAGCATCCTTCCGTCCATCTGTTGCCTCAACTCCTTCAGGTTTCCTCATATAAAAATGAAACTCTGTAAACATCCAGTGAACAAGCACATACCAAGTTGCAGGTCTAATAACTGTTTGCTGAGTTATGCTCGTATTCTACTTTACTATGTTGCACTATAGCTCATGTGAACTAGTTGCTTGAGACTGGATGTTCATCTCTCACATCAAGCACATTGTATTGCGACAATCGAATTAGATAACTTAATTTTGTGTTACGGCCCTTTTTGTACTTGTACTTAACTATAATATTATTGCAATATAGCCCATTTTGGACCCTCAGTTTCCAACAGTTTCCTTATCATTGACTTGAGGCTATGTACCTATCTTCAACATCCATCCAAATATCAGTGGGGGTTCAGTCCAGTCCATACTGTTCTGTATGGTTGGATTTTGGAACCTTTGGGCACAGATGAGCACCATTGCTAGTCAATAGAAAAGAAATGAAAACATGGACCAATTGATACACCATACTTATCAATAAGTCCTGATTCCAGGGAAATAAGCATCTATTCAATAAGATTAAACTGTGTCGTATGCAATATTAATATTTGTATTTATTTATTCCTCTGATCTGTCGGTTCGGCATCATTAGTCTTTTTGTTGCGACTTTGTCTCCATGAATATTATATATAACTTTTGATGAATTTGGTTGTTCCTTTTGATGACCAGCATGTTCCTTTGAAAAACTGGATTACCAAATTTCAGATTAAAGAAACTTGAGCAAATTAACGTTTAGCCTGATGTTGCTCAACCCTGGTGATGTATATTATTTCAGCTTGGTGTACAACTCATGTCAGTTACTGTAACAACAACGGCATTTGCACAGATACAGGCCGCCGCACTGCATCATGTGTATGTAATGTGAATTATGAAGGAGACACATGTGCTATCAGATCAGGTAATATTTGTTGTTATCATCAATAGCAGAAATGCCTGACAGGATTTGTTAACCATGTTTTGTATGTTTTTGGGTCTTAGGTAACTTACAAGGGGGATACCTGTCAACTCACTGAATTGCTTACAATGGGAAACGCGTCATTAACTCACAGAATTTCTTAAATATGGGAATCTGTTAAAGTCACACACTAGCTACTATAGGATATAAGTCACTCACAGATTTGCTGCAACAGGATATAGGTCATCTCACAGATTTGCTGCAACAGGATATAGGTCATCTCACAGATTTGCTACAATGGGATATAGGTCTACTAATAGATTTGCTGCAACAGGATATAGGTTTACTAATAGATTTGCTACAACAGGATATAGGTCATCTCACAGATTTGCTACAATGGGATATAGGTCTACTAATAGATTTGCTACAATGGGATATAGGTCTACTAATAGATTTGCTACAACAGGATATAGGTCTGCTAATTGCAACATGATATAGGTCATCTCACACAGATATTGCTGCAACAGGATACATGTCTACTAATAGATTTGCTGCAACAGGATATAGGTCATCTCACAGATTTGCTACAATGGGATATAGGTTTACTAATAGATTTGCTACAATGGGATATAGGTCTACTAATAGATTTGCTACAACAGGATATAGGTCTGCTAATTGCAACATGATATAGGTCATCTCACACAGATATTGCTGCAACAGGATACATGTCTACTAATAGATTTGCTGCAACAGGATATAGGTCATCTCACAGATTTGCTACAATGGGATATAGGTTTACTAATAGATTTGCTACAATGGGATATAGGTCTACTAATAGATTTGCTACAACAGGATATAGGTCTGCTAATTGCAACATGATATAGGTCATCTCACACAGATATTGCTGCAACAGGATACATGTCTACTAATAGATTTGCTGCAACAGGATATAGGTCATCTCACAGAGTTGCTGCAACAGGATATTGGTCAACTAATAGATTTGCTACAATGGGATATAGGTTTACTAATAGATTTGCTATAACGGGATATAGGTCAACTAATAGATTTGCTATAACGGGATATAGGTCAACTAATAGATTTGCTATAACGGGATATAGGTCTACTCATAGATTTGATACAACTGGGATATGGGTCAGCTCACAGATTTACTTACAAGGGGATATAGGTCTACTCATAGATTTGATACAACTGGGATATGGGTCAGCTCACAGATTTGCTTACAAGGGGATATAGATCAACTCATAGATTTACTTACAAGGGGATATAGATCAACCCACATATTTGCTTACATGCTGATACAGATAAACTCACATATTTGCTTACAAGGGAATACAGATAAACTCACAGATTTGCTTACAAGGGGATATAGATAAACTCACAGATTTGCTTACAAGGGAATATAGATCAACTCACAGATTTGCTTACAAGGGAATATAGATAAACTCACAGATTTGCTTACAAGGGAATACAGATAAACTCACAGATTTGCTTACAAGGGAATATAGATAAACCCACATATTTGCTTACATGCGGATATAGATAAACTCACAGATTTGCTTACAAGGGAATATAGATAAACTTACAGATTTGCTTAGATGGGGATATAGATCAACTTACAGTTGTTGAGTACCATTTCTCCCAGTATATTCAGATTACTATTTATGTATAATTTTGTTTTCAGAACCTACTACTTCTGACAGGACAACAATCATTGGTATCATCATTGGAAGTAGTGGGGCCGTGCTTCTGCTGATCCTATGCTTCGTGGGCCTGTACAAGTACTGCACATGGTAACTACTAACTTCCTATGTATATGTCATCACCTCAGCCAAAGAAAGGACTACGTTCATTTTGATGCAACTCGTCTCGGAGAGACTGGCGGCTTATAGTGTTTAGATCATTTGTATGTCACACATTGTTGTGGCCTCACTTCCAGGGCTGGAGCTAGAGGGGGATTTGAGAGAAATAGTCTCCATGAGCTGCCTCACTTCCAGGGCTCGAGCTAGAGGGGATTTGAGAGCAATAGTATCCATGAGCTGCCTCACTTCCAGGGCTGGAGCTAGAGGGGGATTTGAGAGAAATAGTCTCCATAAGCTGCCTCACTTCCAGGGCTGGAGCTAGAGGGGGATTTGAGAGAAATAGTCTCCAAGAGCTGCCTCACTTCCAGGGCTGGAGCTAGAGGGGGATTTGAGAGCAATAGTCTCCATGAGCTATATGAATAGTCTCCTTGAGCTCAGGGAGAATGTTTTTCACAGGGGATATATTCGAGTCATTTGGTTGAGCCAGCAATCATCTCCTTTGTATACCTTGAAACTTCTCCCTATGATGGTCTAGCTTAGACCCAGACTCATGCAGTTCTCACCAAATTCAAATGAAACTTGATATACATTATCCACATACAGTGGACAAGCACATATTGTTGGGACATTCATGTCCGATATTTTTTGCACAAGTTAATGCCATCGTTTGTATCTAACATACAATTTGTGCCCTCAACATGAGGAATAGTTCAATCATATTAACCCTTTGCACGCTAGCGGCAGATATAATCACCTTTGCATAGAGCTAGATCAGACGACACAAAACGTGACCAGGCTCTATGCTGTTAGCTATTCGGATAATGGAGCTAAAACACTTGGCTGAATAGCAAATAACGTAGATGCTGCGTTATGCCGTGGCTGATCTGGATCTATGTTGTTAGCAAATGTGAGTTATTTACTCAGCGGGCAAAGGGTTAATCATAGAATAAAATAACGTTTCCATGAATTATACCCCATTTTGTACTTTACCATATTACAATACAACTTACTGAATCTTGTGTTAAACTATTGAAATCAATTGAAATAAGATATGCATCTTCGATATCAAGTGGATAAACCTATATTCTCAGGTCCTATACATAGTTTTAGAACTGTGCTTCATTTTATGTTCTGAACATTGACAATAACTCTTACAGTTTAAACCCAATTGAATGAGACTAGGCATATATCTTCAATAATAAGCAGCCAGGCCAAGTTGCCAGGGTGTTCAGACCTGATAACATCTCAAGCAATGCCCCTCCATTTGTGCTGCACTATGCAGTAAGCTCTGCTTGTGCAATATTTACTGGACTCAAATATCATATCATTATGGTGAATGTAGTTAGAAATGGAGCAGACAAGGTAACACAGGAACGTGCTTGAAAATGACAAGGAGAATATTGTACTGAATTATTGTCCAGTTACATGGTCATGGAACTGCACCAGGTAGTCACCTCTGGTCATGGAACTGCACCAGGTAGTCACCTCTGGTCATGGAACTGCACCAGGTAGTCACCTCTGGTCATGGAACTGCACCAGGTAGTCACCTCTGGTCATGGAACTGCACCAGGTAGTCACCTCTGGTCATGGAACTGCACCAGGTAGTCACCTCTGGTCATGGAACTGCACCAGGTAGTCACCTCTGGTCATGGAACTGCACCAGGTAGTCACCTCTGGTCATGGAACTGCACCAGGTAGTCACCTCTGGTCATGGAACTGCACCAGGTAGTCACCTCTGGTCATGGAACTGCACCAGGTAGTCACCTCTGGTCATGGAACTGCACCAGGTAGTCACCTCTGGTCATGGAACTGCACCAGGTAGTCACCTCTGGTCATGGAACTGCACCAGGTAGTCACCTCTGGTCATGGAACTGCACCAGGTAGTCACCTCTGGTCATGGAACTGCACCAGGTAGTCACCTCTGGTCATGGAACTGCACCAGGTAGTCACCTCTGGTCATGGAACTGCACCAGGTAGTCACCTCTGGTCATGGAACTGCACCAGGTAGTCACCTCTGGTTGGTGGTGTTTGTTGGTGGGTGTTTGACATGGAACTGGTAGTCATCTCTATCATAGACATGGAACTGCACCAGGTAGTCACCTCTGGACATGGAACTGGTAGTCATCTCTATCATAGACATGGAACTGCACCAGGTAGTCACCTCTGGTCATGGAACTGCACCAGGTAGTCACCGCTGGTCATGGAACTGCACCAGGTAGTCACCTCTGGACATGGAACTGCACCAGGTAGTCACCTCTGGACATGGAACTGCACCAGGTAGTCACCTCTGGACATGGAACTGGTAGTCATCTCTATCATAGACATGGAACTGCACCAGGTAGTCACCTCTGGCCATGGGACTGGTAGTCATCTCTATCATGGACATGGAACTGGTAGTCATCTCTATCATGGACATGGAACTGGTAGTCACCTCTATCATGGACATGGAACTGGTAGTCACCTCTATCATGGACATGGAACTGGAAGTCACCTCTATCATGGCCATGGGACTGGTAGTCATCTCTATCATGGACATGGAACTGGTAGTCATCTCTATCATGGACATGGAACTGGTAGTCACCTCTATCATGGACATGGAACTGGTAGTCATCTCTATCATGGACATGGAACTGGAAGTCACCTCTATCATGGCCATGGGACTGGTAGTCATCTCTATCATGGACATGGAACTGGTAGTCATCTCTATCATGGACATGGAACTGGAAGTCACCTCTATCATGGACATGGAACTGGAAGTCACCTCTATCATGGACATGGAACTGGAAGTCACCTCTATCATGGCCATGGGACTGGTAGTCATCTCTATCATGGACATGGAACTGGTAGTCATCTCTATCATGGACATGGAACTGGAAGTCACCTCTATCATGGACATGGAACTGGAAATCACCTATATCATGGACATGGAACTGGTAGTCATCTCTATCATGGACATGGAACTGGAAGTCATCTCTATCATGGACATGGAACTGGAAGTTACCTCTATCATGGACATGGAACTGGAAATCACCTCTATCATGGACATGGAACTGGTAGTTACATCTATCATGGACATGGAACTGATAGTTACCTCTATCATGGACATGGGACTGGTAGTCACATCTATCATGGACATGGAACTGATAGTTACCTCTATCATGGACATGGTAATTACCTCTATCATGGACATGTACATTGTAATTACCTCTATCATGGAACTGGAAGTTACATCTATCATGGACATGGAACTGGAAGTTACATCTATCATGGACATGGAACTGGAAGTCACCTCTATCATGGACATGGAACTGGTAGTCACCTCTCTATCATGGACATGGAACTGGTAGTTACCTCTATCATGGACATGGAACTGGTAGTTACCTCTATCATGGACATGGAACTGGTAGTTACCTCTATCATGGACATGGAACTGGTAGTTACCTCTATCATGGACATGGAACTGGTAGTTACCTCTATCATGGACATGGAACTGGAAGTCACCTCTATCATGACCATGGGACTGGTAGTCACCTCTATCATGGACATGGAACTGGTAGTCACATCTATCATGGAAATGGAACTGGAAGTTACCTCTATCATGGACATGGAACTGGAAGTTACATCTATCATGGACATGTGACTGGTAGTCAACTCTATCATGGAAATGGAACTGGAAGTTACATCTATCATGGACATGTGACTGGTAGTCACCTCTATCATGGACATGGAACTGGAAGTTACATCTATCATGGAAATGGAACTGGTAGTCACATCTATCATGGAAATGGAACTGGTAGTCACCTCTATCATGGACATGGGACTGGTAGTCACATCTATCATGGACATGGAACTGATAGTTACCTCTATCATGGACATGGTAATTACCTCTATCATGGACATGTACATTGTAATTACCTCTATCATGGAACTGGTAGTCACATCTATCATGGACATGGAACTGGAAGTTACATCTATCATGGACATGGAACTGGAAGTTACATCTATCATGGACATGGAACTGGAAGTCACCTCTATCATGGACATGGAACTGGTAGTCACCTCTCTATCATGGACATGGAACTGGTAGTTACCTCTATCATGGACATGGAACTGGTAGTTACCTCTATCATGGACATGGAACTGGTAGTTACCTCTATCATGGACATGGAACTGGTAGTTACCTCTATCATGGACATGGAACTGGTAGTCACATCTATCATGGAAATGGAACTGGAAGTTACCTCTATCATGGACATGGAACTGGAAGTTACATCTATCATGGACATGTGACTGGTAGTCACCTCTATCATGGAAATGGAACTGGAAGTTACATCTATCATGGACATGTGACTGGTAGTCACCTCTATCATGGACATGGAACTGGAAGTTACATCTATCATGGAAATGGAACTGGTAGTCACATCTATCATGGAAATGGAACTGGTAGTCACCTCTATCATGGACATGGGACTGGTAGTCACATCTATCATGGACATGGAACTGATAGTTACCTCTATCATGGACATGGTAATTACCTCTATCATGGACATGTACATTGTAATTACCTCTATCATGGAACTGGTAGTCACATCTATCATGGACATGGAACTGGAAGTTACATCCATCTATCATGGACATGGAACTGGAAGTCACCTTTATCATGGACATGGAACTGGTAGTCACCTCTCTATCATGGACATGGAACTGGTAGTTACCTCTATCATGGACATGGAACTGGTAGTTACCTCTATCATGGACATGGAACTGGTAGTTACCTCTATCATGGACATGGAACTGGTAGTTACCTCTATCATGGACATGGAACTGGTAGTTACCTCTATCATGGACATGGAACTGGTAGTCACATCTATCATGGAAATGGAACTGGAAGTTACCTCTATCATGGACATGGAACTGGAAGTTACATCTATCATGGACATGTGACTGGTAGTCACCTCTATCATGGAAATGGAACTGGAAGTTACATCTATCATGGACATGTGACTGGTAGTCACCTCTATCATGGACATGGAACTGGAAGTTACATCTATCATGGAAATGGAACTGGTAGTCACATCTATCATGGAAATGGATCTGGTAGTCACCTCTATCATGGACATGGAACTGGTAGTTACCTCTATCATGGACATGGGACTGGTAGTTACATCTATCATGGACATGGGACTGGTAGTTACATCTATCATGGACATGGAACTGGTAGTCACCTCTACCATGGACATGGAACTGGTAGTTATATCTATCATGGACATGGAACTGGTAGTTACCTCTATCATGGACATGGAACTGGAAGTTACATCTATCATGGACATGGAACTGGTAGTTATATCTATCATGGACATGGAACTGGTAGTTATATCTATCATGGACATGGGACTGGTAGTTACATCTATCATGGACATGGAACTGGTAGTTATATCTATCATGGACATGGAACTGGTAGTTATATATATCATGGACATGGGACTGGTAGTTACATCTATCATGGACATGGAACTGGTAGTTATATCTATCATGGACATGGAACTGGTAGTTATATCTATCATGGACATGGGACTGGTAGTTACATCTATCATGGACATGGAACTGGTAGTTACATCTATCATGGACATGGAACTGGTAGTCACCTCTACCATGGACATGGAACTGGTAGTTATATCTATCATGGACATGGAACTGGAAGTTAATTCTATCATGGACATGGATCTGGTAGTTATATCTATCATGGACATGGAACTGGTAGTTACATCTATCATGGACATGGAACTGGTAGTTATATCTATCATGGACATGGAACTGGTAGTTATATCTATCATGGACATGGAACTGGAAGTCACCTCTATCATGGACATGGAACTGGAAGTTACATCTATCATGGACATGGAACTGGTAGTTATATCTATCATGGACATGGAACTGGTAGTTATATCTATCATGGACATGGGACTGGTAGTTACATCTATCATGGACATGGAACTGGTAGTTATATCTATCATGGACATGGAACTGGTAGTTATATCTATCATGGACATGGGACTGGTAGTTACATCTATCATGGACATGGAACTGGTAGTTATATCTATCATGGACATGGAACTGGTAGTTATATCTATCATGGACATGGGACTGGTAGTTACATCTATCATGGACATGGAACTGGTAGTTACATCTATCATGGACATGGAACTGGTAGTCACCTCTACCATGGACATGGAACTGGTAGTTATATCTATCATGGACATGGAACTGGAAGTTAATTCTATCATGGACATGGATCTGGTAGTTATATCTATCATGGACATGGAACTGGTAGTTACATCTATCATGGACATGGAACTGGTAGTTATATCTATCATGGACATGGAACTGGAAGTCACCTCTATCATGGACATGGAACTGGAAGTCACCGCTATCATGGACATGGAACTGGAAGTCACCTCTATCATGGACATGGAACTGGAAGTCACCTCTATCATGGACATGGAACTGGAAGTCACCTCTATCATGGACATGGAACTGGTAGTCACCTCTATCATGGACATGGAACTGGTAGTCAAATCTATCATGGACATGGAACTGGAAGTCACCGCTATCATGGAACTGGTAGTTACATCTATCATGGACATGGAACTGGCAGTTACATCTGTCATGGACATGGAACTGGTAGTTACCTCTATTATGGACATGGAACTGGCAGTTACATCTATCATGGACATGGAACTGGAAGTCACCGCTATCATGGAACTGGTAGTTACATCTATCATGGACATGGAACTGGAAGTTACCTCTATCATGGGACTGGTAGTTACATCTATGATGGAACTGGAAGTTACATTTATCATGAACATGGTACTGGAAGTTACCTCTACCATGGACATGGTAGTTACCTCTATCATGGACATGGAACTGGCAGTTACATCTATCATGGACATGGAACTGGTAGTCACATCTATCATGGACATGGAACTGGTAGTCACATCTATCATGGACATGGAAGTCACATCTATCAAAGTGACTAGGAGATTATTGTATTTTTTTTAATTAGATAGGAATTTGAGCCTATTTGTGCTGTTATTTGCCTACCGTAATACTGTCTACCAGCCAGGTTGATATGCTGTTTTTCCAGCATGATATCATGTTTTCTGGTTTGATATCACGTTTCCTGCTTTGAATCGACTTGTGTCCTTATTTAACCAGCCCCTTAGAAAATAACGCATGCACACTCTGTGCTAGTTTGTTTGCTTCCTGCAGCGTCTCTGTGTCAAATTTTTCACCGTTAACAGATGTTTATAGTTTTGCTGTAATTTCATGTATCTAATTCAGTAATTGTTTCAGGGCTCATTCTAGAGGGTGATTTGGGCGAAATAGTTGCCCTAGTTAACAATATTTTGTTAAAATTTATTGAATAACACCATTTAAGTTTAGTTTAGTTTATTTATACTAAACACCATTTAAGGACACGATTGCACTTTCTCAAATTCTGACCTAGAATGAGCCCTGAATTGTTTACTATTAAATGTTCAAATTCATATCAAAGTAATAGAGACCTTAGTCTCCGGCTGATATCAAGTTACCTGGCGTCGATCCCTAGGCTGATATCAAGTTACCTGGCATCGATCCCTAGGCTGATATCAAGTTATCTGGCGTCGATCCCTAGGCTGATATCAAGTTATCTGGTGTCGATCCCTAGGCTGATATCAAGTTACCTGGTGTCGATCCCTAGGCTGATATCAAGTTACCTGGCGTCGATCCCTAGGCTGATATCAAGTTATCTGGTGTCGATCCCTAGGCTGATATCAAGTTATCTGGCGTCGATCCCTAGGCTGATATCAAGTTATCTGGCGTCGATCCCTAGGCTGATATCAAGTTATCTGGCGTCGATCCCTAGGCTGATATCAAGTTACCTGGCGTCGATCCCTAGGCTGATATCAAGTTATCTGGCGTCGATCCCTAGGCTGATATCAAGTTATCTGGCGTCGATCCTAGCTGATATCAAGTTACCTGGCGTCGATCCCTAGGCTGATATCAAGTTATCTGGCGTCGATCCCTAGGCTGATATCAAGTTACCTGGCGTCGATCCCTAGGCTGATATCAAGTTATCTGGCGTCGATCCCTAGGCTGATATCAAGTTATCTGGTGTCGATCCCTAGGCTGATATCAAGTTATCTGGCGTCGATCCCTAGGCTGATATCAAGTTACCTGGCGTCGATCCCTAGGCTGATATCAAGTTATCTGGCATCGATCCCTAGGCTGATATCAAGTTATCTGGCGTCGATCCCTAGGCTGATATCAAGTTACCTGGCGTCGATCCCTAGGCTGATATCAAGTTATCTGCGTCGATCCCTAGGCTGATATCAAGTTATCTGGCGTCGATCCCTAGGCTGATATCAAGTTATCTGGCGTCGATCCTAGGCTGATATCAAGTATCTGCGTCGATCCTAGGCTGATATCAAGTTACCTGGCGTCGATCCCTAGGCTGATATCAAGTTATCTGGCTCGATCCCTAGGCTGATATCAAGTTATCTGGTGTCGATCCCTAGGCTGATATCAAGTTATCTGGCGTCGATCCCTAGGCTGATATCAAGTTATCTGGCGTCGATCCCTAGGCTGATATCAAGTTATCTGGCGTCGATCCCTAGGCTGATATCAAGTTATCTGGCGTCGATCCCTAGGCTGATATCAAGTTATCTGGCGTCGATCCCTAGGCTGATATCAAGTTATCTGGCGTCGATCCCTAGGCTGATATCAAGTTATCTGGCGTCGATCCCTAGGCTGATATCAAGTTATCTGGCGTCGATCCCTAGGCTGATATCAAGTTATCTGGCGTCGATCCCTAGGCTGATATCAAGTTATCTGGCGTCGATCCCTAGGCTGATATCAAGTTATCTGGCGTCGATCCCTAGGCTGATATCAAACTAGGCACGTAATAACCTCTAAGTATCATTTAGCTGGAAGTGATGACTATGAGAATATTATACTGTATTGTTGTCCATACATATACTTATGCATAAAAAAGTGAGAACTCTTGATTCAGTCCCTACTTATTTAAAAGAACAGCTGTATTAAAATAGTTATTTTTACTTTCAGGGATTCAAACAAGAAGACAAGGAAGCACCATTATGATCCCGAGTATATCCAGAATATAGAGTATGATGGCACATATGACAACTTCGGATACCCCAGTAATCAGGCCCGTCCTATGGCTCCATACCCATCGATCGGACACCCAGCCCTGGGATATAAACCAGACACCAGCTTCGAAGAAGGCTCCTACTCGAATGCATACAAATTTCGTCAGAGCATCCCAATTGATGATAATCAAGAAGATGAATCCAGATTTGTTTGGACTGCCTAGTATTCAACGTTAGAAATGATTACAACATGCTGCTGTGTTTATCTATAAGTCTGTCAAAAATAATGTCATTTTCAGGAAATACCTGTACGATACTAAAACTTTAAGAATGAAACAGTGCCGATAGAGATACTTTATTGTTGAAATTTAGGGAGATAAAGGTACATAAACAAAATACAACTACAAGTTGAGGTTGTTCCAGGCCGTGCCATATACCCGAAATCGACAGTCAGGAACCCCCCATGTCATTCTAATATTTTTGTACACCGATTGTACATATTTTTATAGTATAATTATAGTTTAATGGGTTTTTTATCATTTTTAAAACGAGACTTTTATTGTAAAGTGTGTTGATATTTCTGCAGTGAAGTGCGGGTCATTCATTAAAATCGAAAATCGCCGCATACCACGGTCAGGAGTACTACGGCGCAAGACAAGGCGAGGGTCGTGTTGATTGGGGTAGGGGTTGACCGCGTACATGTATATATGTCAGAGCTGCATAGGAGTATCTATGCAATCGGCCGCCTATAACAAAATCAATTTTCTAGAAACAAAACACGAAAATTCCATATCTATTTTTAGACACACAACTGTTGTAATTTGAAGAAGGTCCGCAGCTGTTACTTCCCTTATAAACTATAATCTTATTGACAATTTAGTGCCTCAGGCAAAACATCTGTCTCCGATGGGTAATGTATGGCTTTGGGATTATCGGACAATAGGGGCAATGAACATGACAGGAAACAGGTGTGAACATTTATACACCTTATCGAGAGATTATATTTACCAACTTAAGTTTGTTAGAAAAATGTATTTGATGGATTTCTTGGCATTTTCAATAATTTTCTGGACCGATTTTTTATGCCTTTTTGGTTCTACAACCCTTCCACCAGTTTAAAATTCGGTCCTGGACCGCGAGACCGGTGATTTTAGGTAATTTAGAATACGGACCAATGACGTATAGATCTGTATGCTTTTAACACTTGATTTTGCTGCATCTCTGCCAAGTCAAGAGTTGTGAAAGCATTCTGTATTTCGTAATTTATTGTTATTTTGTCAGAAATGAGATGCAAAATCAGAATCTTCAAAGCTTGTGATGTTGTGTAAAACCAAACTAAATGCAACAACTTCCTTAAATTCATTGAGAAGGAAGGCGATATTTTATATCACTGGAACAATATTTAATCACGATTTTCTGAATCGTAAATATTTGTTCTCTCCAGTTAATGCCAAAGTTTCATTGTATGAAATGTGTGGTATTATTGTCTGTAGGGTATGCGGATGTTCATTCAAAATACATGTAGTGTGTAGAGTTCATTGCAAAGAACAGTGTGTAGAGTTCATTGCAATAAAATCCAGTCCATGCTTCATTTCTCATTCCCTGCTATCCCACATGGATTGGACAACACCTGCACTACACAGTTACTTGTGTAACATCCTATATATATATTGTACATAGCTTTGTCATATTGACTTGTCATTTAATCTCATATCATAGTACATCATATATTTTTGTACTTTTTCCAGTCTTGTTTAATCCTGCAATCCTATTTCAAGGGACACATGAAATACAGATAAGTGAGATCAGGTTATGCAATAATTTTGATATAATTTGTTCATGCTTGGTGACATTTAATGTTGCTACACTTAGCTTAATTCTTGAAACCAGTTTACATTTAGAATTGCCTAGTTTCGTGTATCCTTTCCGAATTAATTAAAATCACTTGTTTTTCACTCACATCAGAATTGATGTTCAGTTAAGTAGAACTATGGATAATGTTGATCCTACAGCTAAAGTACATGTACTTTTGTATACCTTGATTATGTTGACCATAACATGTTTATATAAATTCATTATTTTCAGTTATAATTAGTTAAGATTCACAGAGCTATATTTGTTTGTTTTAAAAAATGCATCAACTTCTTTGAACGGATGCATTTTGTTAGTATCATATTCTATATTTAAGCACTGTTTGTTCAGTGCTTCAAAAACATAACTTGAGGTTTATGGCAAACAAACGTGAGGTTTATGGCAAACAAATGTGAGGTTTATGGCAAACAAACGTGAGGTTTATGGCAAACAAACGTGAGGTTTATGGCAAACAAACATGAGGTTTATGGCAAACAAACGTGAGGTTTATGGCAAACAAACGTGAGGTTTATGGCAAACAAATGTGAGGTTTATGGCAAACAAATGTGAGGTTTATGGCAAACAAACATGAGGTTTATGGCAAACAAATGTGAGGTTTATGGCAAACAAATGTGAGGTTTATGGCAAACAAACGTGAGGTTTATGGCAAACAAATGTGAGGTTTATGGCAAACAAATGTGAGGTTTATGGCAAACAAACGTGAGGTTTATGGCAAACAAACGTGAGGTTTATGGTAAGCAAACGTGAGGTTTATGGCAAACAAACGTGAGGTTTATGGCAATCAAACGTGAGGTTTATGGTAAGCAAACATGGCTTTTTTTAAATCCAGCAAAGGAAATATGGTAATATAAATCTGGTTTAAAGTGTAGCTGATTGTTCCAACTTTCGAATACACATTTTCAAAATAATTTAATTAAAACCTGCGAATGTCATTTTCAATATACTTTACTGAAATATATTGCAATTCTTGTATCTTGTACTGTAGATCAGATTATATTTACGAGAGTCATATCTTCCGTGACCTTAAAGGTTCACCTGATGGCAAATACATAACTTGTGTGAAGTAATCATCACTGAAACATTTGATGTTGCAAATCAATGGTTATTTGATTTGTGAAAATGTTAACTCACAAATTCACCATAGTTTGCAGTAGAAAATATGTTCCTACATCTGATGGGAAGTGGCTATAAGTAGATCCACACTGAGGTTAATGGTCCCATATGTGGAAAGCCTAGTGTATGGCCTTCGGTCTTTGTGATATATTTTTACGCATAAGAACTTCAAACTCGGGTTATTCTGCGATATACCACGGTTGATACTTATTATTTCTTAAGCAACATTTGTGAGTAATTTATGAATGTGTGGATTACTTTACTTGTGCTGCAACCAAATGTTTTTGTCCCTGGAATTTGATTGTAACAAATTACTTTATATATTATTATGATATTGTTTGTACTTTAATAATAATGAAATGTTATATTCGTATACATGTATATATACAAAGTTAAAAACAGACTTATTTTCCAGAATGCCAGTCATGAGCATTTTCCAGAATGCCAATCATGAGCATTTTCCAGAATGCCAGTCATGAGCATTTTCCAGAATGCCAGTCATGAGCATTTTCCAGAATGCCAGTCATGAGCATTTTCCAGAATGCCAGTCATGAGCATTTTCCAGAATGCCAGTCATGAGCATTTTCCAGAATGCCAATCATGAGCATTTTCCAGAATGCCAGTCATGAGCATTTTCCAGAATGCCAGTCATGAGCATTTTCCAGAATGCCAGTCATGAGCATTTTCCAGAATGCCAGTCATGAGCATTTTCCAGAATGCCAGTCATGAGCATTTTCCAGAATGCCAATCATGAGCATTTTCCAGAATGCCAGTCATGAGCATTTTCCAGAATGCCAGTCATGAGCATTTTCCAGAATGCCAGTCATGAGCATTTTCCAGAATGCCAGTCATGAGCATTTTCCAGAATGCCAGTCATGAGCATTTCCCAGAATGCCAGTCATGAGCAGCTGATAAAGAACAATATGAGAATAAAAACCAGCTTCATAATTACTTGAATATAAAACTAATTTCACATGCTCATGGAGACTTGAACATTAAAAAACAACGTTCCACATATTCTTGAAGGCTGAAAAGTAGTTACAGAAAATTGGCAATGTTTTTGTACTTTATTAAGTACACTTCTAAAATGAAAAGTAACCACTTTAAGTTAAAGGCTGTACAGAAAATGTGTAATTGTGTTTATCTACAATTATTTCAGACCACACAGTATTAATTAAACACAAGAAATATTCTCAATATTGCAACTATAGTGTGCAATTTTACTCTTGTTAGCAATGAAACATTGCTACGGATGTGAAGTTTGGTAATAAACATCCTCTGTTCATACACTGCAAGTGCAACTATGGATTCTGTTGGTCATTTTCTGTTCTGGAGTATATTATATGTGTAAACACTTAACCACATTGTGTATGTTTGCTGATTGATAACCATGTTGTATGTGTATATTTACTAAATAAATGATAACCAGACTTCAATTTGCCTTGTAATACAGCCTATGGTTAAACTAACAAAAATGCTATTTTGATGTGGGCATTTTGCTTTACTGTCTGTGCTGCAGAATAACAAAATTACAAATTTCGACTTAAACATTAATTACTGGTTGGCGACCCTTTCCATCCAAACAATGATTATTTTAATAATAACTTTTAACAGTTTCTGCTACACATCAATACATAGATCATCTTTTCATACATGGAATAACACAAAACATCTGATATCAAGGGAGGTACGCTCTGCAAAAGGGGTAAATGAAATTCAAGACAAGACCGCATTATCTGAACACTTGTATTTTCTGCCATAGTTTGTTTATATCTAACAGCATCTGCAATAATACAATAAAAACTAACGTGCTAAACTTGGTATTGATCAAATAGTGGAACCAAATTGTATAATTTAAAGCATAATGATAAAAACATTTTCCACATTATTTCACGTTTTATATTTGTTTTTATCATGCTTAGAACTAGAAAGCTTGATGTTACTTTTGACAACATCAGACTGAAAATTAATTCCACCCCTTTGTGGGCCACCTAAAAATAAATAGTGCGCACAAATGTGGGTTTTTTCCCATGTATCTAGAAGTCAAATTAAATTTAAAGCTCAAGTAAACAATTAAATTTTTAAGTATGATTAGCTCACCTGTCTTGAAAATGTTAGCGTCTGTTGATTGAAAACATGCACTGGAATGACCAAGAACAAAAACCGCATGTGCAACTGCCAACCAGTACTGGTAAATGGAAATATTAAAAGCTTGTCTCTATTTTCTTTATTTTGATCATTGCTGGTGTACAGCTTTCTACAATGAGGTTTCACGTAAGGAATGAATCATGGGTTAATAGTTTACATCGGGGTATGGACTACATTGGGCGTGGTTAAAGTGTGTGGAGGCCGAAGCTGATCATCACATGTTTCTAGATATAATGTCTGTACTAATTTGCACAGACATCGTCTAATATATGGTCTAAATTTGATGGTAAAATTGCTACTGATATAAAAACTTGATATATATACAGTGGAACCTCTCTAAACCGGACATCTTCGGGACTGGATAAAAAGTCCGGTTTACAGAGGTTTCCGGTTTTCAGAGGTTTTTTATTGATGTGTTTTCAAAACTGCATAATTATAACCTTTATAAAGTACATATGCCTTTATAAAGTGATGAAATATTTTTGAAAAACAGTTCTTTAAATATTATTTTGTAAAACAAATGGTCAAAAGTTGCGAAAATCATAATTATCTTGTGTGACTGGATTATATTGTGCTTTCACAGGTGATCAAACGGTTGCATCAAACAATAAATGACGAGATTCACAAAATCCTTTATTCGTTATCAAACAAGTTTTATAATTGCCTATAGGATAGTAATCTACACGTGATTATAATCCCCCAGTTAGCCGACAAATTAACTGTACATGAGTGCTAATTGCAGTAGTCACCAATCAGCCTGACATCTTATAATCTTGCTCGATTATCACACGTTCATAGATCAAACGCGCACCGTTAAAAACGAGATTGGAAAGTGTCAGCAGCGTGTCAATTTATGACGGAATACACAAACACTTTTTAGTTTATTGATGAAGACCTATGTCGCCTAAAAGTTGTTCCGGTTTTGGGAGGTGAAATTACATCAAACTGTAGCCAAATTATGCAAATTTTTCGTCCGGTTTCCGGAGTTGAGAGGTTCCGGTTTTGGGAGGTTCCACTGTATATATCCGAGTGTGAGGTATATTCTATATTACAGGTTTCAAAGTCTATACTCTGTTACTGCAACTTTCTATTGAGAATACAGATCCATCCTACTTCTAATCTATTGACATTTTACATAGCAACCTCTACAACAACTACCCACAGACAAACTTTAATGAAGGTCAAAGAGAAGTAGCTGTTGTTGGCGAGTTCAAATATCCTTATTATTATTAATACTTGGTGGGAAATGCTTGGTATAAGAAATTGCTATTGTTGAGAAGTGGTTGTTGATAGATGGGCCACTGTAGTTTCAGAGGTAACCATTGATAAAGTACTGGCCATTGTTAAGAGGTCGCTGTTGTTGATAGGTGGCAATTGTTAATAGGCAACTATCGTTCACAGATGGCCATTGTTAAGAGGCAACTGCAGTTGAGAGTATGCCATAGTTTACAGGCACAGATGTCCTGAGGTGGCAATTTGAGAGATTGTACTGTATATGCTTACAAATAAAATAAATATATCTTTTAATACATTGTTGTATTTTATGTTGTACCACAAATTCAACATGAATATCTTTGTATGAATAAAGTATGTGATGTACCAACATATATGTTGGTCACTAGATCAGAAAGGTTGGTTTTCTACTGGTATACTTTCCACCAGTATACTTGATACAAGTTATTGAAACCTGTTACGCCAATGTTGAAAATTAAATCGAGTTTAAATGAATATGAAACTTGGCTTCTCTACGCGGTTAATATTGATGAAACCAGTGTATGGTGCTAATTCAGCACTAGTTTATATTATATACTAGCTCGATTGTGAAACAAGTTCTTTCAACTTGTATTAATCACTCTCGAGACCTCATTCCTGATGGAATCCATCGCCACGAGGGAGAGAGAAGTGGCAACGTGGAATTTAAATGCCTTGCCTAAGGGCACAATAGTAAGTGCTCCAGCGTGGCTCGAACTCCGGACCTGAAGCGAATGTGCATCCACTTCCCCATCACGATTTCCACTAATTCATCATAAATGATATGCCACATTATCCTCAATAAAAAACAACATAGAACTTGTGTCCCATAGAGCATCCATGGACCTCAATGCCTGATCGTCCCGCATTCAGCTCCCCATGTTGTCAAATCTATAACATGACCATTAGTTTCACCAGCATTATCGTCGTCGTCATCAGCATTGTCATCACAATCCTCATGCCAATAAAGAAGAAGATGGTGGTGATGATGATGATGATGTTGGTGATTGTGATGACGATTGTTGTGTTGGTGGTGTTGTATTGCTGATGATTAAATTGTGATGATGGTGAAAAAAATAGTCCTGTTTTAGTATTTCAGGTATTCGGGTTTCTTCTCGGCTATATTAAATATGTTATTTTCACTTTACCGTTATTGCGCGCGTGTAATCATGTATACGTGTATGTTGAATATAAGATATCAGTATCACATTGCAGTTGGTTGTATCAAATGACTAGTTGAGAATGTCGATTTCAATATTACATTAGAATTGTATAATATGATTAGGAATAGACGTTCATCTCCTGTCGCTGGCATCACGAAACATCCCTGCTCATGTTGGTTTTCTTAGTTAATGGTACCTAGCCGCGATATATTTTGCCTTGTCTGTTCATATATACATGTATATAATATTGATCACCCACATCCGATTATCGCACTTGCTTCTCACCAATGCAACCCGGGTTCGATCCCCGGACCAGGACATATGTGAGATGGTACGGTGGTTGCCAGATAAGACAGGTGGGGTTTCTATGCGTACTCCAGTTCCCTCCCACACGAATGACCACATTTACGCTCTCATCTGCGCCAACAAGAGTGATCAATATAAGTTGTTAAAGCTTGTTTTGCAATTGTTGTAAAATAAATAAAGTTTAAACATTTAACATTAATGTGAGAAGTATTAATGTTATATATATCCATTGAATGGATTTGCATAAACAGCTGACGACTAATAACATCCGTTTCACTCGTGATTAGTCATACGATGTGGATGTATTATATCACACACATTATGGTCATGTTATTATGCATATTTTTGGAAATAGGATATAACTGAGTTTGAATTTGATATTTGAGTGAAAATGTGAAGTGCATCCATCTATCACAAATTTGTAAACATACAATGTGTATTTTCAACGATCTTAAATAGTTGAGATATTGCGAGCCGTAGCCTAATGTGATCAAGCTTGCTAGAGACATTGAAAAGATGAGATAATAATCTGGCAAGATACACGGCAATAGCCCAATGTAGACATATTGGCAGGATGCATGGCACGTATTGGCCAATGTGAACACCCTTAGAAGAAGCACAGAGAAGTCATATGTAGGTCAATTTCGAAGGACTTGCAAGCAACACTGTGTAGTCGGCCAATGGGAACACGCTTCGAATAAAGTTGGGCAAATGGTGTTGGACAATGGGAACCCGGTCGATCTCCTCACGACGTGCATGTCGTAACCGGGGCACATCCCGCAGCAGCAGCGTAGGATTCTGGGATCTTCTGGTCGTTGATCTTGCGAAGGGGAAATCTCACCAGCGTGTATCCACGGTTATAGCACATCAGGACAGATCCACCACCTCTTCTGATAGTGTTCGGTGTGTCACTGTCTTCGCTGGCTTTTTTCGATCTTTCTCTCCCTTCTACTTCTCCGACGGATAGACGAGACGGCGGACCTGAGGGAGCGGCAATGGTCGTGGCATCCACGCTCCCCTGAGTGACAACCGACGACCAGATGTTTAACTGCCAGATCCGTATAAATGCGGGGTGACCAACAGTGAGGAGGGTGGCCCTACAAAGGACCCATTCGAAAGAGGAAACGGGACGTGTCACCCTGCGAAGAACGAAGATGCCTTCACAGCTGTCAACATAAACAACTTAGAGATATCGACATAAACACCGTAGAGAAACCAGTCGCCCAAATGCATTTATGCGGTGGCGACTATAAATAAACTTACAAAAGAAGGACAATGGGAATAATATATAAGCAACATTGGAAAAGCAGGTATGGATCAGTAGGAAAGAATTCACAGGACACAATAAGAAGTCAGGTGTTGGTCAAATGGGAAGAACTTACAAGAAACATTGGGAAATGAGGTATTGGCCATTGGAAACACCTACAAGAAACATTGGAAATTTATCGATAGTCTAATGGAAAATAACTTACATGAAATACCGTGATGTATTGGCCAATGGGAACAAACTTACAAGAAACCTGTGATGTCGTCAGGGTCAATGGGGAATAACTTACAGAAGACATAGGGACGCGATGTGTACCAATGGTGAAGAACGTCAAATAACCATTAGATAGTGGGTTTCGGCCAATGGGGATGAGTATCAAGAAGCATTTGGTGGAAGTCAGATGTGAGTCTATATGGAAGAACTTACCCGAAACATTAGGAAGTCACTTGTGAGTCAATATGGGAATATCATACAAGACACAATGGGAAGTAATGTATCGATCAATGCGAACAAACCTACAAGAAACAAGAGTACGTCAGTGGCTTACAGGAATAATTGAATTATGATGAATGGATCCATGGAGAACAACGTCCAAGAAGCATTAGAAAATGTGGAGTCGGCCAATGAGGCAGAACTTACACGAAACATAGGGATTTGAGGTGTCAGCGAATGGGAGGATACATACAACAAATATTGGATGTAGGTGTTAGCGAATGGGGAAGAACTTACATGAAACATCTGGAAGTCGTTATTT
This sequence comes from Archivesica marissinica, assembly GCA_014843695.1. Taxonomy (NCBI): domain Eukaryota; kingdom Metazoa; phylum Mollusca; class Bivalvia; order Venerida; family Vesicomyidae; genus Archivesica; species Archivesica marissinica. The sequence continues at coordinate 53,225,829 of CM026390.1, forward strand.
AATCACTGGGAACACACTTCCAAGAAATAGAGTGAAGTCAGGTGTGGTTCAAGGGAAAAACATTCAAGACACACAGAGGATGTCGTTCTCCAATGGGAACAAACTTAGCTGTCGGCCAATAGCAATAAAGTTACTAAAATCCAGCTAATGCCAGGTATCGTACATTAAGAACAAGCATACAATAAACATTGGGAAGTCAGGTGTCAGCTTACAAGAATCATGACATAGCCAGATGACGGCCAATGGGAACAAGCCTACACGAAACATTGGATGTCAGGAGGCGGCCAATGGGGAAGAACTTACATGAACACTTGGAAGTGGTATTTTGGTCAACATGGGAACATACATAAGATCAACAGTCAGGTGTCGGCAAATGGCAATGAACATACATGAAGCGCTAGGAAGTCAGGTGTCGACCTGTGGGAAACAACTTACAAGAAACAATAGGAAGCCATGTGTCATCAAATGGAAAATAACTACATGAACAGCAGCAAAAGGGTTTCTGCCAATGCAACAAGCTTACATGAAACATTGCGAAGACAGGTGTAGGTCAATGGAAAAAACATATACGAAACATTTGAAAGTACATTGTTGTTACACTTTTAGCAAATTAATAGTTATACCAGTTTATTTTCATGTGGATTGTTTGTTTCCATGGTGGCGAAATGTATATAGATCTATATACATCAGGTATCACTAACCCATTTTGTCAATTTGGAAAAACTTACTTGAAACATTGTGAAGTACACGTATTGCCAATGGGAACAAACCTATGAGATGTATTTGGAAGTCAGGTGTCTGCCAATGGAAACAAATATGCAAGAAACATAGGGAAGTGAGTCGAGTAGGAAGAACATGCAAGAAACATTAGGATGTCCGGTGTCGGCCAATGTGGAAGAACTTGCATGAACTATTGGGAAGTCATGTCGGCCAAAGAGAACAAATGTACAAGAAACAGGGAAATGGCAACTATATGGGAACGGAAACACACTTGCAAGAAGTATGTGGATATGAGCTATGGGTCAATGTGGAAGAACTTGCATGAACTATTGGGAAGTCAGATGTCGGCCAATGAGAACAAATGTACAAGAAACAGGGAACTGGCAACTATATGGGAACGGAAACACACTTGCAAGAAGTATGTGGATATGAGCTATGGGTCAATGTGGAAGGACTTACACGAAACATTGGGAAGTCAGGTATGAGTCAACTTACAAGAAGCACAGTAAAGCATGTGCGGCCAATGTGGAAGAGAATACGAGACATATAGAAGTTGGTCATTTGAAATAAGCTTAGACGACATTTACCTTATTATATTGGGGATTGTGGTGTTTGCCGATGTGGAAGAATCTGTTAGAAACATTTGTAAAGTCAGAGGGTCTCCGTGACCGAGTATCAATAGGTTGTAGACTTCAATCACTTACCCCTCACCACTGTAGGGTCGAGTCCGACAGCTGTCTAATTCTTCATGTGAGGAAGTTATCCAGCTGGCCTGTAGTAGGCGAGTGGTTCTGCCAGGGTCTCCGTCGGTGACTGGACTATTTATGGAATGAATACACGTAGTCTTCCGCCACAGTGAATAGCAGGAGAGTCACTGACACAAGATGATCCAAGGGGGAGTACTCACTATGGTAGAATACTAAGACAATGTACAATATCTACAATTTATTTACATATAAATGAATGATGATGATGCAAGAGGTAATGACTGAAACGTCATTTGGCGGCCTGAAAAGTTCACGTGTTCCGTTGTTAGTTCTTTGCCGGTTAGACACTTGTTGATTTAATCATTCGCGGAATATTTCAATGATGTAACGTTTTTTACATATATCTGGGTTGGTTCGCTCTTAAGCGTGTCGGGCCAACCTCCTATGCCGGTTTCCTGGTTGTCCGGTCACGTGGTAACTCCGGGTCGTTCCGGTCTGCAGTTCCACTGTTAGTTGCTTAGCCTGGTGGGTCTGTCGTCGCTCATCTGGGTGACGTCCTTTGACGGCTATCCACACATTGGCAGTTCCCCAGCTGTTAGCATCTCACTCCATGTTGCGTGCGGCTACAATTTTATAATAAGTACGTCATATTAAAGACGAGCATCTAGTATGCATGTTCATTGGTATTCCATACCTGTGACTTAAACTAAGTCGGTTCCACCTGGTGTAGGCTCAGCTCCTATCTCATAGTGCCCTTCGCATCTAATTCACCAGTTTCCGCGTAAATACATACAGTTTCGTGACATCTTATCAATTATGTGATTACATCGACAAAGTTCCATTATATCAATCAAGTTCCCTCATACACGAGTATATACATAATACGTCAATTGTACACTGTAAGCTGTGTACATAACACCTTAATTATTCACTGTACGCGGTGTATGGTTACATTAGTTCATAACGGACGGATGCCGTATAACGTATCGGACTGGCACCATTCATACATCAGCCGGACGATATCTCAGTGACATTCACATTTATACATCCATGACAATATAAAGTAACAATATAAAGTAATTACATTCAAAGTATGCAACATAGTAACATGCCTTTAGACTCCTAATTCCAATGGAACACGTTTCGCCATTGGGCGAACTATAGTTGTATAAATAACCACCTGGTTACTAATTTACAATGAATGAAACCCCGGTCAGTTCTACATAATGAACTTGTTGCGTAATCAAGTGAATGCATCGTAATCAAGTGAATGCAAACTGCATACCAAGTTCTATATACTGAACTTGTTTCGCACTCAAGTGAAAGTAAACTATATACTAAACCATTGCAATAATTTACTCGAATAGCTATAACGCAAAAGACACCACCTTCTGTAGGCTGGTGAAAACAGTCAAGATTCCTTGCACAATTTGGCTATAAATATACAGTGAGAATAGTAGCCAAATTGAGTTTTAAAAGAAATATCTATAAATTGCACTTACGTGATCAAATCCGCATTTCGCTCTGACCAAATTCTCACAACGTTTGCTCCACTCACGGTCAGTTCGTGTTGTCTCGTTTGAAGTGAATGGTAATATGTCAGGTCTCTTACTGTGTTAAATAGTTGTTCAGCCCATGCTAATCTCACAATTCACTAAATCCCTGTGCTACCGTTATCAGGTGATATGTAAAATAAACTAGTTTATAGAGGCCCTGGTATATGGATTTATTACAATCGGTTACACAGAAATAAACCTTATTATGTTATCTCTGTCCGATATTATCCAGGAAACGCTTTAAATAGTTCCCCTATAACATCCAAGAAGATTGGATCCTCTTAGATCACTATACCTCCCCTTATACCTGGATCTTTGAAGATGTGTTTACCTTTATTGGAAAACCCCTTCTATAAAATGGGAAAATGAGGCCCCGATTTAGGGTTATAATAATGTGTTCATTAATACAAGAGTCATTTTGTGACAGTCACCATATTATATAATATGTCGGTGCGACTTTAAACCACAAACACAAACAAACAAGAGAAATATCAGCCAGTATGGTCAACGCTACATGAAACATAGATAAATGAGGTGGCAGGGGTAGATTACGGTTGTCAGCAAAGTGTGCCAACTTACCAGAAGCAACACACATACGAGAATGGGGTGTCGGTGAATGAGGAAGAATATACAATAAGCATACGGAAGTGAGGTGTCGGTTCATTGAGAAGAATTTACCAGAAACACAAGACTATGAGGTGCTCGCCAATTGGGGCAAACATATAAGAAACATTGGGGAATGTGTTGTTAGCCAATGTGCACGAACTTGCAACAAACGTGTTGTAATGATATGGGGATAAATGTACAAGTAACGTGGGGAAGTGAAGTATAAAAAAGTCGTGGAAATCGTGATAGCGCAGTGGTTACCCGTTCGCTTCAGGTGCGAAAGGTCCGGAGTTCGAGCCCCGTTGGAGCTGTTACGATTGTGCCCTTAGGCAAGGCATTTAAATTCCACATTTCCTCTTCTCTCCTTCATGGCGATGGATTCCATCAGGAATGAGGTCTCGAGAGTGATTAATATAAGTTGAAAGAACTTGTTTCGCAATCAAGCTAAAATTAATTTGTATAAACTAAGTATAAAAAAATGTGGGCAAGTTAAAAAGAATTTTAGTGAAGAGACGTGTCGGTTAACGTGGAACGTTTTACAAGAAACATACGGAAGAAGAATATACAGAAAACATCAATGTGAGGTGCCCCGTCGATGGGGATACACATACACGAATCATCAGCAAATGGGGGCAACTTACAAGAAACATAGGGGAAATGACTTGTTAGACTCTATATATCAAACGTGATTGTATGCCCGTCATACATGTGGATTGCAATATGAAAACAACTACACGGCTGCATAATGATGTCTGGTTGGTATGTCATCTTACGCATCCAAAATGCTTCCCAGTTCCAGCTTTCTGTGATGCATTTTGGAGGAAATGTCCACTTGGTCCAAGTCCACCGCCATATCGTAGTGTGCATATAAGGGGGCCAGAGATGATAGGCGATCCTCTTTCATGCTGGCACGTATGAATAAGTGGACATCGGGGAATCATGCGTTCAATAGTGTTACACACGCTCGTTAATGCGATTGGTCGTTACTTGTATACACTAAGCTCGATAATGCGGTTGGGCGATACTAGTTTAGGAATAGTGATATCTTTGATATGGCTTAGGTATTGAGATTCTTTCTAGGAATCTGCCAATTTTCAAGGTTCTCATGTTATATTATACACGTCTAATAGTGTAACTAATTAATACATGAGTAACTGTTTTAATAATTGATCGTGTTTGCTTCAAGACCAACACCAGCATCGTGTGATTTATTTATTGCATCAATGAGTTCATATATATAAAACAGTTATTTTCTGAGTCAAGTGTTAGTGTTCACTTTTCCGTCTTGTTTTTAATATATTAAGGTATGCATCAGAATGTGTAGAAGAAGCGCTCCTGGTGAACGAATCTATTGAAATGTTTGCAATATCTTCCTTTGTGGTATTGTTTTTATTGCATACATGTATATTTAAATATTTTAAATAGTTAGCTTTCCATTTTCCACTGATTTTTCTCACCATATCCCAAATATTTAAAGATCAAAGTTATGTAGTTAGTTTATACACATTTATGTTGGCGCGAAAATATCGCCATACGGGAGCACAGGGATTCGGCACGTTTGGTGGTACTAGTATATATATATATTTAAGTACTTAAATATATATACTAGTACCCCCAAACGTGCCGAATCCCTGTGTACGGGAGAGAGAAGAGGCAATGTGGAATTTATGTGCCTTGCCTAAGGACACAATCTTAACGGCTGCAGCTGGGCACAAACTGCGGGTCTTTCTCACCTGAAGCGAATGCGCGAGGATGAATGTAGGCATGGGATTTGTTAGTGAGGATACAAAGATCGTGTCTATATATAAAATGTTCAATAAGTTCACCTCTAGTTTTACATCCCATCTATTATGATGTCCATTAAGATCACCTAAAATAATGAACGACTTTGGATAATTAATGTATGGTATTTAAGGAGTCGCTTTTTTATCATTGTATAGTCTAGAGAAAACTTGAAAATTATAAACAATCGTACAAATGTTCAACGAATTCCACTCCATTATTAAACCAATCATTATAAACATGGTTCTCTTTCTTGGATCCTTAATATTTTCATTATTCCATAACAATTGCAATTTTTTACGGATATTTATTTTTATACAAATTGACTTTTGACTATGATTTTATCATTTCCTTTAGAAAGCGTCATTTTATATTTAAAGTTTCGCACGTTTTATTCATTTATATTATTACATCATATGAATGCTCCTCCCAGTGATTTTAGTTGTTTCTTATATATCTGTTTCCATGTTGCATTAGTAGAGCTTAGCAACCGTTTAATCCAATGACAACATGTTCTGACAACTCGGTTGAAATATCCTTGTCTGACACCATTGCAAATGAAGGATACGCTTAATCTAATCTAATCATCTATCTATATATCTATCTATCTATCTATCTATCTGTCTATCTGTCTATCTGTCTCTCTGTCTCTCTGTCTGTCCGTCCGTCCGTCCGTCCGTCCGTCCGTCCGTCCGTCCGTCCGTCCGTCCGTCTATCAATCTATCAATCTATCAATCTATCAATCTATCAATCTATCAATACATCAATACATCAATCTATCAATACATCAATACATCTATCTATCTAACAAAACTAGTAATAACATATCAAATTAATGATCACGTGGCCATTGCATTATAAGTGAGAGTGATATATTATATGGTTTGACAATTACACATTTACATTATTACTAATAACTAGAGATCATTTTATTAATTTGGCTAAATTGTGTATAGTAGTATAATTAGATTATTAAATGTGTATACAGACGGTCTATTTCAATATTGTGTATTAATACATTGTTTACGTAGATTGTTATAGAATAGTTTATGGTATATACAAGCTATATAGGCCATATAATTATATATTTCGTTTGAATCGTTCTATATACATGTATATATGAATATGTGAATTTTGATAAGCGACAAAGTGAATTTTTTTAGAAGTAGCCGTTACATTTCGAAATTTATGAATAGTAGAGTGTAGGCCATGCCACTAATTTAAAAGGTACTTTTTATCAGATCTCTAACTCTTAGACATGCATAAATGTTGATAAAACATACATATCATGTATATTATTCTTTTTGTTTATGGCCAAATACGTACATACATTTTAGTGAATAACATATATAAAACAAAGACCAACTAGATACGACCATATCATTACGGATGGAACCAATGCATACATAGCCATATTAAGTTGCACGCATATAGGTAGAGCTAAGTTACTGCACGCATTAATCGTGTTAGTTGTGTGTCCGGGATCTTGTGGTGCGGAGATATGAATGTTTCGGGATTGTTCTGGTCCGTCTGTCTGCTCGTTTGGGCAGAACAGGTAGGCGGCTATATGATTACATTACGATTCAATTATGTTTATATTAATCACTATATTTGTAAAACATAGAAAGCATCCGCTTATTTAATTTGAAAACGGCGATTTTCAATAGAGATATAATGTTAGCATATTTTGAGATTAATCCAACATGATCAATATTATGTATACACTTAAAAGCTTCAGTTAGTAAGCATACTTTAATACTCCCCCACAGGAACAATGTATGTCAGAGATGTGTAACTGTAAGGCAAGATTGATTGATGAGTAATTAATAGTATGTGCATTTGTTGTAGACCATACACTGTATATTATAAGTTTATGTCTTATTAAAGGATTCTTCTTCCTAATCCTTTCTTTCCCTAAATTTCTATTATCTTTATTTTGCTTATTCTCGTATTCATATATTTCCTTTTCTATTTTAGTAAAGCATCCACACAACATTTGGTATTTTGTCACCTTGTTAATTACAGTCTAGGGTTGGGGGATTGCCGATGTAATGAAAAATATCGACCACCCATGAAATATGGCCACACGGTCATTTCGCTATACGAAATAATGACCCCATTCCATGAATTGTGACTCCTTGTGGGAGTCGAATTTTACAAAGGTGTAATAAAATGAGTTATATGTGCTAATTAAGTAATTTTTAACCAGTATATTTCTAGTCAAGAACAAACGCACGAACACACGAACAAGCTCAATCTAGAAACTAACATGTTGATTTTATAAATAGTATTCAAAAGCAGTTCAAAACAAATTACATGTAATCAAAAGAAAGCAAATTTCATCTATTTTCAATCAAACATAGTAAGTGTATTTAAAACAGTTGATGTCATACCTTTGTACTTGCAGTCCATTTATAAATAATATTGTAACAACATGATCTAATGAAACATGATGGGTTATTATGCATCAGTGAGTTAATGTGCATTATCGGTGACAGCTCCATCTATATTGTTATGGATTGTTTTGGGTGTACTATCTATTTCCATAGTATTTCCCAATGTAGCACAGTATGTGATTCATTAATAGAGGGTGTTTCCAATAAATGGCTAATGATAGCTACTTTTGAAATAAGTCGTTCGGGTGAAGGATACAGATGGAGTTCTTGCATGGGAGTGTGCGCGGGGACATGTTATCACTAGTTTACGCGGTAATGCCCTTGTATAAGCTACCTAAGGATATAGAGGTTGTAAACTAGTGAGTACCGAAAGGGTTGATATCATGTATTGAACTTAGTACGTGCATAGGAACGTATACTTTACATAGAGCTAGAGAATCAGTCTGGGCGAGAATGATGCACTAGTTTGTTGTGTAACGAGGATTACTAGAACTGCTAGGGTAGAGACGGAGTTTGATACATTTTTGGAGGATAGTAACAAATTGAGACCCAATCAATTATCGATAATCAATTCCAAGAAACGAGAGATATTGTTTTATTGTGGATCAATAGATATTGAAGATATTTATCATTTTATTGTTATATGTCCATGCTATAACAACCTACGTAAACAATTGATTGATACACACTATTGCAATATACCGTCTGTATACAAATTTAATAGTCTTACACGTTCCGATAATAATAATACTATACATAATTTAGCAAACATCTATAAACTTATCTTTTGTTATTAGAAATAATATAAATGTGTAATTTTCAAAATTTATATATCACCCTCACTTAAAATTCAATTGACACGTGATCATTAATTGTTTATGTTATTACTAGTTCTGTTAAAACGATGTATCATGTACAAGTCTTTCAAAATAAACTTCTGTTCTGTTCTGTTCTGTTCTGATAATCAATTAATTGTTGAGATCAATGTGGTGTATATAAACCGCCATAAAGCTATGTTATAAAATTAATATGTCGGGGCCTCAAAATATACATTGTAAATAGTATAGCCATCTAGTGAGCTTATGTAGTATGAGGAAAGCAATCATAAGTAGCATATATACTGTTCCATTCACCCGCTTACATCACTTTAAGAATACATATTTAAATGTATGTTGTGCAGCAGCTCTTATCCATTTCTGGTTATGGAACTCAACATAGGTCCATACAACACAACCACATTTGGTTACGATTTCTTTAATTCACTATTCAATGAAATCGCAACTTTACTGCATTTGACTGTAGCATATTAAAAGTATTTAACATAATATGGTATGTATTCATTAACAATTTGGTACACACATACCTGTATACATATATATGACCAATATGAACTTATATGTGTTTGTATATCAACAACAATGGGATGAACCCCAGTTTCCCCATAAGCCGGTAATACAGTTGTCAGTAGATATTTTTATTTAATGATATACGTTGTATTATGGAAAAACATTCACTGCAAATTGATAAGCAAATTTAGACGGCTTTCCATGCAAATTTAGACGGCGTTCCGACGTAAGCTCAAACATGCTTTAGTAGCGCGTGTAGCTATGTGTTTTAGAAGAAAAGAAAGAAAAACAATACACTTGCAAACTAATAGAATCTACACCTGAGTTATATATATATATATATATTTGTATTGTTTGGTAAATGTTATAATAGTGTACCAGGTAAGCGTATTTATATATGTAATGTATATATATAGGCTGTATCCCTTTCGAAAATACATATATAACTATATTAATGTTGAAATATCAACAGTGAAACTTCCAGTCATTACAATGTTGGGCATATACATTTTGTAAATATATACAGTTAACACTACGAACAAATAAGTACCAACATGCAAATGCGTGTGTGCAAAGGTTTTAGATGTAGTAGAAAAAGTCACCGTAGATATCACAAACGAAGCAACAACAAACAAACAGAAAACAAGAATGAATGACTCATTGAAAACTGATAATGAATCGGTGTTTTATGGAATAAATAAGACAACATTGTCGGTTTTAAAGGTTTTTGTCTATATTACAGATGTTACAAAGGTATCTGTAATGTAATTATTATATCACGATTGGATAAGGGTGTTTTATGTATCCATTTACGTGCATGCAATGTGCCTGTGATATAAAAAAGAGTATACATTTCTCCTCTTTCAAATATTTAGATACTCTGTTTTTATTTTCAATGCTGTATTATCGTGTCATTTCCTGTTTGATAAATGTCACCGATATGTAATATGCGGAATCATCAGTTCATTGTAATGCAATTGTAGCGCTCAACAAGAGGCAGTATTACCGGTAGGCCTATACTAAAATAGTCAGATTTCTATGGCAGTTATAAGTAACGTATCATGTTCATGATGTAGGGAATTTGTATGACAGTCACACGCATCATACATAATGCATGCAATAGTTATGTCAACTGTAACTATTTAACCTTCACGGTTAAGTCAGTTAATGTTTCATCTTGGGTAACTAAATATACAGTAAAAACCATCATAAAGCCATCGCTATTTTAAGACCAACCCGCTACTAAGACCAGTTTTTTTCAGTCCGGAATTATTTCTTCTATATTTCAATGTGGTCACTAATGCATCTATAATAGGATTACCCCGATTCCGTAATATAATAAGACCACAAAATGACACCAAACCTCCAGTAATAAGATCAGTGTGTGGCAAATTCGCAAGTGCGTTCACATATGTGTGTGTATTACGTTTATTTATCGTCGCTACCGGTTGCTTCCTGAAGAGATTAGATCTACTGGTAGTCATTTTAGAGTGTTGGAGGTAGCTCTAATGCAATCTAGTTAAGTATGTGGATTCGTACACAGGGATTCGGCACGTTTGGGGGTACTAGTATATATATTTAAGTACTTAAATATATATACTAGTACCCCCAAACGTGCCGAATCCCTGTGGATTCGTAGGGTTCCCTCTGTCTGAATTTCCAATTGAAAATTAAATGGAGCCAACTAACTTATGATTGGCGTACCGGTAGGCGGTAATCGGCCGTCTAAGGCACAGGCACCAGACACAACAAAAAATTATATTATATTACTTACTATATGACCATAGGCCAAACATATTCTGTGTGTGTCTGGTGCCTGTGGTCTAAGGTAGTGACGTCGGGCTTAACCGCCATTTTGGAATCTGCTTCTGGGTACAGTATTAGGCAGAGAGCCGTCGGGCCGTCTTTTCGACGGCCTATCACCTAATAAGACGGTCAATTATATTGGCGACGGCCAGTTAAAAAAATGGCTGATACACTAGGTTTGATATATATGCAGCTGTAAAACAATGACAAGAACTGGACCCTATAATAGGCTAATATTGTTCGCAATTCCTTTTTGGAGAGGCTTTCCCACCCGGGCTTTCCCAGTTTCTGCCGCATTTCGATCACGTCAGTTCGCCGTTCTCACATCGAGTCCGTGCGGCTCTGGGGCTGGACTGGCGGAGATAGGCGGAAACAAACGAACGCACTCGGGTGGGAACTCCATTCACGTGATTAATTCTGATTGGGTGATGACGTGATGACGCGCCTAGAACAGTGCAGAAGGGGTGCCCCAACCGGCTTGCAATCTAATCGCCGATCATGGCTAGCAAAATAACCTCCTTGTTTTCGATCTTTATAAGTTGATGTAATAATACGTATGTTATAACTGGCAGGATTGTATAATAAAAATGCAACTCCCCTACTAATGTATCATTTTATTTATTCAACAAAAGTACAAAATTAACATACCAACAGTTATACTTTTAAAGACCTTCCATTGTGTTGGTATGATCAAAGAAGAAGTATAAAATAAAGTAGCATATGAATTAAAGATCTACACCTTCAGATACCACCAGAGGGGCTCCCACCATTCACAAAATGCAAACAATTTTCAGCTGGATGCGCTTCGCAGTGCCAATAATTTTATTAGTCTGGGAAATTATTTTTTTAGACTCCCATTTGGATATTTCTGCCTAATAGTGTGCTTCTGGGTCAATGCAAATACTGGACGGAAACAAACGGTTATAACTGTGATAGTTGTATGATTATGTTGGTTGTAATTAATTAGGAATGATTTAAAAATGGTTTGTCTTTCATTACAAATAAAAACCTGATAGCAAAACTGCGGGAATTCTATGTCACAACTCCCGAAAGTTGGAGCAAAATTGCTAGCGCCGGGAAAAACTCGCAGAGTGAGTGCAAATCACGTGATGATATGGTGTTTGTAAACTCTTGATAGTGAGGTTGGAGTAATTTTGAAAACATAACAAGTTGTAGGTTGTTATATATCATTTTAAAGGTCTTTTGAAGAGAAATACAATGCTTTTTATTTTAGCTTTGTACCTAGCACCTACTCCAAGTTATGGCTTTTTGAAATTTGAAAACAAACCAAATATTCCGGCAGGGTCCTGGTATGGCAGGGTCCTGGTATACAATGTATGGCCGAGAGAATGATATATAGTATATGTTATATATACTTTTTATAACAGAAATGCATACCGGTACTAGAATTGACTATTTCTTTATGTTATTGATAATTAACATACATACTTTGATAATTTGCTGTGTAGCCAAGAAGAGATAATAATAATACCCGGTAAAGAACCAAATCAATCAAAAAGTGACAAATAAAACTTTATAAGAAATCAATTACAAAATGGTATGTAAAAATATTCTGCCTTCAAACAAGTATCTGAAGGTCTTGGGATTCTATGTCTGCATCCAGACGATGGTATGTGTACACAGCTGGATCTCCGTCATATACAATGTTAAACCAATCTCTGAAGCTTGGTACCTGGAATAAAATTATTTTATTTAAAACATGGTCATGGTATGTGAAAATGTATGTATCTATTAAATTTAATATCTTATTATAATATAATGTTTTTGCTAATTTGATATCACTTTTATCAGTAAATTTGTCTTATTAGTTGAAATTAACATTATTTCATCCGTGTAATGGTGGTACCATAAGCTAGCGATGTCCTGAGATTGACAGAGTTATTTTTCTGCCTAATGGCCGAGTTATCAAGGTTGATGTATTAGTAACATGCAAATTAGTATAGTTAATGATCTGATGACTTAACCCATTTTATTCTGCATACACATAAAAGTGTATTTTGCAAACAGCATAGAGCCAGATCAGTCAGCACAGAATGTGTCGTCTGACCACGCTCTATGATGTTTGTTATTCAGATAATGCTGAAAAATCAATTGACTAAGTAGCAAACAACATAGATCCTGATCAGCATGAAGTGTTACGCTGCAGCTAATCTGGGTCTATATTGTTTGCAAAGGCATTTAAATATATTTAGAATGAAATGGATTAATACAGTGGACATAATTAGTATACATGCATAATAAGGATAGCGATTATCATGCTAGAATGAAAATACAACTACAAGCAACATGCACCTGGGATATTATTCTGCCTGTGAACCAAGTCTTCGTTTTTCGATCACCTACTTCTAGCTGGTGTCTTACTCCCCACGAGTATATGCTTCTCCTGGTTACTGTCTCTGCCTGTCCCACCAAAGCTTTCAGATTAACTTTCATTTCTTCTAAACTCAGACTCTTTCGTGACTTTTTTCCTTCTACCATTTTAGTAAAATTGAATGTTTTCCTGTCGTCAGCAATTTGTAGAAGAACTTCTTTTCTGAATCGCATCTGATCTTTCAAAGCCTCTACTTTCTCTCCTACTGTTTCATAACTTTCAAGCATGTTTTCCACTTCCTCTGATGACTGCCAAAGTCCATTTGCCACTATTTGGTTAGTGTAAACTAAGGCTTTTCGGTGAATGGCTTCTTGTAAGTCTGTTTTACAGCAGGCGAAATAATATTACTAAGTAAAGTACGCGCGGTTTTCTGTTTTTTTTAAAGATTTATTTTACTTGCGTATAGTAATCATTTTTGCATTTAATGCAATTGTCTAAGCTGAAATTGCAATACAAATGTTCAAAATAAAATACACTCACTCGCTTGTGATTTCATCAGCACGAAAAAAGTACCTATTTTTGGCCGACCTTGAAATTCATGTAACTGAAATGTTAACAGGCGTGTAACTGCCTATACGCAAGTACGCAGTGGCGTCCACATCATTTTCAAAAAAGAAAAAAATCTTAAAAACCCCCCAGAAAACCGCGCGTACGAGCGAGCGAAATGAGTTTCTACTATACAGACTAGTAGACTATCTGTGGTAATGTATATAGACTAGAGTAAAACTCTGACGTCATCGTACACTGACTACACTCACTACTCACTAGTGATTGACAATGGATACAATGGATTCAATGTCAGTATTGATGAAGACAGCAATTTTATGGTATTATTGAACGACAGAGCCGAAAGAGATCCTATTTTGAAAACACATCTTCAGTCAAATTTGAAGGCAAAATACACATCCCCTAAAATTCAGAATGAGTTGATTGCTTTGTGTGAAGGAAACACCCGGGGACGCATTGTAAAAAAATGTAACGAGGCTGTATGCTATTCATTCCTAGCCGATGAGGCAACTGATGCGTCCACTATGGAACAAATAGCTATGTGTGTACGGTATTATTCCCAAGCTGAAAAAGAGGTTCGTGAAGATTTCATAGGATTCGTTCAAGCAGAATCGACTACTGGTGAGGCTCTGTTTTAACAAGTTCCTGGAAGGTCAGAGAAACGTTGGATTGGAGATTGCAAAAATGCGTGGACAAGGATATGATGGAGCCAGCAATATGGCGGGTTGTCACCGAGGTGTTCAAGCTAGGATGCGAGAGGTTTTCCCCGATGCAATATATGTGCACTGTAAGGCACACTATTTGAATCTAGCGATTGTACATGCTTGTAAAGAAGCTCTAGTTCGCAATATGCTTGACACTGTCCAGCAGATATCCTTTGCGTTCAACTACTCGGGAAAGCGTCTACTTGACTTGCGTTCCAAAACGAGCTGGGGAATGATGATGTCGCCACTGAAGAAATGAGGAAACGGAAGCGACTCCAATAAGTGTGTGAAACTAGATGGGCTAGTCGGGCGGATTCACTAAATACATTTAAATCTGCATACACGACCATCGTCAGCTCCCTGGAAGTACTGGAACATGAAGGAGACGCCAAGGCGCGCAGATACCGATGCAGCATCCTGAAGTTTGACTTCATTATTTCATTGGTGGTGTTTGAGTTTGCACTTCAAGGTGTGCTGCCTCTCAACAATATGCTACAAACGAAGGACAGTGATCTGGTGGAAGCTGCCAAAGAAAGCAATGTTCTCATTGCACAGATTCGTTCGGAGAGGTCGGATGATCTTGTATGGGACGAACTATATCAGTGAGCAGTAGGGATGGCCGAGGCCCACGATGTTGAGCCTTCGAAGCCGAGGACTAACAATCGTCAGCAACACCGTGGGAATGTACCTTGTGAATCTGTGGCGCAGTATTGGAAACGGGCCCTATACTACCCCTTCCTAGACCACCTGGTAACCGTGATTGAGGAGCGCCTGTTATCGGCCATTGACCGCTTCCTGGCCCAGTACCTACTCCCGAGCAGGATTCAGGCCTTTACGCCACAGCAGGAGGGCAGCGTGTTCGACGCCTACAGCACAGACCTCACAGGCGACCGTGAGAGCTTTCGTCGTGAAGTTTCACGTTGGAGGACACAGTGGCTCCTTGAGGCAGACAGGCCAGCTGTTCTGAAGAGCGCCATAGACAACACGAACATGGCCTTGTACCCAGATATATATATACATGTCTGGTTGTACTAATTACCATGCCTGTATCTACGGCTACTGCTGAGAGGTCGTTCAGTGTCATGCGTAGAGTTAAGAACTATTTATGATCTACTATGACAACTGAGCGTCTCTCTGGCCTAGCCATGCTACATAGCTATAGGCACGACAAAATTGACATTGACACTGTAATGACAACATTTGCCTCCAGGAAGAAGAGAAAACTTGACTTTCTTTAAAGACCTTTATGGCGTTCTGTATCTATGTAGGTATACGGACTATTAAAATCTCAACCCTCATTTACCAGTACATTAATAATTACAGCGTAGATCTATATGCATGTGCATCTTGATTGAGTTTAACGCCATCTTTCAACAGTACGTTAACAGTGTTCCTGGTAAGCTCCAGTACTAAGCAGTTCTTTGCAAGTAAAAGCATAGGCACAAGCAGGTAGATCTACGTACATGTAGATGCACTCCCTTTTCATACACAACATACCCAGCTAAATATATGAAACTCAGACGATGCACTGGTGTACAGTGTACATATTTAAACTATATATCGATATATCACTATCAGGCTTGATATTTATAAGTATGGTCGACAAGCTTGTCGGAGGATATAAGTGTTGCTCGAGGGTGTGTGAAATATCGATAGTTGTTTGGCATATTCGTTATTTTGATTGACAGGTGCCGACTGGTCAATTATTACGTTATTATAAATTATTCTGAAAAGCAATATACAATATATAATATGTATCAACCCGGTGAAAAATGTAGGTATATAGGCCTTGAATAAAATTGATGTAACAGTCTGCCATTTTTTTGGGTAAGATATTAGAATTCTACCTCAAATGTGTCTAAATGCAGCAGATTATATATTTAGCCATATGTAGATTTCACTGCGTAAAGGTTTGATTGATGCGTGTCTTAGGACTCCTGAGTACTGTAGAATAGAATAGAGGGTTTAGTACAAATATATGTTTGTATCCGAATTGGTTACGTCCGACCTACTGAAGGCGCGACATGTATTTAATGTTAAATAAAATAAATCACAAAATAAGTATAATTATAGTTCTTATAAATTGTGGGATCTTGGGAAGGGAATTTGAGCTGTGAGCGGGAGTAGTTGGTAGATTGCTGGAGTTGTGGTAAATGTGGTATTTGGAAAATATAATTGAAGCTTGGTGTAGATGATAGATTGTTGGATCCGCTGGGAATGAATTGGAGCTGGGAGTAAGATGTACATTGTTAAAAAAAAACATCAGTCAGATTTGGGTTACGGAATTGAGCCGTGAGTATGACTATGTGGTAGAGTGTTGAAATGGACAGATGTGGGTAAAGGAAATTGAGCCGTGAGTATGACTATGTGGTAGAGTGTTGAAATGGACAGATGTGGGTAAAGGAAATTGAGCCGTGAGTATGACTATGTGGTAGAGTGTTGAAATGGACAGATGTGGGTAAAGGAAATTGAGCCGTGAGTATGATTATGTGGTAGAGTGTTGAAATGGACAGATGTGGGTAAAGGAAATTGAGCCGTGAGTATGACTATGTGGTAGAGTGTTGAAATGGACAGATGTGGGTAAAGGAAATTGAGCCGTGAGTATGACTATGTGGTAGAGTGTTGAAATGGACAGATGTGGGTAAAGGAAATTGAGCTGTGAGTATGACTATGTGGTAGAGTGTTGAAATGGACAGATGTGGGTAAAGGAAATTGAGCTGTGAGTATGACTATGTTGTAGTGTTGAAATGGACAGATTTGGGTAAAGGAAATTGAGCTGATATTTGATGCAGATTAGTATGGTGATATTTTGGCTAAAGTATTTGAGTTGGGAGTGCATAATAGATTATTGGAATTGAGAGGAATTTGAGCTGGGGGGGGGGTGGTAGTTGGTAGATTGTTGGTAATAATAAGATTTGGGCAATATAATTTGAGCTTGTGAGTAGAGAGTAGATTGTTTGGAATTGTGGGATTTGTGTGCCGACTTGTATAGCTTTGACGGAGTGTAGAGTCAATTATTGATGTCTGCCTAGTTGAGCTGACAGTAGTCTGTATATATGCAATGTACAGTGGTAACTTAAGCGATGTATATTGTATGGATCTGGGTGTAATTGCAGGCCATGGTTTATGATCTTAACTTAAACTTTATTTATTTTACAACGATTGCGAAGCAAGTTCTAACAACTTATATTAATCACTC
The DNA here is from genome assembly GCA_014843695.1 of Archivesica marissinica. Taxonomy (NCBI): domain Eukaryota; kingdom Metazoa; phylum Mollusca; class Bivalvia; order Venerida; family Vesicomyidae; genus Archivesica; species Archivesica marissinica. Next base: position 53,243,550 of record CM026390.1, read on the forward strand.
TCGTTGGCGCGGATGAAAGTGTATATGTGGTCATTCGTGTGGGAGGAAACCAGAGTACCCGGAGAAAACCCACCTGTCCGATCTGGTGACGACAGTACCATCTCACATAATCCCCAGTCCGAGGATCGAACCCGGGTTGCATTGGTGAGAAGCGAGCGTGCTAACCACTGCGCTAATCGGATCTTGATTCAGAAATTTATGTAATTATTTCTATTTTCAGGAATTAGCATATGGTCATGTGGTAATAGAAACATTGGGAAGCCTGACATTTCAGTGTGAACATGGTTCGTGCAGAAACGCCAATATATCTTGTACATGGGGAGGGACATACTTTTCCAAATTCAACATCAGCTTGTTTTTCTAAGACTTAGTAACGCTTTGTGTTTCCAATCATGCTTACTATTTCATTCACAGACTAGTGGAGACATACATTGTCTTGGACAATGGTAGTATATGTTGCTTACTCTTTCATTCATAGACTAGTGGAGACATACATTGTCTTGGACACTGGTAGTATGTTGCTTACTCTTTCATTCATAGACTAGTGGAGACATACATTGTCTTGGACACTGGTAGTATGTTGCTTACTATTTCATTCACAGACTAGTGGAGACATACATTGTCTTGGACACTGGTAGTATGTTGCTTACTATTTCATTCATAGACTAGTGGAGACATACATTGTCTTGGACAATGGTAGTATATGTTGCTTACTATTTCATTCACAGACTAGTGGAGACATACATTGTCTTGGACACTGGTAGTATGTTGCTTACTCTTTCATTCACAGACTAGTGGAGACATACATTGTCTTGGACACTGGTAGTATATGTTGCTTACTCTTTCATTCACAGACTAGTGGAGACATACATTGTCTTGGACACTGGTAGTATATGTTGCTTACTCTTTCATTCACAGACTAGTGGAGACATACATTGTCTTGGACACTGGTAGTATATGTTGCTTACTCTTTCATTCACAGACTAGTGGAGACATACATTGTCTTGGACACTGGTAGTATGTTGCTTACTATTTCATTCACAGACTAGTGGAGACATACATTGTCTTGGACACTGGTAGTATGTTGCTTACTATTTCATTCACAGACTAGTGGAGACATACATTGTCTTGGACACTGGTAGTATATGTTGCTTACTATTTCATTCACAGACTAGTGGATACATACATTGTCTTGGACAATGGTAGTATGTTGCTTACTATTTCATTCACAGACTAGTGGAGACATACATTGTCTTGGACAATGGTAGTATGTTGCTTACTCTTTCATTCACATACTAGTGGAGACATACATTGTCTTGGACACTGGTAGTATATGTTGCTTACTATTTCATTCACAGACTAGTGGAGACATACATTATATTGGACACTGGTAGTATATGTTGCTTACTATTTCATTCACAGACTAGTGGAGACATACATTGTCTTGGACAATGGTAGTATGTTGCTTACTCTTTCATTCACAGATTAGTGGAGACATACATTGTCTTGGACACTGGTAGTAGAATATGTTGCTTACTCTTTCATTCACAGACTAGTGGAGACATACATTGTCTTGGACACTGGTAGTATATGTTGCTTACTCTTTCATTCATAGACTAGTGGAGACATACATTGTCTTGGACACTGGTAGTATGTTGCTTACTCTTTCATTCATAGACTAGTGGAGACATACATTGTCTTGGACACTGGTGGTATGTTGCTTACTATGTCATTCACAGACTAGTGGAGACATACATTGTCTTGGACACTGGTAGTATGTTGCTTACTATGTCATTCACAGACTAATGGAGACATACATTGTCTTGGACAATGGTAGTATGTTGCTTACTATTTCATTCACAGACTAGTGGAGACATACATTGTCTTGGACAATGGTAGTATATGTTGCTTACTCTTTCATTCACAGACTAGTGGAGGCATACATTGTCTTGGACAATGGTAGTATGTTGCTTACTGTTTCATTCACAGACTAGTGGAGACATACATTGTCTTGGGCATTGGTAGTATGTTGCTTACTCTTTCATTCACAGACTAGTGGAGACATACATTGTCTTGGACACTGGTGGTATGTTGCTTACTATGTCATTCACAGACTAGTGGATACATACATTGTCTTGGACACTGGTAGTATATGTTGCTTACTCTTTCATTCACAGACTAGTGGAGACATACATTGTCTTGGACACTGGTAGTATATGTTGCTTACTCTTTCATTCACAGACTAGTGGAGACATACATTGTCTTGGACAATGGTAGTATATGTTGCTTACTCTTTCATTCACAGACTAGTGGAGACATACATTGTCTTGGACAATGGTAGTATATGTTGCTTACTCTTTCATTCACAGACTAGTGGAGACATACATTGTCTTGGACACTGGTAGTATATGTTGCTTACTCTTTCATTCACAGACTAGTGGAGACATACATTGTCTTGGACATTGGTAGTATGTTGCTTACTCTTTCATTCACAGACTAGTGGAGACATACATTGTCTTGGACACTGGTAGTATATGTTGCTTACTCTTTCATTCACAGACTAGTGGAGACATACATTGTCTTGGACAATGGTAGTATATGTTGCTTACTCTTTCATTCATAGACTAGTGGAGACATACATTGTCTTGGACACTGGTAGTATGTTGCTTACTATGTCATTCACAGACTAGTGGAGACATACATTGTCTTGGACAATGGTAGTATGTTGCTTACTATTTCATTCACAGACTAGTGGAGACATACATTGTCTTGGACACTGGTAGTATGTTGCTTACTATGTCATTCACAGACTAGTGGAGACATACATTGTCTTGGACAATGGTAGTATGTTGCTTACTATTTCATTCACAGACTAGTGGAGACATACATTGTCTTGGACACTGGTAGTATGTTGCTTACTATGTCATTCACAGACTAGTGGAGACATACATTGTCTTGGACACTGGTAGTATGTTGCTTACTATTTCATTCACAGACTAGTGGAGACATACATTGTCTTGGACACTGGTAGTATGTTGCTTACTATGTCATTCACAGACTAGTGGAGACATACATTGTCTTGGACAATGGTAGTATGTTGCTTACTATGTCATTCACAGACTAGTGGAGACATACATTGTCTTGGACACTGGTAGTATGTTGCTTACTATTTCATTCACAGACTAGTGGAGACATACATTGTCTTGGACACTGGTAGTATGTTGCTTACTCTTTCATTCACAGATGAGTGGAGACATACATTGTCTTGTGAACTGGTAGTATGTTGCTTACTCTTTCATTCACAGACTAGTGGAGACATACATTGTCTTGGACAATGGTAGTATATGTTGCTTACTCTTTCATTCACAGACTAGTGGAGACATACATTGTCTTGGACACTGGTAGTATATGTTGCTTACTCTTTCATTCACAGACTAGTGGAGACATACATTGTCTTGGACATTGGTAGTATGTTGCTTACTCTTTCATTCACAGACTAGTGGAGACATACATTGTCTTGGACAATGGTAGTATATGTTGCTTACTCTTTCATTCACAGACTAGTGGAGACATACATTGTCTTGGACACTGGTAGTATATGTTGCTTACTCTTTCATTCACAGACTAGTGGAGACATACATTGTCTTGGACACTGGTAGTATATGTTGCTTACTCTTTCATTCATAGACTAGTGGAGACATACATTGTCTTGGACACTGGTAGTATGTTGCTTACTATGTCATTCACAGACTAGTGGAGACATACATTGTCTTGGACACTGGTAGTATGTTGCTTACTATGTCATTCACAGACTAGTGGAGACATACATTGTCTTGGACAATGGTAGTATGTTGCTTACTATTTCATTCACAGACTAGTGGAGACATACATTGTCTTGGACACTGGTAGTATATGTTGCTTACTCTTTCATTCACAGACTAGTGGAGACATACATTGTCTTGGACAATGGTAGTATGTTGCTTACTATTTCATTCATAGACTAGTGGAGACATACATTGTCTTGGACAATGGTAGTATATGTTGCTTACTCTTTCATTCACAGACTAGTGGAGACATACATTGTCTTGGGCATTGGTAGTATGTTGCTTACTATTTCATTCACAGATGAGTGGAGACATACATTGTCTTGTGAACTGGTAGTATGTTGCTTACTCTTTCATTCACAGACTAGTGGATACATACATTGTCTTGGACAATGGTAGTATATGTTGCTTACTCTTTCATTCACAGACTAGTGGAGACATACATTGTCTTGGACACTGGTAGTGTGTTGCTTACTCTTTCATTCACATACTAGTGGAGACATACATTGTCTTGGACACTGGTAGTGTGTTGCTTACTCTTTCATTCACATACTAGTGGAGACATACATTGTCTTGGACACTGGTAGTATATGTTGCTTACTATTTCATTCACAGACTAGTGGAGACATACATTGTCTTGGGCACTGGTAGTATGTTGCTTACTCTTTCATTCACAGACTAGTGGAGACATACATTGTCTTGGACACTGGTAGTAGTATATGTTGCTTACTCTTTCATTCACAGACTAGTGGAGACATACATTGTCGTGGACACTGGTAGTATATGTTGCTTACTCTTTCATTCATAGACTAGTGGAGACATACATTGTCTTGGACACTGGTAGTATGTTGCTTACTCTTTCATTCATAGACTAGTGGAGACATACATTGTCTTGGACACTGGTAGTATGTTGCTTACTCTTTCATTCACAGACTAATGGAGACATACATTGTCTTGGACAATGGTAGTATGTTGCTTACTCTTTCATTCATAGACTAGTGGAGACATACATTGTCTTGGACAATGGTAGTATGTTGTTTACTCTTTCATTCATAGACTAGTGGAGACATACATTGTCTTGGACACTGGTAGTATGTTGCTTACTATTTCATTCATTCACAGACTAGTGGAGACATACATTGTATTGGACACTGGTAGTATATGTTGCTTACTCTTTCATTCACCGACTAGTGGAGACATACATTGTCTTGGACACTGGTAGTATGTTGCTTACTCTTTCATTCACAGACTAGTGGTGACATACATTGTCTTGGACACTGGTAGTATATGTTGCTTACTATTTCATTCACAGACTAGTGGAGACATACATTGTCTTGAACACTGGTAGTATGTTGTTCAGTAACATAGCCAGAGTCATGTTCCCCTTTAAAAGTGTTGGGGTATAGTAGCAATGTCCTGCGTTTTCTGATTTAATGAGTTTAGACATATAATTATATATTGACCTTTCAGCTCTCTAGCAGTCAACATTTTATACAGCAAAGGGATATTTTTTGCATTTTATTTATTTAATTTTTCATTTATATTTGGTTGCTTTGGAAATTTTAACACAGATAACTGCCTCGATATGCCTCAATGTGGCTACGGGCCTGTTGTTTATTCATTCATAAGTTGTGATTAGTTGTATGGGGATGGTAATTAGAAGAATTAAAAAGTTTTATGATCATGAAACACGACTATAATCAGTTAGAACAGCTTACATTTGACATACGTTTTCAGTACCAGTACGGTACTTAAAGGAATATAATTTCTTATTGAATTTTATGTCAGAATAAAGTAGGGTACTCAATGCTTTAGCCATCTAATAGCAATTGGAGACAGACACATGCAATACCATGCAATTCCAATGCAAAATTCGTCATCAATTGACTTGGTTTACATAGATCTAGGCTAGCAGGTTTATTTGTCTGCATTTAAGTGTGTTTATTTTTATTTTTTCCACTCGTACGCCAATGATTACCATGTAAAATACACAAAACTATAATCTTTTTCAGTTTTCTGCAATGGCAATTATAGTGTTGTCATATATATAAGACCTACATAACCCCAGACTCATTAAACCAAGGTCTCGTGTCGGTGCTGTACACCGTGCATGTAAGAGAACCAGAGGAGACTCTGGAATGGGTCTCTGTCTATCATTGCACTATCCTCCAAAAATCTAAAATGACTTAATCTCTTCAGGAGGCATCGCTTATATGGGCAACCAGTGGCGACGATAAATAAATGTAAAACACACAAAAGAATCATTTAATATTCATTTTATTTTTCAATCTGTTATTTGAAAAATTCTTTGATAGTAAAATATAAAATATCAGAATTAAAATGATTAATGTAAAACGTCAGTTTTTTCAAGTCTACATATTTAGACTATTACAGTGCTAAACATAAATATTTGCTTGACATTTGCATTTCCAGATGCCCTACATCGAGTTCTTCATCCTTGTGTAATATTGAAAATAAATAATTTATTTATAGAATTTGTAATTATATGTAATTTGTAACTTAACTTGGCACACACTTTTTCAATTGATTTAATACATTCTATAATACATTATATAATATTGCTCCATTAATGGCAGCTATAGTGAGAGACTACAGCTGTTGATACTTGGAAGAGTTATGCCTATGCACAGTAGTATTTACATTTATTGTGTTATTAATTTAAGGATGGAAAATCTACAAAGCCAATTGTTACAGAGCAATCGATGTCCCAATGACATTCGACGCCGCCGCTGCTACATGCAAGTTGTAAGTAATTTCATATACATATTGATGGTGATGCCGCCGCTGCTACATGTATGTAAGGTGTAAGTAATTTCATATAAATATTGATGGTGATGCCGTCGCTGCTACATGTATGCAAGGTGTAAGTAATTTCATATAAATATTGATGGTGATGCCGCCGCTGCTACATGTATGTAAGGTGTAAGTAATTTATAAATATTGATTGTGATGCCGCTGCTACATGTATGCAAGGTGTAAGTAATTTCATATAAATATTGATGGTGATGCCGCTGCTGCTACATGTATGCAAGGTGTAAGTAATTTCATATAAATACTGATTGTGTAGAAATTGAATAAATAGTAGCAGTTCATTTGTGAACTTGTATGTTCTGTCTCATAGATCTGTAACTTGTATGTTCTGTCTCATAGATATGTGACTTGTATGTTCTATCTCATAGATCTGTCACTTGTATGTTCTGTCTCATAGATCTGTGACTTGTATGTTCTGTCTCATAGATCTGTAACTTGTATGTTCTATCTCATAGATTTGTAACTTGTATGTTCTGTCTCATAGATCTGTGACTTGTTTGTTCTATCTCATAGATCTGTGACGTGTATGTTCTATCTCATAGATCTGTGACTTGTATGTTCTATCTCATAGATCTGTAACTTGTATGTTCTATCTCATAGATATGTGAACTCCATATTAATGAACTTGTATGTTTCACCTCATATCTATGTACTTGATTTGTTTACCCCAAGTCTGTGAACCTGTATGTGTTACCTCAAGTCTGTGAACCTGTATGTTTTACCTCAAGTATGTGAACCTGTATGTTTTACCTCAAGTATGTGAACCTGTATGTATTACCTCATATATGTGAACTTGTATATCTTACTCCATATTTGTTAACATTTATGTGACAATTACTGTAATTATTTTCAGGCAAGGTGGCTGGTTGTATTATGCGGAAAATGAGATTGAGTATTTTGACTTTGTTGCCGGACTACTTACAGAAACAATATGGTTTGGTATGTTGATAGGAACAATGAGATTGTCTTAACCCTTGAGGTCAAATCTCAAGAGTGTCAAGCTGTATTTTTCAAGCCAAGTCAATATGCATGTTGGTACTTTCTGTACAGGTAACTTTTCTCCGACCATATAATTACCTCTAGACCAAGGTGTGTCTTTGGTGCAACCAGACCTAATTGTTTTATCAGGATTGGAGAAAATATTGACTAGTTTGCTGAGTTGGGCTTAGGACTTTACAACTAAGTTTCATGTTACTTTGTAACTTGTATAGTTCTACATTGTATCCCAGTTGCAAAGCTGATTGTTATAAATTGGTATATTGTGTCATACAACATCAATCATATGGATGATATCATCCGGCTATTTATGTTAATTAGGATGGGAATTATGTAAATATGTTTGCTTCGGCGTCGCTGACTGGCTATACGTATTAATGGTAGTAAGTTGGATTACGGCAAGTATCCGGATGTCGGGGGGGGGGGATTAACTTAATATGCCTCGCGGCTTGAATTTCCAGGATGTCAAATGACAGATTACCATTAATTAGCAATTATATCCTTCAGAAATAAGGCGAACTGTATGTTGTCCTGATCTCTATTATCAGCGAAGTGGTGGGAAAAAAAGCGACCACTTCGCCCTCTAGCGTGAGCCCTGAAGCATGCAGCTTTTGTGTACAAACATCTGGAGAAAACAATTGAAAACCTCCCCCTCCTCACCACCTTCGTTATGTACTGTTGTGTTTTTCCTATATCTTGTTATATATTGTTTACTTTCCTTTATAGATGGGTCAGTAGTCTAGTGGTTAACATGTTGGACTGCGAATCCAGGGATAATAGGTTCTATCCCCCATCCAACCCTAATAAAATAAACAGTCTTTCAGATGGGTCTTTAAACCGAGGTCTCGTGTCGGTGCTTTACACTGTGCACTTAAAAGAACCAGGAGACTCTGGAATGGGTCTCTGTCTGTATCATTACAGACCTCTCCAAAATCTAAAATAATTAATCTCTTCAGGAGTCGCTCATATGAATGCCGTGCAGCTTTTCTACATACAATACGGTAGTTCCTATATCCTGCAAACCTCGACTAAATGAGGTTTCACTATTTGCAGTTGCAGTCTCCCCACTTCTCCCTAAATTTTCTCACTTCTCCCTAAATCATCTGGAGGGAGAAGTGACTTGAGTCCTGATGCTTCCTGCTTGTCTGCCATGGCAATCACCTGATCACATGCTACATGCAGATAAGCTATCTGTGCACGCAGGGGTACTACGGGGCTAGTATTTACACTGGGGTTTGTCAGCTTAAGGTATCTGCAGGATACAGCCCAAACTAGCCTACCTACGCTAAGCTATATATTTTAGTGTATATGCTATTGAGAGCGATTTTAGACTACGGTAGTTCCCAAGAATCTAGCAAAACGGTTTATTTTTAAAAAAGATTTTTTAATAAAATGATCTTGATATATGGTTGCACTTCAACTTTTTGCATTGTCCTTCAAGGCTCCTGAAACCGAATCCAGCTGATAACTGTTACCAGTTCACTTTCTCTTTTATACGATATATTGCCGTTGAGACGCTATCCGAAAGGTTCCGTGTATATTTCTTTATCCTTTGACTGTTTCTTGCAAAAGAATCGGAGAGTAATATTAAAGTTAAACACACCTTTACAATCGGCAACAAATAACATTTATCCAGTGGCGGCGCGGTGGGCAACTAATTGGGTGTGATCAATGAACTTTTATACAGGTAATTTAGATGGTGGTTCATAATCGTGTTTAGCAACAATGTGGTGGACATGATCGACATAAATCTCTTAAATACCTACTAATCTCACAAATAACAGATGCAATAATTAGATACATGTAATTTAGATTTTATTTTTTAATTGCTTTAGATCTTGTTAACTCAACACATGGTTGGACGATCCAAGGAGACCCGGTATCATTGGAGTCTATCTCCAGTTGGGGAATGCATCAGCCAGATGAAACCCTTGGAAAACATGCTGTCGTTTCTGAGGACAAGAAGTTACAGATCGAAGATGGAAATAAGCATCATCCATTTGTGTGCAAACACCGAGCTTGTTTGGAAGGTAAATTAGGCCATGGAAATAAGCATAATATATGTGTGTGCAAACGCCGAGCGTGTTTGGAAGGCAAGTTCTGTCATGGAAATAAGCATCATCCATTTGTGTGAAAACACCGAGCGTGTTTGGAAGGTAAATTAGGTCATGGAAATAAGCATAATATATTTGTGTGCAAACGCCGAGCGTGTTTGGAAGGCAAGTTCTGTCATGGAAATAAGCATCATCTATTTGTGTGCAAACACCGAGCGTGTTTGGAAGGTAAATTAGGTCATGGAAATAAGCATAATATATTTGTGTGCAAACGCCGAGCGTGTTTGGAAGGCAAGTTCTGTCATGGAAATAAGCATCATCTATTTGTGTGCAAACACCGAGCGTGTTTGGAAGGTAAATTAGGTCATGGAAATAAGCATAATATATTTGTGTGCAAACGCCGAGCGTGTTTGGAAGGCAAGTTCTGTCATGGAAATAAGCATCATCTATTTGTGTGCAAACACCGAGCGTGTTTGGAAGGTAAATTAGGTCATGGAAATAAGCATTAGTTTATAGACACAGAGCTTGCATAGAAGGTAAGTTAGGCAATGTAAATAAGCATCATCCACTAGTTTATAGACACAGAGCTTGCAGGGAGTAGGTACCCATATTGATACCTATCAACTCTCCTTTAAGTATAGATCCATATTGTAGAGTAGGTACCCATATTGATACCTGTGGACTCTCCTTTAAGTATAGATCCATATTGTAGAGTAGGGACCCATATTGATCCCTGTGGACTCTCCTTTAAGTATAGATCCATATTGTAGAGTAGGGTCCCATATTGATCCCTGTGCACTCTCCTTTAAGTATTGATCCATATTGTAGAGTAGGAACCCATATTGATCCCTGTGGACTCTCCTTTAAGTATAGATCCATATTGTAGTGTAGGGACCCATATTGATCCCTATGGACTCTCCATTAAGTATAGATCCATATTGTAGAGTAGGGTCCCATATTGATCCCTGTGCACTCTCCTTTAAGTATAGATCCATATTGTAGAGTAGGGACCCATATTGATACCTGTGGACTCTCCATTAAGTATTGATCCATATTGTAGAGTAGGGACCCATATTGATCCCTGTGGACTCTCCATTAAGTATTGATCCATATTGTAGAGTAGGGACCCATATTGATACTGGGGACTCTCTAAGTATAGATCCATAGTGTAGTGTAGGGACTCATATTGATCCCTGTGGACTCTCTAAGTATAGATCCATATTGTAGAGTAGGGACCCATATTGATCCCTGTGGACTCTCTAAGTATAGATCCATATTGTAGAGTAGGGACCCATATTGATACCTGTGGACTCTCCATTAAGTATTGATCCATATTGTAGAGTAGGGACCCATATTGATCCCTGTGGACTCTCTAAGTATAGATCCATATTGTAGTGTAGGGACTCATATTGATCCCTGTGGACTCTCTAAGTATAGATCCATATTGTAGAGTAGGGACCCATATTGATCCCTGTGGACTCTCCATTAAGTATTGATCCATATTGTAGAGTAGGGACCCATATTGATCGCTGTGGACTCTCCATTAAGTATTGATCCATATTGTAGAGTAGGGACCCATATTGATACTGGGGACTCTCTAAGTATAGATCCATATTGTAGTGTAGGGACCCATATTGATCCCTGTGGACTCTCCATTAAGTATTGATCCATATTGTAGAGTAGGGTCCCATATTGATCCCTGTGGACTCTCCTTTAAGTATAGATCCATATTGTAGAGTAGGGACCCATATTGATCCCTGTGGACTCTCCATTAAGTATTGATCCATATTGTAGAGTAGGGACCCATATTGATCCCTGTGGACTCTCCTTTAAGTATAGATCCATATTGTAGAGTAGGGACCCATATTGATCCCTGTGGACTCTCCATTAAGTATTGATCCATATTGTAGAGTAGGGACCCATATTGATACCTGTGGACTCTCCTTTAAGTGTAGATCCATATTGTAGCGTACGGACCCATATTGATACCTGTGGACTCTCCTTTAAGTGAGATCCATATTGTAGAGTAGGGACCCATATTGATACCTGTGGACTCTCCTTTAAGTGTAGATCCATATTGTAGAGTAGGGACCCATATTGATATTGATATTGACCTCCTTTAAGAATGTTTACATATATGTTAATAACACCCTCTATTTTTAATTTACTGTTTTCGTCAGTTAAGTCAGTTTTCCAGTTGTTTAAACATTGGACTGTGAACATTAACAGTCTTTCAGGTGGGGCTGAGGTCTCATGTATCAGTGCTATACACCGGGCATGTAAAAGAACCTTGGATGGTTCTGGAATTGGATTTTTTGTACATGTACATCTAAAAATAAAATGACTAATATACTACTGTAGGTGTCGCCCTGATTAACCACAGAGCGGCAATACATAAATGTATAAGTTAAAAAATAAATAAAAATTAACCTAATATGAGAAGAATATCACGAGACAGGAAATCTTGAGAAGTCTTGGACAGGGCGTTAAAACTGCAGCTAGTAAATACATTTTTATCTATTGAGTAGAGCATTTTTCCAATCTTTTACATGGATTGGCAACCATTGTATTTCCTACAATCACATATTTGAAGTAAATGTCAAGAATTTTGTCGCAATAAGAAGATAGTTGAACTGAAATAACTTTCTCAAATATGGAAATAATGATATGCTGACTGATCTGTTGTTTCTTTTAGATTCCATGCATATGTCAAAATGTCCAGCTCCTGTCTTACACTATGTACAATACATAACATGTCCAGCTCCTGTCTTACACTATGTACAATACATAACATGTCCAGCTCCTGTCTTACACTATGTACAATACATAACATGTCTAGCTCCTGTCTTACACTATGTACAATACATAACATGTCCAGCTCCTGTCTTACACTATGTACAATACATAACATGTACAGCTCCTGTCTTACACTATGTACAATACATAACATGTCCAGCTCCTGTCTTACACTATGTACAATACATAACATGTACATCCTGTTTACACTATGTACAATACATAACATGTCCAGCTCCTGTCTTACACTATGTACAATACATAACATGTCCAGCTCCTGTCTTACACTATGTACAATACATAACATGTCCAGCTCCTGTCTTACACTATGTACAATACATAACATGTCCAGCTCCTGTCTTACACTATGTACAATACATAACATGTCTAGCTCCTGTCTTACACTATGTACAATACATAACATGTCCAGCTCCTGTCTTACACTATGTACAATACATAACATGTACAGCTCCTGTCTTACACTATGTACAATACATAACATGTCCAGCTCCTGTCTTACACTATGTACAATACATAACATGTCCAGCTCCTGTCTTACACTATGTACAATACATAACATGTACAGCTCCTGTCTTACACTATGTACAATACATAACATGTCCAGCTCCTGTCTTACACTATGTACAATACATAACATGTCCAGCTCCTGTCTTACACTATGTACAATACATAACATGTCCAGCTCCTGTCTTACACTATGTACAATACATAACATGTCCAGCTCCTGTCTTACACTATGTACAATACATAACATGTCCAGCTCCTGTCTTACACTATGTACAATACATAACATGTACATATCCTGTCTTACACTATGTACAATACATAACATGTCCAGCTCCTGTCTTACACTATGTACAATACATAACATGTCCAGCTCCTGTCTTACACTATGTACAATACATAACATGTCCAGCTCCTGTCTTACACTATGTACAATACATAACATGTCCAGCTCCTGTCTTACACTATGTACAATACATAACATGTACAGCTCCTGTCTTACACTATGTACAATACATAACATGTCCAGCTCCTGTCTTACACTATGTACAATACATAACATGTACAGCTCCTGTCTTACACTATGTACAATACATAACATGTCCAGCTCCTGTCTTACACTATGTACAATACATAACATGTACAGCTCCTGTCTTACACTATGTACAATACATAAAATGTCCAGCTCCTGTCTTACACTATGTACAATACATAACATGTCAAGCTCCTGTCTTACACTATGTACAATACATAACATGTCCAGCTCCTGTCTTACACTATGTACAATACATAACATGTCCAGCTCCTGTCTTACACTATGTACAATACATAACATGTCCAGCTCCTGTCTTACACTATGTACAATACATAACATGTCCAGCTCCTGTCTTACACTATGTACAATACATAACATGTCCAGCTCCTGTCTTACACTATGTACAATACATAACATGTCCAGCTCCTGTCTTACACTATGTACAATACATAACATGTCCAGTCAAAACCTGTGTTAGTGGTGATCTCTCTTAAGCCAGTTTCCAGATTCACAATGTGTTGTTTTATTATACTTTTGACCTCTACCAAGCAGTCTCTGTGATACAACTTGGCTGCCTGCTTAACACATGTTTATAGAATTCTGAAAGAGAAAATGTTCGGCAATATAATTTTAATATCTGCTTGCATGTTTTACTAGGTTATGTACGATGTGACCGTTCGAGCAAATGTGTGCTATATGAACATGTGTGTGATGGATTGCCAAACTGCATTGATCGTTCCGATGAAAAGAAGTGCCGTAAGTGTTGCAAACTTATAGTCGAAGAAATAATTATATTGCCCAAAGTAATATCGTGATACTATTGCCCAAAGTAATATCGTGATACTCTTGCCCAAAGTAATATCGTGATACTATTGCCCAAAGTAATATCGTGATACTATTGCCCAAAGTAATATTGTGATACTATTGCCCAAAATACTAACATGATACTATTGCCCAAAGTAATATCGTGATACTATTGCCCAAAGTAATATCGTGATATTATTGCCCAACGTAATATCGTGATACTATTGCCCAAAGTAATATTGTGATACTATTGCCCAAAGTAATATCGTGATACTATTGCCCAAAGTAATATCATGATACTATTGCCCAAAGTAATATCGTGATACTATTGCCCAAAGTAATATCGTGATACTATTGCCCAAAGTAATATTGTGATACTATTGCCCAAAGTAATATCGTGATACTATTGCCCAAAGTATTATTATAATACTATTGCCCAAAGTAATATCGTGATACTATTGTCCAAAGTAATATTATAATACTATTGCCCAAAGTACTATTATAATACTATTGCCCAAAGTACTATTATAATACTATTGCCCAGAGTACTATTATAATACTATTGCCCAGAGTACTATTATAATACTATTGCCCAAAGTACTATTATAATACTATTGCCCAAAGTATTATTGTGATACTATTGCCCAAAATACTATTATAATACTATTGCCCAGAGCACTATTATAATACTATTGCCCAGAGTACTATTATAATACTATTGCCCAGAGTACTATTATGATACTATTGCCCAGAGTACTATTATAATACTATTGCCCAGAGTACTATTATAATACTATTGCCCAGAGTACTATTATAATACTATTGCCCAAAGTACTATTATAATACTATTGCCCAGAGTACTATTGTGATACTATTGCACAGAGTACTATTATAATACTATTGCCCAGAGTACTATTATAATACTATTGCCCAGAGTAGTATTGTGATACTATTGCCCAAAGTACTATTATAATACTATTGTACAGAGTACTATTGTGATATTATTGCACAGAGTACTATTATAATACTATTGCCCAGAGTACTATTATAATACTATTGCACAGAGTACTATTATAATACTATTGCACAGAGTACTATTATAATACTATTGCCCAGAGTACTATTATAATACTATTGCACAGAGTACTATTACAATACTATTGTAACATTATACTTTACATGTAATATTGTAGCCAACCAGTGCACTCAGTATAACATGATACTTTACCTGTATTATTGTAGCCAACCAGTGCACTCAGTATAACATGATACTTTACCTGTATTATTGTAGCCAACCAGTGCACTCAGTATAACATGATACTTTACCTGTATTATTGTAGCCAACCAGTGCACTCAGTATAACATGATACTTTACATGTATGAGTGTAGCCAGTCAGTGCACTCAGTATAACATGATACTTTACATGTATTATTGTAGCCAGCCAGTGCACTCAGTATAACATGATACTTTACCTGTATTATTGTAGCCAGTCAGTGCACTCAGTATAACATGATACTTTGCCTGTATTATTGTAGCCAGCCAGTGCACTCAGTATAACATGATACTTTACCTGTATTATTGTAGCCAACCAGTGCACTCAGTATAACATGATACTTTACCTGTATTATTGTAGCCAACCAGTGCACTCAGTATAACATGATACTTTACATGTATTATTGTAGCCAACCAGTGCACTCAGTATAACATGATACTTTACATGTATTATTGTAGCCAGTCAGTGCACTCAGTATAACATGATACTTTACATGTATTATTGTAGCCAGTCAGTGCACTCAGTATAACATGATACTTTACATGTATTATTGTAGCCAACCAGTGCACTCAGTATAACATGATACTTTACATGTATTATTGTAGCCAGTCAGTGCACTCAGTATAACATGATACTTAGTATAACATGATACTTTACCTGTATTATTGTAGCCAACCAGTGCACTCAGTATAACATGATACTTTACCTGTATTATTGTAGCCAACCAGTGCACTCAGTATAACATGATACTTTACATGCATTATTGTAGCCAACCAGTGCACTCAGTATAACATGATACTTTACATGTATTATTGTAGCCAGTCAGTGCACTCAGTATAACATGATACTTTACATGTATTATTGTAGCCAGTCAGTGCACTCAGTATAACATGATACTTTACATGTATTATTGTAGCCAACCAGTGCACTCAGTATAACATGATACTTTACCTGTATTATTGTAGCCAACCAGTGCACTCAGTATAACATGATACTTTACATGTATGATTGTAGCCAGTCAGTGCACTCAGTATAACATGATACTTTACATGTATGATTGTAGCCAGTCAGTGCACTCAGTATAACATGATACTTTGCCTGTATTATTGTAGCCAGCCAGTGCACTCAGTATAACATGATACTTTACCTGTATTATTGTAGCCAACCAGTGCACTCAGTATAACATGATACTTTACCTGTATTATTGTAGCCAGTTAGTGCACTCAGTATAACATGATACTTTACCTGTATTATTGTAGCCAACCAGTGCACTCAGTATAACATGATACTTTACCTGTATTATTGTAGCCAGTTAGTGCACTCAGTATAACATGATACTTTACCTGTATTATTGTAGCCAACCAGTGCACTCAGTATAACATGATACTTTACCTGTATTATTGTAGCCAGTTAGTGCACTCAGTATAACATGATACTTTACCTGTATTATTGTAGCCAACCAGTGCACTCAGTATAACATGATACTTTACCTGTATTATTGTAGCCAGTTAGTGCACTCAGTATAACATGATACTTTACCTGTATTATTGTAGCCAACCAGTGCACTCAGTATAACATGATACTTCACATGTATTATTGTAGCCAACCAGTGCACTCAGTATAACATGATACTTTACATGTATTATTGTAGCCAGTCAGTGCACTCAGTATAACATGATACTTAGCATAACATGATACTTTACCTGTATTATTGTAGCCAGCCAGTGCACTCAGTTTAACATGATACTTTACCTGTATTATTGTAGCCAACCAGTGCACTCAGTATAACATGGTACTTTACATGTATTATTGTAGACAACCAGTGCACTCAGTATAACATGATACCTTACATGTATTATTGTAGCCAACCAGTGCACTCAGTATAACATGATACTTTACCTGTATTATTGTAGCCAGTCAGTGCACTCAGCATAACATGATACTTTAGATGTATTATTGTAGCCAACCAGTGCACTCAGGATAACATGATACTTTACCTGTATTATTGTAGCCAGTCAGTGCACTCAGTATAACATGATACTTTACATGTATTATCGTAGCCAACCAGTGCACTCAGGATAACATGATACTTTACCTGTATTATTGTAGCCAGCCAGTGCACTCAGTATAACATGATACTTTACCTGTATTATTGTAGCCAGTCAGTGCACTCAGTATAACATAATACTTTACCTGTATTATTGTAGCCAGCCAGTGCACTCAGTATAACATGATACTTTACATGTATTATTGTAGCCAACCAGTGCACTCAGTATAACATGATACTTTACCTGTATTATTGTAGCCAGTTAGTGCACTCAGTATAACATGATACTTTACCTGTATTATTGTAGCCAACCAGTGCACTCAGTATAACATGATACTTCACATGTATTATTGTAGCCAACCAGTGCACTCAGTATAACATGATACTTTACATGTATTATTGTAGCCAGTCAGTGCACTCAGTATAACATGATACTTAGTATAACATGATACTTTACCTGTATTATTGTAGCCAGCCAGTGCACTCAGTTTAACATGATACTTTACCTGTATTATTGTAGCCAACCAGTGCACTCAGTATAACATGATACTTCACATGTATTATTGTAGCCAACCAGTGCACTCAGTATAACATGATACTTTACATGTATTATTGTAGCCAGTCAGTGCACTCAGTATAACATGATACTTAGTATAACATGATACTTTACCTGTATTATTGTAGCCAGCCAGTGCACTCAGTTTAACATGATACTTTACCTGTATTATTGTAGCCAACCAGTGCACTCAGTATAACATGGTACTTTACATGTATTATTGTAGACAACCAGTGCACTCAGTATAACATGATACCTTACATGTATTATTGTAGCCAACCAGTGCACTCAGTATAACATGATACTTTACCTGTATTATTGTAGCCAGTCAGTGCACTCAGCATAACATGATACTTTAGATGTATTATTGTAGCCAACCAGTGCACTCAGGATAACATGATACTTTACCTGTATTATTGTAGCCAGTCAGTGCACTCAGTATAACATGATACTTTACATGTATTATCGTAGCCAACCAGTGCACTCAGGATAACATGATACTTTACCTGTATTATTGTAGCCAGTCAGTGCACTCAGTATAACATAATACTTTACCTGTATTATTGTAGCCAGCCAGTGCACTCAGTATAACATGATACTTTACATGTATTATTGTAGCCAGTCAGTGCACTCAGTATAACATGATACTTTACATGTATTATTGTAGCCAGTCAGTGCACTCAGTATAACATGATACTTTACATGTATTATTGTAGCCAGCCAGTGCATTCAGTATAACATGATACTTTACATGTATGATTGTAGCCAACCAGTGCACTCAGTATAACATGATACTTTACCTGTATTATTGTAGCCAACCAGTGCACTCAGTATAACATGATACTTTACCTGTATTATTGTAGCCAGTCAGTGCACTCAGTATAACATGATACTTTACCTGTATTATTGTAGCCAGCCTGAGCCAGTGCACTTAGTATAACATGATACTTTACATGTATTATTGTAGCCAATCAATGCACTCAGTATAACATGATACTTTACATGTATTATTGTAGCCAACAACCAGTGCATTCAGTATAACATGATACTTTACATGTATTATTGTAGCCAACCAGTGCACTCAGTATAACAGACTAAAAGAGACAACAGGATCCATTTCTACTGGAGTTATAAATGACAACATAGACTGTACTTGGGTATATGAAGGCCCAGTTAACAAGATGATCAGACTGCATGTATGTATAAAATCAGTGTCTTATATCAACAGTAGATATTAGTGACTATTCAAATCATGGGATGTTTGTCTTTCTGTTTTCATAATTGGACATTCATCGCACAAGTGTTCATATACATACAACTACCTAGCCCATACTTTCTTTGTCCTCTTTATCAACAATGGCAGTGGTTAAGGGAGTTCACTTGTCCGCGCAACAATAGCAGTGGTTAAGGGAGTTCACTTGTCCACACAACAATAGCAGTGGTTAAATAGTTCACTTGTCCACGCAACAATAGCAGTGGTTAAAGTGTTCACTTGTCCATGCAACAATAGCAGTGGTTAAGGGAGTTCATTTGTCCACACAACAATAGCAGTGGTTAAAGAGTTCACTTGTCCATGCAACAATAGCAGTGGTTAAATAGTTCACTTGTCCACGCAACAATAGCAGTGGTTAAGGGAGTTCACTTGTCCGTGCAACAATAGCAGTGGTTAAGGGAGTTCACTTGTCCGCGCAACAATAGCAGTGGTTAAGGGAGTTCACTTGTCCACACAACAATAGCAGTGGTTAAAGAGTTCACTTGTCCATGCAACAATGGCAGTGGTTAAAGAGTTCACTTGTCCACACAACAATGGCAGTGGTTAAAGAGTTCACTTGTCCATGCAACAATAGCAGTGGTTAAAGAGTTCACTTGTCCGCACAACAATAGCAGTGGTTAAAGAGGTCACTTGTCCACGCAACAATGGCAATGGTTAAATAGTTCACTTGTCCATGCAACAATAGCAGTGGTTAAATAGTTCACTTGTCCACGCAACAATAGCAGTGGTTAAAGTGTTCACTTGTCCATGCAACAATAGCAGTGGTTAAGGGAGTTCATTTGTCCACACAACAATAGCAGTGGTTAAAGAGTTCACTTGTCCATGCAACAATAGCAGTGGTTAAATAGTTCACTTGTCCGCTCAATAATAGCAGTGGTTAAAGAGTTCACTTGTCCATGCAACAATAGCAGTGGTTAAATAGTTCACTTGTCCGCATAACAATAGCAGTGGTTAAAGAGTTCACTTTTCCACGCAACAATAGCAGTGGTTAAGGGAGTTCACTTGTCCATGCAACAATAGCAGTGGTTAAAGAGTTCACTTGTCCACGCAACAATAGCAGTGGTTAAAGAGTCCACTTGTCCATGCAACAATAGCAGTGGTTAAAGAGTTCACTTGTCCACACAGCAATGGCAGTGGGTAAAGAGTTCACTTGTCCGCGCAACAATAGCAGTGATTAAGGAAGTTCACTTGTCCATGCAACAATAGCAATGGTTAAAGAGTTCACTTGTCCAATCAACAATAGCAGTGGTTAAAGAGTTCACTTATCCACACAACAATAGCAGTGGTTAAAGAGTTCACTTGTCCATGCAACAATAGCAGTGGTTAAAGTGTTCACTTGTCCACGCAACAATAGCAGTGGTTAAGGGAGTTCACTTGTCCGCGCAACAATAGCAGTGGTTAAGGGAGTTCACTTGTCCGCGCAACAATAGCAGTGGTTAAGGGAGTTCACTTGTCCACACAACAATAGCAGTGGTTAAATAGTTCACTTGTCCACGCAACAATAGCAGTGGTTAAAGTGTTCACTTGTCCATGCAACAATAGCAGTGGTTAAGGGAGTTCATTTGTCCACACAACAATAGCAGTGGTTAAAGAGTTCACTTGTCCATGCAACAATAGCAGTGGTTAAATAGTTCACTTGTCCTCGCAACAATAGCAGTGGTTAAAGGGTTCACTTGTCCATGCAACAATAGCAGTGGTTAAAGAGTTCACTTGTCCACGCAACAATAGCAGTGGTTAAAGAGTTCACTTGTCCATGCAACAATAGCAGTGGTTAAAGAGTTCACTTGTCCACACAACAATGGCAGTGGGTAAAGAGTTCACTTGTCCACGCAACAATAGCAGTGGTTAAAGAGTTCACTTGTCCATGCAACAATAGCAGTGGTTAAAGAGTTCACTTGTCCGCGCAACAATAGCAGTGGTTAAGGGAGTTCACTTGTCCATGCAACAATAGCAATGGTTAAAGAGTTCACTTGTCCAATCAACAATAGCGGTGGTTAAAGAGTTCACTTATCCACACAACAATAGCAGTGGTTAAAGAGTTCACTTGTCCGTGCAACAATAGCAGTGGTTAAAGAGTTCACTTGTCCACACAACAATAGCAGTGGTTAAATAGTTCACTTGTCCACGCAACAATAGCAGTGGTTAAAGTGTTCACTTGTCCATGCAACAATAGCAGTGGTTAAGGGAGTTCATTTGTCCACACAACAATAGCAGTGGTTAAAGAGTTCACTTGTCCATGCAACAATAGCAGTGGTTAAATAGTTCACTTGTCCGCGCAACAATAGCAGTGGTTAAGGGAGTTCACTTGTCCGCGCAACAATAGCAGTGGTTAAGGGAGTTCACTTGTCCGCGCAACAATAGCAGTGGTTAAGGGAGTTCACTTGTCCACACAACAATAGCAGTGGTTAAATAGTTCACTTGTCCACGCAACAATAGCAGTGGTTAAAGTGTTCACTTGTCCATGCAACAATAGCAGTGGTTAAGGGAGTTCATTTGTCCACACAACAATAGCAGTGGTTAAAGAGTTCACTTGTCCATGCAACAATAGCAGTGGTTAAATAGTTCACTTGTCCGCGCAACAATAGCAGTGGTTAAGGGAGTTCACTTGTCCGCGCAACAATAGCAGTGGTTAAGGGAGTTCACTTGTCCGCGCAACAATAGCAGTGGTTAAGGGAGTTCACTTGTCCACACAACAATAGCAGTGGTTAAAGAGTTCACTTGTCCATGCAACAATGGCAGTGGTTAAAGAGTTCACTTGTCCACACAACAATGGCAGTGGTTAAAGAGTTCACTTGTCCATGCAACAATAGCAGTGGTTAAAGAGTTCACTTGTCCGCGCAACATTAGCAGTGGTTAAAGAGTTCACTTGTCCACGCAACAATGGCAATGGTTAAAGAGTTCACTTGTCCATGCAACAATAGCAGTGGTTAAATAGTTCACTTGTCCACGCAACAATAGCAGTGGTTAAAGGAGTTCATTTGTCCACACACAACAATAGCAGTGGTTAAAGAGTTCACTTGTCCATGCAACAAAAGCAGTGGTTAAATAGTTCACTTGTCCGCATAACAATAGCAGTGGTTAAAGAGTTCACTTTTCCACGCAACAATAGCAGTGGTTAAGGGAGTTCACTTGTCCATGCAACAATAGCAGTGGTTAAAGAGTTCACTTGTCCACGCAAAAATAGCAGTGGTTAAAGAGTTCACTTGTCCATGCAACAATAGCAATGGTTAAAGAGTTCACTTGTCCGCACAACAATAGCAGTGGTTAAAGATTTCACTTGTCCGCGCAACAATGGCAGTGGTTAAAGACTTCACTTGTCCAATCAACAATAGCAGTGGTTAAAGAGTTCACTTATCCATGCAACAATAGCAATGGCTAAAGAGTTCACTTGTCCATGCAACAATAGCAATGGTTAAAGAGTTCACTTGTCCGCACAACAATAGCAGTGGTTAAAGATTTCACTTGTCCGTGCAACAATGGCAGTGGTTAAAGAGATCACTTGTCCAATCAACAATAGCAGTGGTTAAAGAGTTCACTTGTCCATGCAACAATAGCAGTGGTTAAAGAGTTCACTTGTCCAATCAACAATAGCAGTGGTTAAAGAGTTCACTTGTCCACGCAACAATAGCAGTGATTAAAGAGTTCACTTGTCCACGCAACAATAGCAGTGGTTAAAGAGTTCACATTTCCACGCAACAATAGCAGTGGTTAAAGAGTTCACTTGTCCACACAACAATAGCAGTGGTTAAATAGTTCACTTGTCTGCTCAACAATAGCAGTGGTTAAGGGAGTTCACTTGTCCACACAACAATAGCAGTGGTTAAAGAGTTCACTTGTCCATGCAACAATGGCAGTGGTTAAAGAGTTCACTTGTCCACACAACAATGGCAGTGGTTAAAGAGTTCACTTGTCCACGCAACAATGGCAATGGTTAAAGAGTTCACTTGTCCATGCAACAATAGCAGTGGTTAAATAGTTCACTTGTCCACACAATAATGGCAGTGGTTAAAGAGTTCACTTATCCACGCAACAATAGCAGTGGTTAAAGAGTTCATTTGTCCATGCAACAATAGCAGTGGTTAAAGAGTTCAGGTGTCCATGCAACAATAGCAGTGGTTAAAGAGTTCACTAGTCCACACAACAATGGCAGTGGGTAAAGAGTTCACTTGTCCACGCAACAATAGCAGTGGTTAAAGAGTTCACTTGTCCATGCAACAATAGCAGTGGTTAAAGAGTTCACTTTTCCACGCAACAATAGCAGTGGTTAAAGAGTTCACTTGTCCACACAACAATAGCAGTGGTTAAAGAGTTCACTTGTCTGCTCAACAATAGCAGTGGTTAAGGGAGTTCACTTGTCCACACAACAATAGCAGTGGTTAAAGAGTTCACTTGTCCATGCAACAATGGCAGTGGTTAAATAGTTCACTTGTCCACACAACAATGGCAGTGGTTAAAGAGTTCACTTGTCCATGCAACAATGGCAGTGGTTAAAGAGTTCACTTGTCCACACAACAATGGCAGTGGTTAAAGAGTTCACTTGTCCACGCAACAATGGCAATGGTTAAAGAGTTCACTTGTCCATGCAACAATAGCAGTGGTTAAATAGTTCACTTGTCCGCGCAACAATAGCAGTGGTTAAAGAGTTCACTTGTCCACACAATAATGGCAGTGGTTAAAGAGTTCACTTATCCACGCAACAATAGCAGTGGTTAAAGAGTTCATTTGTCCGTGCAACAATAGCAGTGGTTAAAGAGTTCACTTGTCCATGCAACAATAGCAGTGGTTAAAGAGTTCACTTGTCCACACAACAATGGCAGTGGGTAAAGAGTTCACTTGTCCACACAACAATAGCAGTGGTTAAAGAGTTCACTTGTCTGCTCAACAATAGCAGTGGTTAAGGGAGTTCACTTGTCCACACAACAATAGCAGTGGTTAAAGAGTTCACTTGTCCATGCAACAATAGCAGTGGTTAAATAGTTCACTTGTCCGCGCAACAATAGCAGTGGTTAAAGAGTTCACTTGTCCACACAATAATGGCAGTGGTTAAAGAGTTCACTTATCCACGCAACAATAGCAGTGGTTAAAGAGTTCACTTGTCCGTGCAACAAGAGCAGTGGTTAAAGAGTTCTCTTGTCCGTGCAACAATAGCAGTGGTTAAAGAGTTCACGTGTCCATGCAACAATAGCAGTGGTTAAAGAGTTCACTTGTCCACACAACAATGGCAGTGGTTAAAGAGTTCACCTGTCCATGCAACAATAGCAGTGGTTAAAGAGTTCACTTGTCCACACAACAATAGCAGTGGTTAAAGAGTTCACTTGTCCGCTCAACAATAGCAGTGGTTAAGGGAGTTCACTTGTCCACACAACAATAGCAGTGGTTAAAGAGTTCACTTGTCCGCGCAACAATAGCAGTGGTTAAAGAGTTCACTCATCCACACAATAATGGCAGTGGTTAAAGAGTTCACTTGTCCATGCAGCAATAGCAGTGGTTAAAGAGTTCACTTGTCCACACAACAATGGCAGTGGGTAAAGAGTTCACTTGTCCACGCAACAATAGCAGTGGTTAAAGAGTTCACTTGTCCATGCAACAATAGCAGTGGTTAAAGAGTTCACTTGTCCGCGCAACAATAGCAGTGGTTAAGGGAGTTCACTTGTCCATGCAACAATAGCAGTGGTTAAAGAGTTCACTTGTCCATGCAACAATAGCAGTGGTTAAGGGAGTTCACTTGTCCGCGCAACAATAGCAGTGGTTAAGGGAGTTCACTTGTCCACACAACAATAGCAGTGGTTAAATAGTTCACTTGTCCATGCAACAATAGCAGTGGTTAAAGTGTTCACTTGTCCATGCAACAATAGCAGTGGTTAAGGGAGTTCATTTGTCCACACAACAATAGCAGTGGTTAAAGAGTTCACTTGTCCATGCAACAATAGCAGTGGTTAAATAGTTCACTTGTCCGCTCAATAATAGCAGTGGTTAAAGAGTTCACTTGTCCATGCAACAATAGCAGTGGTTAAATAGTTCACTTGTCCACATAACAATAGCAGTGGTTAAAGAGTTCACTTGTCCAATCAACAATAGCAGTGGTTAAAGAGTTCACTTGTCCACGCAACAATAGCAGTGATTAAAGAGTTCACTTGTCCACGCAACAATAGCAGTGGTTAAAGAGTTCACATTTCCACGCAACAATAGCAGTGGTTAAAGAGTTCACTTGTCCACACAACAATAGCAGTGGTTAAATAGTTCACTTGTCTGCTCAACAATAGCGGTGGTTAAGGGAGTTCACTTGTCCACACAACAATAGCAGTGGTTAAAGAGTTCACTTGTCCATGCAACAATGGCAGTGGTTAAAGAGTTCACTTGTCCACACAACAATGGCAGTGGTTAAAGAGTTCACTTGTCCACGCAACAATGGCAATGGTTAAAGAGTTCACTTGTCCATGCAACAATAGCAGTGGTTAAATAGTTCACTTGTCCACACAATAATGGCAGTGGTTAAAGAGTTCACTTATCCACGCAACAATAGCAGTGGTTAAAGAGTTCATTTGTCCATGCAACAATAGCAGTGGTTAAAGAGTTCAGGTGTCCATGCAACAATAGCAGTGGTTAAAGAGTTCACTTGTCCACACAACAATGGCAGTGGGTAAAGAGTTCACTTGTCCACGCAACAATAGCAGTGGTTAAAGAGTTCACTTGTCCATGCAACAATAGCAGTGGTTAAAGAGTTCACTTTTCCACGCAACAATAGCAGTGGTTAAAGAGTTCACTTGTCCACACAACAATAGCAGTGGTTAAAGAGTTCACTTGTCTGCTCAACAATAGCAGTGGTTAAGGAGTTCACTTGTCCACACAACAATAGCAGTGGTTAAAGAGTTCACTTGTCCATGCAACAATGGCAGTGGTTAAATAGTTCACTTGTCCACACAACAATGGCAGTGGTTAAAGAGTTCACTTGTCCATGCAACAATGGCAGTGGTTAAAGAGTTCACTTGTCCACACAACAATGGCAGTGGTTAAAGAGTTCACTTGTCCACGCAACAATGGCAATGGTTAAAGAGTTCACTTGTCCATGCAACAATAGCAGTGGTTAAATAGTTCACTTGTCCGCGCAACAATAGCAGTGGTTAAAGAGTTCACTTGTCCACACAATAATGGCAGTGGTTAAAGAGTTCACTTATCCACGCAACAATAGCAGTGGTTAAAGAGTTCACTTGTCCGTGCAACAATAGCAGTGGTTAAAGAGTTCACTTGTCCATGCAACAATAGCAGTGGTTAAAGAGTTCACTTGTCCACACAACAATGGCAGTGGGTAAAGAGTTCACTTGTCCACACAACAATAGCAGTGGTTAAAGAGTTCACTTGTCTGCTCAACAATAGCAGTGGTTAAGGAGTTCACTTGTCCACACAACAATAGCAGTGGTTAAAGAGTTCACTTGTCCATGCAACAATAGCAGTGGTTAAATAGTTCACTTGTCCGCGCAACAATAGCAGTGGTTAAAGAGTTCACTTGTCCACACAATAATGGCAGTGGTTAAAGAGTTCACTTATCCACGCAACAATAGCAGTGGTTAAAGAGTTCACTTGTCCGTGCAACAATAGCAGTGGTTAAAGAGTTCTCTTGTCCGTGCAACAATAGCAGTGGTTAAAGAGTTCACGTGTCCATGCAACAATAGCAGTGGTTAAAGAGTTCACTTGTCCACACAACAATGGCAGTGGTTAAAGAGTTCACTTGTCCATGCAACAATAGCAGTGGTTAAAGAGTTCACTTGTCCACACAACAATAGCAGTGGTTAAAGAGTTCACTTGTCCGCTCAACAATAGCAGTGGTTAAGGGAGTTCACTTGTCCACACAACAATAGCAGTGGTTAAAGAGTTCACTTGTCCGCGCAACAATAGCAGTGGTTAAAGAGTTCACTTGTCCACACAACAATGGCAGTGGTTAAAGAGTTCACTTGTCCATGCAACAATAGCAGTGGTTAAAGAGTTCACTTGTCCACACAACAATGGCAGTGGTTAAAGAGTTCACTTGTCCACGCAACAATAGCAGTGGTTAAAGAGTTCACTTGTCCATGCAACAATAGCAGTGGTTAAAGAGTTCACTTGTCCGCGCAACAATAGCAGTGGTTAAGGGAGTTCACTTGTCCATGCAACAATAGCAGTGGTTAAAGAGTTCACTTGTCCATGCAACAATAGCAGTGGTTAAGGGAGTTCACTTGTCCGCGCAACAATAGCAGTGGTTAAGGGAGTTCACTTGTCCACACAACAATAGCAGTGGTTAAATAGTTCACTTGTCCATGCAACAATAGCAGTGGTTAAAGTGTTCACTTGTCCATGCAACAATAGCAGTGGTTAAGGGAGTTCATTTGTCCACACAACAATAGCAGTGGTTAAAGAGTTCACTTGTCCATGCAACAATAGCAGTGGTTAAATAGTTCACTTGTCCGCTCAATAATAGCAGTGGTTAAAGAGTTCACTTGTCCATGCAACAATAGCAGTGGTTAAATAGTTCACTTGTCCACATAACAATAGCAGTGGTTAAAGAGTTCACTTTTCCACGCAACAATAGCAGTGGTTAAGGGAGTTCACTTGTCCATGCAACAATAGCAGTGGTTAAAGAGTTCACTTGTCCACGCAACAATAGCAGTGGTTAAAGAGTTCACTTGTCCATGCAACAATAGCAGTGGTTAAAGAGTTCACTTGTCCAATCAACAATAGCAGTGGTTAAAGAGTTCACTTGTCCACGCAACAATAGCAGTGATTAAAGAGTTCACTTGTCCATGCAACAATAGCAGTGGTTAAAGAGTTCACTTTTCCACGCAACAATAGCAGTGGTTAAAGAGTTCACTTGTCCACACAACAATAGCAGTGGTTAAAGAGTTCACTTGTCCATGCAACAATGGCAGTGGTTAAAGAGTTCACTTGTCCACACAACAATGGCAGTGGTTAAAGAGTTCACTTGTCCATGCAACAATAGCAGTGGTTAAAGAGTTCACTTGTCCGCGCAACAATAGCAGTGGTTAAAGAGTTCACTTGTCCGTGCAACAATAGCAGAGGTTAAAGAGTTCACTTGTCCATGCAACAATAGCAGTGGGTAAAGAGTTCACTTGTCCACACAACAATGGCAGTGGGTAAAGAGTTCACTTGTCCACGCAACAATAGCAGTGGTTAAAGAGTTCACTTGTCCATGCAACAATAGCAGTGGTTAAAGAGTTCACTTGTCTGCTCAACAATAGCAGTGGTTAAGGCAGTTCACTTGTCCACACAACAATAGCAGTGGTTAAAGAGATCACTTGTCCATGCAACAATGGCAATGGTTAAAGAGTTCACTTGTCCATGCAACAATAGCAGTGGTTAAATAGTTCACTTGTCCGCGCAACAATAGCAGTGGTTAAAGAGTTCACTTGTCCACACAATAATGGCAGTGGTTAAAGAGTTCACTTATCCACGCAACAATAGCAGTGGTTAAAGAGTTCACTTGTCCGTGCAACAATAGCAGTGGTTAAAGAGTTCTCTTTGTCCGTGCAACAATAGCAGTGGTTAAAGAGTTCACGTGTCCATGCAACAATAGCAATGGTTAAAGAGTTCACTTGTCCACACAACAATGGCAGTGGTTAAAGAGTTCACCTGTCCATGCAACAATAGCAGTGGTTAAAGAGTTCACTTGTCCACACAACAATAGCAGTGGTTAAAGAGTTCACTTGTCCGCTCAACAATAGCAGTGGTTAAGGGAGTTCACTTGTCCACACAACAATAGCAGTGGTTAAAGAGTTCACTTGTCCGCGCAACAATAGCAGTGGTTAAAGAGTTCACTTGTCCATGCAACAATAGCAGTGGTTAAATAGTTCACTTGTCCGCGCAACAATAGCAGTGGTTAAAGAGTTCACTTGTCCACACAATAATGGCAGTGGTTAAAGAGTTCACTTGTCCACACAAAATGGCAGTGGTTAAAGAGTTCACTATCCATGCAACAATAGCAGTGGTTAAAGAGTTCACTTGTCCGTGCAACAATAGCAGTGGTTAAAGAGTTCACTTGTCCATGCAGCAATAGCAGTGGTTAAAGAGTTCACTTGTCCACACAACAATGGCAGTGGGTAAAGAGTTCACTTGTCCACGCAACAATAGCAGTGGTTAAAGAGTTCACTTGTCCATGCAACAATAGCAGTGGTTAAAGAGTTCACTTGTCCGCGCAACAATAGCAGTGGTTAAGGGAGTTCACTTGTCCATGCAACAATAGCAATGGTTAAAGAGTTCACTTGTCCAATCAACAATAGCAGTGATTAAAGAGTTCACTTGTCCGTGCAACAATAGCAGTGGTTAAAGAGTTCACTTGTCCGTGCAACAATAGCAGTGGTTAAAGAGTTCACGTGTCCATGCAACAATAGCAGTGGTTAAAGAGTTCACTTGTCCACACAACAATGGCAGTGGTTAAAGAGTTCACTTGTCCATGCAACAATAGCAGTGGTTAAAGAGTTCACTTGTCCATGCAACAATAGCAGTGGTTAAAGAGTTCACTTGTCCACGCAACAATAGCAGTGGTTAAAGAGTTCACTTGTCCGCGCAACAATAGCAGTGGTTAAAGAGTTCACTTGTCCGCGCAACAATAGCAGTGGTTAAGGGAGTTCACTTGTCCGCGCAACAATAGCAGTGGTTAAAGAGTTCACTTGTCCACACAACAATAGCAGTGGTTAAAGAGTTCACTTGTCCACGCAACAATAGCAGTGGTTAAAGAGTTCACTTGTCCATGCAACAATAGCAGTGGTTAAGGGAGTTCACTTGTCCACACAACAATAGCAGTGGTTAAAGAGTTCACTTGTCCATGCAACAATAGCAGTGGTTAAATAGTTCACTTGTCCGCTCAACAATAGCAGTGGTTAAAGAGTTCACTTGTCCATGCAACAATAGCAGTGGTTAAATAGTTCACTTGTCCACATAACAATAGCAGTGGTTAAAGAGTTCACTTGTCCACGCAACAATAGCAGTGGTTAAAGAGTTCACTTGTCCATGCAACAATAGCAGTGGTTAAAGAGTTCACTTGTCCACACAACAATAGCAGTGGTTAAAGAGTTCACTTGTCCATGCAACAATAGCAGTGGTTAAAGAGTTCACTTGTCCGCATAACAATAGCAGTGGTTAAAGAGTTCACTTGTCCACGCAACAATAGCAGTGGTTAAGGGAGTTCACTTGTCCGCGCAACAATAGCAGTGGTTAAAGAGTTCACTTGTCCGCGCAACAATAGCAGTGGTTAAAGAGTTCACTTGTCCACGCAACAATAGCAGTGGTTAAAGAGTTCACTTGTCCATGCAACAATAGCAGTGGTTAAGGAGTTCACTTGTCCACGCAACAATAGCAGTGGTTAAGGAGTTCACTTGTCCACGCAACAATAGCAGTGGTTAAAGAGTTCACTTGTCCACACAACAATAGCAGTGGTTAAAGAGTTCACTTGTCCACGCAACAATAGCAGTGGTTAAAGAGTTCACTTGTCCATGCAACAATAGCAGTGGTTAAGGGAGTTCACTTGTCCACGCAACAATAGCAGTGGTTAAAGAGTTCACTTGTCCGCGCAACAATAGCAGTGGTTAAAGAGTTCACTTGTCCATGCAACAATAGCAGTGGTTAAAGAGTTCACTTGTCCACGCAACAATAGCAGTGGTTAAAGAGTTCACTTGTCCACGCAACAATAGCAGTGGTTAAAGAGTTCACTTGTCCACACAACAATAGCAGTGGTTAAAGAGTTCACTTGTCCATGCAACAATAGCAGTGGTTAAATAGTTCACTTGTCCGCTCAATAATAGCAGTGGTTAAAGAGTTCACTTGTCCATGCAACAATAGCAGTGGTTAAATAGTTCACTTGTCCGCATAACAATAGCAGTGGTTAAAGAGTTCACCTTTCCACACAACAATAGCAGTGGTTAAAGAGTTCACTTGTCCATGCAACAATAGCAGTGGTTAAAGAGTTCACTTGTCCGCTCAATAATAGCAGTGGTTAAAGAGTTCACTTGTCCATGCAACAATAGCAGTGGTTAAATAGTTCACTTGTCCGCATAACAATAGCAGTGGTTAAAGAGTTCACTTTTCCACGCAACAATAGCAGTGGTTAAGGGAGTTCACTTGTCCGCGCAACAATGGCAGTGGTTAAAGAGTTCACTTGTCTGCGCAACAATGGCAGTGGTTAAAGAGTTCACTTGTCCGCGCAACAATGGCAGTGGTTAAAGAGTTCACTTGTCCATGCAACAATGGCAGTGGTTAAGGAATTCACTTGTCCGCGCAACAATAGCAGTGGTTAAGGGAGTTCACTTGTCCACGCAACAATGGCAGTGGTTAAAGGGTTCACTTGTCCACACAACAATAGCAGTGGTTAAAGAGTTCACTTGTCCACACAACAATGGCAGTGGTTAAAGAGTTCACTTGTCCATGCAACAATAGCTGTGGTTAAGGGAGTTCACTTGTCCATGCAACAATAGCAGTGGTTAAAGAGTTCACTTGTCCACGCAACAATAGCAGTGGTTAAAGAGTTCACTTGTCCATGCAACAATAGCAGTGGTTAAAGAGTTCACTTGTCCGCACAACAATAGCAGTGGTTAAAGAGTTCACTTGTCCACACAACAATAGCAGTGGTTAAAGAGTTCAATTGTCCGCACAACAATAGCAGTGGTTAAAGAGTTCACTTGTCCATGCAACAATAGCAGTGGTTAAAGAGTTCACTTGACCGCACAACAATAGCAGTGGTTAAAGAGTTCACTTGTCCATGCAACAATAGCAGTGGTTAAGGGAGTTCACTTGTCCACGCAACAATAGCAGTGGTTAAAGAGTTCACTTGTCCACACAACAATAGCAGTGGTTAAAGAGTTCACTTGTCCATGCAACAATAGCAGTGGTTAAATAGTTCACTTGTCCACACAACAATAGCAGTGGTTAAAGAGTTCACTTGTCCACACAACAATAGCAGTGGTTAAATAGTTCACTTGTCCACACAACAATAGCAGTGGTTAAAGAGTTCACTTGTCTGCTCAACAATAGCAGTGGTTAAAGAGTTCACTTGTCCACACAACAATAGCAGTGGTTAAAGAGTTCACTTGTCCACGCAACAATAGCAGTGGTTAAAGAGTTCACTTGTCCACGCAACAATAGCAGTGGTTAAAGAGTTCACTTGTCCATGCAACAATAGCAGTGGTTAAAGAGTTCACTTGTCCACCAACAATAGCAGTGGTTAAAGAGTTCACTTGTCCACACAACAATAGCAGTGGTTAAAGAGTTCACTTGTCCGCAACAATAGCAGTGGTTAAAGAGTTCACTTGTCCACACAACAATAGCAGTGGTTAAAGAGTTCACTTGTCCATGCAACAATAGCAGTGGTTAAAGAGTTCACTTGTCCACGCAACAATAGCAGTGGTTAAAGAGTTCACTTGTCCGTGCAACAATAGCAGTGGTTAAAGAGTTCACTTGTCCATGCAACAATAGCAGTGGTTAAATAGTTCACTTGTCCACACAACAATAGCAGTGGTTAAAGAGTTCACTTGTCCACGCAACAATAGCAGTGGTTAAATAGTTCACTTGTCCACATAACAATAGCAGTGGTTAAAGAGTTCACTTGTCTGCTCAACAATAGCAGTGGTTAAGGGAGTTCACTTGTCCACACAACAATAGCAGTGGTTAAAGAGTTCACTTGTCCATGCAACAATAGCAGTGGTTAAAGAGTTCACTTGTCCACGCAACAATGGCAGTGGTTAAAGAGTTCACTTGTCCATTCAACAATGGCAGTGGTTAAAGAGTTCACTTGTCCA